>CAWUFW010001018.1:2400000-3000000 GCA_963921515.1 Calotriton arnoldi | reverse complement strand
ACAGTGCAAAACCTACGTCAGAAATGTAATTCCTATTGTAAATTATACTCTCTTTATTGTAATTGGTTCTTTTGACCATGATACAAAACGCACAATACAACACAATCCATACACGTTCTAAAAATTATCCATATTCATAAACAAATTACTTAAAAGGCATATTTGCTATAACATTTGAAAAATAAAGAAGTGAACACTACCAGGGTACAATAAAAATAATTCATTTTTCTTTGCCAAAAAAATAAAATCTTGAGAAAAAAAATGAAATTGAAAGGTCGGATTTTCATTCAGTCTGGTGCGCCTCTAGGCATTTTTTTGGAGCTAACTAAGAAAGGCAAATAAATACCTACAGAGCCCCCTTGGGGTGGGTTGCGCGCTGCTCGCGCTCTCGCTGTGGGGATGGGCTGTGCCATTGCGCTGATGGAAGACACATAACCCAGCTAGAGATGCCCATGCCTTCCAGTAAACGAGCAGTAGCTGCTTTCCATCCTCTCAGCGTGTTTACCCAGAAATGGATGGAGGTTCCCTTCTTGTGCCACTGCCTGACTTCTATTTTGTATTCCTTTGGCAAAGCGTTTGACCAAAGGCGGCTGCGAATACTCCATCGAAATGTCAGCGCGGCTCATGGACTGCATTAAACCCGGGCCGGGCGTTTTTTTTTTTTTTTAACTAAAGCTGGCAGCACAAAATATCCTGGCGCATCCCCCTCGCGCTCATTGCGTGCCGGAGCTAATCTTGAAAACAGGTCTCCCCCTGCCTCCGAGCTAGAACGCAGCTTCCCCTCTCAGGGGGGACGCCAGGGATGAAGGCTGTATGTATGTAGGGCTAAAGGAATAGAAAAGGCGTGGTCTGAAGAAGCAAAGAGCGCAGCAACAAAAGAGCCCATAGCCTCTCAGATGTTCTATTTAGAGCGCAGGAGGGTGTAAATTATTCAGCGGCTTGGACGGTGCCGGTCGACCCTGCGTTTGGCCAGGCGGTGGCGCCAGAGGCCGCGCTTTGGCAGCGGGGAGCACCGGTTGCAGCAGTGTAGCAGCAGCAGCATTATTGTTCGGGAAGTGGGATCATTCATTGGGCTGGTGCTGACCGCAGGCCAGGCTTGCTCTCCAGCCAGAGGAGGGGAGACCTCCATGTCGCTGCTGTTTTTTTAGGAGGGACCAGAACCTCGGCTTCTGCGAACATGGTGAGGGGCTTAGATGGTGCTGCTCCTGTTCGTGTTGTTGTTTTGTGGGTCCCTTGCCTCCATCCCCCTCTCACGCTGCAATCTTTGTCTCTCTCTCCCTCTCCCCTCCAGAGCTCGGGAAACGCGTCCTACCCGGGGTCCTACCAGGGCTCCTACCGCTGCTCCATGTCCTCCTCGGCGGACTTCTCGGATGACGAGGACTACAGCCTGCGGTCGGGCTCTGCCTCCCCCGCCCCCGGAGACACGCTGCCCTGGAACCTGCCCCGGCACGAGAGGAGCAAAAGGAAGACCCTGGGGGGCTCGGTGCTGGACCCCGCCGAGAGAGCCGTGCTCCGGATAGCAGGTGCGAGGGCGTGGGCATGTGCACGAGGTGTGCTGCTTGGGGCGGGGTAGGTGATGGAAGGGTGGACGAAAAGGCTTGAGGACAGGCAAGGTGGGCCATGGGGGGAGAAGGGGTGGGTGGGAGCGCGCAGGAGCCCGTCGGGCAGGGGTTGGTGTAACAGGAGAGAGCCTCCATGCAGTGTTTCATGACCTCACGCCACCCCTGACACCTGCATGTAAAGAGGAGACGCCCAGTCCGGTTTGGGGGTCAGCCCTGCCGCCTGTCCTCATGGATGGCCCTCTGGCGGAAAGTGCACATTGCAAATCACCCCCCCCCCCTGCGCTGACGTCTGCGTACATTGGCATTACATGCTGGTTCCATGGAGTCAGGGCTGCAGTGTCATTTTCCGCCATAGAAATAATACAAGCAGAGCAGATACGTGGCATCGCTTCTTCTGCTCGTCACACTAAGGCCCCGAGTCACCAGACCAAGGCCACTAACAGGGGCAGAACAAACTCTGGATCTGTGTGGTTGTCACTTGTGGCGGACCCTGCTGTGGCTGACGCTGCTGCTCCCAGATGAGTAATCCGGGCTCTTTGCATTACATTACTGTTTGCTGGGAGCCGACACTGACGTCTCGTTTTCGCAGAGGGTTAATACTCCCCAGCACAATCAATCCTGTTGCCAGGTAGCCTGCGCTCCGTGACCAGTTGCATCAGTCCTCGCTCCCTACGCGCGCTCCCTCAGGCTGGCACTGGGATGTTGTGACAGCAAGCTGGGCGCCTGCACTGAACAGGCTGTTTACTTTTTTCTGGTGTACTCTGGTGGTAATTTGGTCTGCCCATTCACATGCTTTGTTGGTGCTGTGTGGAGGGGGATATGCTGTGAAAAATGGGTGTGTGCCACTGAAGTTTGTCAGAGTGGTTTATGTTCGAAAGACTGCCCCATCACTTGCTGAGTGGTTCTCAGGGCAGAGGACAAACCGCAGCTAAAAGCTACAAAAAAAGAATGAAACACTTAAAAAAGAATTGTGTACAATAGCTGCACAACATGCCAAAACAAAACAGAAAGAGGCCAGATGAAAGAGAAAAAAAGGTTCATGAATTTATAATTTGCTCACAGCATTGCTGCAGATGGTTTGAAATGCTGTGGGATTTTCGAAGGTGGCCCTTGGTATGGGTTAGTATTGGCCGAAATACCCGTCCCGGGCTTCCTGGTGGGCACAGGCTTCTAGGCCCGGCACTTCTGTGTCTTTTGGGAGTCGCACAGCAGGTAAACGCGACCCTTATTGTGCTCCGAAGGCTTCGCTTAACAGCATGTTTACACAACAGCTACATCGATATTTAATTGAACTATTATTCAATATCTCCATTTGCCATATTTAAGGAGACGTACGAATCTGTCCGCAGTGTATCATTTATTTCCATCTATATATTTATGAAAGTTCTGTTATTAACAACACAGTTTTTCAGGTCACGGTGCACTAACGCGTCAGGATCAGTTTTGTTTATAGCAGTGATAGCTAAAAGCTCATACCTGGCAATGTTACACCCATCTTTAAAATGTATGCACCAGAAAGAGAACACATCTACAATGCATATATTAAACCCTGCGTGAGTGAGCACACGAGTGAAAAGCAGCCCAGTGAGCGAACAGCCTTCCCGACCAATCAGAGTGCTCGGATCCTATTTGGCGGGTAGCACTGGCGCCGGTTAGCCGGCAGCAGCTCTCCCAGTGCTAACCATGAAGTTGCAGTGCATTTTCCAGGGACACACGTTTTGTGAAAAGAACGCAGGCTGGGATGAGAACCATGCATACCAACATTTTAAAACAGGAAACTGGGAGACTTTGAGAAAAAAAATCGGGGGAATGTATTCTCATCATTGGTATTTGAGGCGCGAGACTGCTAAAATAAAACCATTTCTGTTCAAAATTCGGAAGTCCCCCGCCTGATTCGGGTCTATTGGCGTGGATGTGAGGACTCTTCCTTGCATCCCAAGTCACCAATGAAGCCAGTACCCACTAGTTCACATTGACCTCCTTTGACTCTGTTTGCATGTGTAAAACTAGCCCCCTCCCTGCTATTGTCATAGCCCGAACTCGACCCAAAGGTATAGGAGCGCTTTATAGGAGCAACAGTTACATTACACAAGGACACGTTCATTTTTGTAGGCCCAGTGAGATCAAGTGATTTGCACAGAATCACAGGATGTTCAGCCGAGTATCGAACGCAGCTCCCTAATTCCAAAGCCGGAAGCTCTGGCCCTTACACCACATCCTCTCCCTTGACTCCCGGTCCGCACCTCAGAGGCTGGCGGGGCAGGGGCGTGGCTAAGGAGCAGCAGCCAAACACGCAGCGTTTATACAGTCCTTCATAACTGGAAATGTACTGCAAACATGGAAACAGCACAGGGTTGTGTTACAATTTCAAGTGGGAGCTTCCCCGAATTCCATGCAGAGAGATCTCACTCCACTCCATTATTATGTTTTATGTGGTCACTGTACTCATTGTGTGTTCTGTCATGGGCATTTTGTTGTGTTCAGCTATTTTTGGTGTATTATTACTATGTTGTATTGTTCTGTGTTGCATGTTGTTGTGGTGTGTTAGAATCTGTTGTGTTGTTTTTTGCAGGTTGCATTGTTTTTTGTGTTGTATTATTCGGCTATGTTGTGTCGCATTGTTATTGTATTATACTGATGTTATGGAATTGTATTGTGTTCTGTTGTAACTGCTGTTAGCTTTGTGTTGTTTTATGTTTGTTTTGTGTAGTATTTTTGTTACATTACTGTGTAGTGTTATTGTGTTATTATTGTATTTTGTTGTGTTATGTAGCTTCTTTACAGATAGTAACTAATACTGCTACATTTACCGCCGAAAGCAAAACATTACAATAACATTCCAGTGAAATCAACTATTCTCCACTAGCTAAGGTTGTATCGTGCAGCTGCGACAGGCTTACTGCTTATGACATCATTTAGTCACAACCATGTCCCAAAACATGCCTTAACACAGCACTTCCCAATCTCACTTTATAGGCTTTTAGCATGTGGTGACTCCGCAAGAAGTGATGACAGGTGCAAGGATGTGTGCCACCGTAAGCAAAGAGCAGTGTGCGACTCAGCTGTGCAAGGCATGGACTGACTGTCTGACATGACACAGCCATTCACCAGGGCCTGCTCCTCTCATGCTAACCAGACACCTTGTAGGACAACTAGTGAAAAGAGGGCAACTAGAGAGCGATATTACGTATTTCCAACACAATTTCGCTAATGTTTCCAAGTTCTGTTTTGAGAAAAACACAGAAGTGATTTCACTTTTGTTGCGAAAACTAATTAGACTACCTACCAGCACTGTATGAAATAGTGTTTTTAAAAATAAAATAAAAAACAGTTTTTGACAAGCCGGCTCAAATGAACTGCAAAAATGCAATTTTGAATCCTTCTTTGTCATAAATACATAGGGGCATATGTACAAGCCCTTATCGCCACGGGAACGTCACTTTTTGTGACGTTCCCGTGGCGATAGGGGCCTTGCCTTATGTACAAGGCAGCGTTAAGCCACTTAGCGTGGCTCAACGCTGCCTTGTACATAAGGCCCCCTTTCACGCATGGTTAGCGTGAAAGGGGCGTGCAGTGGGTTTTGTGGTGGGCGTTCCACCGTAACACCCATTGTATTTGACGCTGCCCCCTATGTACAAGGGTGGCGTACATAGGAGGCAGCGCCAAAATTAAGACCAGGAATACCCTGGTCTTAAGTTGGCGAAAGGAGGAGAAATCCATTATTTCTCCTCGTTTTTTGCTTTTTCCATGTGTGCTGCTTTTTAAAAAATGCCATTTTGTAACTTTCATGTGTGTTGCATGAAGCAGCACACATGAAAGTTACAAAATGGCATTTTAGGATTGTTTATGTGCAGGAAGGGACACCTTCCTACACATAACCAATCCTCCCCTGCACACAGACACCCTTGCACTCTGGTGCAAGGGTGCCTGCGTTGGAGCTAAGTTGTGAAACTAGGTGCCATCGCAGGGGGAAACGCAAGGCTGCACCACATTCTTGTAAATATGGTGCAGCCTTGCGTTTCCGAAGTGGCGGAGCGTGTCATTAAGCCCAGGAGGCTAACGACACGCTCCCCCACTTCTATTGTACATATCTCCCATAGTTTGAGGACACAGTGCCAATCCACCCATAATCCTATGTCGGTTTGAGGGGTCACTCCAAAGAACGTTTACAAAGTAAAATGATGTCCTTGAACACTTTGGGCACCTGTTATTTTTTTCACAAAGCTTTTTATTGTTGTTTTGCATGTAATGAGCATTAACAACCAATACAAAGTCCACTGGAACACTTCACCACAAACTGCAGTACGAGGCACATTCAACCCACAGTGCACTACACAAGCCTGAGATATGTGGCCCAATGTAGTCTGCCACGCCTGCCAAATTAGGTATTTCAGACCTCCATGCTTTCCTTCTTCAGCCATTAGGGGCGGATCAGATCGTGGGACATCTCCCCGCTCCATAGTCCAATCTGAAGTACTTCCTCCACGATCCCCATGTTTTCCAGAACTTGCGAGGACAGCCTCAGGTTTCCTAAACTATTTTTATAACCTTCGTACATAGCTACACATATAGTATTTTTTTAGCCTTCATACATAGCCACACACCAGCTCTCATTAATAGTTTTGTGAATTTTCCCAATTCCTTGCTCTGTGACACAGAGGGAGAAAAAAATCACCTTCCTTCTAAACATATCATCATTCGGGTAAACCAAGGACCATGAATTGTGTGAGAGGTATGTCGCCCCCCACACTCTAGAGAGTATCTCTGTCCGTCCCTAAAACACTTGGGTGACCCTGCAGCTTAATACAGCTTGTAGGATAGTGCCCTACCCATCATTACCTTCCAAGCATCCATGTCAGACGCAAACCCATCCTGTGTAGCCGGGCTTTACTGTGATGAGCCCTGTGGAGTATTGTAAACTGAATAAGGTGCAACTTTGTTCATACGGTGGCCTCTCTCTCTGGGACACAACAAAACTGCTTCCCAGTCTGTGTCCTCGAGGTGGGGCAATATCCTTTTTCCATTTGCATCTAAGTTTGCACATTGTTCATTGTTTTCTACATGTTAATTGCTCTGTGAGGCCTGTTTTTCCAGGGGACTAGCCTAAGACAGGGCCACGCAATTAATAAAGGAAGTCACTAATTCACGATGGAGCAGCGCAGACTGATATTCTTGGGTCTTGTACAGCTCATATTCCTTCTGCCTTTGGGTAAATGAGTTAATGTCTCTCATCCCAGCTATGTTACAGATTTTAGAAATGCCAACTTCTGAATCCCCCTTAGTGCCACAACTTCTTTTGTGATGGTCTCCAGCCAAACTGGGTTCCCTTCATTATTCTGCCCTTCCATTCCAAAACTGTAGGGGCCCCTTTCTATGCCCCGATCACTGCGGCTGTTGCGGGTAGTAAAGTTGCTTCCACTTTCCCCATAACTATAATGCAAAGTAGGCCTTCTTCCCCTTAACCATGCTCTCTAATCTGACTGACGGCTTCAGTGAGGGAGTTGTCAATCCCAGTAGTGGTGTCAGCTGGCTTGGAGTCATGCACCCTGTTGTATATCATCCTATAAAGGGAGTCCCGTGAGACCATGGTTGTCTTTACATCACATAACAGATTCCTCCAGCCCCATTCTACTTTCTTAAAAACTGTTTCCGGGACAATGTAAAAGTCGTTTTGCTGGATGTAAATAAACTTGGAATTGCTATCTTTCCCAAGTGGAAGGGCATCAGATTCCTTCAGCAGTTTATGTTCTGCTGCAGTTCCGTCACCGCAAATCCATTATTGAATTTAAACAGCATGCCTTTTATAGGCACTATTGTGAAAAAAATATATCACCTTATTTAGGCAACAGTTACTGCTAACAGACGGTCGTGTTAGTCAGTACTTCCCTCGTCAGACATGTGCCCACCTGAAATAAGCAAGTATTTCCCCATTAACGAATAAAACCCCATTAATTAGGAAATAGCCTTTAATGTAGCACTTCTAACTGGCTCCAGCTTCATACAGAAGGTCCATTTTGGGAGAAAGCTGGGACGCTGGTTGCATGATTTGTTCATCCGCTCCAGTATAGAACACTGGTTAGACTTAATGTCTGGCTAGTGACCATGTGGAGGACACGGATGATGTGTTGCGCTCTGGGGAGAACAGGGTCATGAAGCTTGGCAGGCTGCAGTCTACCACACTGCAGTCCTAGCTAGGCAGCCAACCTCCAGCTTGTGCCCATAAGGCTTGGTTCGTGTGTGGCCTCTGTTTCCTCATCCCCTGTGCAGTGCTGCATCCAGTACACAAGCCGTCCATGTCTGGGGCACCAACGCTCTGCTTCCTGTTGCAGCATAGCAGCGCTACAAGGCCAAAGCCTTAGTGTTTGTACTGTAGTGTAGAGCCTGGCACAGGAAATGGGAGAAGGTTTACTGTGAGAGCAGTGCCAGTAGAGGTGTACCATGGAGACAAGAGCAGTGGTGGCTGGTGAATTTTGAATTTGGCAGAGCGAGCGAAGCATGCCAACCCAACTTCCTCTCAAAGGGTTAGCGAGAAGGGAGTTAACACATCTGTAAAAGTTTGAAAATATGAGTGCAACTGGCACATTCTACAGCTCAATTGCCACACAACTTGGTTTAAAATCCAGAGACTCTGAAGGGACATAAATGACATATTACAGTACTTTTATGGTGTGACAGGAACGCCCTAGCCTCCTTAGAACTGTTTGTGGTTCACCATCCTTGTGAAAACTTTTAAAAATGGTGACAACCAATGTGTTTTCAGCAGGTCCCTATTTGTTAGATTTTTTAAGATTATCCAGGTACCACTACCCAGTTTGATCATGACTTAAATTGCTTTGCTGCAAAGATTATCAAATATTGCACTAGCTTCTCAGTACTATTAAGTAAAGGTAGGTGAGTCAACAAATGACAAAGGAGAGCTGAGCCAATGCTCTGACTTGGCTCTAAGAACCCATGCATAAGCCATTAAACTGTTTAACATGTAAATCGTGCAGCAAACATCATGTAAAATACGATAAAGCCTCTCCAAAGTAAAAAAAAATGTATTTCTTTCACACGTTTCAGGCATTTCACCTTAATACATTAGATTATATCAGTACATTGAGAGGCATTTAGTAGAAGTGATAGTTTAAAAACAATGTACTTAGAAATATTCATGCAACCTCTCCCCACAGATGACGAAGGTCCCTTTTAGGAAATCTTTGAAGACATGGCTTTTTGTCTCCATCATTAAGTAGATCTCCTCTTTGGTCAGTCCAGTTCTAGGAAGCTAGCGCCAAGACGCCTCAGCATTCGTGCGCTCTATAAAAACTTGACTTACGAAACCAGAAACGAACTAAAAGGCAAGCCATTTGTCATGTGCACCCTAAATGTGGCATAAATTTATACATGGAGCAACATTAAGGTCTTTTAAACTAAAAAGTTCTTGTACAGCACACATCCTGCACTTATGAATTTGAAGATGCTCTCATATGTGATGATGAAATAGAAGGAAGCATGGCGAAATAAAATAACTGCATAGGATCACACAGTTTAGTCCACACTTCGGCTGGGATTGTTAATAGTTGCTCAGGTTTCACTCTGAGCAGTTCAGCCGCTAGATTGTTAGCTCTTTCCCCCTCCAATTTGGCGTCATATTTTAATGATCTATCCTTAATTTTGGGACATGGGGCGAGAGCGTGGGTGGGAAGCGAAAGCCACGCACTGTCTGTCTCCAGAGGGTTTACAACTTGTCTTTACCGTTAAAGTTATATGCAGCCATAGTGGGATAACTTAGAGAGTGGAAAGTTTTATTGCAAACTGAGGCAAATTCAAAATATATTAAAAATTACTTTTTCTCTGAAAGGCTATGGTGCCTTTGTCAAGAGCAAAAACATTTCGCGTGAGAAACAAACTGAGACACTTATCAGACAGGTGGTGGAAATGAAGGATTTAAGGACAAAGCTCTGTTTATGATCGTGGGAGCGCGCTTTCTTTTTGACTTTCACTTCATATTTCTAATGTGATTTAATTAAGCAGGGAAGTAACAGTTGTTTGTTTTTCAGTGCAGAACACTTGCCCCCCTGCTAAAGATGTGTGTTTGCCTAGACCCTAACTCGTTATTACCTGAATGTTTGCCTCCAAGAACAGCCTTGTAATGCGTTGCCTCGACGAAAATAAATCTTTACTCTGGCTAGCTTTCTTAACACACCAGGAAGAGGAGTCGAGAGGTTTTTTTCCTACTGCTGGACGTGAAACGTCTGAGGTCATGCACACGACGCTGAGCTGTTACGCCAAGCGCCCATGGAGCTTCAGTAGGGCGGGTTGCTTCGCTTCCATATTTTCCCATGGAGCATAACACGTCTCCCCGGGTGATTTAGGGACGGTGTAGAGAGCGCTCTGGCATGCGCAGGGAGAACAGTTTGTTGGTGGAAACACACGTAAGCAAAGAGAGTAACGTACTTAAGAAAAAAGAGTATCGTTACGCTCTTTGCTGAAGTAGCAACAGAATGACTATTTTGTTTGCTTTTTGCTGCTCTGTTTAATGGGGGCGCAGCTCTTCCGATTATTATTAACGAGCTGCCGCCGGCACACGAGTAGAAGAGAACTAGGCATGCACAGCCTTTGTATTGGAAATCAGGAGGGGCAACATTCAATAATTGTTGTTGGATATCCCTTACTCGTGATGAGAGAGAGACAGAGAAAGAAAGAGAAAGACAGAGACATATAAAAATAAAAGTAGAGAATACATTTCAATTATAACCATTGTTTCTAATTTTATATAACAGAGAATAGCTTTTTCGCTAATAGCGTTGTGTGCTTCTGTAGCATTACCATGCTGAGTGATTCTTGTGTAAGAAATATTTAGCCATTTAAACATACCACATGTAAACACGGTGGCCAGTAATTATTAACATCTGTTTTGATGGGAATTTTCATATGAACGCATAATGATACATTTAAGGAGTGATAACAAAACACTTGTCGCTATGTGAATGTTGGTTATAATATCTCACTCTTATCAGTATAAACCTCAAACCCCCTAATGTCTTCTCCAGGCCAATCAGCTGGCAGTGTAATGAGGGTAGGGGTAGCAATCCTTGGGGTCTGCGTCCCCTGGACAGGGCTATATGTGATACACTTAGAAACTAAATCTATAGGTGGACCACACCCCTAAGAATTCACAAAACAATTTTGAACAGTGAGTAAGGGTATAGGCCTACGACCAAGGTAACAATAACCGAAAAATTCTTCCCATCCTCCGCAGTGACTACTCCGAGCTCTGCTCCTGACTCACCTAGACTGGGCTTGCCATTATCATATTTTGGCGCTTCTTGCTACTGATATTCTGATACTATTTCTCGGTGTTTCAGACGCAATCCCTGGTACCGTCTCTAAGTCTCCAAAATAAATACTTATTTCAATACACAGGTAAACCTGCCTTGAAAAAGTCCCACGCATGCAGGCCGGCGCTGCGTGCCACGGGGACCTGGGGGGAGCGTGTGGGACACCTGTTGGCTCGGCCTGTTTCGCACATTTTTGTGTGGTGTCAATAATGTCTGCCAAACATCAAGGATTACAAGAATAAATTGTCAAATACAAAACGGAAGCAATTTTTCTCTTTGCCACAAGTAAATAAAATAACCCCAATACTATTTGGATGATAGCCTACACATTACTTTGATTAGTCTTATACTCACTGTTCAAATCATCTGACAGAGCTGTTGCAAAATATGTATTTATTCAAAGTTGAGGTTTTTAAAATGCCTCAAAGCTGAATTCACAGATAAAAATATGAGCCACAAAAAGCAACAATTTGAGTGTATCAGGCACTTACCAGAACTAAAATCTGTTGGCACAAGTTATAACAAAGAAGAAGACTTAAATGCATGAATAAGAAAACTGAGCTTTTGCAGAGGCTCATTGTTGACATACAACATCATTTCATACATCAAAACATTACAAGCCTTATTAATGATGTCTGTTTAACCTCTGGCATACATTTGTGTAAAGATGTGTTTTGTTAACACTCAGACATAGTGCAAGTTACCCCCTCGTGATTCCTGTGTGATTGTGCTGTTCCATACTATAGAAAGGGTGTGTTATTATTCAATGATTATCCTTTTATAACTTAAGCACTGGCAATTTCTACGAAGGTTACCCTCTAAAGGTGGAGAAATATAATGTATGCTGTCTCAAAAGACTGTTTATCTTAAAAATTATTATATTCACTTTTCAACTCATAGCCTTTTCATGTGATGGACCCAAATTACTGACTCTTTGTGAGGTATCCAAATCGAATTTGATATGTGGGTAATCCTGTATACAACGGATGAGGATTCAAACTGCTCTTTGGGTATCTAATTCAAAAAGTATATACTTTTTAAAATTTGTAATAAATGGTACACACATACTACTTTTATCCCATACCTGTAATCAGTCCTTTTGGGAGGGTGTCTAACTTCATCAGTCTAACAACTACCATTTTGTTGGCCAGTGTATATCATCATCTAAAAACAAGATAGTAAAAACGTCAAAATTAATCCAAATTGAGGGTCAGATGTGTGAAAATTCCATTTGCAAAAAGTGGTTACAAACTGTGCACCAACATTTTTTGTGTGAATAGAATATAGTTTTACAAGCTGACGTATGTACTAATAAGTCATCTCGCAAAATTCCGAATTCAGAGTTGTTGGCAGTCACTTTTAACTATGTTTTTTAACTGTTGTGCATTTTCCTTAAAGGAAACGGGCCTTGTTTTAAGAATAAATAAAATAAAGGTTTCTTAAGAGTCGACAGTGGTCCTCGGACCACTGCCCACTCCCAAAGAAACTTTTTTTACATACACAAATGAGGAAAGGTCCCAAGGCCAACCCTTCCTCCATGCAATTCGGTTGCCACCTCCTTTGAGAAGTGAGTAACATAGCAATGGTTTGCGACCAAAATTGAGGTCGTAAACAATTAAAACATAGCATTCCGAATCACAGTTTGGAAGGAATGCTCTAAAAATGCCCCTTCCATATTGTGATATGCTATGCATTTCTAAACCCTTTTTTGATTCGGTAAGCACTAACCGAGTCGCAAAATGAATTTAGTACATGTTAAAAAGCCATTTAGTGCTCACTAACCCTATCATTTAGAGAATCACACTGTTTTTGACTGCTAAATGGCTTTGTACATCTGACCCATAATTTTGATTGTTAGATGTTGTTTCCTAAAAGATGTTCCTCCATGGTCGGGATATTAAATTTCTGTGTGGTGTTGAAGTCACTAATGTATGAATTTTCTGGAATATTCCTTGTGTTATCATCCCGCGGTATTACGTAATCCCAGCTGGTAGTAACATAAAAGTGCTATCTTCGAAGGGACTCCTAATGATTAATGGAAAGACTTACATTTTCCTAGTTAAAGGCTAAATAAACAGATGCATTTCTCTTGAACCAAAGCATTCTGCAATATGTGCAACAAGGTGACCTAGTGAGGATATTAAATCGGTTAAAGGTTTGGAGGAATTTGGATCATGGATAACCACTCAAGTGGCCACAATAAAGTACCTGAGAAAGTATGCGTATAGCCACTTTTATTTAAACAAGCAATGCTTTCTCAAACAACTGTGCAAAAGGTTATTTGGATGCAGGGAATGCAAAATAATGCAAGCATTGGCAAAGCCACTAGGTCGCTTCTTTGGTACCGATTGACTTTGCCAGTGCTGCTGGAGATGCAGTACACCATGGTCAAAAGAAAAAAACAGAAACAAGTTGTAATGACGCAGCTGCTGCTGTCAGTCTTTTCATTTTGTAGATATGCATGCGTGATGACGTAGGAGCGTGCATGTGCCATCATGCACTCACATGCAGGTGACAGATTTTTCATTTACTGATGCAGGATGGATAGGTCAATAAAGCCACACACTAGAGAGAGAGCAAAATGGAGGGCGGGGGGAGAAGCACAGAAAGGAAACATTGGCAAAAACTTTGAACCCATAACCAGCACATGAGGAAGAGAAATTAAATCTTCTGCCCTGTGCCCACCAATGGACCATCTGTATTTATCTAGACACTGGGCATATTGTGGCGTACCCCTCACACAATTCTTGGCCACCCCACCAAAAGAAGTATAAACTTACATTTGAGGAGGTTGCTTCTTCAATATTAGGGCTTTCACATCCCTAAAACCCAGAGGAGAGCTATTCTCCTAGCTCCAGGTTCCATACTGCCATCGCTTCCCACAGAGGAGAGCATGCCTACAGAACTACTGCCTCATTACCAAGACCCAGTAAAGGTGGAAAATGAGGATGGTCGGCGACAGGCGCGGTTGTAGAGTTTGGTCCCCAAGGTGAAGAGCATTTTGCATAAAGGCGTCTCCCCCTGATGAAACATTTGCTTACAGTGCTCCACTGCAAATTGAAGAGGAATTCAATGATTTCCTCATAGAGACTTTCTCCAAAACTGAGAAAACTAACCAATACTTGCCTATGCTGGTCACACCCCATGTAGAGAGGAAATTTCAGTGTGCATATAAATGAGTCATTTTTCATCAGATGCCTTTTTCCTCCAGGTTAAGTGGTTTTGCATACATTAGGGAAACAAGCTTTCATGCAAGGGAAAGGTTACACTCCACCCGCAGATAAAGAAAGCAAACAATTGGATGTTTCTGGCAAGCAGGTGCAGCACTGCAATGGCATATTGACAACTTTTTTGACCATGTTGGAAAGATATGACAGACATTGATGGGAAGAGATAGAAGCGCTTTGCAACATCTACTGGGTGTCTACTGTAAACGGGCTTAGGGGGCTGTCTAGGAGGGCAAAGTAATCTCCAAAGCTAGCATTCACTGTGCTTTGGATGTGCCCTACACAGACTTCCGACAAACTAATAGGAGTGCCCTCATTCGGAGCCGTGCATGTTTGCACAATTTATGGTTTCGCCTCAAAGTCCAGAAGCAGCTTATTGCTCTGTCAGTTGACAGAGAGCATCCCATAGGGATGTAGGTTCACAAGATGCTAGAAAAAGTAAAAATGCAACAGAAACTGTAAAAGCTCTGCATTCCCTAATCCAACAGCAGAAAACTCCTTTTCACGAAGGCCAAACAAGACTTTCACCTACAAGTGGAACAGCCAGCTCATGCCAGGCTTATTATATGTTACACCCCTCTCCTTCAGTGACCCAAAAACTCCAGTTTACTCTTGGATCCTTTTGCATTAACGACCTATCCAGAGGTGTGCAATGTAGGGGTGTCTGCAACAAAGCAGTGACTTCCCACGTATGTCCGTACCACAAAACACCTCCCATGTTTTACCTTCCTCAGAGGGAGGCTTCTCCCGAAGAGTGGATACTTTCCACCACAGCGCAAGTATATTGTCTCAATTTTCATACTTTGCCTCACAATCACCCTCAGTAGCTTCACAAAACAAACTGAGTACATTTCTGCTGCTGTTGAAAGATGTGACCTCCTTACTGGCCAAAGAAGTCATAGAAACAGCATCTGTGTAGCAATGACAACAAGGTGTGTACTCATTGTATTTCTTCATCCCCAAAAGAAGATGGAGCTTTCTAGCCCATCCTTGACCTACGACTACTCACCCGCTACATTAGCACCATCCCCTTCAAGGTGACCACACTTCTGTCATCCCTCTTCTAAAGCAGGAATGCCTGCTTCCACATCCCAATACAGCAGGAGCTTTGACAGTACCTGAGGTTATATGTGGAACACATATGGGTCTACAGCAGCCCCCCAGTTATTCATCAAATATCTAGTTGTTCTAGAGGCGAATCTCCACTACAAGTAAATAAATACATGCGTAGTCATATCTCAAAAATTGGCTGTTTAAGTGGGTGACTCACAGTGTTTCACTAACAAGCAAGAAATGGTTTATTTTCTGCACAAACTAGACTATGCAGTCTGTGTCAAAAAAATCCCACATTCACCCTCAAAAGATTCAAACAATTCTTGGTACCACACTCAATTCAGAGACGGACAAAGCTTATCCCAAGCTAGAGAGAGTTAAGGCAATCCAGAGTTCGCTTCTCCTTTACCAGACATTAAATCCTCTGACAGTGAGAATGATAATAAAATTGATTGTATCATGCATTGCATTGGCCCCAGTGCTCCACTACAACTGTGCCTCATGGGCGGCTCCTCCACTTGGGCGGAGGAGCGTCGCACAACTGCTTTCTCGCAGTGCAAGAAGCAGAAACATAAAATGATATTTTAAATACTATTTTATTTTTCTGCTTCTCGCACTTCGAGAAAGCAGAAGGGTATGCCTGGTTGGGGGCGGGCGGGTGGGCGTTCCTGCTCCAGGCAGGGGAGGAGTGGCTTACCCACTGTTGTGGGCGCTGACTGCTTGGTCGGCCCCAGGGCCGACCAAACCAGTCATGCACACTCTGCATTTTCTCTATGTAGGCTGCATGCAGCCTACATAGAGAAAATGGCCTTCCCATAGAGGCCTGTGGGGTCGGCGTCCTAGCCAATCACAACGCTGCCATTGCAGCGTTGTGATTGGCTTAGGGGAGCAGAGGGAGGGTGCCTGCTTCCTGTAAGGCGTTAGGCGCAGAGAGGAGACGCAGCGCGAGACCAGAGGCGAAGGTAAGTTTAAATGTATTTTTTTTCAATTAACCCCCCCCCTGTGCTACCCTCCCTCCCCCCCCTATCCTCACCTCCTCCCCCACCCTCACCTCCCCCCCACCCGCAAGTCATGCCGGCCGCAACTGCTGTGCCTGTTGCAGGACTATGTATCCAGACAATAGTCTCAAGGAACTCTGGCCAGGGAGGGTCTAGTGGTGGTACAGCCCAGATTTCAGTATTGATTACAGTACTGAAACAGGGGAAACCTTTTACTGGGTATATCGTTTTTGACCCTCTGCCACAGGTGACCATCACTACTGATGCACCCCTCCTGGGATGGGGAGCACAGATAACAGGCTTCTCAGTTCAAGGTCAATTGTCCCTTCAGGAGACTTTCCACCACAATAGTGTATAAGGAGTTGCTTGCAGTTCAGTCGGCCCTGAAAGCTTTTTAGACCAAGATACACAACATAGAAGTCATAGTTCGAACAACATGACCACCATGTATTATATTGGCCCTGTTCGAGTCTTGGCGTTGGCTCAAAAACCTGTGATTCTGGGCAAATCACTTAATCTCCCCATGCCTGTAAGCAATGAATGTGATAATCAATGAATGGGACCTAGAGTAATGTAACTGAAGCTCATTCAGAGCTCTTCAGTTGGCCCTTTGTGTCGAGGTTACGCTTTATGAAGAAATTCACAAAAAGGTCAAAACAAAGCCTTAACATAAGGAAAGACACACAGATACCCGTTTCCTGGCTGATGTGTACGGAGGGAAACCAGAAAACCTGAATAAATAAAACGTCATCGTTTAAATTGTTCGATATTAGGTAAATATTTTATATTCCCCAAACTCTTTGTTTATTAATGTCAAAGATTCGCCTGTTAAAGAAA
Source organism: Calotriton arnoldi (assembly GCA_963921515.1). Classification (NCBI taxonomy): domain Eukaryota; kingdom Metazoa; phylum Chordata; class Amphibia; order Caudata; family Salamandridae; genus Calotriton; species Calotriton arnoldi. The sequence goes on along the minus strand of CAWUFW010001018.1, from coordinate 2,983,000 downwards.
TACACTCTTTTTGAATTTTGGAGCGACTTTTCCATATTTTAAGTGGTGTTTGTTGTGTGAGTTACATAGCAAACATTTTCAGGGCTCGGTCCTGAAAAGTGAAAATCCGAGCAAGAGCATTGGCTCTGCTCTCCCTGTAAATGTATTTGTTCGCCCAACTCTTTTGTTTAATGCAGCATTGTGGAAACCAGGCAATTATTTATGTACGTTACAGTGGCATTTGGCAGGCCGGTAATACAACTTTACTGGGGCATCCGTGGAATATTGTTCGATGTGCTGATGGGCAATGTGCATGATAAGTGGTAAATGTGCAGGTATGGAGCTATTTTGACTTTCAAGCTACTGTGTGACATGTATTTGCATGGATGAGGCCAGTATGCTTCAATCACGTGGGCAGTATGTGTTGATTTGTTATATTGGGCTGGTGATAACATTGGGGCTTTTGTATGCTGATGTGAACCATGTGCTGAGTTTAGGGTCACTGTGTATTGATTTAGGACACTGTTTCACTGAGAGCTATTGCCGCTGATTTTGGGGCACACCATTAGTCTGGCACGGATTGGCCAATGAAATGTTCTTGCACATGTGCTGGTGGTTGCTAGCAGCATTTATTGGGTTGACTGTGGCAATATGACTGCTATGTGTACTGGTAAAAACGTTAGTTATTAAGCTCATGCTCCCTTTAAAGTTTAGCAATGCTTTGGGACCCAATCCAATCATCAGCGAGGCTCTTGGAAAAATATGCCTTTTAATACCCTATTTGCCGCCAACGTTTGTGCAAAAAACACAATCGGAAAGGGCTTCTAAAATTAGGTCTGAATCTCATTTATTTTTGACCAATTTACTCATTAATATGTATAGAAATGTTGCCATTTGGAACATTTCTTGCTACACATTCCGTTGGTCAAAAGCAGCAAAACTCCTTCTTACATTGGTTTTAAAAACAATCTAGTTTTAACCAGGACATTGGCCAGGTGCTTTCCAGAATGCACTATTTGACCCAAGGTTTTGTAAAGATCTCTTGGGGATAATCCCCAAACGTAGTAAATTCCAGTTTTGATCAATGGCTCAAGCCTAGGGCGGACTTTAAATTGCTCTATACGCCACAGCATTCCCTAAAGGCTGTCTGAGTGGAAACAATTTTTCCACATCCTATCTAGAATCTTACTGATCGATTGTGCTTTGTCGAAGGGGATCGTGGGGCACAAACAGGCATACAGTACAATTTTATCTGTAAATCCTATCCAGTTGGGACCAGTGTTACTTCTTGAATTCCTCAGCGTGCAGCATTTTCCGGGGTAGTTTACTAGCCCTACATGAAATTATCTTTAAATCTCATACAGTTTAAATAAGGGTAAAGGCTCACTGCACTTCAGAAAGCATCTTCTTATGACCCCTGACTGCTCTGCCCATTCCCTGCTTTTTCTGCCTGCCAACATGTGCTCTGTATACCTCGGGCCAGCCTGGTCATTCTGCCACTCTGGCATTTCCCTGGTAGACTACAGACCAGGGGTCTGCTTGTGGATCAGGATGGGCTGCTATGACCCAACCATGCACCCATGGACCCATTCTGCCGCAGACACCTGCAGCGGGGGCCGGTTTTAAGACTCTTGCCCTGACTGATTAGGGTTTCCAGTCAGGCCCTGGGTTTGCTGATCTTCTCCACTACTCTTTTGGTCTCTGCCCCCAGGACTTTAACGAGCTGGGTCCCTCCGGTTATCAGACCCAGTAGTAGTTAGGTACGGACATTTAAATGGGGCCCTGTTGGCCCCTGTATTCATGTTGTTAACCGTAATGTGAAAAAGCACTGATCGATTTTTGAACAATGGATGCAAAAAACGTTTAGATAATCCATGTCAGCAGTCTGGTTTTTTCTTTTGTTTTTTTTTGATATAGCGCGAACTAGGCCCGAGACATCGGTTATCAGAGCGCTTTACATGAGGCACGGGGAGATTAAGTGATTTGCCCAGAATCACAGGATGTTCAGCGACGATGCCGAGACTCGAACCCGGTTCCCCAGGATGTAGAAAAGGTTGTGCTGAGCATGGGTTCCTTGTGTGATGGCATCCCCTGCACGGCTAGGGTTGTAGGTGCCTACCTTACGCTCCCTCGTTTCCCTCCTGGGTGCCTCTCTCTTCACCTGACCTGGGAAGGGGCTCTCCACTTCCTTTCATACAAGCGCTCATGACTTGACTCGCATGCCCATTTGCGCACTGGCACAGGTGCCGGAGAGACAGCTGTTGGCACTCTTTGGAGACTCTCCCTGGGCACCAAATATTAAGTGTTTATTTTGTGCTACCAGCGCGTGCACACTCAGCATAGCCCCAGCACCTGCCGTCTGTGGTGAACATCTTGCGATGATAACAGTGGGTGTTTGCCCCTCGAGAGGCGGACGGTGCACCGCGCACAGCAGCACCCCCGGACACAGCAGCACCCCGGACACAGCAGCACGGCCGCGCACTGCCCTCAGCAGACGCAGACTGCTCATCGTTATTCAGCAGTGACAGCGGCGTGGGCAGGGCGGCGCTGCCCGTCAGTCTGAGCGCACAAGGCTGCTTAGCCCGGGAGGGAGGAGTGCGGGAGAGGGGCGTGCCCCGGCGGCGTGAAGCCTCCTGCCCCTCCCTGCCTCCTCCTCTTCATCCCGGGGAGTGAAGCCGTGGTCCTCCTCAGCTCTCAGGGATAACCATGGCCGGCTACCGACAGTGCTCCCCCGCCTTCCAGCGCTACAATACCGAAGAGCAGGAGTGTCTGCAGGCCTACGAGGACGTGCTGGAGCGATGCAAAGGTAGGGGGCGGGGGTGTCGGCAGGCTGGGGGCTGCAGCGAGGAGCGGAGCAGCGCCGCTGACAGGGGCAGCAGCTCGCCTTAAAATAGCCCCCGAGGTCACACACTATAAACAAGTGTCATGGTATATGGTCAGCGGGGCAGCGGACACGGCCACGCGAGCAATCACAGCCGTGGGGGAACAGGCACCGCTCCCCCTAGAACAGACACAGGGAGGGACAGCTCCCGTACACCCCCGGACCACAGGGGCGGCTTAGGCGCAGGTGACACCCAGTGACACCCTCCCTGCTGGGGACAGGAGCTGCCGTCCCAAGGGGATTATGTATTCCAGGCTGCGCTCCAGGCAGGCAGGGCACAGGATACGGGGTCACTGGGCAGGAGTTTAGGCTAGGGTCGCCTGTGTGCCCCTGACCCACTCCTTGTATGTGGGGAACATGGACAAGGGACACCCCAGTCCCTTAACCCGGGGCTGCTCTTGTCTGCTTTTTGGTACACGTTCAGCTGTGTGTGGCGCATGGCTGGTGATGTTGGATTGCGGCGTGGACTGTGGGCAGCATAATTGCGCACAGGCAGCAGCTACAGTTTGTCTGCTGCTAATGATTCATTGGCATTATTAAACAGAGCTGGTTCCAGGAAGCCACATGCTCCTGTAAAGCACCGCTGCTTCAAGCAAAGCGACAGGACACATGACTAGAAGCCGAGTGTTTTTCATTTCTCTTGAATATTAATATTGTGATTGTTTGTGCCTGCGGGGCAGTGGCGCCGTTTTCCTCTCAGATGAGCTAGCCTGTGTGCTTGGCGGCTGCTGTGTGTTTTCCGTTACAATAGGTGGAGTCATTGACAGCCAGGCCGTGGGATTGGCAGGCGCTCTCCAAAGCATGCGCGAGATCTGGGAAAGAGATCAGCTTTCAATGTGCTTTCCATATGGGCCGGGGCTCCCCGGGGTCCGTCTGTGCAGAATGACTTCACCCGGACGAGCTTGCCCTCGGAGATGATTCAACCGGACAGGAATTGGATGTGGGAGGGAGGGGGCAGATTCAGCGCAGGCAGCATGGGCTGCTGCTTGTTGTGGGGGCCGCCCCTCACCTTCGTAGCCCCTCAGAGACGCGCCACGCGCCCACTGTCGGTCTTTTCAGAGTGCGCTTCGCATGGGCCCGGCTGCCAGGCCGCCCACCCCTCAGCTGTCAGCGGTCAGCTGTGGATACTTCACTGTCTGCCATGGGCCCTTTCAGAAGGGATCATATGACGGCAGGGCCGGGCTGGGCTCGGGGCGGGTTGTTTCCAAGTTGGGTTACTCAAGGACAGCACCCCCTCTCGGAGCACCTCTGATGGGGTGCATCTGCTCACTCCTGGGTGTTCGTGGGGGTCACAAATGTGAAATGGCTGCAGCAAGCAGAAGCAAGGCGCGTGGACCGCACCAGGCTGTTCGCACATGCACTGTGTGGGCTGCATAGCTGAGGCATGACAGCCGCATAACTGGGCAACTGTTCAGCATATCATGGGCGGCACCGAGATGATGTATGCAAGCAGGCTTTTGAAGTGATCTGTTATGATATGTTCATCAAATGCTGCGGCAGGTGGTTTGTGGTAGAGGGCCTGCAAACCACCTCTGTTGTATGTGGTAGCCCCTTTGTGAGAGCCCATAGCCATGTCCAGCTCGTTTTTACCTTGCATGGTTTGATTGTGTGGCGAGAAACCTTCATATCTCTTATTATTTTTTTTACTATGAAGTTTTGCCTAGTTTCAGTGAGTGCGCATGTGCGTCACCAACCACTTTATGCACAATAGAACAGAGCATAATGATGCCAGGCTGGCTTCAGGATCACTGGCGGGGCTGCTCAGTGTGCTATATGCACCAGGAGCGCTGTGTGGGCCCAGTACAAGATATAGGCAGTGTTCTGTAGTGCATGAAGTATATACATTGCAGGGTCCTATCCAAAGAGGTTGGAGGGACTCAGGATTTTTGTGGAAACTTCTAAACCCCAGGAAATGGAAATGTGATGCATTCTGTATGGCGACACCAGGAGTAAGGAACCAGAAGTAACTACATCAGAACTGCATTGGCAGCCCTCTCCTTCTCCCCATTGTAATTCTCCCCTGTTATATATTGTGTATTACTGTATATTTCATTTTGTATTGTATCTCCTATATGCATCCTACTATTTTATTTCATCGGTAATTGCTGTGTGTGTATATATAACCCTAGTAATGCGCTCTGATGCCCTCGGGACAAGTTTGTGCTATATAAAACTCTGAAAATAAATAAGAGGCAGAACGGATCATGCACCCACTGCTCCATATGTGCACACTCTTTCTTAAGATCCAGGTGCACAATGTCATGCTTTTCCCAATGGACCCAGGTACACATACATCTTCATGCTTACCCCAATGGTCCCAGGTACACATCTTCATGCTTTTCCCAATGGTCCCAGGTACACATCTTCATGCTTTTCCCAATGGTCCCAGGTACACATGTTCATGTTTTCCCAATGGACCCAGGTACACATACATCTTCATGCTTTTCCCAATGGTCCTAGGTACACATCTTCATGCTTTTCCCAATGTCCCAGGTACACATCTTCATGCTTTTCCCAATGGTCCCAGGTACACATGTTCATGCTTTTCCCAATGGTCCCAGGTACACATCTTCATGCTTTTCCCAATGGTCCCAGGTACACATCTTCATGCTTTTCCCAATGGTCCCAGGTACACATCTTCATGCTTTTCCCAATGGTCCCAGGTACACATCTTCATGCTTTTCCCAATGGTCCCAGGTACACATCTTCATGCTTTTCCCAATGGTCCCAGGTACACATACATCTTCATGCTTACCCCAATGGTCCCAGGTACACATCTTCATGCTTTTCCCAATGGTCCCAGGTACACATACATCTTCATGCTTTTCCCAATGGTCCCAGGTACACATCTTCATGCTTTTCCCAATGGACCCAGGTACACATACATCTTCATGCTTACCCCAATGGTCCCAGGTACACATCTTCATGCTTATCCCAATGGTCCCAGGTACACATCTTCATGCTTTTCTCAATAGTTCCAGGTACACATTTTCATGCTTTTCCCAATGGTTCCAGGTACACATTTTCATACTTTCCCCAATGGTCCCAGGTACACATCTTCATGCTTGCCCCAATGGTCCCAGGTACACCTCTTCGTGCTTTTCTTAATGGTCTCAGGTACACATTTTCATGCTTTTCCCAGTGATTCAAAGTACACATTTTCATGCTTTTTTTCCCTGTGGTTCCAGGTACACATTTTCATGCTTTTCTCAATGCTCCCAGGTACACATTTTCATGCTTTTCCTTAATGTCCTAGGTACACATTTCCATTCTTTCTCTTAACGCCCTGACACAGATGTAGCATTAAACATGTGACTCATGCACAGATCTGTGTGTGTGAAGCACACCAGCGTGCTTAGCCATGATTATTCATTTACCACTTATGAAGTCAGCTGCAGTTGTTGATTCCCCCATCGGTGATGACCTCACACACCTCTGGCAGTCTGCTGATAGCCCGGATTGGTGATTTCATCTCTTTGACTGTAACACTTGAGCTCGTAACAATTCCTATGATTAAGACATTGCTGGACGTACTGTAATAAAATGTTGCCACTAGCGACAAATAGAGGATACAGCCAGTGCCAGCTGATAAGTAGTTTTTCTCTCTTGTAATTGTTCTATCATGTATTGTTCGTCATTGTTGGCTTCCCCTTAAGGGAAGCCGTGACCTTGTGTTATATGGAGACATGTTGTAATGGATAATTCATCAAAGCAATTCCTTTTATTGTGTGGTTTTGGTTTGCATCAGATGACATAAAAATGCATACAGACCGGGCATTCACTGATACAAGTGAAATGGTAGTGAAAGAAGCGAATCGGTCACAAATCAGAGCTTTAATTAAAGAAAAAGGACTTCCCCTTAGCTGCAAAAGCATAAATAGTTGCCGCTACGCACCTGTTTCTTGGTGCCCTAACTCTGAATTTTATTATTGAAAACAGTAGTTGTGTGTGGACTGATAATGCAGAAATCTCAGATTTTTGTCAGGTGTCACAAATTCTTGCAGACTCGTTTGTTCTTTGCCTTGTGCTGTGTTCAGAATATTCCCTTTCCTGTATTAAATGCTGGACGACAGGTATCAACGTGCCCAAAACACATCGGAGTGGGTCAGCTGCTCGCAACTGACATGGAGCAAATTGTGATCTTTGCTATGGTGTCTCATGTTGTGACTCCTGGATTGTGGTGCACCGGTGGGTCCCACGTTTGTGCCAATACTGTACATTTTCTGAGATCCGAGTGCCTCTTGCTTGTTGGTGCTCTCTGATCTTCCTGGAAGCTTTACGCTAGATCAGAAGGATGCTCTCAGGAAACCCAAATGAGTGAAGATTTTCTCATTTTCATCCTCTCTGAGAAGCTCAGCAGGTTGATTTTGTGCAGAAGGTGATCTGCCCATCTAGGAAACAGCATGCCACACACGCCAACATTTTTATTATTTATTCAGAAATGTTCTTTGAAATGCAATGAATGTGACCTTTTTCAAACATGCCTAAAATAGATATTGTTTCACATGGATTTAATTTGTGAATGTTGCCCCTGCTGGCCCCAAAATGTTTCAAGTTAAGGATAACTATTCCAGTTTTGTTGAGAGTCAGACTTTGTTAAAGGGGCCACAGGGCTGACAGAGGCTCATAGGCCTGAACCATGGTGGTTGAGGTTGTGTGCCACTGGTGTCTGTCCTACTGTGGCTCTGACAACTTGACCAAGTTCAACCTGTTTCACAGATGACTCTCAAGGCCTAGAGGGTTAGCATTCACAGGCCTCTCAGTGTGGGGGAGGGTGGGTGTGGGGGGTGGGTGCAAGAGCTAAAAACTCCACAGTCAACCAACAGACACCATAAATAATGTCCAGCCTAGTTCTCATCTTTGTTAAAAAAAGACAATACTTTATTCACACAGTGGGATGAAATGCTACAAAATTAATGAAAGAGACATACAGGGTTGAAAACTATTTGGGGATAGTTTGGCACTAAACCCCCCTACTTCCTGGTGTCTTCTTGGTATCCCTTTATTTCCCGCTAGGTTAGAGGCCCTGTATCTATAGTCTGCGCGTTTTAGGTAAGGAATAGGCACAGGTGCAGATAGCTTAGCAGATAGCTTTATTTCTCATAGATGTAAATTCCGCAACTTCAGTTCAATTTGTCTTGACCTCTTCTCGGGGGAAGTCTTAGTGCATACATTCATTCTTTAGTCCCTTGTGCAGACGGGGCTCCCCGTTTTTACACGCTGGCTTCTGTTGCCGTTTGGGTAGAATGTTGGGTGCAGACTGACTCCTGCCCTCATGGCATAGGCCACACCAGCAGCTTCACTTCATATAATGGTTTTGGAGGTAATTGGAGGGGTGGCTGTTTTCTGTTGTGTGTGCTGGAGGCTGCCGGATGATTTCCCACCTGCACTTCAATGTGGGATAAAATTGCACTGTAGGAGATGGTGGGGAATTAATAAAAAATGGAGGAGGGATTGGTGAGGGATCCCTGACTAAATAACTGTTAAAAAGAGGAATATGGGGGGAAGTCCTACAAACCAACAAGAAAAGGAGGAGCAAGCCATGGAGACAGATATAGTTCAGATGGAGGCCTGTCCCCTCAAAGTTAAAGGAAAACACTTCTCTCCACAGGACAAATACAAAGGTTACGGAGAAGGGTGAATAAAAAAATATGTCCCTGGCCACTGAAAAAGCAAAGTCAACATGGGAGACTCGCGGACAGAAAGCCTGTCTCATGGAGTCTCCTGCAGTGAGATATCCTAGAACTGCACAGTGCCCAGTCTCAGCATCAACAGTTCTCCAGATTGCCCCCCTGTGACATCCTGGGGTTTCAGTTGTGGCCTCTCGTCTTATCTCCACCCTATGGTGTCCTGTGGTAGCTGCAGCCCCCGGGCTGATCAAGGCTTCTTGCTTGGCGATGGTGCATTTTCTTCTTACTGTGTTAGCAGAGGCAACACCCATCTCTCAGTCCCCGGCAATCTCACGGGCAACACAAGCCGTCGTTCAGGCGCAGTCTTCTTTGCATCTTACACTGAAACTGTGCAGAGCAGCCAGGAAGTCCCTTCGCAACACAGGAATCTCCTGCAAAGCTTTGCACTTTGGGGGAAGTCAGTTTTCTCTTGGTGCTCCTCACTGCAGTAACATGCTGGGCTTCTCCTGAACAGTCTCTCCTACTTCAGGGCCAGCCACACTCCTTTCCTCTTGCAACAGTCAGTCAGGATTCTAGGCACTTCAGTCAGACACTCTGCTCCACCAGCAGAAAGTGTAGAATTCATGGGATGCCTATGGGAGACTGGATGGCAGGCAGACACCAATCCTGTTTGCACAGCAGCTGTTCCAGTACCCCGTAGAGCACGCTCTTCCTTGGTCAAGAAGAACTTTGGACTAAAACAAGTGGGATGGTGTGTATCCGCCTCTGATATACATTTTCAAGAAACGGGATGTGGATCCATTGTCTAAGGCTTCAGAACCAGTTTGGTTTCTTCTCTTTCAAATGTCATTTTCATGCTGCTCTCCAGAAACAGTGTTTGTGTGAAGGGATGGCGCTCACAGCAGGTAGGAATGAGATTGGCTCCAAACAAGGATCCCAAAAACAAAACAGCAGTACAATGAGGTGTTTCATCTTTGCATCTGATTCCCATCAGCCTTCCAGAAGCAGTAATCAGAGATGACAAAAAGGCAGGCCCTCCCTAGAAACACCCTCACTGCGAAAAACAAAAACTACAGGCTTGCCTCTCACGCCTACCATCTACAAAATGGCAGTGGTCAGGAAGAACTAATCTGCATCCTTTTTCTAGCAAGGTCCTCATTGAATTTCTAAAGTTAGCCCTGTCTCTATCCTGTTCATTTATTGTCTGCGTCTCCTGCCACAGCAATGCAGGTCATATACTTCCATTGTCTAGGGAAACTAGCCTCATCCTCATCTTGTGCCATGCTAAACCAAGGCCATCTAAAGTGGATCTCTATGGCCGCAGCACTCAGGCTCTCAGACAATCCCAAACAGAGTTCTGCTACCGCTACCATACATGTGCACACAACCTCCCTTTAACCTGCATATAGGACACCTGGACCAAAAAAATAGGATACCAGTTTCACATGCAGTCGGGCACTCAGGGCAGATAACATGCCCATGTACCATGGAGGGGGTATTCCCACCCCAAAAGTTGTGTCCCATATCTCACTGTTTTTCACTTAGCAGTATTAATAACAGCCACAACAATAATAATAAAATAAAACTTGTTTTAAATACCAGTCTAATTTGAAATCTGATTAATCCGTTTTCATCAATATGCTCAAACATGGTCAAAATCCATGAAAAACAGGTGATGCAGGAGTGGTAAGAGATGTTTTAGCAATAAGTTTATGATTAAAATACTCCAAGTATCTGCTGAAATTTCCTACTCTAAGGTGCCTGATCACGATCAGCCAACAAATAATGGGCGCAAATTGCACATCCATTGTTTTATAACTGTGCAGGGTTTACAAAGTCGCAGGTGTGCAATTTGCATCCAGTTATGTATGGGGCATCCTTAAATGGGGAATAATATACCTATGGAGCATGCTATTCACCATAGACAAATAGGTCAATTGGCTCTAGGTTTCACCAGCCACCAATTGGCACACACATTGTATTCCAGTTTTGGGTGTAAACGGGAGTTTTGTATCCAAAATGGAAGTACCAAAACTATCAGAGTCTAAGGAGGTTAACAAACCTGACTTCAACATGTTGAGTTAACAACAAAAAACATTGTGGCAGGTGCATAATGCCAATATAGTGTGTGGAAAATTAAAATTCTGCCATTGGATTTTGGCCAAGTTGACAGTTTGTGAAAACAGAAGTTTGTCACCCTCGCCAGTCTAGGGCAGGAGTAAGTGTGTTTCTAGGTTCTGAATGGTGGAGGGACAGCCCCATATTTAATTTGGTGTAGGAGAAAGATTTTCTCCATGGGGAAAAAAAAACCAGAAGTGGTATATGTTTACACTTCCTCAAGCACACGCAAGAGTATAAACACAATCTTTGTAATTAATCTTCAGTCATTGATTTTCAATCTTGATAATTATTGAAGCTTTATTATTCTTAGTCTCTTAGCTTTAGCCAACATGTGTTTTGTCGTATTCATGACTTCGACAGGACTAAAAGGCGAACAAAAAAACCTCACTATTACATTGGTCAAACACAATATCCACAATGTGGGAAACATCACCCTGTGACATCAGTCTGTGTGATTCATAATGCAAGGAAGCAGTGAGCCAATCTTGGAAACCCATGCACCAAATAAACACTACTTCATAGTTAATACAGTATGCTCCTCTATGAGAGATTTGTTTATTCCTCATTCAATTGTCGTAAGGTAGAGTGAACATAATTTATATAATATATATGTACATATCATTTCTTAATTGTGTCATGTGCAAATTGCCACTCCATCACAGAGTCCGCTGCATTAAATTCATGACAATTCAATCCAAATGTTAAACCATGTCATACCACACCATTGGTATACAGGTCCAATTTTAAAGCACCCATAACATAATGTAATAGTTTCTTTTATTGCCCTCCAAATGTCGCCATAAATGTATAAGAGGTACCCTACCTATATCTGGATAGTATCCACTAATTCTGTAAATAAAGATAAATCAAACTCAGATTTCAAACAAACCTCATCCTATAGTCTTATATATTCTCTCCAAACAATATTTCCTACCAGTCATCTGGAGTACTGTTCTCATCCGGTGATATAAAGAAGGAACTGTGTGATTTGCGAAACTATAAAAAAAAGAGAACACCACAGTAATTCAAACTATCCAGTCTCCCAATATACTGTCTCTATCATTAAGCCCATGTCATAACCTTAATCGTATTACACTCACCAAAGTAATCCCGCCTGGTTCTTATGCGGTAAAAACGAACTTGTCCAATCACTTCGTATATTCAAAGCACTGTGCCTGCAAGCACAATCAAAAGCTGTGTCAGTCACCTGCATGTGCTGGTACTTCGAACTTCAAAATGGACACCCTCATTACAACACTCACCTATTTCGGCAACAATGTGTGAAGAGAATAATATCCGTAGCTTGTGTGCCCCGGATCACGGTGTCCCGTATAAGCGCTGTCTTTAAATGCCTTTTTATATCGGCAAAGTTAAATCTCAAAAACGGACTAGTCAACTCCACTAATACAGTGTATCACCGCCATCTTTAAGAGATCGAATCGTGATTATATTCCATCCAATCCACAGGATGCCCAGATCTTGCTGTCTCGTGTAGGCGCCAACTGTAAACATTTTTTTATGTCGGCCAACATATCAGTCTCTTAGCATGGATATCAAAAGCGTGCCCTCTCGCATTTCTTCAGTGGCACTAGATATATCCCATCTTATTCGATAACACTGCAATCACTCCGTTCCATAAAGGCACCATTTATAAATTCCTACTGATATCGGCAAACATAGTTATAACAACCGGTCCTTAAACCATGAGTACCAAAAACAGGCTAGTCCGCATTTCTTCACTGGCCCCAAAAAGGGACTTCACCAATATTCACACTCTGACTAATAACCAACTTAGGTCCCACAATGCCATTCTCTTGTATGTGTACAGTATTGTAATCTCATACATCTCAGTAGGTTATGGCATTAATTGGGCTTTATCAAAATTAATTCAATATCCATTCTGGTAGGATGGGCCAAAATAATTTTGGGGCACAGTACGACTTCATAATAGATTGTATTTCATCAAACTGTATACATGATAGCAAAGTCTAACACATTATATTAATCATTGTGGCATATTCTGCCAAGTGTTATTAGAAACTTCAAGGTATGTCAAACTAGTTAAGGATAATAACCCTAGGGAGACCGTTTGATTCAATTCCAAGGGCATTATGATGGGAAATGGGTATCCCACCTTACCGAACAATCTGAATAACACACCTCTGAACCTCCTGATGGGGGGGTGGGGGGGAGGCAATAGTGCTAACGTCACAATACATATGGTCAACCAAACATTCAATCCCCCCAAAAATATTGTAACTCATGGTCATTGATTAAGCCATTGTCAACCGCCTCAAATCTTATCATCCATATAGCTTCTCTATGTCTGAGACACAGCTCTTTATTCCCCCCTCGGGGTCACTGATCACATGATGTATTCCAAAGAACTTAAAGATCTTTTACTGTCCCTGAGATGTACATTCCATGGCATGAACCGCTATTAGGCATTGTAGATCATCTGAATTAAGTGCCCTCATATGTTCCCCAACCCTGTCTCTTAAGGCTCTTATCGTGCTCCCTACATAGATGCGATCAAATTTGCATACAATAATGTACACTACAAATTTAGTGTTACAATTAATGGTAGATCTTATTTCATATTCCTCTGTGTCTTCATTTCTGAACTTTTTGGTCTTGTCTAATGCCCACCTACACATCCCACATTGACCACATTTGTAAAACCCTAATGTGTGCTGTGTCATGCAATTACTTTTAGACTGTTGTGTGGGATAGCTGGGACTCAGTAAACTCCTCAGTGCTTTACCTTTCCGAAAAGTAATGTCTTGTCTACTGGATGTGTGATCATGCAGCATCTTGTCTGCTTGCAGAAGATGCCATTGTGTCTGGAGGCATTTGCTAAATCTATGTGAGATCCAACTGTAATCAGTAATCAACCTTACTTTCTCTGACTTTTCCTTATCATGTATGGTCTCACTTAATGTACTCTCCCTACTTATTTTCGCAATCCTATTACTGGCTGTTCTAATAACATGCATATTATATCCTCTCTCTAAAAATCTTGTCTCCATATCCTGTAAACACTTATGGTAGTCCTGTTCATCGCTACAATTGTGTCTTGCCCGCATCATCTCCCAATAGGGGATTGCATTAATTTGGCATCCGGGATGTGAGCTGGATGGATGTAAAATTGAATTACATGTAGTTGGTTTCCGAAAAAGTCTACTGTCTATTCTATTTTCCTTGGTGTAAAGTTCCACATCAAGAAAAACAATCTTCTCATTGTTGTACTTATGAGTAAATCTTATGTTTGAATCATTATGATTCATATATTCACAAAAACCTTCAAGTTGTTCCACACTACCTGTCCATATCATGAAGCAGCCGTCCATATATTGAAGCAGTTGTCTATGAAACGGCCCAATACAAAATGTATTAATTCCAGTTAGTTCCACATGGGCCCCAGATCTGCTCTTCCTCCAACCACCCCATGAAGAGGTTTGTGTAAGAAGGAGCAAAGCTGGAGCCCATCACAGTCCCTTGTAGTTGCCTGTACTACTAATCCTTAAATAAGAACACATTGTTATGCAAAATCAATTCTATCATTATTAACAACATCTCCGTATGCTCCCATAGGCTTGCTGATCTGCTGTTCAGAATATGTCGCAGTGCAATCACTCCCTTGTCATGCTTTATACTTGTGTACAATGACACAACATCTAGTGTCACCATGAGCATTCCTGGTTCCCACGTAATATCACTCAATAGACTCAGTATGTGTTTAGTATCCCGTATACGGGAGGGTAAATTCATTACAATGGGCTGCAAGAATACATCAACAAATTTAGATAACCGTTCAGTCAGTCCCGCAATACTTTAAATAAATAATAATAATACATTGTAACAGTAAATTTGTAGTGTACGTTATTGTGTCCAAATGTGATCATATCTATGTAGGGGGTACAATGAGAGCCTTAGGAGACAGGGTTGGAGAACATATGAGGGCACTTAAATCAGTTGATGTCCAATGACCAAGAATTACAATATTTTTGGGGGATTGAATGTTTGTGTTAACATATGTAATATGACATTGGCACTATTGCCCCCCCATCACGAGGTTCGTAAGTGTGTTATACAGATTGTAAGGTGGGATACCCATTTGCCGTGATAATGTCCTTGGAATTGAATCAAACGGTCTCGCTAGGGTTATTATCATTAGCTAGTTTGACATAACTTGGAGTTTCTAATAGAATTTGGCAGAATATGCCACAATGATTAATATAATATGTTAGACTTTGCTATCATGTATATATATTTTGATGAAATGCAATCTATTATGGAGCCATATGGTGCCCCAAAATGATTTTGACCCATCCTATTGGATAGGGTATTGAATTAAATTTGATATAGCCTAATTAATGCCATAACATACTGAGATGTATGTGATTCCAATACTGTGCACATACAAGAGAATGGCATCATGGGGACCTAAGTTGAATTTTTACTGCTTGAGAACCAGGCGGGATACTTTGGTGAGTGTTTTACGATTAAGGCTATGACATGGGTTTAATGATAGAGACGCTATATTGGGAGAACGGATATTTTGACTTACTGTGGTGTTCTCTTTTTAGATAGTGTCATAAATAACGCAATTCCTTCTTTATATCACCGGATGAGAACAGTACGCCGGATGACTGGTAGGAAATATTGTTTGTAGAGAATATATAAGACCATAGGATGAGGTTTGTTTGAAATCTGAGTTTGATTTATCTGTATTTGCGGAATTAGTGGATACTATCCAGATATAGGACAGGTACCTCTTATACATATATGGCGACATTGGAGGGCAATAACAAAAACTATTACATTATGTTATGGGTGCTTTAAAATTGGACATGTATGCCAATGGTGTGGTATGACATGGTTTAACACATGGATTGAATTGTCATGAATTTAATGCGGCTGACTTTGCGATGGAGTGGCAATTTTGCACATGACACAATTGAGAAATTATATGTGCAAATAATTATATAAATATTGTTCACTCTACCTTACGACAATTGAATGAATAATCAATAATTCTCTAATAGAGGAGCGTGCTGTATTAACTTTGAAGTTGTGTTTATTTGGTTCATGGGTTTCCACAATTGTCTCACCGCTTCCTTGCATTATGAATCACATGGACTGATGTCACAGGGTGAAGTTTCCCACGTTGTAGATATACTGCTTGGCCTATGTAATAGTGAGGTTTTTTTTTTAACTTTTAGCCCTGACGAAACACGTTTTGGCTAAAGCTAAGAGATTGAGAATAATAAAGTTTTAATAATTATCAAGATTGAAAATCAATGACTGAAAATTAATTACAAAGATTCTGTTTATACTTTTGAGTGTGCTTGAGGCTGTGTAAACGTTTACTTAAACCTTTTTAGGTCGAGTCTAGCAGCGCGCATGCGCTGCTCTGCGAGGCTTCTTGTATCTACTATGTGTGGGTCTGACTCCTCCTACACATTGGATTGGCTTTTGCGTGTGTCTTTCAAGAATGAAAGCACACAAATGGCGAAAGGCGGGTGCATGTCCCACCTCTTTTGAAATGTTCACTCCCACGGCGTTTTGCCTCGGGAGTGAGCAGTGGCGCGCAGGGCGGCAGCTGCAGTGCTCATGGATCAGGTTACTATGTACACAACGCGCTATGTACAGCTGCTGAGTGAGTGAGTAGAGGGCCGTGCACGGGAGCCCTTCAGCACACACAGGGTACTGTCTGCGCGTATGGGACACCGCTTTCACATAAGGAGCCCTCTCGTATGAAGTGTCATTGTATTGCAGCGAGTCACGACTCCTTCCGGCAGCGCTCGAGCGGGCGAGAGCCCTAGACTCACTCCGGGGCGCCCCGCTTGTTCCGAACACTCTCTTCTCTGGGGGCACGACCCCCTGCCCTGGACCTTGCATTCTTCATCGAGGGGACTCACCCTGTGGCTGGGTCACTTTTGGGTACGTTGTGCCCTCCGCGAGGTGCAGGCGCTCTGCTTTATGGCCTTCCCCCATGAGCGTGGGGCACTCTGATGACCCGGGCCCTCTCTCGTGATCCACCCGGGCTGTCTCGATGTGTCCTGAGAGCGCTCCCTTCCGGGCTATGCACCCTTCGAAGGGCACTCTCTTCCTACTTGGAGTACCCTGCCTGCCAGGACTCTCTTCCATGGACACACGCTTCACCACGGACTCCCCCACCCCACCTCATCCATACATCGAACACACTCTTCACCACGGACCCTCTTACCCCTCCATACTACGAACACACTCACCACCAAGGGCCCTCTCACTCCCTTTCTGCCACAGACACTCTCACTGCCTACCACGGACACACTTTGCCCCAGACATGATCCCCGTCAGCCCCTACACACTCCCTCACCACCAGGGGCGCTTTCCCTGTCACGGACGAGCTCCGTGCCTGCTCGGTTTACTCTCCCTGTCTATTGCGAACACACGCTCATGAACACTCTCCTCTCTATCATGGATAGGGCGTGTCTGCTTTCCCGGATAGTTCGCCCTGTCCGCCACGGACACACCTTCTGCCTGTGGGGGCACTCTCCCTGTCTACCACAGACAGTCTCTGTCCACCACCGATACTCCCCCGTCCTCCCACTAAGCACACTTTATCACAGACTTTCCCCCTCCCCCATCTGTGTCCATCACACGCGCTCTACTCTTTACCACGGGCACCTGTTGTCGGGGGTAAGGGACAGGGCGAACTATCCTGGGAAGCAGATACGCCCTATCCGTGAGAGAGAGGAGAGTGTTCTTGACAGAGCGTGTCTCTCAAACCCGGACTTGCTCCGTGCACTCGCTCACATCTCCCTCTGCGGCACTCTCTCCACTCCCAAGAGAACACAGTGCGCGCCGCTCACACCTATCAGAACACACCTGATGCACCCCTGGCACCGCCAGGCCGTCTCTTGTGGCCCCAAGGACTCCCGCCCCCCTCACTGGTATACCTGTCAAGTTACCCCGTGGTGGGTGACACCGTCAGCCGGGGATGGGTTTTTAGCCCACATCCCTGCGTTCGCACGGATTTGTGAGCTCCATTTATGATGTTCAAAATAAAGCTACAAGTTCCTGAAAACAGCGGGCGCTGGGTTCCTGGCCTGGCTGAATGTCACACATGACTGGGGGACACCTGGACGATGTGCAAAATGCATGCCCCCATGAAATTCTCTCATGCCTCTCTTAGCATTTTACACCATTTCACGTCACACTGTTGTTATTTTTGCATAACGCTTAAGCCACATTAATAGCGCGATCCTGAGACATTTTCTTTTCTTCTTCCTCAGAGTTAATTCTTCCTCGTACTTAAGTTGTTTTCTTTCTTCTATGTTTTCATTTATTTCATGCTTCCCTTCCATCTTTTCATTCCATTTCCTTTCACACAACGCAGACTGGTTCAGATGAAGGGTCCAGTGGGACCGGGGGTGGTACGTTATTTCTCTGCTGCTCATCATGCTCCCCTCACACTATATCCTTTTACTTGCGGAGCACAGTGGGATTGTGACACACCCATGGGAAGACCATGCACGAAACTTCAGCATCATCCTCGACTCCTCCCTCTCCATGACCAGCCAGATCAACGCCGTCGCTTCCACTAGTTTCAACTGCCTGCGCATCCTCCGCAAGACCTTCAAATGGATCGCCCCCGATTGCAGAAGGACCCTCACCCACGCGCTTATAACCAGCAGACTGGACTACGGAAACACCCTATACGCCGGAATCAACAGAACCCTTCTGCACAGACTCCAGACCATCCAGAACGCCGCGGCTAGACTCGTCCTCGGGGCACCGCGTCACAAACACATGACCCAACACCTACAAGACCTCCACTGGCTCCCCGTCGAGAAGAGGGTCACCTTCAAACTCCTCACCCACGCCTACAAATCCCTCAACAACATCGGACCCAAATACCTCAACGAGAGAGTATCCTTCCACGTACCCAAGAGGAACCTCCGCTCCGCCAACCTCGCCCTGGCAGAGGTCCCCCGCATCCGGAGAAACAGAACAGGCAGGAGATCCTTCTCCCACATCACAGCCAAGACCTGAAACGAACTCCCTGTGAACATCAGACGCTCCCGACCCTGCACACGTTCAGGAAGGACCTCAAAACCTGGCTCTTCGACTGATCCGGAGCTGCTCCACCCGCCAGCGCCTTGAGACCCTCACAGGTGAGTAGCGCGCTTTATAACCACTGATTGATTGATTGATTGATTGATTGTGTTGCATCTGAAGGGCCACGAGACTTCTAGCTGAATTATGAACGCTAGTTTTCATGTATTTTCTACTAATTTCCCCTTTCCTATATATTAATTTATCTCCCTTTTGCACTTCCTCTGTCACCCTTTCTCTTCTTCTTTCTCTGCTCCTCTGTTTATCTCTTTCCACTCTTCCTCTCACCATTTCCCCTTGTCTCTTTGCTGCTCTTTTTTTTTAATCTCTGTATCTAGGCCTCTGCCGTCTCTCTTTCTCTGTCTAGCCATCACCCAGGCACTCATCCTCTATTTCTTTTCATCCCTCCTGTGGTCACTCTCTTTGTAACACGCACTATCTGTTCCCCTCTCTCAGTTTCACTCCTTCTCTCTCTCTCTTCCTCTGTCTCTCGCTCAAGCACACACACACACACACACACAATTTCGTTCCAAATATCTCTGGCTAAACACTTATAAGGTCCCAAAGGCGAGACCTATTGGCTATGCCAATGCTTGTTGGGCTTGTAGGAGGATGTTGGGTGGGCATCCCCCCTTTTAAGCACCGTAATACTCAGTTGTTCCACAAGATAAAGTGTTTGCTGTTAAGCGAGCCACCAGAATCCTAAAATTCACCCCTCGCTAGTAGTTAGAAACTGTATATGTGCACATGCACAACTGCAATTGGCTTACGCATGACCATTTGTGCAACATATTGATGACAACCTTGCTTTCATACAGTGCCTTAAAAACTATTAAAAGGAGGAAGGAATTTGTACCTGTTCTTTCGCTCCCTAAGCACCCTATTAAACGACTCATGACAGCCTGCTGGTAAATCCTGCTTCTGCCGGATAAAGAAGTGACCAGCTGAATTGGGATTATGGGATGCGCAATAAGACCTTCACCTTTGTATTTTCCTCAGAAACGTTTTGGATGTTAAAAACACGTAGAACATATGCGAGAAAAAACATTGGGGTGTGAGAGAAAAACATAAAGTAATAGTGCTCAAACACTGATTCACATGGTTATTGTAAAATCCTTAGTAAATAGTACAGTACCACTGCACGTAGCAATTACTGTACCCCATAGTATCAATAGTCCTGGGTGCTTTATTACTTATGCAACAAACGACAAAATGATGGAATGAATGCTTGAAATAATCTCAGCCACTGGTGATCACTCTGGGCCACATTCCGTACCACCATTTTTAGACAACAATGCCACTGTTGACAGATACCAGCCACATGCAAATTAGTCTTATTCCTGCTCCAATATGTATGTATGTATATATGGTATTTCCATCCTACAGATCTAGCCAAAAGGCAGCAGAGTGCTGTAGATGGTCAATAGAAACAGTTCAGCATGAAATGCCTTTTCATGTCCCCTAAATATGGAAGCACCTCTATATGGGAGTACAAGCAACCCCAGGCCAGTTTCAGCCTACTTAGGCCTCATCCGTGAGATATAGCATGAATTCTGTGGCACAGAAAACATGTGAACCACCTCTAAGCATAACTGTTACACTTCGGGCATATACCTCAATAAAGAACGAAGTGATGGAAGGAATGCTTGGATTAATCTCTGCCACTAGCGATCACTTGAGGCCACATTTCAGACCATCCTTTTTTGTCCATTATGCACCCCTATACAGAAACTAGACATTTGCAAAGCAGCCTTGGTCCTGCTGAAACAGGAACAGTCTAGCCGAACTGCTAGTCCAGGTCCCCTCCTGATGATCCAGTTTTTCTACACAAATTGTAATGTGAATCGATGCAGGAACACGGTTTAACAAGCATTGGGTTCCATCGAAGCACTTGGTCAGTGACATAAAATAAAGAATCAATTATTGGACCAGTGTGGGAGACTGGTATCAGGTAGGACATCTTGAATTATGTGATTTTGAAATAGTTGTGTTTTCTGCATAATTATAGATTTGCCACACTTGCCATAGAATCCATCAATTCTGCATGGATTGCAGATTTTAAGAAATAAAATTTGTTTCGTGCTCAAACGTTACTAAACACATTACCACATGTATTGTTGCACAGTGGCAGTCTACTTTTCAGTTGCTGATTGCTGTATATAGGTGGTAAACTGATACTAATTAGATGAATTGTTTGTCCAAGCAAAATTAACATTTGTAATAAGCACAAAATAGTAATCTAATATTGCCACAAAATGTGGCGCATTACACCACATAATTTGCTTTTACTTGCTGCATAATTTAGTCAAGTCTGACACATAATTTGGCCCTCCCCTGTCGCATAATTCCAGTGGCCTTGGTTATAGGCAGGCAAGAAAATCTCACCCCTGAGTTCGATATTAGCACTGTCTATGCTGTGCAGGTTTCTGCAGCCTCCATAGGGTAATGGTTCACATCCACACACTTGGAAGGTTCAGACATCCTCATCTTGTTCTAGGCCTTACTTTTTAGAGTTAAATTAAGATCCACCCACCTTGAAGCAGCTTCTCTTCATCCTCACTACTAAGAAAACCGAATGTTAAAGCGGGCACATTGCAGTGCCCGGCTCACCACTTTGACATTCCTTTGTAGCCTGCATTAGAAAGATTGAGGAGTATCCTATCTTCAGGAAGAAGGTACAGACCATCCTCTTTTAGGGACCAACTAAAGGCTGATTGCCTTGCACTGTACTGAGCAACCATATTATCGTGACCTGATACTCGCCTTTGATCTGCACCGTAGTGCCATTGTGTTCTTCTGAATCGTGTTCTTCGTGTTCGTCATTCCACCCAGAGTGCAGCACCCCGACACAATCCATCACCACACGCAGCCTCTAGATCCAAAGGGGTATATAGGACTAACGTTCAGAGGAAGCACTTTTACTGCATGCCCAGGGGCGGCTCCTCCATTAGGGCGGAGGGGCGTCACCCTACTGCTTTCTCGCATGCGAGAAGCAGAAACATAAATTGGTAAAACTACCATTTTCTGTTTCTGCTTTTCGCACTGCGAGAAAGCAGAAGTGCCTGGTTGTGGGCGGGCGGGTCTGCTGGAAAGCAGGGGAGGCGTGGCTAGCCCAATGCTGTAGGCCCTGACTGTTTGCTCGGCCCAGTCATGCTGCATGCAGCCTACATAGAGAAAATGGCCTCCCCATAGGCGCCCAGCTGGGCGCCGTCCGCACCAATCACAACGCTGCCATTGCAGCGTTGTGATTGGCTTAGGGGAGGGGAGGGAGGCTGTCTGTGGGTGGCTGCTTCCTGTTCAGGAGAGCAGCAGGAAAACCTGGGAGTCGGGACCCGGCCAGAACTTGAGGCGGCACGGGACCCGGGGGAAGGTAATTTTTATTTTATTTTTATTAAACCCCTCCTGCATCCCCCACGACCCCCCACCCCCGTCATGTTGGCCGTGACTGGCAGTAGGCTGAAGGCAAGCGGTGCCTGGAGAATTGGCGGTGAATGGTTGTCAGCGCTGGAGCACGTTGCCGGGAGGGGGGCGGGGTACAGGTGTAAGATGCAGGATTCTCGTGCATTTGTGTTCACTGCATGAGCGCGCTCCTGAACTTTGCATGCTACCTTACAGAATACAGAATGTGACAGCCACTTGGTACAGGTCGGCACGTGAGCCGCACAACTTCTGGGCGCTACCTGCGGGGGGGGCAGGCTCTTCCTAAGCCGCACGGCTCATACAAGGTGCGCCCATGCAAGGCGAGGGTAGATGCGCTATCCTGCCCTATGGGGTACGATGAATCCACATGGTGTTCTTGGACTTTCAGTATATCATTTCACAGTCGGTGTATTTCTCTGTGGCTCGCGTGCTTCGATACGCTGTGGTGTGATTGCGCGCAAAGTGCGGTGTCCAGCGATGTGGCGCCCGCAGCAGCCCCCTTCATAGTGTGGTGACCCGCTAGAGGATCACCCGTGATGCGCGTGACTAATGGCGCAGCGCCAGATAACCATGACACACACTCGGTGTTGGTGTCAGCCGAAGTGCCGCCCCCGAGCGGGCGCCTTCCATTTATTGGCTTCCCCGCCGGCCACGCCTGGCCGGCGGATGTGGTGTGAACATCCGCTCCAGCGCCGAGGGCACTGGAGCGCTAACCACTACATCCCTTTCCAACTCGGATGTTTTTTTTGAAAACACAAACTTTGCAAAATCATGTAACAGTTCACATAGTCACTTGCCGGTGCTCGGCTCTGCTCGAGATGTTTCTTTTCTTCCTCACCTCATTTCAGAGTACAGTTCTCAGCAAGCATAATCCCGCAGGCGTTGGCTAGGGCGAGGGTTAGGCCGCAGTTCATACCTGTGACCTCGGTGTCTTCCACGCTCAGCTTCTGGACTGTCGTCTTCAGCAGTGCGGGTGTGGCAACTTGGCGGGGAGTTATCACTGGGCTCGTCGGCCCTCGGGCTGTGCCTTGATTCATCTCCTGGCGTCTCTGGTTGCTCGATGATTTGGGTTGTCGACGGTCTTGTTTCTTCTTCTCCCGCTGGTCTGGCGGGGACCTCTTTGAACCATGAGATGTTCCTTGACACGTTCTCTCTCCCTCTACTCGCGGTCACCATAGACCCCCGGGTGGCCACCACCGTCCAGGTGCCTGGTTCATAGTGGGTCCTGAACTTCCCTCCTGGCCGTCGGTCTCTAATGATGACGGTCGCCTATGGCCGCAGGCTCCGTGGCGTGGCACGGCATCGGGCGCTTGCTTGGTCATTTCGACGCTCTCGCCGAGCTTGGGACGCTTGGCTGTCCAGAGGTGGGGATATCCACCCTGGGCATGTTGGTATCAAGTCCCGCCTCGGGCCTCTTAGCATCAGCGACCACGGGCTTCGTTGCGTGGTGCAATGGAGGGTGCTCCGATACTCCCTCAGGAACTCATGAAGTCGCCTCTCCGAGTCGGCCTGTTCTAACGTGGCGATCCGGAATGTTTTATTCAGAGTCCGCATGAATCTCTCTACGTCTCCGTTAGCCTGAGGCCATTGAGGCGTGACTTTCCGGTGGTGTATTCCATGTTGTTGCAAGAACGTGGCGAATTCCAACCCCTGGAATGGAGGGCCGTTGTCGCTCCGGATTTCTTGCGGGATTCCGAACATGGCAAAAGCTTTCTCTAAGCTGGGGCGTACGTGGGTGAACGCGGTGGAAGTCACTATGTCCACGACGGGGTACTTGGAGAATGCATCCACGAGGACTAGGGTGTGTCGTCCGTCGGGAAAACTCCCGAAATCTATGCTGACCTTGGACCATGGCTCTCCACACGCTTCTTCGGTGATGACCGGGATTGGCCGCGTCGAAGCACTGGTCAGTTGGCATGACGGGCAGCAGCGAACAAGCTCATCGACCATCTGTTCCAACTCGGGAAACCAGACTTTTTCACGCATCCTTGTCTTCATCTTTGTGGCCCCTTGATGGCCTCCATGGGCGAGTCGCGTTGCTCGATCTCTCAGCGATCGGGTGATGACCAGCCGGGACCCCCTTAGCAGGATGCCTCCGCTTGTTGCACTGAGCTCGCTTCTTACCCGCCACATTTTCGTTAGCCCTTCTCTGTCTTCTTGGTTCCAGGCATTTGCCTGATGTAGGTATTCTTTCCAGGATCCTGTTTGCACTGCGTGGAGGGTGCGTCCGTATACGCTGTCGTCCCGGGCGGCCTCCTTGATATCTTCTAGAGTCATGGCTCGCGGACATGCCGCCGTGGACGCCATATTGATATACTGCTCGGCTGCCTCGTCATCACCTTCGTGCGACTGTTGCGTTGGGTGGCGGGAAAGAAAATCCGCGGGGTTCTTTGCCCCGGGTCGGTAGACAACGTCCATCTCATACGACTGCAGTTGTACAGCCCACCGTTCGATTCGCGGCGGAGGGTGGGGAGCTGATCCTTTGAAAAGAGATACCAGGGGGTGATGGTCGGTGACCATGGTAAACGGTTGTCCTGTCAGGTAGAGGTGAAAATGGCCACAGGCCCATTTGATGGCGAGCGCCTCCCGCTCTATTTGTGCGTATCTTGTTTCCGTAGGCGTCAGGGACCTGCTTGCGAACGATAGTGCCACCCATCGGCCGGGCTCTTGTTCCTGGGCTAGGATTGCCCCTAGTCCCACCGGGCTTGCGTCGACGAGGACTTCTGTCCGCTTTGCGGGGTCGAAATACGCCAGCGTTGCTTCCCCTAGGAGTGCATCCTTTATGCTTTGGAAGGCCTCTTCTTCATGTTGCCCCCACTTCCATGGGCTGTCTGTCCGGGTGAGTGCCCTGAGAGGTTCTGCTCGGGTCGCTAAGTCGGGGATGAACCTCCCACAGTAGGTGGCCATCCCGAGGAAACTCCGCACTTCCGTGGGCGACGTCGGAGCGGGGGCGTTCTTGATGGCCTGTGACTTCCTCGGGTCCACCTGGATGCCTTCTTGGTTGAATACATAACCAAAGAAATCTAGTGACGGCTGAAAGAATTGACACTTGTCTTTATGGAGTGTCACTCCGTGTTCACTTAGGCGCTTTAGTGTGTTTCGGAGATGCTTGTGGTGATCAGGCGCGGTTGCGGAGTGAATTAAAATGTCATCGCTGATGTTCAGTACGCCAGGCAGGCCAGATAGCATTTCTCTAATAGCGTTCTGGAATACTTCGGCTGCCGAAGATATCCCGAAGTTCAGCCTTTTGTATCTCCTGAGCCCAAGGTGAGTGCTGAAAGTGGTGATATACCTGCTTTCTTTCGATAGCGGCAGTTGATGGTAGCCGGCGTTGAGGTCGATCTTGGAAAACCACCTTGACCCGTTGACATCGGCTATTATGTCGTCCATCGTCGGGGTGATATGGCGTTCCCGCTTGATGGCTTTGTTTGGCAGCCTCATATCAATACATAGCCGTATGGCACCTGGCTGCTTCGGCTTCTCCGCGATGACCAGCGGGGACACCCATGGCGTGGGCCCAGACACCTTCTCGATGACCCCTTGTGTTTCAAGGAGCTCGAGCTCCTTCTCCACCAACGGCCTTAGGTGGAATGGTACCCTTCGATGTCGTAGGGCCACCGGGGTGACGGCCTTGTCGATGTGTAGCTTGATGGGGTCGCATTTGATGCAGCCTAGGCCTCGGAATAGTTCTGGGAATTGCTCAAGCAGTTCATCTACTCGGTGCGCCTGGACTCTTCTGGCGAACGAGACCAATCCTAGGTCCTCCGCCGTGTGGCTGCTCAGCAGCGTATCCGCCTCGTGGTTGATGACGTGGATGGTAGCTACGACTTCTCGGTCTTCTGTCTTGATCGGTACCAATATTTTCCCTTTTAGTGGTAGCGGCGTGTGCGCCCCGTATGCATATATCCGAGTCTTTGAGGGCGTGACCGGAGGGCACGGATGTAACCGTCGATACTGCTGGAGACCCATCACATTCACTGACGCCCCTGTGTCTATAATCGCCTTTACCTCGGAGCCGGCGATTATGACTACACAGGCGGTTGAGGCCTGCGGCGTTGCTTGAGTTCCTGTGCGAATGATATGATGAATGTTTCGTCATCTTCATTCTCTGATGACGAGTCAACTGGCCTCTGGTACCTGCGACCTGGTCTCCGCTCCTCCTCCGGCGTCGATTCTTCCACTACCGACAGGTGTCTGAGTGTCCGAGATGGCGGTCTCTGGCTCCTGGTGTCACGACCTCGGCGTCTCCCTCTGCATACAGCGGCGAAGTGGTTTGGGATCCCGCAGCTTGTGCACGATTTCCCTTGCGCCGGGCAATCTTTTGCTGCGTGCGGCTCGTGGCCACAGTAGCCGCACCGTGACCTGGGCGCGTCTGGTTTCGGTTTCCGGGGATACTCTGCCCTGGTCTTTGTCTTGATGGCGTCTGCCCTCTCGACCTTGATCTCAGAGCGTCCTACCGGTTTGGTGAGGGCCTGGTCCATCTCGTTCGCTCTGGCCGCTGACAGGTCATGAGACCGTGCCAGGATGAGGATGGCTTCTAGCGCTATCCTTGGTTGGCGTAGAATGAGGCTCCTCAGGGTTTTGTCCCTGCATCCCTGGATGAGCTGGGCTCTGATTTCCTTGGTCTGGTCATCCTCGGTGCAGGTACTGGCAAGCTCCCTTAATCGGGCGTAGAACGCGTCTATGGACTCTCCTTCCCTTTGGCGCGCTTGGCGCAGCTTGAAGCGCTCGAAATCCGGGTTGAGCTGAGGGTCGAAATGGGCGTCCAGCGCGGTCACGGCCGCATCGTAGTCTGTCGCGGCTCCCGTGTCCGGCAGGTGCTTGAAGAGCTTGAAAATCTCGTCCCCGGCGTAATGAAGGAGGAGGGAGCGTTTTATGGCGTCATCCGCTTCTCGGGTTGCAATGAAATAGTTGTTAAGGCGCTCAATCCACACCCGCCAGCGGGGAGACGCTGTCGCTGGGTCTTCTAGTTCGCTGAACGGTGGCAGCACGTCTGATGCCGCATGTTGAAATGGCAACTGGATGGGGGCAATGCCACGGGCTTCATCGGCCATGATTGCACCTTGCAGATCCGGGGAAACAGCGGCAGCAGTCGCGGGATGTCTCTTGTCGCTGCTGGGCGCTCCCTACCGCGTGTCAGGCCTCTCTCCTGCGCCTGTTCGTAGCGCTGGGTGGGGGATATGTGGCCGGCTCGACGGCATTGAGGCGGCCAGGGAGAGGTGTAGAGCGCCGGACTCCTGTGGCTGGCTGGGCGGTAGACTAGAATGACGTGGTAGGCTGTGGTGGGCACACTCTCCCTCCGTTTCCCGTGGGTAGCGCGTGCTAGCGCAGGGCCACACTGCCGGCAGGATCACTCGGGCCTAGAGGGGAGTCCACGTGGCAGCGCGCACCGGCGCTGTGATATGCGGGGGTGTGGCCTGACAGGCAAAATCAGCCGGACTCCTCAGCAGAGAGTGCAGCGTGGCGCACGACTTCCTTGTGGGCCCTGGTGTTATCACGGGTGCAGGGGATGACTCACCCTCACTTGCGCACCCGGCGGCCGTCAGGTGAAAGGCCTCGCCGGTTGCGGGTCGTTGCTTCTGGTGATGTCCGATCGTCCCGATAGCACGGGACAAATACACGAGGGTCTAGGCCCTCCTCGTCGCCAATGTGGTGACCCGCTAGAGGATCACCCGTGATGCGCGTGACTAATGGCGCAGCGCCAGATAACCATGACACACACTCGGTGTTGGTGTCAGCCGAAGTGCCGCCCCCGAGCGGGCGCCTTCCATTTATTGGCTTCCCCGCCGGCCACGCCTGGCCGGCGGATGTGGTGTGAACATCCGCTCCAGCGCCGAGGGCACTGGAGCGCTAACCACTACACATAGCAGCACAGAATGGGTTCGGCGCTCTGAGTTTTGTGTTAGATATAGCGGTGCACCCTGGATTTCGGCGCTTTGTGCCGTGTGACGCGGCATTTATGCCATTTTTGATAAGTATTTAATAGTGTTCATTTATGCGCCACCTACAATACACAAGTCCCTCCAGACAGAGGGGAATACGGACTAACGTCTTTTTAAAGCACCTGCGTTCCTTTGCGCGCTCCTCCGCCCTAGGTGTGAAACGATGGGTGTCACAGACGCGCTTACTCACACGAAGGCACACGCACGCACGCACACAAACACACGCACAAACTCGTGTTTGGGCAGACCCTGGGAGGGCCTCGGGCAGGTGCGGGAATAATCCGAATAAACACCACATCCCTCACGAGAAAAGGAAAAGAATATGTACGAAATGGGGACTAACCAATCTAAATCCACGCTGCTGTACAGCAACGCCTCGTCGTCCCTGGGACATAAATCCCAATTTCCCAGATAAATGTGGTCCATTTCCTAGACGAATAGATCCCAGGTGGCTTTTAAAATTATTTTTGAATAATGAATAGGGTAATGTGTTTCTAGTAGCCGATCACCTGGTGGCCGTTGGCC
Source organism: Calotriton arnoldi (assembly GCA_963921515.1). NCBI lineage: Eukaryota > Metazoa > Chordata > Amphibia > Caudata > Salamandridae > Calotriton > Calotriton arnoldi. The sequence goes on along the minus strand of CAWUFW010001018.1, from coordinate 2,954,396 downwards.
CCGGGGTCGCAGGGCACACTGAGAGGCCATCATAGCAATGCTAGCCGCCGCTTGCCTGGGGTCCCAGTTCACCCTGAGAGAGAGGCCATGGCATGTGAAGTGGGTGGCTGCTGATTCTAGGGCCTCAGTACACCCCGAGAGGCAATGGCGTGTTGTGCCGATGGCCTTGGGGTCACCAGGCACCCCGAGAGGCCATGGCGTGTGAAGCGGGTGGCCGATGGCCTTGGGGTCACCGGGCACCACGATAAGCCATAGCGTGTGAAGCGGGTGGCCACGGGCCCCAGAGTCTCAGACTGCTGTCCCCTTGGTCGCAGTACACCCTCTGAGCCCCCAGTTTTCCAGGTTAAAAAACAGCTATAACTGAGCTACACTGGGCTCCGGTTCCACTGAACCCGCTGCACTATCGCTAGCTACTTAACACTTCCGGTGGCCATGCCCACGAGCTCGTAGTGCATCCCGAGCAGCCCCGATGTGGCAAATTTGCTTGAAAATGCACCATTTGTCCACTCTTTTTTCAAAATTTTCTCGGGGGAGAACCCCCCCAAACCCCCTGTAGTTTGTCGAGAGCAGTACAGTACGACAATTACTTTACGCCTCACCACTTTCAAATGTCACCAGCCGCCACTGTGCACGCCTTGTCTAGACTGTCTTAGACAGGTCTACACAATTGGTGTCAAAGATGGTTCTCATCCACACAATGGACAAATTAAAAAAGGCCTACACGTCAGTTTGGTAGGTATACCGTGCCATATCACGTTTGAGTCTAGAATCCATCGAAATGAGCATTTTTCCGAATCTAATGTCCTGACTTTCCCTGGAGATGTAACTAGAACAATGCAGCTCTGTGGCGGCGCAGCCGCCCCCTCTCTCCTGGCAAAGCATGTACTGTAGTCTGTGTGCCTGGGAGCTCTCTGAATACGTGTGGAATATGAAAGACACAATGCTGAGCATTAACTCTTGATTTCAAAGCCCGGGCGTCAGTGAACCCTCCTGCAAGTTAAGTTATCTATGTAAAGTGTCATTTGTAATCAAATACATAACTGGGAGATGGCTGCTGCGCATTAATATTACAATCACGGTGTCCTTGTCGCACTCTGTATCAGTGGCGGCTGGTGACATTTGAAAGTGGTGGGGCGAAATAGTTGTCGCGAGTGAGCGCAACTATCATAAGTGAGCTTCGGGGGAGGGAGGGGTGTCCCCCAAGAAAATTTGAAAAAAGACTGTGAAATTCATGCATTTTAAAGCAAATTTGATGAAGCAAGACGGTTTATGAAGCAATAGTGATTGTGTAGACTTGAAATATTTAAACACAGGAAAAATATTCCATATTTTACAGAATTATAATTGTTTAGTTACTGTAGTGTGCAAATTTTACAATGCAACAAGCAAGGTTTGTAATTATGTTACCTGCCCACACGGTTGTCTTGTCTGTCTACTGTTCACAGTGCACCTGTCTGGCATTTTCTTCTTACAGTCTTGATATGATGTTAATAAAGGCATTTCATGATAACGACATAGCTGCTCCATTCTGTAATTAGAGAACTTTATAATGGACTTGAGATAACAGTGCTCTGCTGCAAACCCACTGGAAGTCCTGACTTATGCTGACGAGTAACAGCGAGATTATCCTTAAAATGCAGCCTCCAAGATGTTTCACGCCTTGCTCAGGAGATTAAGAAATATGATCATCTAGACATATGTTTCGTTCCAATGCCTGAACTCAGAGAGCGGGTGAACTATCTGAACTCGGAGAAAGGGGCTAGCAGCCTTGTCTCGGACACCGGAGTGCAGGAACAAGTGATGAAAGGAGGGGGTGGCGCTGGTAGGAAGTGGATAAGACATAAGAGAGAAAGGAGGGGCAATAAAGGAAACCGAGAAAGTAAGAGATGAGGGACGAAAGAAGAGAGTATTGAAGCGAGGGAAGAGGCATGTGGGGGAAGAAAGAAATGGAGAGAGAGAGGAATGGAGGGAGAAAAGGAAAGCGTGAGGTAGAGGCATTAGAGTGAAGGAAGGAAGAGAATGGTAGAGGCATGGAGGAAGGGAAGAAAGTAAAGGAGAGACATGCAAGGAAGGAGGGAGGAAGGGAAGCCAGAGAGGGATGGAGACTGAGTCATGGAGAGAGCAAAGACATGGGAGAGGACAAACTCACCATTCCAGGGGCACAGACAACAGTAAATAAGAATGTGGCTGTGCAGGCTGTAGTGCCGGTGCGGAGGCCCGTGCAGGCAACAAACCAGACATGATACATCCAAAATGAGAGGGGTACCGTGCCCCCAGACTGGAGCTGTGCGCATGCGTCCATTGTATTATTAAATGTATTCAGCCTCAAGGAGGCTACAAAAGAAAGTAATTTGAGCAAACAATCACATATTTGATAGCGTGACGTCACACAACGGCCCTCCAACGTGCAGCGCGGAGTACAATACTTTTGAAAAGGGGGCCTCTTAGAAAGTGGTGCCCTGGCTAACCACCACACACTTTTCCCAAGCCTTACAACAACGTCTCCGTTGATTAGTAATTGCAAACACACGTATCAGACAGCCATGCCTTAGCTTACAGGAACTGAAGCAAAATTTCGAACCAGAAACACGTCCGTGGCAGTGGGCATTCTCCTATTGTTTAGAATGATAAGTCGTTTGTGAACTGGTCTCAAAATAACTTATATTATCTTAGCTATAGATTAATCAAAGACAGTCTGTCCACTGTGAGTGACTATCCTTACAGAGCAGACAAAGGCCTACTGCTGGAATTTGTACGAACCTCCACTGATTTTTTATTCTGAGTGATCGGATTTCCTTTGGCAGCGGAGAACAAGCACTGCACCATGTTTTAATTTTCACCATTTAGGATTTCACGAAGTTCAAGTGGAACTTACTATGAATGCCGATGCTACTGCTGCCTTCCAGTAAGGTCAGGACGGACGACGGAGCAGGAAAAGTATGACTCATCGTCTCTCCCACCCCCTCTCGCAGCCTGCTTCACCCCTCCTAAGCCCGCCCCTCTTGTGATGAGTTGTAATTGTCGCCACCCACTCCCTTAATGACCCGCTCCAGTGAGGTTAGGTTTCAAATTACCCTAAACATGAGGCGCTAGTAAAGTGTCATAGAACTTTAGTGTGATGCAAATTTTGTTATCACGATTAAAAGACTATAGACACAATTCCTTTTTCAAATATATTTAAATTGTGCTGGATATAAAAAGAGTTCCAAATGCCTTGCACTTCTTATAGCTCTAAAGCATTATAAAGTGCCAGTATGAGGTGATGATTATTCATTTGGCTGTCTCTTCGTTCAGCCCACAAGTAAAACTTTAAAGCACCATACTTTGCAGCCTTACATTGGTGCCAGAATTGTAAAATGCAGGATGCTTGCAGAAGAGACTGTTTAATTAAACTGAACTCTAGACGTTTTGGGGACTGAGAGGTAGCGGATGGGAGTGCAAAAAGTTGCCTAAATTGCACTGGCTAGTGTTCCTCCACATATTCATGAAGACGGGAAAAATCTCACTGCCATAGGATAGTGACAGCATAATATTTTGCTTTAATAGCATTAAAGAAGAGCTTTGAAGATGGCCCGACATTTTGTTGACTCTTTTCAGCAGGGCAAACCTTGGGCTAGAAGACTTTCCTTTAAGAGTGGCTGTGATTGTGCACTTTAGAGAGCGCCGAGCAACGTTAACAAAATGCTCTTGTTAACGTTGCTCGGCGCACACTAAAGTGCACAATCACAGCGCCGGCCACTCTTTGCAACAAGCCTTGTTGTTGGCATAACGTTGCTCGGCGCTCTCTAATGTGCACTATCAAAGTGCCGGCCATTAATATACTCTTTTCCTGGAAAAGAGTATATTAATGGCCGGCGCTTTGATAGTGCACATTAGAGAGCGCCGAGCAACGTTAACAGGAGCATTTCCTTCCACCTGCGCCACCAAGCTGATTGCTGTAAGTAATTTAAAATGTACTATTACTTACAACAATCAGCTTGGAGGCGCGGGTGAAAGGTACATTTTCTCGTCATCAAGCATCAGCTCACTTTGGATTCTGGAAGTACTTACGTGGTGAAGTTGAAGTCTCGTCCAGCAGTGAGTCTCTTCTTTACCGGAGCCACCCACCCACGACGAGCAGTAGTAGCAGGCAGCCTCGGCCCTCGCACCAGAACACGAGGTGTGTGTCGTGTCGTCGTGTCGCAGTCCGAGTGTCCGACTACGGACTACAGTTAACTCTTACGCTTCCCAAATCCCGTGCCTCGCTGTGACTAAGCCAATCCAGACGCTGCCCCAGCAGCGCCAGGATTGGCTTGGGCAGGGGTACACACCCGCCCATTAGGAGACCGGGGGCTGCGCCATGAAGCAACCCCCGCTCTTCTAATCTGCAGGCTAATGCGCATGTAGCGCCACGGGCTGGTCAGAAAAATGACCAGCCCAGAACTGAGCATGCGCACTAAGTGCGCTACACCCGACGTCACCACCCCCCCTTGTCCTGATGATTGCCGGGCGTCGCCCGGTGATCGTCAGTGACCGCCCGGCACGGACTTCAAGTAATACACCTGTACGTCTGCCAGACGTACAGGAGCATTACTTAACTTTGCATTAGTGGGGCAACGCCCCAGCGCCCCAATGGACGCACCGCCGCTGCTCTGTATTTGATATTAAGCAACAGTTCGAGAGCTGCTCAACATCTGGGAAGTACTGTGACCATTAACAAAGACTCCACTTACGCCCGCGCTGCCGCGAGGTTCGCTAATGGTTCTGCCTGTCTGTCAGAAGAAACCAATCAAAGCGCCGCTTCCTGTGTGTGAGCCATGGCGCGTGGTGGGCGGAGGGGCGACTTGCAGCAGCGAGAGTAACAACACAGAATGGCAAATGCTTCAGCCTGGGGCGTGTGCCCCAAACAAGGCTGTCATAAACCTTAGGGTTCTTTGGAAAAGCAAAGCTAGAAAGAATGAAAATGAACCTGTGTTATCCATCATGTGTGCATCAGGCACGCTTGTGTTAACTTTACCAACCCCAGTGCGTCGCTGGGATTCCGGAAACTGTTCTAAGAGTTCATATCGACATGAAGGGAAATACGAGCTCGTTGTTTGTTATGGGCAGAGTGGCCTCGTGAGTAGTGCAGTGGAGCAGAGTGGCCTCTTGAGTAGTGCAGTGGAGCAGAGTGGCCTCTTGAGGAGTACAGTGGGGCACAGTTGTTCGTGGGTACTGCACACCGTCTGAGTGGCCTCTTGAGTAGTGCTGTGGGGCAGAGTGCCCTCTCGCATAGTGCAGTGATGCAGAATTGCCTCTTGAGTACTAAAGTGGGGCAGAGTGACCTATTGGATAGTGCATTGGTGTAGAGGGTCCTCTTGGGTAGTGCAGTAATGCAGTGACCTCTTGGTTAGGGTAGTCGAGCCGAGTGCCCATTAGGTTATTGCAGTGGGACAGAGTGGCCTGTTGGGTACTACAGAGGTGCAGAATGGCCTCGGGAAGTGCAGTGGGGGCAGAATGGCCTCTGTAGTAGTGAAGTGAGGTAGAGTGGCCTACAGAGGTGCTTCTTGGATAGTGCTGTGGGCAGAGTGGTCTTTTGGGTAGTGCTGTGATGCAGAGTGGCCTCTTGCGTAGTGCAGTGGGGCAGACTAGAATGTCCTTTTGGGTAGTGCAGTGGAGCAGAATGTCCTCTTAAGTAGTGGTTGCTTTGGGAGTGTGGCCGAACCTTCTGTGATAATGATTGAAACCAAGCTTAGTGTTAGCACTGTATTGATGAACCAGGTGCAGAGTTCACCTCTCTAGTCTGTGCTACAAAATCGTAATTTTTTAATCTACCAATCCAAGAGGCATCCGCCATCTTGGATCGTTATACAGAAAAAAGAAAGCAAATGGCACATGCGTTATTCCAGCAGTGCTTAAGCAAAATGAAGTTTCTTAAAAGTGAGCAGTGAAAGAACACAGGTATGCTCCAAGGCCGTGACAAACACAAAACGGGCAAGGCAAGGCAAGGCATTGAATAAGAAACAAGCACATGAGAGTGACAGTAGTCGAGCCGAGTGCCCATTAGGTTATTGCAGTGGGACAGAGTGGCCTGTTGGGTACTACAGAGGTGCAGAATGGCCTCGGGAAGTGCAGTGGGGGCAGAATGGCCTCTGTAGTAGTGAAGTGAGGTAGAGTGGCCTACAGAGGTGCTTCTTGGATAGTGCTGTGGGCAGAGTGGTCTTTGGGTAGTGCTGTGATGCAGAGTGGCCTCTTGCGTAGTGCAGTGGGGCAGACTAGAATGTCCTTTGGGTAGTGCAGTGGAGCAGAATGTCCTCTTAAGTAGTGGTTGCTTTGGGAGTGTGGCCGAACCTTCTGTGATAATGATTGAAACCAAGCTTAGTGTTAGCACTGTATTGATGAACCAGGTGCAGAGTTCACCTCTCTAGTCTGTGCTACAAAATCGTAATTTTTAATCTACCAATCCAAGAGGCATCCGCCATCTTGGATCGTTATACAGAAAAAGAAAGCAAATGGCACATGCGTTATTCCAGCAGTGCTTAAGCAAAATGAAGTTTCTTAAAAGTGAGCAGTGAAAGAACACAGGTATGCTCCAAGGCCGTGACAAACACAAAACGGGCAAGGCAAGGCAAGGCATTGAATAAGAAACAAGCACATGAGAGTGACAGTAAAGCCAACCACTGTGTAATGTAAGATCTTGGTAAGCTGACAGTAGGTCTTTTGCAACCAGACTGCTTGATCTGTCAGGTAGGCTCGACCTATGAAATAATGAAAATTCATTTAAAGCATATACATTATCAGCAGAAGCAATTGCAACCGAAACCATTGCATGATATTTTTTGTCCTGGGCATAGAGTATTAATGATGGTAACAAAATATAATTTTCTGCCACCAGTGTCCGACTGGGACAAAAAATATGCCCCAGCTTCAAAATAAAAGTGGCCCCGTCTGCCAACCAGATAGCTAAATGAAGTGGCCCAAGTTTGTAAATCAGTCAAGTTTTGAACTTGCAAGGACACAATATGTGCTTATTTTGCAAAGTAGGGGAGATTGCATGCATTTGCTGCAAGCAATTTCTGTGGTAATATCAGGAAAATTAACAGTAAAAAAAGGCCCACCTGGCCACAAAACAGGCCCTCAAACTGCTAAAAAACCGTCCCACACACTGAACTGTCAGACCAGCCCACTGAGCACTGCCTGATTGCCCCATAGGCCAGTCCGACACTGACTGCCACCAATGAGCAGACAAAGGTGTGTCTTTGTCCAATCACTGCACACTAGAATGAGATGTAGAGTTAACAAGTAATGCTCAAAAACTGGCTGGAACAGTAATGTTACAATCATGCCCAAAAAGAATAAAAGTAGTGAATCTAACAAAACTTATTCCTCCTCTTCGAATAATCTTCCAGTAATTTAGAAATGACAGGGCAGTCTGCAAACATTGTAGAAGAGCTCTGCATCCAATGTTCTACTTTTAGTGGCATGTCGAAAATGCTCACAGGTCACGCCGAACTATCCATCAGGGAGTATAATGTATCCTTCCTATGGTGTGGAAGATTTTCAGCAAAAAGGTGAGGTTCCCTCGGAAAATGAAGTGAAAAAAGTGATATTGAAATGTTTCCTTCACTTGTCTGCATTTTAACACCTATCCGGCAGCAAGGCTGTACTGCAAATAGAGTTCTTGGAATGAGTGGAACCTATTGATCTGTGTCACTCGACCAATATGGTAATTGACCAGCTTGATCATGTTTCTATTGGTGATAGCAGAGGTGACCCATCCATTATCCCAGATATGTGTGTTATGAAACATTCCTTGAATCTTAAATGCCTTTGAGATATCGGACTATGCTGTAACGAGAGCTAAAGTTGTCTTCAGTTTGACCTGCTTGTAGAACGTACTATGGTTGAGTTTGAAAAGATAATTTGCACAGGTCTGACCACGGCTGAAAAGAAATTAAATGATTAAGTTAGATGGGCCTCCAAAGTCATGATTCTTGGCTTGGGGTATGCATTTTTCCAAACCTCCCAGTAGAACCACCTAGCATTTGGGAGGTTCAATGCCTATGGCTAGGCTGAGTTGCTTGTAGGCCCTGTTTGGCTGTTTTGGCTTCCAGGAGAACAAAGTGATTATTGACTGAAGATGTTTTTATAAGTAATGGTGAGGAATAAACTACATAATGTTATGAATCAGATAAAGGAAAATTGTAAGTAATGGCATTCCCTAGGTGAGACTACTACGTTTTGACATTTTGTAAAGTTCTGCTGAGTTTTTTCTAGCAGCAGCTCAAAGTTTAGGGCCCAAATCTGGTCTTAATCGTGATTACGTTTGACATGCAGGTATTCTACAATTTGCCACAGTCCACATTAGGGTGTCGTTTTTGAACATAAGTTTGGAGCTTAAATTACATAATTTGAGTTGTATTAAAGTTGAATTTGTAACTAACGTGGAAGCCAAACTCTTCTGTAAAGGATTCTATGACAGGAGGAGAAGAATCTGAATTAGCCGTAAGAATCGCTGTACCAGCCACGTATACCAATATGTTAACAGAGTTTTGGGTAGATAGAATAGAACGGCAGCAGAAGTTTTCATGGCTGCAATTACTGACTTGATGTGGGGAGTGAGGCGAGCTTGGGAATAGACTGATTAATGCAAAAGCAGCAACTGGTCGACTGGGTAGTGTTTTGGTGCCATAAGTAAATTGGGATGGGAAATCATAACACTTTCATAGCTTCCCTAAACTCATCTAAACTCGATCAAACGTCTTCTCGGCTTCAAAAAATATGTTGATGAGGGAAATCCTATAAGCTTGCCCAAAGTATAATAATGAAATCATATGTGTGTTGTCGACAGGGTATCTTCAGGCATAAACGCTGTTTTGTTCGGCAGACACTAATTTTGAAATGTTATTATTAATGCAGTGTGCCAAAAGCTTCACATTGATTATGCCAACTGTAATGAGCAGTGAAACCTTTACAGATTTAACCCGTTTGCTGCGTGCGTCGGCCAACGGCCGTCGCAAGCACTACCTCGGTAGTGCTGCGCACGTCCGTTGGCCGACGCGGCCCCGCCCGTTTAATAGAACGTTCCGCACTGGCGCGGAACGTTCGGAGCAGCAAACGGGTTAAACAAGACAACAAAACAATGCAATATTTTTTATTTTGTTGCAGTTTTATATAGTACGGACATGGCGCAAAGGCCATTAGACCACTTTACACGACTACAAGTTTACATTACACAAGATCAAGTTCTATTACTTATTCTTTTCATTTTTTGCCCAGAATCACAGGATGTTGAGCTCAAGCAGGGATTTGAACCTGGTTCCGCCTTTCCAAATTCTGATGCTGTCATGCTAGGCCACTTTTCATCCCATGACAAAACTGTACTTTTGCTTTTTTATAATGTGCTAAACTTTACAGCCCTTTTGAACCATCTCTAACAACATAGCCTCTATGGCACAAAATGTTCAAATTTCTTGATTTGTTTTGTAGATAAGTAGACATTGTGAGTATTTAGAGTTTAATTCTCTTTTTGTGGGGAAGCCTTTGGATAACTTTTGAAATTGGTGGGTGGTTTTTCGGCCTAGGTATAGGATAAGTCTCTCCGCTGTGTTTGGACGATATAACTACAACAGCTTTTTCTGATGTATATACTTATCTCTTATCTTAGGCGACCAATAAACATATTCATTTCAGCTGTTGAGACTGGAACCAATCACAGCTATCTGCTCAGTGAGTTCACAGGAAGTGTCTAGACAATGGAAACACTTGTTGCCTTTTCATTAATGGCGATCACAACATTTTCCATTCCACAAACATACATCTGTAGCCAAAGGTAGGTTGCAGGATCACATTTTAACAATAAGCCAATTACAAACATTTCACTTCCTGCATAGCAAAGTTTTTAAGGCCCGCATTGCTGCTAAACCTGTAGATTGGGACTTTCTGCACTTTCTACATCCCCCAGGACATTTAGTCTGGAGGATAAGATTAGCATTTTAAAAAAATATAAAAATCTACATTGTCGAATTTATTCCATTAATATGTAGATGTATTTTGAACAGGTACTGCTCAATGTTAATGATTTAGGTCATATCGGTGTTGTGTTGGTTATTAAAAACTACTTGTACAAAGCTATTATTTAGAGAATGTTCCACAGTAGTGCTTGCACTCCAGTTATAACTGTCAACTGTGTTCTGTTATGTAAGAAAGTTATGGCTTTCAGATACTACAGTGGAATGAAATATGTAGTTTTTTCCATAGACGTTTTGACGGCATATCAAAAGAAGCAGTAAAGCATTGCTTGGATCCATGTAACAAGCATACATTTGGTTTTTATGTTTATTTGCACATTTATTTATCAGGTGAAGACGTAAAAATAATACGAGATCACGCATCTGTCACCCTTTTTAGAATCCTTCCTTTGAGACTAGTAGTATATTTTTCAATCAAAAGTCTTAATTAAGCGAGCTAGGATCATCACGCAAAGTACGCTGCCTCAAGGTACTTGCCATCAGGATTTCTTTGTACAAGTTTGCACTTATGTAGACGGTCATGCTTCCCAAACTGAATCTTTCAACACCTTCTACATTTAGGTTCAAGCATTTCATTGGTTAATTGATCTGGATCGCAAGTGCCTTTGGTAATAACAGAGTTGATTGCAATGTTTACCTCGTTCTCTGCTTCCAACTACATTGTACTAGTTGGAGGCTTTTTGTCTCAAACTCTTGTGCCCTACAGGTTTTATATGTACAGCGGAGGTGTTAGAAGACATTTATATGCTTTCATTGAACTTGTCTGTGCCCAAGTGATACAATTTGCCCTCTGGCTCCAGAATACCTTCTCTTAATGACATTTTGCCCCACTGGGTCTCCTGGTATAGTCTTTTTAGTTCTTGATATGCTTCCCTAAGTTTCTTAATACTTTTTCCCATCCATTTTTCTCTATCCAGTTTCTGAAAAAACTTACATTGTTCTCTTTACACTGTTCAAATTGATAACGATGCACTTCAAATTGTAAGTGAAGATAATCCTGTCTCATCATATACCGCCGGAGATGCATTACTTGCCATGAATACTCAGCGCGGATAATATATCTCCTGAAGAAGGGCAAGGCACAAAATGCATTGGGACAATTGAACGTATAGATTATGATGAACACACCCTTGTGAATACATGGGATATATCAAGCATCGTTCTTTCAGAATATGATGCTATGCATCTCTATGATGGATTAAAAATCATGAAAAATTAAGATCACTATTGGAATGTGTATATTTTGCTAAAATGCTACCTAAAGACCGGTAAAACAAGTGGCTCATCAATCTCTTTCTGGGATTTACAGTAGTGAGCGAAGGGGACGCCACTCCCGAGTCAGGTTGGCGCATCTTATTCACTCTTTACATTGTTCACTTTTCCTATCAAATCAATCCCTGCAGCCTAAGTTCCCCTTGTTTCTATAACTTCTAGATCCTACAACAACTGGCTGGGCAATGGTGTATGCAACACGGCTGTCAAATATGCATAACTTTCTCCTTGCCTACAACCAAGTTCTTGTGGAAGTCAACAGAAAGCACACCTGCTAATTTACCTACCGTGTTCCTATTCCATTTTAGACCGATTGGGAACCCTTAACAAATCCTTTCTTAAAGGTGTTTACACCCTCCTGCAAGACTGCATCGAACATGAGCGCAATCATCCTTCCCATACCCGTGTATAATCTGAAATTTGTATTGCTGAGCTACAGGTTCCATTTTCAAAAATACCATCTGTCAGTAATGTACCAATTATCATTCAAACGGTGTTGACTGCAGCTCGATAGTACCACCATGTTGGTCAGAGCAGTTTTGTCATTTTATACAACATTGATGTCCACCCTTGTAACACAATCCATTTAGTGGGACAGCATTCAGCCTGTGCAGTGCTCAAAGCCAAAGTGGTGCTTAAAAATATTGTGTATTTTTCATCAGCTTTTTACAACAAATATTGTATTCGTCTGGTTTATGAGGAATGAAGATGGAAAAGTGAACTTCTGCTGGAATTATCACTGGAGTAGTGGCAACTTTATACTAATTTCAAAGCAGAGAAATTACAGCAAGTCTATTACTATGTAAAGTACGGTTAATGCTTGCAGCAATGCTTAATACTGTGCGTATGACTTTACAAGAAATCACCCAACCTTAAAGGATCTACTTTTAGTTAACGGCAACTGACAGCTTTCAGCTGTCCTTTGTTGAGAGCCCTGTTGTGGAGCATACCAAAGCTTACATTGGGCTTTATTTCAGCCTATTGCTTACCATTTGCTTGCTTTCTTGTCACTCTCATTTGTTTGCGTCTTATTCAATGGCTTTCCCTCTTCTTCTTATGTTTGTCCCTCCCTTGGAGCATAACTTCTTTATCAATCTTTTGATTGGATGACTTGTTCCTTTCCACTGTTCATAATCAGGGGTCTACTTTGGGTGTGATTTAGAGTTTGGCTGGTGGGTTACTCATTCACAAACGCAAGAGATATCTCATCCACCGTATTACAAGTGCATTATATACTCCGCCGGTGTTAATAAGGCTGACAGGATATCTGGCACGTTTGAGAGTGAGCATCCCATCTGCCAAAGTGTTAATCAGGCCCTTTGTTCTTTTTGTTTCTTCACTCCATGAGAGTTTACATATTTTGTTGCTGTCTATTCTGTGTGCTGCATCCCCCTCAAACACTCCATTTTGCTACCTCGTCCCCTATCCCAGCTCATCTATTATTTCCATCACTACAGCCGTTTTTGCTTTATATTTGTTTTATATCCTCTCCCCACTTCTAGCTCCTTTGTTTTTCCAATGTTCTGAAGGGCCCAACAGTTGCCATTTGCTGACAGGTGGCTCTGTTTCCAAAATCCGCCTTTGCGCATGTATGCATTTTTTTTACATACCACTCCATGGCGTCTGCCATCCTGGAATGAGTAATTAATTGATATCTGTGCTATACCATATGTTGATGCATACAACGTCATGCTGAGCTGTCACACCGCCAGGAAGCATTAGTGCACTTGTGTGCGTACACATCATTGCATGTTTTCATTTATTTATTTTTTCTTTTGCCAATGATGCACAGCATTAGGAAAATGTATTGCCAAAGCTATAAGGTCAAATAGCAGAAACCTATTTGCTTTGCCAATGCTTTTTTATATTGTTTTATTGACACATCAAAGGTAATCTGGATTGACTGTTCATATCTGGGATTTAACCATATAAGCACTAAAACTAACATATGAATTCCACAGAATTTGGGAGGAATTGCAGAGATTATTAGGCAAAAGTCTGAGAAATCAGCACTCATTTTGTAGCTATATTGATAACAACAGTCCTTTCCATCTAGCTATTCTACTCGAGCAAAAGCTTCCTCAATGCGAGCAGCAAATTTCTCAACGCGAGTGGTCGCGACCTGCCGCCCGCTTTGAGAAATCTCGCCGAGAGGAGGTCTAACGTGCAATTTTTCTTGCTCGCACTCGCCAACTTAACATTGGCGAGCCGCGCGAGAGAAAAAACTCTGCTCCTCGTCACTTCATGGAGTTTAGTGGAACATCGCGTGGTGCGCAGATTGGGCAAAACTCTGCGAACTCTGCCGGTGGAGCAGAATTCTTTCCCCAACCCGAATTTGGATAACAGATTTGAATTATAAGGAGTGTAATTTGGGCCCCACAAGATTCTCTTTATTTTCAAATGAGAAACAAGTGGTGAACATGTTTTGCATTGTATCAATTCATTAGCTCTCTGTACAAGCAATAGCTATTCTATCGACCTAGGCAGGATGAGAGGACTTCCAATCTTGCTGTAATAATCATACAAATGTGAGTTTATACAAGTTTCTTAAGGAATTGAGTTGAGCTGTTTTCCTATAGGCAGGATACATCTATTACCCTCCTCATCCCAGTTCTTACTTCATTGAGGATTGCCTCGCACAGATTGTATTTAAAGATTTGAAAAGAAAAACATAGCCCTATTTCTATTCCCATTAACCCAGCCGAATAATACCTCCCCTCCCTTCCCTTCCCTTCCTTCTTTTTATGACAAAATGAAAACAAATGCAAGGAGGAGCGAATCGAGGGGTGGGTGGGAGGGATAGTTAGACTGGAACCAGGAGGACTAATATTCAGGGTAATGAAGATTACTGGTAAGTGATATATTCAATAAAGGCATTTGGAACTGATCCAGCTGAGTGACTGCTTAATAGTTGCTACCTAAAGAGCCAGGACTACAAAAAGTACAGTTCATAATATAATGAAGGAGCAAGACCCAGTCAGAGGGCAGCCATGTGTTCTACCTGCCTAGATTACTGCTGCTATAGTCACTTGAATACTTGCTTCCTTACTTCATTCGGTTTACACAGGTAGGTCACACACTGCAGATTGAAATATTCTCTCTCAATATTTTCTCATCTCTAAACACATAAAGAGTGGGCAGGTACCACCATCCAAATTAGATGCCCAGATTAAACCAAACCTTAGAGCACCTGAAGGATAAACCAGATGATTGGTCTTCCTTTGATGTGATTCTAGGTCTCCGTACTCTGAATTAAAAAAAAAATATACCATTACTTTTTCAAAATGAGTTTAAGAATAAAAGGCTCTCATCTTTTATTCAGCACCAGTGAACCAAACCAGTAATTCTAAATGTCCCACTCTGAGGACAGTCCCTCTTGATGCTTATGATAAATTCATATGATGGCTCTAGTTTGCTTGATACGGAAGCACTGTCCCTCAGGATAGCGGCTTGCAGCAGCGCTATATGGCATCAAGGTGTGTATTCCCAGGAGGAGCTAACTGTAGAAACGAGCTTCTCCTCTAGAATGCCGCCTTTCGAATTTATGAAAACAAAATGTGAATCGGACCTCCCTCCGTCGCTTGCTTCTACTATTTTAACTCAAAATTCTACCTTGGTGGTGGTACTCTATGTAACAGAACACAGGTTTTATTCTGAAAGACAAAGCTGAGCTAAGAAATGTAAGCTTTCAAACCCCATTTTTGGTGCTGTCTAGATGCAACAGATAAGCCAGACACACAAGCATTGGTAAAGCTAATGGGTCTAGCCTACTATAGGTATTGGTTTTGACCGTGTTCTTTAGCCATTTGTGCAGCTGCAATGGCAGCAAGTAAAAAACAAAATATTCTTGATGAGGCAACCAGCGCTGGCCGCCTCTTGGCACCATTTTTTTTTTATTGGCAGTTTAGGAGGAAACACGGAGAGGGTGTTGGCGTGTAGGGGCAAAATGGATAAAGGTGGGTTTTGGAAAAAGTGCTTTGACGCAGCCAGCGTTGGCTACTTCATAGCGCTTGTTTAATTGCAGGATGGGAGGCAACATGGAGGGATGGTGGGAGAGCAGCAGGATGCAATACAGAGGGTGGGAGGTAGAGGAGGGAGGGAACATGTAAGGACGGTGGGTCGAGGGCAACACGGACAATGGAGGTTGTGCAGGAGAGGCTGGGAGTGGCAGACGGACAACAGATGGTTGGAGGGAGGGACTGGGAGCAAGCACACGGATGACAGAGGGTGGGAGGGAGGTGCTGGGGCCAACCAGACATACCACTGAAGGTGATAGGGAGGTGCTGGGCATTAGCATAGAGACAATGTAGGGTGAGAGAGAGGGGCTGGGTCAAGCAGAATGAGAACGGCGGAAAGGGAGACTGATGGGGCAAGCAGATGGACAGCAGAGGTCAGAAGGCGGCAGGAACATAGAGGAGGAGAGATACACATGGGAGACAACTGTAAAACACAGTCTTGCAGAGTCCTTAAACACGAGAAAAAAAGTAGTGCCTAAAGAAATGAGAAGTGCAAGGACACAAGTAATATGTCCATGCTCCAGGGGAGGGACAAACATATGAAGCAGAATGAAGCCTCCGGCAGCTGACCAATAAGAATTGGGCAAATAAGAGTGAGAATGAACCCAACCAAGCAATGGGCTGCCTCTAAGCAAATTGTTAGAAAGGAAAATGTCTCGCAAGAGACGGTGCATATGCTGTCTTAGATGAGATCTAAAAACAAGACATTGTACTTTTAAGCAGCAAATGTAAACTGATGACTGACCTTCATTCATTCAGGGAGAGTGGAAAACACACATGTGGCCTGTTGACAGTCCATCCCAAAAAAGTGCCAGTTTTTACTTAAAAGGATGACAAGTGTCAATTCCCACAGGATGTTTTCTCATATACGAACCTTACAAGGATCAGCATTTTCGTGTGTTGATACTTCAAATGCCTGATAATCAGGTTTCTGTCTGTGGAAAACTTGTTTTGTTTTGTTTGTCTTGACATATTCTAGCTTGGGTCCTGGCTTGAGCCTGCTTGCCGCTGGTGTAAAGCTTTTGAAAATGCCAAATATGAATGGAGTCATTCTGAAATTTGTCTTGAAAAGAGCAGTTGAGACTCGGAGTAATAAAGCCCTGCTATTCTCCAGTGAGTGTGGATACTGGACTTGATTGTTGTGTGCACAGTCTTCCTGCTGTGTGTTTGAGCCGGCGGTAACACATAGCAACAGCATAGTGTAAGCAGTTTGAGGGTTTGCACAAGCCAACTTCCACATTTTATCCTATCATTCAAGTTTTTTCTTCATTACAGGAATTTACGCAGTTAAATAACGATAACTACTTTAGAATAATTTGCGACACTTTGTGTCCACTTTGCCTTTCCATGTTTATCACACCCTAGCCATCCTCCCACATGTCGACGCAATTTGGAATAACACATGGGTACCTTTTATTCAGGTCCCAATGGAAAAATTCACTCTTTGAAGATGGAGTTTTGGGGTGTTCCTTCCTACGTCCTAACCTGAAGTAAGAACTGCTTCTGCAGTGAAGAGAACGCAGCCATGTGTTGTATTTACATCGGTGCTGGGGGAGTGGCTTACCAGGCCTACTTTTATCACCAGAACTTTGTTTCTAAAGCAGTGCAAGTGCACTCTGGGGGGAAGGCTTCTGTCGTGTTTGTCCGTCTTCACCACGGATGGTTTTAGCAAGTGAAGGTCTCGGGTGTTGCTGCTTCCTGCTGGGGTGCAGTCCTGCACCCTACAGGGAGGCTGCTGTGCGTGTGTACATACTCTGGTATGCGAGCACCCGTCTTTCTCAAAGAGGTGTCATGTTTTACTAATTTTCACTGTTTATAACATCATAGCTGCCATGGTTTCAAATTACTATGTGTGACATTTTTATAATTCAGTGTAATTATGAGTGACATTTCAAGGACTATGAGTGACACTTTCTCGTAAGCTAAATCAAGCAATGAAAACGAGGAAAACATATAAATAACGTGGGACCCAGCCCAAACAGGATGTGTGAGGCCCCGACTGAGGCAGGAAAACATCATAGACCTGCCCGGACATCTGTGTTGCTGGGAAGGCCGGCAGAATCCTGTCCTCCAGCCTTTGGCGACTCGGACTGGGTCCCCGGGCTCCACCCTTGTAATTAATGATGCCGTTTAGAGCATCACTCTATCAAGGGCCTCTCTGCGAGTACAATCCTGCATTCAAATCCTACTGTGAGTTTGACTACAGAGAGATGGAACTTAGTCAAAATGGTCTGGCTACAGTTCGGAAAAGCAGTCTTGTTTTAGTAAGTTAAGATCTGTAGAAACAAGCATTGGCATAGCCAATAGGTCTCGCTTTTGGGACCTTATAAGTATTTAGATATGCAACACAATATCCTTGGTGCAACAACATCAACTGTTGCATAACTAAACACTTATAAGGTCCCAAAGGCGAGACCTATTGGCTATGCCAATGCTTGTTATTGGTTACGTATGTAGATGGGTGAAATAAAGCAGTAGTGTTCGGTTAATAAGTTTGTGGGGGGCACAATGCCACTGCATTTCCTGCACAAAAAAGAAGCTGTGGGCCAGTAATTGTTGTAGCATAGGCTACAGGCTGGAGAGGAAGACAGAAAGGTGTGTTGGGAGTAGGGGTACTTGGAGGATGAGTGATGGGTGGTGTTGGTGTTATAATAGCACAGGCACGAAAGAGGAAACTTTGTATTTAATGAAGCCAAGTACAAAATGTATGGAAGTGTGTAGTGGGGTAGGCAGTGTGTGATTGCCCCTAGTGCAAGGGAGGAACAGGCTCCTTGGGTGCTGCTGAAAATAAAAAATGAAGCATAAATGTGAGGTCAACAGGTCCCCGAGGCTTCTGTGCCCACTGCACCTGCTGCACAAATGGAAAGTGCTCTGTTGGAAGTGCGGGTGCAAGGGGTACGGAGCAGAGAGTGAGAGGCGCATAGAAGAGCAGTAATGGGGGTTGTGGTTGTTTTAGAATGAAGTGTCCCCATAGTCTTCATGTGGGAACGCAAGCAGCCACAAAATAGTTAAGAAGAAAGTGTGCAGTGGCAGAGATCATTGTGTCTTTGGCTGTAGTATAAGTAAGGAAATGGGCAGCTGTGCTCCTGCTAGAATAGTGAAATAAAGCATTAAACTGCGTTGATTTTATTTTTGGGATACAGTGGTACTGCACCAGCTGCACATAATGAAGTTACGGCCCAGTAGGAGATTTTGGGTTGGGTAGGGTAGGGATGGGAAAGGAAGACTTAGATGCTTGGGAGGGTGCAGATAAGCACATGCCTTGCTGGATGGGTATGGAAGTAAAGGACACAGCATGAACGAGCATAGTTTGTACTAATAACCGGTTGGAAGGGCATGAAGGTTCAAGTGTAATTGATATAGTGCAAAATTCCATAAATGGTGAAAGTAAACTCCAGGAACATTGGCGGTATGTGAATGTCGAGACAATTTAATTGGACACAGTGGTGGCAAAAGGGTTAAAAGGACATGAACGGAGATTGTAAAACTTCCAAGTGGAAAAGGGAGACAGAGGGACGCGTGGGAAAGTAAAGAAGGACAAGAGTGGGGTTTCTGGTTGTTTACAAGTACCAGGGTGCTAAAAATCACAACTTGTACGGGTCTTGATGAAAAGCACACAGGAGAGAAATTACTGTCTGTGCGCCACTGTACCTGCTGCACCACTGGAAGCGACAACCTGGAAATGTTGGTGGAAAGGCTAGGGACAGGAAAGGAATGTGTAGATGGGTGAAATGAAGCATGAATCTGGGTTCAGTGGGTTTGTAGGGCACTGTGCCACTTCACCTGCTGTACAAATGGAAGCTAGGGTCTAATGAGTGTAGTTCCGGACAGGAGACGAAGAAGGAAAGGTGTTTTGGGGTGTGGGAGGAGGCTGGACACCGAAGAAGGGTGATAGGTGGTTGAGGTGTTACTAAGGCATTGGCATTAAACACCATACTTTGTAGTTAACAGCAGAGCCAACTACCAAATGTATGGACGTGTGCACCGGGGTAGGCACTCTATGATGGCCCCTAGTGGAAGTAAGGAAATAGGCTCCTTGACTCCTGTTCAAAATCTAAAATGAAGCAATAGTCTTGGTTCAATGGTTCCCTGAGGCCTCCGTGCCCTGGTGCCACTGCACCTGGTGCACGAATTGAAAGTACTCCCCTGGAAGTGTGGGTGCCAAGGGCAGGGAAATTAGAGTGAGAGGTATGTGGAAGGGGCCTTAAAAGAGCAGTGATTTGGGGTCGTTGTTAATGAAGCACAGATATACGTAATTTGTAGGTCACACCGCAAGCAGGCACACAATATATTTAAAAGGTGCGCAGTAGAGTAGGCAGTGGGCCAGGGGCTGCTGTGCAAGTAAGGCAGTGGGCTTCTATGCTCTTGCTTGAGTTGTGAATAAAGATGTCATTTGGTGTAAATGGCTTTATGCGTCACAGTGCTACTGCACCTGCTGCACATTTTTAAGGCATGGATTAGTAAGTGTAGTTGGTTTGGCTAGGAAGGGGAAAGGCTGGGGGAGGGGCATATTTGGGATGGGCAGGTCTGTGAGCAACATGTGTTGCTAGTTGTTTTTGTAAGAAAAGGACACTGCGCTGAAGTATTTTCGAACAGACTTGAAGGGCATGAAGGAAGGCGGTGTAATTGTTATAGAACATAACAAGACAAATGGTGAAAGTAAAATGCAGGAGCATAAGCTGCATGTAGATGTTGATAAAATGTATTTACCCGCGGCGGTGGCTAAAGTTTTAAAAGAACATGAAAGGAGATTGTGAAGCTTCAAAGTGGAAAAGGAAAAACAGAGCGGGGCTAGTTGTGGGGCCGTAGGTTAGAGAAGGACGCAGGAAGTGCATGCACTCTCTGTCAGGATAAGCTCCACAGGATCCAGTAGCCGTAAGACAGGGTCCACCTCCTGATATCACCAACACCCTGAATAGAAACAGGGTGCTCGAGCGATCAGGCGAGGGAAAAGGAATGGAAAGGGACAGCGGTGGAAAAAGGACCTGAAAAGAGAAAAGACACAGATGTAAATAAAGCAGGCAACAGTCTACTCTCATATAGTCTCACTAAGCCCTTTCCATACCTGGTATATGCACAATCATACTTCTGAAAAGTGCAAGCACTGGACCATCCCGCAGGCTAGACAACGTGCCCACGTTAAAGCAAAGCCCAGACGGAAGTCACAGGGAACGAGCCCACACTACTGATAGCGAGGATGGCAGCCCCTCTGTTCTTCAGCTGTAGGCTGAAGTAAAACCCATTGTACTGTCCCCTGATAATCAAAATGAACAAATGAAAAACACAGTCTTAAACGAATTCACAAACACGGTAAGGTGTGGTGAACTACCACTACCGTCCGCTCTGGGGGAAGGCCGTATAGCAAAAACTCCTTTCCCTTTGTCCTACCATATACGGAAAAGCGTGGTTAATTCACCACCGCGATCCGCTATGGAATAACCATATAATTCACTCGTGAATTCCAATAAGCTGATATCGTCTCAGCTAAAAACCTACAGACTCGGTAAAGCGTGGTTATCCACACCACCACATTCCGCTCTGAGGAATAGTGACTCCCAACAGAAGTCGCATCAGCCTTTTGCCATACACGGTAGCGCGTGGTAACCTCACCACTGCGGCCCGCTATGGTTACCACCTCTTCTCCCTTAAGTGCTGCATACAACAGGGGACGGCAGTCGCACAAGCGCTAGAACACGGCAAAGCGTGGCCACCGTACCACTACCTTCCGCTCCAAATATACTCTGACATTTCCACGCTCCCAGCCGGGCAGCCAGAATGGATCCTCTAAAATGATGTGGTAGCTACCACATCCCTGGAATTCCTACCGCATATCCTCAAGGAGGCTCCAGCGTAATCCAACTTCTCCAAGCAGAAAACTTCCTCCTAGAGACGGCTCCTGCACACCGAACAGCTCTCTCTTGCTCCGCCGAAAAGGAGAGAACGAAACAAAGCAGTATTACGCACGACGGCCAGTGCGCTGCAACGCCTTAAATACCGTCTCGCCGAATGGCCTCATGGGAGGTGTAGTTCCAGGACGGATGAGGTAGGCGCCGCCATTCCATGACACTCTCATGGAATGCTTTCACAAAAAGAACAAGCAATGGCCGCACGTCCGTGAAACTGACACGGCCGCGCGGCCGCGAAAGTGAAAGTAATTGCGAGGGAAGCCAGATGGCGAGGGAAGCCATATGGCGCCTGATCGCGCGTGCACGCTCGCGTGAACGCAAGCTGGTCGCCAGCAAACTTCTGTTTGCACTTTCAAAACCCGCTTACTAAAACTCTCGCCAGAGCAGCGCATGCGCTGGCTCAGGCGAGACCTAAAAAGGCGAGCGAGCGCGGCAGCCTGCTGAGCTGACCACACGCTCGTGCATCGTGCCTGAAACGTGCGGGTAACCGCAGGGAAAAGGCCATGACGCACGAGCGTGTGGTCAGCTTTCAAAAGCCCCTAACTTAAAGTCTCGCAGGGAAGCGCTTGCGCGCTACTCGAGGCTCGACCTAAAAAGCATATCGAAGGGGAAGCCATCATGCTGTGTGTACAAAGAAAAACAATGCTGTAGGTTCTTTATGGAGTCATCAAACAGGGCATTAGCATCGCCCAATAATGTAACGCTGGAATGACCTGCGATAAAGAGAGGTGTAATATTGAAGATGCCTCATGAAGGCAGGAACTGGAGTTTGGAGTTGGACAACAGAAGAAAAATGCAAGTGAGTGTGACAGTGAAAAAGCACTGATTCACAAGAGAATATCTGGAGACAAAAAGCAGTTTATATGTGATGCGGTCTCTATAAATCAGAAATGCACCACCACCTCGGCGTGAAAATATTATAATAGGAAGGTCACATATCCGTATCTGCAGGATTCAATTCCCACCTTAAACCAGGTTTCAGTAGCAAACAGTGAAGCCTACTGTGAGTCACGCCTTTTATATTGAACCCTTTAGATCTGGCCTATCCAGGGGGTGGGTTTTGATGGCAGCAGAAGTGGTTGAACATTGAAAGGGCAGAGTATCAAGAAGCACAGATGCACTAGAAGCCCAGAGACAGGGTTCCATCTGGAACTTGGCCTTCCAGAAATTACATTGAAAAAAAAGTTAATTTATGAACAGAAACTGGTACTGACAGTCAAATTAAAAAATTAGCACAATTCGCACATGCAAGGAGATTGTACCAGCCCAAAGAGCATTCAGCTGTGACTGGCCCCGACGGGGTTCACTTTGGCACTGCAGTAGTGTGCCTACTAGTGAATGTGCAAGAAGTGTCATGACATAGGGGCTGCAGCATCATGCAGTGCCTGAAAAGGGGGCAATGGGGCAATTTGGATGTGAAAAGAAATGGCTGCCTGAATGGAGTGAGTGTTGAAGGAATGCAGTCCTAGCAGCAGAACACTCAGTGCATAGCAAATACTGTAGTTAACATGAATCTAATGCAATGCACATCGAGTCTAAAAGCTAACACCAGTTCCTGCCCGAACTGAGGCTTGGTACAAAGTGAGGTTCAAACTGCTGAAAATAAGTAAAACACAGAAAAGTAAAGCACAATGCGGTAGAGTGACCATCTTCAATTCTTCTGGTGAGATTTCCAGGCAGGATGCACACTGATTCTCATGAAATGGGTTTTACAATGTCATACAAATTTAGAAAAGTGTATGTGTCGAGTGCAAAAAAGAAATGGCTGCTTAAAAAAGCGGATAGTGAAGAAACAAAGTGCAAGCACAGGAACCAGCACCTCAGTGGATGTGGCAGTATGTCTTAGGTACTGGTACTAGGTACTGCTTGAGATCTTCAGAAAATGAATTGGCAAAAGAGGCAAGACCTTTCTGCTTAAGCTGTTTAGATTGTGTTTATCTGAAGTGTAATAAAGGACGGAACACTCGCACTCATGTAATACATGGATGTGATAGTTGGAGCATCACACTGAGGACCATGCAGGCTGACAGCGCATTGGTTTACCCCTGCTTCTGCATTGGTTTGACTGAGGGGTCACTGGCATAAGCACAAACTAAACAGAGGTCTTGTTTTGAGGCACATCAGGCCTTAAACATTTTTTTGGTCTGGCGTTAGCTAGGGTCTTTTGAGTTTACTAAAATTATATGAAGAACATATTTATTGGGGCTTTCATCCTTTGGTCTGCTATTGTGTCATGTGCATGTTTCTTTAGTCAACTACAGCATATACAGCATGCGCAGTGGCTTAGCCCGCTTCAGCTATTGACTAACTTCATTATAAGTGATGGCATTCATCCCTTCCTCAATGAGCCCATCCACACACAAAGTAGTTCCTTTAAGGGGAAGGGACTACTATAAAATATGTGCTTTTTGAGGCCAAAAACTCTGTTTGCTTTTAAGCAATGCTTTTTAGATTGATGTGGGTTCAGCAGCTTCTCCAACAATAACATTTGGCAAAAACCAAAGACAAAACAAAACGAGCACTGAAAAAGCCGAAAGACGGACGGGCAACGGAAACCTATTGGTTTTGCCAGTGCTTGTGCGATGTCTCCCCTTAGTGCTAGACCTCTGCCATATCAGTGGAATGTAGTCTCTCAAAGCCTAGTTTGATATTGAAGCATCATGGATTTGGCCTGGGCCTCAGGTAGCCTGTTCTTTGACACCCTACACCTCGGGGTCTAATATTAGTGCCGCTGCAGTGCGCTATTCATAGAAGCAGTAGATGACATTTGTCATGTGGCGAGCACTGAAAGCTTAGGTGCTGTTCCTGCTGTCGCGACAGAGCCTTGTTGTGACAGGAACGGTGGCTCTTGGAGGTACTTATGCTTACATTTCAGCCAAGCACGTTCCTGGCTGCAGGTTCCCACTGCTTGCAATGCACTGCTGCTGGCCATCGCACTGCAAGAGTCGAACCTGTCCCAGAGACTGGAAGCGTGTCCGTGCATGGGAGACCTTCCATGCAACACGCCCTACCAGAGTGAGTCACCCTCATACTGGGTCCAGTGCCAACAGCTTCCACTTCTGCAGAGGGAATGTGACTGCCGCGCCAGTCCAAGGGGCACCCCTACTTTTTTTGTCAACATTACAATGCCTTCTGCATTTATAGCCCCCCTAAGAGTTGAAATTTAGCAGCTCAGATCATGAAAACGTGCAGAGCTCTAATTGTTATTGAATCTTATGTTTTAGAGAAATGCAAGATTCAAAAAGTGCGAAAAATTAAAAGATCTGTATTAACGAAATGTACTGCACAAATAAACAATATTTTGTGTTCGTGTGGTCCCGAAATCTAAATCGAGATATGGACTTCTATTTCACAGTTCCATTTGAGATGAAATAGTAAATTTAAGCCAGCGCCTGTATCTCTAGTGCTGTTACTTCTGCTGCTGCAACCTCAGGTCAAAAAAGTGCAATTCCGCAAGCCATAAGGGGAAGCAGCATCTGCCAATATTCATAAAATTAGCTCAGTGAAGGATTCCAGCCACTGAGTCTTCAGGAAGAGTCTAGGGAAACGACCATTATTAATATGTCAAAGGGGTACATTTAAACATATATTTATGGGCATATGTTCAGTAGGAAGCATTTCACATGCTGCTGAGCCTGAGATCAGAGGAAGTTTGCTCACAGCCAAGAAATGGGACGTTCCAAGTGTAAAGCCTGGTACGTCTGCTGATTTAATTATGTGATTGGCTGAGGAGCGTAAATGCCAAGCCAATCCACTTAGCTCATCCTGGAACGGTAGCACTCGGGGCAGCAGTCATTACCATAATCTAGTGTTAGTTCCCAGAAGTAGCTGTGTGGCACAGGTATGTTGTGTCCTTACTTCTCTTTGTCAGAGAAGAGGTAGTAATGAGATGGCGTGGAACGTGCCTCCTAAAACAGTACTGCAGTAACAAAATATTACTACTATAGCCAGAGTCCGAGAGGCGTACATTTGTTTAAGACCAATAAGTTCGCAGGATCTTGCAAAGGGTCTCCAGGGCAATATAAAACATCAGTATTATAAAGGATGGTATTGCAAAATCTGAAGTAACCAGTGGCGACCTCACTGTTTGTAAAACCTTCACTAGACCCCTGTTCTACCAGAAACTGACCTACATCCCGCCCTACCCAACCAGGCTGTTTGAAAAGGCAGAAGAGAAACATCTAACTCACATTGAGGCGATGATCTACCGCATCATTTCTGAGGTGATCTTTAAATGCTGGTGGACACTTTCAGCACCCATACTTTATTAGATGTGTCTGTGACACTCAACATTGTCAACCACAGTATCTGGACAGAAACATTGACTGGTTATGGAACTGAGAGTCTAGGTGGTTTCTTTCCTGTCCGACCAGAAGCAGTTGGCATTGCTTTTCCTCTATTATGAATCCTCACTTTCTGCAGGCAGAGTACTGCAGGGCTCTGCTCTGTCTCACACTTTTTTTAAAATATATACCTCTGCCCTCAGGTAACAATGATTTCATAATGTGGGTTCTCATTATACAACTTTGTACCTTCAGGTTTCTTTTGTTTTCTTTCCCAGCTCCTTCCAAGTACATCTGACATTTAATGTTACTGAGAATCTACTTAGAAGAGGCAGAATCAAGCACTTACAATATGATTGAGGATATATTTAGAAGGGGCATGACGGCACTATGAAAAGCTACAAAGAACTTTCACAGTCCCAGTCCATAGGCAGCAGAGCGTTCCCTGAGTTACTGTTGAGGTTACCGAGAGATTACAGGTTCAGGCAGCAGTCAAAACCCATAGTATGTATATATATGTATGTGATCAAGGCCGAGTTTGGCCGAAACGCGTCATGGCAGCAATGGTGGCTCACTGAAAAATAAAGGAGAAACTTACACCAATTTGGGTTCGTCTTCCGTTTTGTTTCCGCTGTGAGGAACGTTGAGGCGGAGTGTGGCGATATATATATATATATATATATATATATATATAGCATAGACTCAGGTTCCTTAAAGCAGTAATAAAGTAAAATGCATATCCAAATCAATGAAGAAATGCAAGTACGCTCTGCTCAAGTCAAAATCAGCAAGTGTTCCCAACTATGTTTTGGGTACAAGTCTACTTTATCCCAAAACATATTATAATTTTCTAAAAATTGACTCATATTTTGGTCAAATGTAAGTTTTTTGTTCTTATTTTCAGCAACTAAATTGTTTTTGTCTTCGAGTACAAGCGTTTTATGTCAGCAAAACATAGGTTTGCCCCCAGGTACCAAGTTTTCACTTTCAGTCAGTAGACCCATTTTGTACTCATAAAAAGCAAGCCATTTTCTGAAAATATACTGCCATCCCTAATATCAGTTCAAGCCTTCCAGTTAATACACTTACTACGTGTCAGTCCTCCACTCTTAACGCTGCTGCTGCTTAGTGTGGCATGCCTGGCTGTGGACCAGTGGCATCATGTCTCCAGGCTCTGTCACACATGAACAGATTAGATTAGGCTTCGTGTGCGCAGGACAGAATCCTATCCACTGATGCTGCCTCGGAGCCTGGGTCCAGCATCACATCTCTAGGAAGGTACCCTCATTATACACCAAAACAGCCGCTTTCTAGACAAAGCCTTTGTATGCGAAGGTAGGAACATTCTCATATGTGTAGAATCATAGGCCCAAGCGTTACAGCACATGCCAAGGCATTGCCTCACATGCACGGGCATTGCCTCGAACACCTAGGTAGGGACCTATATCCCATGCCATGGTACTCCCATGCCAGACATTGCCATTACATGGCCACATTGGTACTTTGATATTACAAGTATTACCTTCATAGACACAAGTACTCACGTTCTAGGAGTGTATGCCCAGATATGTACTCCCTTGATATGCTACGTTTTAGCAACACAGGCCCACGTTTTTAGAAACAGGTACTGCTCTTGTGTGCTCAGGTACATAGGTACATACTCCTGGCTCCCTACAGACTCCCTTGTTTCATACTATTCTCTCTCTCTCTCTCTGCCTCTCTCCCTCTACCTCTCTCTCTCTTTCTTTCTCTCTCTCTCTTCTCTCCCTCTCTGTCTCTCTCTCTCTCTCACACACACACACACACACATTGTGTACCCTTTCAGTTTTACCTGCACACTTATTGTCTCTTCTGCGTTGCTCTTAACTCACCTCTAGCGCTGATCATGCATTGCCCCATCACCTGCATACTTAACAGTGTCCTGACAGTGGTAGAGGCAAAGTCTGGGGATGCCCTAGCCAGGACATAATTGTAGGCCACATAAAACTTGATGTGCAGCCCGTAGCCCTCCACAAAAGTTCAGTGTCTGCCAGCGAGGCCTTGGTGTCTGGAATATTCTTGTTCTTATTGAAACTTGCCACATCCACCAACACCTTTACCAGGCCAGGCTAGTGATGAGGAAAGTTTACCACTGACTCAGTAGCACAGGTCTTAGATGCCACAATAGCTCCTTCCCTTGTGTCAACAGGGTTTGTTAATGTCCCTGCTATAGATTCCTTTGTAGCAGGATGAGTGAGTCAGGAGTGGAGACCCAGGCAATAACACTGAATCTTAACCCAGTCCAAGGGCAATGAGTGCTTCTCTTGAGATGCACTCACTACACATATGTTTCAGAAATACAGAGAAGTGTGCTCCACACATGATCAATGTTCAGCAATCCATTGTCATTTGGGTGGAGTTATAACTCAAATGTCATGTATGATTGTGAGCCTGCTTCATTGGTCTTAACAGATGTCACTCTCATTCTGCAGTACCTGCATTGCTCTTGCAAGGGGCTGACTCCTTTCTCCATTGTGAATGAACCACTACTGCCATCTTAGTAAGTCTGTAGCTGTCAGCTGTGCTGTATCACTCTAATGAGCGAATACATTTATTTATTTGAAAAGTTTTATATAGCGCAAACATGGCCTGTCAGAGTATCAGAGCGATGTACATAGAGGCCGACAAGATAAGCAGGTAAAAACGTAACTACTAAGCATATAAGAAGTTAAACATACAAAATACGAGAAAAGAACAGCCAACCGCATAGTAGCAAAGTAACAAAAATTGCATAGTTGAATGGGAGACCAGGGCTGTAAACAAGAAATAAAAGTTAGCTTGGGTGGCTTCAGGTCTATTGGTGCAGGTAGCTATTCAGGAACAACCATTTGACTTCTTTTTTGAATGAAGAGGTCGAAGGGTTAGATCTGATTTCCATATTCTCAGAGCAAGTCTGGAGAAGGCGCGGTTATAAGTTCTCTTCTTTTTGAATTTTTGAGGTTTCAGCAGTAGAGTGTTAGAAAGTCCTAGGGTCAACACTGTAACAAACTACCCCTCTACACTTTAGGGTTCCACAGAATACTCCAAATCTCTTTTCTCAGAAGACGCTTCACCTTCTACCCTAGTACAGGCCATGAGTACCTGCTGTCTGCTGTATTTGAAAGTGGTTTAGGGATGATCCTATTATTACCAGTCAGACAAGAGAACCACTATTAAGGGCCAGATTAAATGTAATTGCATCATTCAGACCATGTAAATACTAATTCACAGCTATGTAATTGAACAATTTAATTCTCAGATGCTGATTGCAATCACTGGGCAATCCACCTGGAGTGTGCGCTCGCTAACGTGGTCATCTGGCACGGTATAGAGAAGAAGCAGACATAGTGGCCAGCTAGGGGCAGGACCTTTATTGGATATCATTTTTTGGAGAGCTATGTCCTTTGAATGTAATGCGCAGCTGTAGAGGATGAGGAGTTGCTTAGAGTGACCTAAGAAGATAGTCATATACCCGAATCATGGATTGCAATTAGTCCAGATCAGTATTACTGAGGATGTCGTTCACAAGAGAGTAGTTCATATCATGGTCGGACATACTAAATCAAGTGCACTTATTTTGAACAATATAAATGTAAAGTTGTATAGATGCATAATTTAAAGAAATTAACATTAAAACATCCTGCACATTTCCTGGAGTGGTGCAGACAAAAATGCTTTGGTGAACTGTTTTCACTTTGTGATTTTATTAATTTTAGGCTTAAATTGGTGTAAGCCACCGCTAAAACCGCCTTTACACATCGCCATTTATTAAACAGGACGTTGACAACTAAGTCTTCCACTACATACCCTTATTATGATTTCCTGTGAATTCCGGGAGGTCAGTTCATCTCTGTTGTGTGGTCTTTGCTATGGAACCGGCAGTGTCTACCCTGTGGATACAGGTTTCCATACTGAATTGCAGACATCTATTGAAAAAGTTTCTATTCTTGCCAGAGTTCCTTCTTGAATGGTCTTTCATCGTGTTTCTATCTGGGGCCTCCTATGTGCCCTGGCTGGGCAGCATGCAGCACTTCCTCCTGGAGCCACACTGTGGGATCCTGCACCAGCCGACGGGCATGCTGTCCCAGGCGCATCACCTATGTGAGCAGCTGGCCCTGCAGTCCGATGACAAATGGACCGAATTGGAGAGACGATGTAATTAAAAATAGACAGTGTCCTCTTTCAACTGCCAGACAGATTCTGATTGGCTTGCGTGGACTCATCATCAGGTATACTGTGCTGCTGCCAATAGTCATTTTAACATATGTTTCCAATTGTAGCTAACAGAAGCGAGATTGTATAGGTATCCAGACCTCAAAGTTTGGGAGGTGTGTCGGCTGACCTTTTCTGCCCCTCTCTCTGCCTTCTTTGAAGCTGCAGATCTTCTGTGGTCTGGTCTTTAGGTTTACTATTGCTTTCCAGTGCTAGCGCCAGCTGGTGTCTCTCTTGAAGTTTTTTCACTTATTTAATATTTTTGTCTTCGTTGCTTTTTCTAATAGGGCATTCCATTTTCTCATATGTTATCCATGAAAACAGTGCTCCCTAGCTTGGTCCCCAGGCCTACACGCCACTTGTCTCTTGACATGAACACTAATTATAGGGGTACACGTTCGCTGAAAGTATTTAACTATTCTTACTGCTCTAGCTCTCTCTCGAAAACTGAACGATCTCTTTATAGAGGTCTTCTTTCCTCCCCCCCTTCGATGTATGCATGCTGACACTCGTTAGTGGTGTAAATGCATTCTGGGGATGTGGCCATCTGAACTGAGGGCACCATTCCTATCGAGGCCTCATGAACTTTATCTACATTGGGAAAGCTTCCTACCTGTTGCCTAGTCTCTTTATGCTCCTCTTTGGATTGTTTTATTTACCCTACAGCTTTGTCTTACTCTATCCACATTAAGGTAATCAGAGTAGTAGGGAAATACCCAGGACACAAGTCTTAGCATCTTCAATTTGGAAAAAAACCAAAACCGACTTGCAAGGAAAATGGCACAAGAGCTTGCCAAAGAGCCCCAAACCATCGATCCACTTGCACCGCCTGTCACATTTTGTTTGCTCTCAAAAGCATTACTACGGCTGTCGTCTTTCAGATATATATATATATCTCGCCACATCTTTAATGGAGGCACTATGCTGTTGTAACCTGTCATCCTCCATTAAGGACGTGGCGAGATTAACTTTCCTGTGTGGGCCCTCATACTGCAGGCAACTTTTTGTTGGATGTTATGCGGGTCAGCCTGAGCCGCGAGAGAAGCCCCGCTGCACTTTGTGCAGTCCTGATGAGACGCCAACCGACGTAACAGCATGAGGGACAGGTTTGGCGAATGGAGGAGGAAAGTGGCAAGTTTAGCGGCAGAAATGTTTATCGCAGCCCACTTGGGATATTAATTTTGCATATGGATTGAAGCGCGGCGACTCACTGAAGTAATACAAAGGCACTACAAAGACCAATAGGCCACAGGGGTGGCCACGCCCACTGGGGCGGTTAAAGATACTTAACAGCAGTGCTGGAGGAAACTGCCGTAGCCTTAATTCAACAGAAAGCCCAGAGCCCATGAGGAAGTGCTCTCTAGCACGAAATGCGTTGGGCTGGACTTAAGAAATAGCGAGGCACTATGCTGTTGTAACCTGTCATCCTCCATTAAGATGTGGCGAGATTAACTTTCCTGTGTGGGCCCTCTTACTGCAGGCAACTTTTTGTTGGATGTTATGCGGCACAGCCTGAGCCGCGAGAGAAGCCCCGCTGCACTTGGTGCAGTCCTGCTGAGACGCCAACCGACGTAACAGCATGAGGGACAGGTTTGGTGAATGGAGGAGGAAAGTGGCAAGTTTAGCGGCAGAAATGTTTATCGCAGCCCACTTGGGATATTAATTTTGAATATGGATTGAAGTGCGGCGACTCACTGAAGTAATACAAAGGCACTCCAAAGACCAATAGGCCACAGGGGTGGCCACGCCCACTGGGGCTGTTAAAGATACTTAACAGCAGTGCTGGAGGAAACTGCCGTAGCCTTCATTCAACAGAAAGCCCAGAGCCCATGAGGAAGTGCTCTCTAGCACGAAACGCATTGGGCTGGACTTAAGAAATAGCGAGGCACTATGCTGTTGTAACCTGTCATCCTCCATTAAAGATGTGGCGAGATTAACTTTCCTGTGTGGGCCCTCTTACTGCAAGCAACTTTTTGTTGGATGTTATGCGGCACAGCCTGAGCCGCGAGAGAAGCCCCGCTGCACTTGGTGCAGTCCTGCTGAGACGCCAACCGACGTAACAGCATGAGGGACAGGTTTGGTGAATGGAGGAAGAAAGTGGCAAGTTTAGCGGCAGAAATGTTTATCGCAGCCCACTTGGGATATTAATTTTGAATATGGATTGAAGCGCGGCGACTCACTGAAGTAATACAAAGGCACTACAAAGACCAATAGGCCACAGGGTGGCCACGCCCACTGGGGCGGTTAAAGATACTTAACAGCAGTGCTGGAGGAAACTGGCGTAGCCTTCATTCAACAGAAAGCCCAGAGCCCATGAGAAAGTGCTCTCTAGCACGAAATGCGTTGGGCTGGACTTAAGAAATAGCGAGGCACTATGCTGTTGTAACCTGTCATCCTCCATTAAAGATGTGGCGAGATTAACTTTCCTGTGTGGGCCCTCTTACTGCAGGCAACTTTTTGTTGGATTTTATGCGGCACAGCCTGAGCCGCGAGAGAAGCCCCGCTGCACTTGGTGCAGTCCTGCTGAGACGCCAACCGACGTAACAGCATGAGGGACAGGTTTGCCGAATGGAGGAGGAAAGTGGCAAGTTTAGCGGCAGAAATGTTTATTGCAGCCCACTTGGGATATTAATTTTGAATATGGATTGAAGCGCGGCGACTCACTGAAGTAATACAAAGGCACTACAAAGACCAATAGGCCACAGGAGTGGCCACGCCCACTGGGGCGGTTAAAGATACTTAACAGCAGTGCTGGAGGAAACTGGCGTAGCCTTCATTCAACAGAAAGCCCAGAGCCCATGAGAAAGTGCTCTCTAGCACGAAACTCGTTGGGCTGGACTTAAGAAATAGCGAGGCACTATGCTGTTGTAACCTGTCATCCTCCATTAAAGATGTGGCGAGATTAACTTT
Organism: Calotriton arnoldi; assembly: GCA_963921515.1. Classification (NCBI taxonomy): domain Eukaryota; kingdom Metazoa; phylum Chordata; class Amphibia; order Caudata; family Salamandridae; genus Calotriton; species Calotriton arnoldi. Next base: position 2,921,790 of record CAWUFW010001018.1, on the reverse strand, counting down.
CCTGTGTGGGCCCTCTAACTGCTGGCAACTTTTGTTGGATGTTATGCAGCACAGCCTGAGCCGCGAGAGAAGCCCCGCTGTATTTCGTGCAGTCCTGCTGAGACGCCAACCGACGTAACAGCATGAGGGACAGGTTTGGCGAATGGAGGAGGAAAGTGGCAAGTTTAGCGGCAGAAATGTTTATCGCAGCCCACTTGGGATATTAATTTTGAATATGGATTGAAGCGCGGCGACTCACTGAAGTAATACAAAGGCACTACAAAGACCAATAGGCCACAGGAGTGGCCACGCCCACTGGGGCGGTTAAAGATACTTAACAGCAGTGCTGGAGGAAACTGGCGTAGCCTTCATTCAACAGAAAGCCCAGAGCCCATGAGGAAGTGCTCTCTAGCACGAAACGCGTTGGGCTGGACTTAAGAAATAGCGAGGCACTATGCTGTTGTAACCTGTCATCCTCCATTAAAGATGTGGCGAGATTAACTTTCCTGTGTGGGCCCTCTTACTGCAAGCAACTTTTTGTTGGATGTTATGCGGCACAGCCTGAGCCGCGAGAGAAGCCCCGCTGCACTTGGTGCAGTCCTGCTGAGACGCCAACCGACGTAACAGCATGAGGGACAGGTTTGGTGAATGGAGGAAGAAAGTGGCAAGTTTAGCGGCAGAAATGTTTATCGCAGCCCACTTGGGATATTAATTTTGAATATGGATTGAAGCGCGGCGACTCACTGAAGTAATACAAAGGCACTACAAAGACCAATAGGCCACAGGGGTGGCCACGCCCACTGGGGCGGTTAAAGATACTTAACAGCAGTGCTGGAGGAAACTGGCGTAGCCTTCATTCAACAGAAAGCCCAGAGCCCATGAGAAAGTGCTCTCTAGCACGAAATGCGTTGGGCTGGACTTAAGAAATAGCGAGGCACTATGCTGTTGTAACCTGTCATCCTCCATTAAAGATGTGGCGAGATTAACTTTCCTGTGTGGGCCCTCTTACTGCAGGCAACTTTTTGTTGGATTTTATGCGGCACAGCCTGAGCCGCGAGAGAAGCCCCGCTGCACTTGGTGCAGTCCTGCTGAGACGCCAACCGACGTAACAGCATGAGGGACAGGTTTGCCGAATGGAGGAGGAAAGTGGCAAGTTTAGCGGCAGAAATGTTTATTGCAGCCCACTTGGGATATTAATTTTGAATATGGATTGAAGCGCGGCGACTCACTGAAGTAATACAAAGGCACTACAAAGACCAATAGGCCACAGGAGTGGCCACGCCCACTGGGGCGGTTAAAGATACTTAACAGCAGTGCTGGAGGAAACTGGCGTAGCCTTCATTCAACAGAAAGCCCAGAGCCCATGAGAAAGTGCTCTCTAGCACGAAACGCGTTGGGCTGGACTTAAGAAATAGCGAGGCACTATGCTGTTGTAACCTGTCATCCTCCATTAAAGATGTGGCGAGATTAACTTTCCTGTGTGGGCCCTCTAACTGCTGGCAACTTTTTGTTGGATGTTATGCAGCACAGCCTGAGCCGCGAGAGAAGCCCCGCTGTATTTCGTGCAGTCCTGCTGAGACGCCAACCGACGTAACAGCATGAGGGACAGGTTTGGCGAATGGAGGAGGAAAGTGGCAAGTTTAGCGGCAGAAATGTTTATCGCAGCCCACTTGGGATATTAATTTTGAATATGGATTGAAGCGCGGCGACTCACTGAAGTAATACAAAGGCACTACAAAGACCAATAGGCCACAGGAGTGGCCACGCCCACTGGGGCGGTTAAAGATACTTAACAGCAGTGCTGGAGGAAACTGGCATAGCCTTCATTCAACAGAAAGCCCAGAGCCCATGAGGAAGTGCTCTCTAGCACGAAACGCGTTGGGCTGGACTTAAGAAATAGCGAGGCACTATGCTGTTGTAACCTGTCATCCTCCATTAAAGATGTGGCGAGATTAACTTTCCTGTGTGGGCCCTCTTACTGCAGGCAACTTTTTGTTGGATATATATATATATATATATATATATAACTAGAAAAAGTATAAAAAACAATTTAGCAGAGATTCAAGTATGATCATTCTGAAGTACCCCAAAACATCAACCCACCTAGTGCTCCGTCTCTTGAATCCGTGCCCTAGGAACTACTACGAGACTGAGGAGGCATAGCGCACTAGACACATGCTGTCTAAGAAAGAAAGCAAATACTGTCATTCTATTACTTGCCACCTGACTATACCATATCTCAGATATTGCCCACCTGGCCACTATCCCAACTTTTTTCAAATCACTAATCATTCCTCATTCTCTGTTACAAAACTAGACTGACGTATAATTTTCCCGTAATGATTGCTTTGTATTCTTTATAGAATGCCTTTCTTGGTGGCCATTTACACTTTGATCCTGCGGCTAAAAGTACATTGTGTTCTGTGACTTTCTTCACTGTGTGCTAACTGCTTAAAGAATTCGGCAATCCTTTGTGGGATTTGCAAGCGAAGTAAGCTGTAATAAAACAGTTTCTGAACAAGTGGCATTTAATTTCCACTTTCGTATTAAATTAAGGGGTTGGAAAGAGACAAGTGTACCCATTTTAAGCCAAGGCAGTTTAAAAGATTTTTCGGTTGATCTATTGGCTGAATGACTCCTTTATATTTTTCTGCTACTTTGAGCTTAGTATATGTCCTTGGAGATTTGGGGACTGGGAGGGGCGACGCAGAGCGTGACAAGCATAGTCAAGAATGCTCGAGTTTACTTTTCTGCTTGAAATAAACAGGATTTCTTGAACTTGAAAAAAACAATACTATGCTAAAGTCAAAGGTTCTGTCTCTCTGTATCTCTGTCTCTCTTTTACCTACTCATACCCCCTCCTACCCACTTGTGGGGCATTTCATAATAGAGGCGTAGAAAAATGCACACAAAAAAGAAGGTAATGGCTTGTGTAATCTTATCCGAATGGGCTAGAATGCCAACAAAAGTATGCCTGTGATACCAGCCATGATGGAAAGCTTTAAACATTCCAAGAAAGGCTGCAAACATTTGCCTGTGCTCGGAATTTTGAGATGTCTCTGAGAGTGAACCCTTTTAGGGGGCAGGTCATGTTGGGTCCCATTGGTCTGGTGGCTGCAAGAAGCACAGTCGTCTCTTGTCATGCTTGAAATGTCATTTCCAGTCCCTGCCTCATTCCAGTCCGTGCAGTCTCAGACGTTGGCAGCAAAGGTACATCAGACAGGCTGATAGTAATAAGATTACTGCTAAGTTAAGTGAAACAAGATAGAGTGCTGTGCACGAACAGCATTCTAATGGGATAAAGGCTGATGCTCTTTGATGATGTCCATGAGAGGTTTAACATGCACATTGGACCACTCCTGACAACAAGCCCTGAAAATAATACACAAAGTGGGGCGCTAGTGCCAAGAGTCAGTCCTCTCCCACTCTGCTGCTAGGTGGCATTTCACAGTATTCAAGAAATCGACACCCCATCAGTTTGTCATTGCCTAGATCCATCCTGATTCCCATGATTGTTAATATGTGGTTTAACCTCAGCGTCAAGTCCTTGATGCCACAGCTGTCCTTGTGTGTGAATCTTCTGGTGCCCTCATGTAGAGTTTCATCCCCGCTGCTCATCTGCAAACCTTTTCTTTTGTCTGAGGTGAGCTCTTCTCCTTCAGGTTGGATTGCACGTTGTAGCGACCATCTCCCAAGGGCCAGATTTAAATTCCACCACTATATTCACCGGGTGCACTGCACACTAAGCAGCCTCTGTAGAAGTTGGGTTCTGTTAATGTGCCTCCTGAAGCACCGGTGCTGGGGCGGCTACTTTCCTTTAAAACACAAAATGGCTGTTATTAGCTTTCCCCTACAGGATGTGAACTAAAATGTTGTGAGTAGCACACTCAGGAAATTCACAAAAATTGTCCATGACTTGTATCTCAGTTATGTTGTAAACTACTAGTCACAGAGAAACATCCACAGATATCAGTAGCAGAGACTTTGTCAGAAGAGTAGAGGCATCCAACTATCACAGCCGCTTGATCATCGCCCACAGCCCAAAAGAGTCACAGCTGAACCAGTGTAATAGGTCACTAATGGACCCACCTGGTTCTTCTGTAATTCAGATACCCTAAGCAAGCTTGAAAGAAGACGCCCACTGACGTAATAAGATACAGTCTCAGTAGATGTCGTCATATTTACATGTTATCTTAATTCCAAATCCAACATGGTTAAATTGAGGCTACAAATAAGCATTCGTTCCCACTCAGGAATGGCGCCAAATCTCAAACTCCAATTAAAGATGGATCCCAAGGAACCTACTCGACTACAAAATGATGCCCACTTCATCCTTCATGCACGGGTGCGTCTGCAGGGCAGAGCCATCGTCTGTACGGCAGCCCGCTGAGTCACTGCTGCAGATTATTAAAAGATACCATTAGATAGAAGGTGCTTTATTCATTGATCTGTTTGGAGATGGCTGTCTAGGATCTACTGCAGCTCCTTTTATGTTGTATTATTGATAACTGCTCCTGGCTCAGCTTTTAGAAAAAAAGTGGCATTGCACACAGCTTTGCAATGGTAATGTGAATGTCCATGAAGTGACTGAGTAATGGGATGAATTCAATATTGTGCGATCTATAGAGTGCATTAAGCCATGGAAGTGCCCACTTACAGGGCTTGAAGACAAAATTCAAAGCAGGTCATGCAGCCGGCAAGGAAGGAGGATGACATGACTACTCGTCTTCAGTGCTCAGACCCTTTTGAAATATTTAGAGCTTTGCAGTGCTAATCATTCAATAAACACAATATAATGGACCACTTGCATTTATTACAGACATCCATGGAATGCTTGCTATTCCAACTCTCAACACAGTAAGCACATGGAGGGTTTCAGAAAATAAGGATCTTTGGGTACTGTTCGGATACACACACACACCTTAGTTTCGATTGAGTAGACATTACCGTTGTGTTTGATGCTGTGGAAAATGCATTTTAACCCTGCAGTTTTTTAGATCGAGCCTGGCCAGCGCATGCGCTGCTCTGCGAGGCATGCTGTACTCGGGTATGGATTTGAAGCTCCGCCCACTCTCCGCCCATCTTTTCAATTGGCTCCTGTTGCTGACCTTTCCTTAATAGGCTTGTTAGTCCCTCCTTACTAACGCCTTGTCTGCATTTGTAACCTCCCATGAGGACTGGACTTTTTACTTGTGTGGTTACACGGTATGTTTATTTAGACTGTGAGCACTATTTTCTGTAATTATTTTGTCCTACTGCAGACACGCCTTTCCTGCAACGGCTGTTAAGACGTGCCCGTGGCAGCCGCTTAATTCTTTTGTTAAGCGAGGCTGCTGAAATTAGCACAAACTCACTAATGCCCCCCGTAGCCCCTCATCTCCGTCCGGTCCCCGGGTGCCACGCTTTAGGTTTCAGCACGGCACCGCTTTGAAATTAACATGGGCGCCCGCTTTCACATTAACACGGGCACCTGCTTTCTTTACCACCAATACACATGAAAATGTAGTGCACGCACGATCGCATTTCCATTGTCCAGCGATACAGCAGGTACACGAGTTAAATGCTTTGCAACACCCGGCTTTGTTGCAAAATCATTCCCATCTTAATAGGTCTCTCATTTGCGAGAGTTTAAGCTATTGCCATTGTAAATAACAATGCCTTTAATTTATCTATTTTAAAAAAACAAACCCATAAATAAAACGCATTGTCATTTACAATGCCAATAGATGAAACCCTCGCCAATGCGAGATCTATTGCATTGCAAATGATTGTGGTACTTTGCAAACAAGGGCTGTTTAATGTTGTCAGGCCTGGGCTAAGAGTGCACAGTTATGGTGCATATTATGAGGAGACAGGAAATTGTTATCAGACTGTGGGCAGAAATTGTGAAGACTAGGAAGGCACAGTCATCGATACACAGCCTGTGGTGGGCGCCGAAGCTACAGTTTCTACTTTTAGCTTTAGGAGTTTAGCTTTTAGCTTGTGGAGAGGTGTGGTGCAGCGGCCAGGGCAGCTGACTTCGGAGCACAGGGCTCACGGTTCGATCCCGGGCTCCGATGGCAGCTCTGCTCAGCACCATGTGACTCTGGGCAATAGCTCACTTAATTTCCACAACGGCCCCCAGCGCCTTGAGACCCGTAAGGGTGAGTAGTTCGCGCTTTACAAATACGGATTTATTTAAACATTTTAACTCCTCTAGGCAGATAGTGTCTTCTCCAATGCCGCAGCCCTTCTTTGTGGACCTGCTGCTGACAGCATCTGCCTCACAGTTACAGCTGCAATACTAGCAACACTGAGAAAAGCAGTAACTTTTGTACATAACATTTAATAACAGTGTTGCCAGTGTTTTAGCCCTGTAAATAGCAGGTGTTTCTGTCGCCCTGTTTTAGCAGGCTGATGCGCCTCTTGCAACTCAAGGACTTTTTGCTGCGTTTTATCGTCATGTTTGTTATTTCGTGCCTTAATTCTGTATTTGCCATTTTATTATCATTTACCGTTTTTATTTCGCATATTTGCTATGCCGTTTTCGTTGTCACTGGGGTACGCTCTACAAGGCAATAAAAAGCATAGTTGGAGGTCTGTTCTCAGCTGCAGTCAGCCGCATGTAAGGACGCAATATTAGTATACCTTGTAATAGTAATTTGTTTCTTTATATGGTGCTAGCGACTATAGTTTTAGTTGTAGGTCCTGTGTGACACAACTGATGGCTGCAGTCATGGTGCTTACAATATACATACAGTGGGGTTTGTTTCTTCTCCACTCATTCATTTGCATAGTTGGGTCAGATGCCAAAAGCCATTGTCCTGAGACAGCATCAATCCCATCTTGAATCAACCTAGAGGGACAATCATCTCTCACCCTGTGCTGTTGTCTGCTTGGCTTTTCGTTTTGACTCCTAGGTTGTTGTATTGCAGTGCTTCTCTCCCACCTCCGTGCTCTATGCTTCTCATTCCGTCCGTCTCCTGTGTTGCTCTCCCTCATGGCTGCGTTTCCCCTTCCCACGGACACTCCTCGTTTCTATCCACCCCAGCTGCTCCTCCATTGCCTCACTTTGCACCCATATTTTTGAAAATAATTTTCTTATATACTTAAAAAAGCATTTATCAATCTGTTTTGCGTTATTTTTGTAGGGCATCCATGGTCACATACATGTGCTGCTGTAATGACGAATGCGTGCACATAGATCATTACACATGCATGTAGACAGAATGACCTTGCAGCTGTGTACAGCATGAAGAAGAGAAATTGGCAGAGTAAATAGGTCTCAAAGGTGAGGCCTGTTGGCTTTGCCACTGCTTGTTTTTTCATTTCCTGATCCATCTCGAATCAGTAAATGAAACAAAAAAAATAATGCCTGTGCCATCTCTGCAGTAAGTGACATCACTGTCTTCCTGCCTAAAGCATCTTTAAAAGAAGAAGCCATACAAGCAGACTTCCTTCCCAAGCATCCTTCTCCTCAGAAAGTAACCTAATTGCATTTCCCAACACCCATCTGTGCAGGAAGCAAAATTAGTTTATGCCTTCTCTCCAGTGCTTAACTTGTAAAATTAAGTGCCAAGGCCCTAATCAAGAGGCCCCTGCAGCTTGCACCACCCATTGCTCCTGCCAGCGCTGCAATTGGCAGTACCAACACAGCTAACATCCCACTCCTACAAGTGCGATAACTCAGACTTTTGATATACATTAAAAATAAAAATTGCAACCTAAAGCTATTTTGATAGCTTTGTTTTGCAGACATTAGTCATTTTAATGTATTGAATTATTAAGTAACTGTTGTTATGCTCATCACAAGATTAGACAGAGAGCACCACCATGTGGTAGGCTGTCATAAGTGCTGGTGTTGACAATAAAGTGCCAGTGTCAAGCACCCGGACACCACCGGCTCAAATTAAGCACTGCTTCTCTTTACTTCAAGTCATCAGGGCATTTACTACTCGGGCATCCTCAGCAAAGCGTGAACAGAGACAGGGATATCTCTTGCTTGAGGCAGATAGGGCATGGTAGTGTATTGTGCCAGAGCCTCTGCTTGACTGCAAACTGGGAGCTAAGTTCTCACAATGTGCCTTAACCAGCATCCCACACTGCCCAGCCTCACAATCTCACCTAGATCTAGACATTTCAATCATTATCAAAGCATCTTCCCAACACTATACCCCATCTCATACACAGCCCACTAGCCACACCACAGAAACATGACCCACCCCACATCCATGCACATCCTAGACATCCCTCGTTTCACAGGTTAGAGCATTCATTGTGTAGACCATGCTCATAACAATGGCGGAGGCCTCACTTCATCAGTAAGTCCTCCACTTTAGCCAAGCAACCAACAATCAACTCCATGGAGCTCCTCAGATGCCGACTCCTACTACCCACAAAGTAGCTTCCATTTTCCACTTTATCTGCATGTCTCCTGGACAGAACAATGTTTTTATAGACAAATTCCCATACCTCCTCACCACCACATCCATCCAACACACCTAAAGTACCATCCTCCGTGACTTCAAACTTCCAGACAGTTGAAGCATGAAAAAAACAAGACACCCCAATCAACCTCACTGACTCACTCAACGTAGTACAACATGTCGTCCAATCAACACACTCCACAGACTATATCCTGGATCTCATGTTCTTACCGTCACCAGTCATCCAATGTATCCATTGCAGACCTATACGACTAGACTGAACTGACCATCTCGCTATCCCAATCACCCTGCCAAGCATCCAACTGACACATCATACAACAGACCTTGAAATTGTTTAAAGATTTCTCTACAGGCAACCTCAAGCTCAGACTCCTCTTTTTCCCAGGGCCCTCCGTGTCTGATGTCAACCCCTTTTTAAGCATTCCAGTGCATTCCTTGAAAACCATGTGAAATCCAACTAAAACACTCAAATGCAAACCAAACCATTCAGCACTCTGGTACTCTAAAGACTTTACTGACAAAAACAGAACCCCATTTGCATGACCTCACGCTACTGAAATCCCACCTCATAAAAGCACAAAGCATAATAAATATATATATTTGAATCCCATTAATCATATTGCATCGAAGTACATCCTCCCCATAACATGCAGACAACTCATCATATCAGCAAAGCCAAGCACTAAACCAACACCGTCAATAAAGTTGCCAATAGAAGCAGAACACTTTTCAACACATTGAAACACTGCACCAGGCCCCTCATATCCCACACTCAATGGAGAAGTGCAATGTCATCAACCGATTACTGCAAGATGGAGGCAGCAAACTTAGAAATTAAGGGTGCTGCAATGCACTTTATCAAGGACCTGAAGAAATAGGACCACATTCCTCCCACTCTGATGAAACCCCACTGCCTCCTTTCGCTGCCAGCTCCATCTTGAATACCAGCTATATCATCTACAAAGCCATCACGACCGGCACCCTTAACTATGTGGCTGACAAGTATACCGTTTCCGATGAATCTTGGCACACACACAGCCAGGACACCAGACTGAAGAGAAAGAAGTGCAAAAACACAAACCTGTTTCAATTTAGGAAAGAGCTGAAGACCCACCTCTTTAAAGAACATTACATCATGATGCGGTAATCATTAGAAAGATTTATGTGCATGCTGTGCTAAAATTCCCTCTTATCCAGTCTCTGGAGATCCTTTTAAAGTTTTAGATTTCTTAACGGAAGGCTTTATTAAAGGGTAAGTGACATCGACCTTATCTTCCCAGTGGGCATTCATTAGGTTCTGTAGGGAATCCAGGGGAGATCTATCTGGTATTTTTCTTTGGTAAAGGAACTCCTCAAAAGTTTTTGATTAAAAAACAACAGTGGTTTCTTTACCAATTCCTTCCTGGGATCTGTCAGTGGTTCTGGAGCACTTGCAGACAGAACCTTTTGAACCTTTGGAACAAGTTGGCTTGGCTTACGCCCAAGGTGGCTTTTCTAGTCTCCATTACGTCAGCAAGGAGGATAGATGAGTAGTCTTCCTTACTGATAACTTACCCTTATTTGAAATAGGGTTGTCCTGAGGCCAGATCTGATGTTTAAGTCTAAGATTCAATCTACTTTTCACTGATCTCAGGAAGTAATTTTTCCCATTTTCCAGTTCTCGAACAACATCGCTTACACACTGGATGTTCGTAGAGCCCTTCTGATAGCTAGAGAGGGCAAGATATTTTAAAGTTTCTCAATATCTCTTTGTTTCTCATGGAGCGGCATATAAAGGAAAAAAGGCATATAATGAGACAATCAGTAAATGGGTCACGCAGGCCATTTCTCAGGCCTATTCTTCTATGGGGATGGAAATGCCTTGTAAAGTTGTTGCAAGATCTATCACAGTAGCATCTTCTATTTTGGGCTGAGGCAGGAGAGGTGTCGCTACAAGAAATATGTAGAGCGGCCACCTGGGCCAATTATAATACTTTTCTTTTACATTGGATTTCTTCTTAGGAGACAGACAATTTTGGTGTCTCAATGTTGAAAGCTGCAATGGAGTAATTGTTGCAAATATATCCCTGTTCAGAAGCATATCATTGTGTCTGTTGTGTCTTTTCGCTTGGGCCCATCCTCACAAGTTACAACTATAATGAGGAGGGCTTCCTTGGGGGTAATGAACTATTTACTTACTGATAATCTTCATTACCCTCCGGATAGCCTCCTAGTATACCACCTAGGATACCACCCTCCCTGCTTGGGACACATTTATATGAGCTTGGAAACAACAGGAAGCTGGGATGGAGGTTAGGGATTTTATGCACATCTTGCTTACTTTAAAAGAAATGGAAGAAAGCTTGGCAAAGCTATTTCTGTCTGTCTGGAGGCAGAGCAGCCTCACAAGTTTCAACTATGACTAAGATGGCTTCCATGGGGGTAATAACCATTTTCCATGGTCGCATGTGTTTCATGCCAGGTTTTGGATGCAAAGCAGACCTGTTGTGTAATCTTTCTTGTTGTCGATATTGGATTTATGTCCTTTCTTCCTTCCTTTGTAAAGCGCTCTGATATCCTTCGGGATCTTGTTCGCGCTATATAAAACTTTATAAATAAATAAATAAATAAGCCCATGTTGATGATTTCAAACATAGCTATATTTTCTTCGCTCTGGATATTTCCACAACAAACTGATCTTGCAATCTCACAATATGCATTCTATGCAGACATTGAGACTGGTGCTTCTTTTGCAAGGAACTCTTTACTACTATGGATGGCGCTGCTCAGGAGCTCAATTATGGTATTGCTGGAATATGGCATTTGCCTATTTTGTATTTCGGCAACTGTAGATATAGGTCGCTCTTAATAAAAACATGACTTTAGGTAGCTCTTTTAATCAGAGCAGCCTATTGCATTTTGAAGGAGGAAGTCATGAAAGTTGATGCCTAAGTAGTAAAATATTGGAAGTAAAATACTTCAATAGCAAACAAAAAAACAAAAACAGCATTTAGGTAAAATACTATGCAGATTTTTTCTGCCTTCTGTTTTTAATTTCATAACAAAACACATGTGGAGTGCCCAGTCAGATTCATGAAAGTTCTAAACAGTACATGGATGTAAAGAAAGGACTGGGGAAGAAGTTAAGGGGGAAAAATGGCCACTAGCCACTTTAAAAATATTTAGGTGAGTTTCATATACAGCTCTATGTTTCATTTTGGTAATTTCAGAGTGATAGGAGTTAGTCAGACAATACGTACAATTAGTCAGATAAGAGTTTGCTAGCAATCCTGATTAGGGCAGAACAAGAGTTTCTGCTCAGATCAGGATTACCAGGTGACGGAAAACCCACAACCTCATCTTTTTGTCTAAAAATATTGCATCTGTGGGAAGTAGATGGGATGAGTTTGCGGGAAATTTATAGAAATGAGAGGAAAACATTCAGAAATTGGTGTACAAACAGCAATTTTCTTGATTATTCCTCAGTCTGAGGCCTGAAACTTGTAATACTATGGGAATTCCATCCAGGGAAACTCACAGCTAGTACGACTGGTGTACTCCAAATGAGGGCTCAAGTATCATGGGGGGGGGGGGGGAAGGGGGGTGTGTGGAGCTCAGTCAGTAATGGAGAGAGACAATCTGTGATTTAAGTTCAACTGCAGAAAAGGTGTAAGAGGTTGGTTTTAAGGCTCTTCTTGAAGTATATGTAGTTTGGTTCTGTCCTCGGGCTTGGCTTCATAGTGTTTCCAGCCTCGGGCCTGGACTCCAAGAGACCTGATTTAGTCTAAATACTCGTTGGGTGATCAGGTGTGTAGTCCTTGAGTGAGGTGTCCTGTTTGGATCACAGTACGGTCAGTGATTTTGCGGGTGCACCAGGCCATTGCCCCAATAGGCTGTCTGTACAGGGCAAAGAGTTTGATCCTTGTGTCTCCTGACAGCAGATGGCACGTTTTCTTCTTGAATTTTACTTTTCCATTCATCAGGAGCTTTTGCAGCCTTATCAAGAGTTTTTTTTTCTTCAGGAACCCAGTGTAATTGACCATGCTCTCTCTTGGCATGCCACAACCAGACTCCCACTTTCTCGATTAGAAACGAGTGACGGGTGTGAAGGACTGGGAGAATTTCCAGAGCATGGAAAGCTGCAAACATATTTTCTTTGAACACTGCTTTAACCTGGGGTGTGAAGGAGAGATTTGTATTTGAAAAGGCCCCCAGGTTCCTCAATTTTAATTTGCTAGAAGGAGACTGTGCTCCAAATCTGGAAATGATGCTTTAAACACAGTGCAATACACTGTTGACATTTTTTATTTCTTGGCTACTTGTTTCATACGGTCACTTTAGCTTGTACTAGCTGTAAAGCGTCAAAAATGGTTCTCCTAAAGCTTTGCATCTAATAATCTAAATCAATGGACTGTAAGCCCCTGAAGATGTGCTGGTAGGTCTGGTGCGTCTAATTGGGCAGGAAATTCTACTGTGCACAAACATTGAGGGTGAAATTCCAGTGGGTTCTTCAGTTCTTTCTTGGCTTCTACTTTAAAGTGTAGCTGTTTCCTTTTGGCCTTGAAGTGCCAAAATGACTGACCTTAAGCCTTATATTTGTTTCATCTAAATTTCATATATCGTATGTTGGCTCGTGTGGTGTACGCAATCAAACTGGATACGGGAATAGCACTGTACAACAGGGTTTACTGTGAATTATGAGTGTGTTCTTCAACAGAAAGGCCAATGAATAGCTGACTTAGTACTCATCTGATTCGAATCCACAGTGCAATCAGCGAAAACCCAGAGAACAGAGTGAAAGTTGCCAGAATAATCACACAGCCATTTAGGAAGGCGGTCAGTCGCTGTATTTATTTCCTATAAGAGTCATGTTATTGGACTGCACAGCATCCTTTGTCTATTGACAAGTACATACTCTGAGCCGAAAAAGCCCCGAGTTGCAACTACCAGAAGTTGGTGAGTATTGAAATGCCATCTCACTATACTATGTATTATGAATATGATAATACAGTTTTTATGGTCTGGCTTAACAGCGCAGCTGTCACCAGACAATTATGAGAGTATCACCAGGAGAGAGGCTTTGGCTCTGCCAACATGTTGGGAACCACAAGTACACATTTTGATTGAGCAGAAGTTGTGTACTTCCACTAAAAGAGTGCATGCCTTCCACACAGCTGTGATCATTTTGTTTAATTTTCCAGCTGACTGAGCTTGACCTTTTAGGGGCGCACACATACCACTGAAGTGCTATTAAAGTGCCTTAGGTAACCAGATAATTTATGACATTCATTTCTGGCAGGAGCACAGATTGGAGGAGGACAGTCATTAACATACATGGATTTTTAGGTCTGGCTTGACAGTATATTAATGAGCTCGACTTATTGGCATTGCCAATGCTTGATTCACCTTAGTGTCTGTATGCATAACTGACCTGCTCCTGAGCCATAGGCATACAATGTTATGTGCTGTAATATCTTCATGCTGCTTCAGTGGGCAGGGTTCTTTGAAAGAAATCAAGGCTATAAAAGCCAAGCTGCCCAAGCCCTTAGCCAAGGACACTCTGTTTGATTTGTAACCCCAAGGGTATCTGTTATATTGTTATACAGAACAGCTGGGCTCCCAGGTGATGTCCACGGTGTTGGCGCACACAGCTTTAGGACTACAATGTCATTAACATCAGACAACGCCTGTGGCGGCTTCCAAGCAGCATGAAATTGTTGAGCAGTTCTGGCCATCTCTCTGCCAAGACCCACATGGGAATTCCAAGAGTTTGTGATGATGGCGAGGCAGAAAGGCCCAGAGGGAGAGTTGGTGTCTGTGGACCTGTGAGAAGGGGCGAGGATGTAATTGTTGAGGAGGTGGAGTGATTAGGAAAAAGGGCGGTGATGGTTTGTAGGTGGCAGTGCTGGGAGAGCAGCAGTGTGTCAGGTTTAGGGCAGATGAATCCTCCTGCCGAGTAATTCAGCATCAGACCACCCCTTCATCGATTATTACCCATGCTGGATCTTTCCTGACAAGATTCCTCCTCACATACAGAAAGGCAAAAAAATATTTCTTGAACACGTGCATTTCAGAGGAATACATAAGATAATATCACTGCTTTGAGTGACATGTATTGAAAGTGATAGTTTCTAAACAAAACTGCATTAGAGATGATGTCATGTCTGAAGTACTGTGATATTTCTGCTATTTTGTCTACCAGTCCCCATGTGACAAAAGTCGATCCAGGCAGACACCTCAAGCCAGATTTGACCTTTCCTTGGGTTTCTTACTTAAAATGAAGAATTTGCCACTTCCCAGTGAGACCTCGAGATTGGTCATGGCATCTTTTGAGGTTTAGTTTTTCACGTTTTATTTCTGTTCCCCAGCATAGCTATTTGCTATTGCGAAGCAATGTGGGGTGATTTGATGGAAGGATATAGTAGTGAAGGTGAGGTGCATCCCTGCTCCTGATTGCATGAACGCATCATTTACACCACCGTGAGCTTGAGCAAAGGATACCACAGGCAGGTTTACCTACAGCGATCTGGTGTGGTGAGGCTGAAAGCAGCTCTCGCCTCTTAGTCTTCGTGGCTTCATGGGGAGGTATGAACTGCATAACCTATTACCACTACTACTGTATGCCTCATTAATATGGAAGCAGAGATCGATCAATGGCTCATCAGAGGCCTGTGTGAAATGAATTTGTGGTGACAGTCAAGCTTGGATCATTTGTGGACATGTATCTCACTTGGGCCGCATCACCGCAGCAAAAGGTGAATGCACCCAAAGAAGGGCCATGGACCCAATGTGCAAGGGCATCGGATGACCTTCCCCACTTCATAGACCAGAAGTTACATACTACCAGGGATGTGTGGTGACGTGAGGACAGTGCTGCACCTGCCTCCGCATAAAAATGGGATAATACGTTCAGGCACTCTCGGTTCAACACCTGCTTATAGCGTGCATTGCCAACACACTTAGAAAGGTGGGTTCTTGCTGAGTCAGCATTCTCTCCCACTCTCTCTCGCTCACACCACATTTACATTCTGGATACATTTAATTCAAGGTTTCTCTGGAGTAAAAATAGTTTATTAACCTATTCTGCTCCAAAGTGAGCGCCATTCATCATTCCACAGCAATGGGGAAGGTAGTAGCTAGAACGCTGAACTTTCCCCGGGCAGCTAGCAAGAGGGCAGATGCCACTTTTGACCTCACCTGGCGCACATAACAAGCTTTGAATTGTTGTCGTTTGGGTATTATTTTGTGAAAAGCTCCTCAGTGGTGTAGCAAGGATGCATGGGCCCTGGTGCAAGCAAGGAATTAGCCCCTTTGACTGTTGCTGGAGTAGTAAAATACAGCAATTATCAGGCTTCAATGGGCCCCTCAGAGCTCTGTGCCTCGGTGCAGCTGCACCTGCTGTACCAATGGAAGCTACGCCCCTATAGCTGGTGTGTAGTTGCAGAATGCACAACTCGATCTCACTGAATCTTTTGCCAATGTAAATACTGAAAGTGCTCATGGTATTTTTACTGCTAATGGACTCTGTGTTTATACTTCAATTCAGTTTATTGGTTAGTGTGTTGCCATTCTGCCATACAATAATAAAAGCAATATATAATGATAAATAATCGTAGATCAATAAATACATGAAATCATATAAATCAATCACTTGGTCTATAGAAACAATAGCAAAGGATAGAAGTGGGACCCCCAAAAGATCCTCAGCTACAGTAAAATGTCCCCCTAAAGTGCGAGTGCGTACACAGTAAAATATGGGAAGGAAGAGCATATGCACCATAGTATCCACATCATCCTTCTGCTTAGCGACAGCAAATCAGCATCCCTCAGGTTACATAAAGAGCCCATAAAACAGCATCCTCCTACCAGCCATATTGGATTACAGGATGCGAGCTGTGGTGTCCATAAGTGCAGCAGCCACTAATCAAGGTCCTCTCTGGGTACCACTCACAACTTTTATAAAAGGAGATTAAGCGCATAGTATCCATAATAGTATACATTCCAAACGGGGCTTAGTCAGTTTTGCTGGGCAGTTACCAGAGGCCCCTCATACATGGCCGAACTGCCCTTAAATATGAGGCGACTGAATTAAAAATACATTCATCATCTGTTCTAAATCAAAATGGTAAAACTGCTCCAACAGAATTAATCTCATAATTTCTGTTTATAGGCTTTAGGGAGGAGAGATCTGGTGGCCCATTTGCCCGCTATGTAACCGGACCACAGTTCGACTGTCGGTTCTCAACTTTCAACCCATTGTGCGACCCTGAGACGTACTCATCTGTGCCCCAGGTTCCTTATCTGGATCGATTGAATGGTCTAAAAGTATTTAGCCCAGATAATTCTCATGGCATTAACTGCATTTACATGACACAGTCAGACATCACTGTTGCTTCCGGTGTGTGCCTGCCGGACGGCTGTGTTGTAAGGGCATCACCGCCCCAAATAAGGAAGAAAAATGGTACCTCCTGCTCCCCCCACCCCGAGGTTGCTAAAGACATAATTGTGGTGTACTGGGTTCTTCACAACACTGCGCGTGTTGCACTGTGGATAACTACGCCCCTACTGCTTTTAGCAGTGTATGTCATGCCACATTTAATTGTTTGTAAGGGTAAATGTGTTAAGGGGAGAATTCAATAGGGTATTCATTATTTAAATTTACATGTATACTTGTTTTCTGTAGGAAGGAAAACATGTGCACGGTCGACAAATGTAAAGAGGCAAATTGTGCTGGACACATTTATATAATACTCACCTACTAACATTGCTGCTTCCCTCTGTATTCTGCCGTTATGGTTTTTCATACCCTTCTCCTTTACTGCTGAAACAGGAAGTGACGTCAGGAGTGGGCTCTCTTAGAGGTAGCCTTCTTCACAAGTGATGCGTTCTATCTGCACATTTCTTCTCCTTTGCAGCAGTGCCTATAAATAGCACTGAAGCAAAGGTGCTCACCATTACACAACACCCGCTTCTACCTGTTTTGGATACACAGTCTGATATTTATTTTAAATATGTGTGTTGTCCCCCACGTGCGAATATCACTGCTGTCAGAGGATCTGTAGCATGTCGAGCAGCCATATATTACCTTTCCTCACACTAGCAGATTGCAGGGCATTCAGGCACCGACTGTGTGAATTACTCACAGGCTTTGGG
This sequence comes from Calotriton arnoldi, assembly GCA_963921515.1. Lineage (NCBI taxonomy): Eukaryota > Metazoa > Chordata > Amphibia > Caudata > Salamandridae > Calotriton > Calotriton arnoldi. The sequence goes on along the minus strand of CAWUFW010001018.1, from coordinate 2,904,253 downwards.
AATGGCTAGCAGGTTCAGCACTTAATTGCTTTCATGTTCTTTCCCTTTTATCCCATCCTTTGAACTTTTGTAAATACTTAAAAGAAATAAGCAATTTCACCTACAAATCGATAGCGATTAATTGATTTCACGCAACAGGCTGTCCAACCCTTTCTGAATATCATCTCACCAAAGGTGATTTTGATCCCGCATTTCCATGACAGGTGATGCTATAAACCTCCCTGAATAGGAACAAAGCCACCCAAATTCTCTACAAAATGTCAGACATTTTGCACCCAAGGCTTTTTATACATCTCTGCGGTGACTAGTCAAAGTGAAATTGTAGGAGACAATTATCAACATGTGCAGTAGGCCCAGATCATTATGCGTGCCATCACTAAAATATTAATGACACTCTATAGCTTTTCTTGAGGGATTTCTTTTTAGGGATATTTATTTGCTTCCCTGGTACAACCTCCTGTTTTGCTGTCTGAGTTGCCTCATCCTCAGAATGTGGGTCTCACTGTAGCAGATATTTTTAGGTTTCCCCTAGACAGCAGAAGCGCTGTCTCTTGAGGCATGTTGTTTACATACAGTGGGCTTACAGCCTGCCCATAGCTTACCATTTGTTAGCTTTAGTGTCGCTCGCATTTCCTTTGTCCCTGTATGTAACGACATGCAGTCATCATGTCCTCTTCTTGTGTTTGTCCCTCCCCTGGAGCATGGACTGAGTACTTGTGTCCATCCAACTCTCCTGCTTTTGGAGCAATTTTTAGGTCTCGCCTGAGCCAGCGCATGCGCTGCTCTGGCGAGAGTTTTAGTAAGCGGGTTTTGGAAGTGCAAACAGTGGCTTTTGCTGGCGACCAGCTTGCGTTCACGCGAGCGTGCACGCGCGATCAGGCGCCATATGGCTTCCCTCGCCATCTGGACGCTCGCGATTACTTTCACTTTCACGGCCGCGCGGCCATGTCAGTTTCGCGGCCGCGCGGCCAATGCTTGTTTCCTTTGCAGAGTCTACATGAAGTGGGTCCGATTTATTTCCAAGTGGGTTGATTTGCTGGTGCTGGTATATTACCCAAATGCAAGATCATAAGTCTGTGCTTTACACCGAACACAGCAACTGAAAACAGTTTTGGCTCCCACACATAGAACTGGCATACACACGCCTCACAGGTCCACAATCGAATGAAGGTGCTCGGATCACTGGGTGGCCCCGCAGTCCCTCTGTCAACTGGTGTTATGCAGCTCTCTCCTGGTGGTCACTACACGATAGGCCTAGTGCATCTCCAGCACCAGTTTCACTAGTGGCCCGGGCACCCCCTCTCCTTATCAGCAAATCAGTGGCAGTTTTGAATGCCTCCTCAGGCTTTCCCTTCAGCGAGTCTCACACCCAAGCTGCATGTGGGGCCCAGCCGTTGCGATTCGTCAGTTCCCCGGTCTCATCCCACATGGGGCTAACCTGTGTTCTCTGCGGCACCTCCCTCTCCAACCGGGAGGCGCCGCAGCTCACCGCTCTTATCTGGCCAATCTGCTGCGTTTCCCACAGCTGTGCAACACTACGTTTCGGGCCACGGAGTATGTAACATTTTCCACGATGCCTGCTGGATCTCCGCAGTGGGAGGCCTTGCCGCGTTCCCACTGCAGGCCGCAGCTCTTCTCTATGCGGTGACGCACCCAGCTCACATAGCGTGCCCCGATGCAGGGCGCGGCCGCGAACACCTCCTCAGCCCACGAAGCTCACCCGGGAGGACGTCTGGTAAACAGCCACGCGCGCCGCTGTTATGCCGTGCAGTATCGGTGGGCCCAGCGCACCTCCTCTTCACCCCGGGCTGCGGAGGCTCTCCGCTTCAGTAGGCCTCACAACGCTTTCCCAGCAAGCCGTGAGCCTCTCTGCTTCGTTACCACACTATGAGTCCCCGGATCGCCTCGATACTAACCACGGGTGATTTCGCACTCTGGGCGCCCTCAGCGCCCGTAGTATATAGGCTTCTAGTGTTCGGAAGAGTCAGGATTCCTGCCGGATAGACTAGATGGCTCGCCTAGGCAGCGGCCATCTTCAAGCAAGGCAAGTTCCGCCCCCTTTTATTTGTATAAGTTAGGTGCCTCCACGGCATGCAGTTCCTCTGTCAGTTTACCTGCCGGAACCAGAGTGCTGGATTTGTCATCACTGGTTAGAGATGCAATTTTAGTTACTAGCATCTTTCCCAGTTGATTGCTCTCAGAATGTTTGGCTCCAGAAGGACGCTGGTTTAATCACAATTTTTTTTCCAAGGTGGCCCACCCATGATTGCTCTAGGATGTATGAATTATTTATCATTTTCCTTGTGTGTTGAGGCTATTTATGGTTTCCTAAAATGTACCTGGGTTACTCTGCCTGGTGTTAAATATTAGCTTGGTCCAAAACGCATCCATAGCAGCTTCCTTGTCTTCCTAGAGTTGCTTTTGGTACTCTTTCTTTAACCATTTCAAATGTCCAAAAGTGGAGACTTCAGGGAAGCAGCTTTCAATAGCCTAGCAACTTTCTTTTGTGTTCTTTTTAACTCAATACAGTTGAGCAAAAGGTGTGGTTTTTAGGTCTCGCCTACGCAGCGCGCATGCGCTGCATAGGAGGACCTTTAGCCATCGCTCTGGTCATTTTCAAGCACACACTCGTGCTTGTGTCGGCATCCACCTTGCGGGAGCGAGCAGGGGCGAGCCACAAGCACGAGTGCAGTGCTTGAAAATGAGCAGACTGCGCGTGCACGCACGCAGCACTCCCGGGCTCTCTCTCTCTCTCACTTTCTCTCTCTTTCTCTCTGTCTAAATCCTTCAATTGTCTTTGCATTCTTATCGAAGTCTTTCCTATTTGCTCACCCCCTAAAACTCCCTTCACCTCCCACACCACTTCTCAATTTCTCACAACACACACTGCTCTGCTCCAACTCAGCCACCACGTCACTCGCCACCATCTGTTCCCTACTCTACACTCTAACTCCACCTTCCCACATCAACTCCCACCATCTACTCCTCTAATGCCCTCAGCCCACCTTATCCTTGTCACTCCATCACCTTCTCTACAGCTCCAAACATACAAATTGTTGCCCCAGAATACCACCTAATTTCCTACACCCTTCAAACCAATGAACACACAACCTCAACAGTAATCGTAGACATATTTATTCAGTTCCCTACCAATTAACTGAAAACCTACAACTCAGCCCTCACTTGAGAGGAAATAACTGCAGCCACTAGGACAGCATTTGAAAACTCCCAAGCCAGCTGTAAACTGGAACGCCCACAACCACCCAATGGCAGTAGATCAAACAAAACTACTTTCAGCTGAGAAGCTTAGGAAACCCACATGCTCCACAATAGGCACCCTGATTAACAAGAGAGAAACAAAGGTTCAGGGATACTACAGAACAGAGGCGTATGGCAAGGAAGACTACCACAACAGTGCTTCGCTGAGCAAGTCACAATTACAACAAGCATTGGCATAGCCAATAGATCTCGCCTTTGGGACCTTATAAGTGTTTAGCCATGCAACAGTTAATGTTGTTGCAGTAAGGATATTGTGCTGCATAACTAAATACTTATAAGGTCCCAAAGGCGAGACCTATTGGCTATGCCAATGCTTGTTTTCTTTGTGTTCAAGCACTTTATATGAGTTCTTGTGTTATCAGTCTATCTCCCATATCCCCGTCCATGTAGCTTCTATTCCCTCCAACCCATTCTCCTACCATGTTAATTCTTTTCCCTCCCACCCCCATCCCCGTACTCTACGCCAATGCATTCTATGCCACTGCGCTCTACTCTACGCCACTGCACTCTTTGCTACTGCACTCTACACCACTGCACTCTACTCTGCACCACTCTACTCTATGCCACTCTACTCTTCTCTGCACCACTCTACTCTACGCCACTGCACACTATGCATTTGCACTCTGCAAAACTCTACGCAACTGCACTCTACGCTACTGTACTTTATGCCACACTACTCTACTCTATTCCACGGCACTCTATGCGACTCTTCACTGAACCACTCTACTCTGCACCACTGCACTTTATGCCACTGCACTCTGTGGCACTCTACGCCACTGCATTCTATGCCACTGCACTTTATGCCATACCACTCTACTCTAGGCCACTGCACTCTACTCTAGGCCACTGCACTCTACATCACTCTCCTCTACATCACTCTACTGTTCACCACTCTACTCTACACCCCTGCACACTATGTCACTGCACTCTACTCTCCCCCACTCTAGTCTATGCCATTGCACCCTACATCACTGCACGCTACACCACCACCCTCTACTCTACAACACTGCACTCTACGCCACTGCACTCTACTCTATGCCAATGCAGTCTACACTACGTAACTCTGCACCAATGTACCCTATGCCACTGTACTCTACGCCACTCTACTCTATACTTCCCTAATCTACTCAGCACCACTCTACTCTATGCCACTGCACTTTACACCACTCAGCTCTACTCTACAAAACTCTACTCTATACCACTGCACTCTACTCTGCACCACTCTACAACACTGCACACTACTCTGCACCACTCTGTGTCTCTGCACTCTATGCCACTCTACTTTGTGCCTCTGAACTCCACGCCACTCTACTTTGCACCACTCTACTTTGCACCAATGCACTCTATGCCACTGCACTTTACACCACTGCATTCTACTCTGCACCACTCTACTCTACCCCACCGCACTCTATGCCACTGTACTCTACTCTATAGCACTCTAATCTACTCCACTGCACTCTACACCACTGCACTCTACTCTGCACCACTGCATTCTATGCCACTGCACTCTATGCCACTGTACTCTACATCACTGCACTCTATACCACTGCACTCTAGGCCACTGTTCTCGACTCTGCACCACTGTGTCCTATGCTATTGCACACTATGCCACTCTCCTCTACTCTGCACCATTCAACTCCCCGCCATTGCACTCTATGCCACCTCACTCTACTCTGCACCACTCTACTCTGCTCCACTGCACTCTATGCCTGTCCACTCTACTCTATGCCACTCCACTCTACTCTATGCCACTCCACACTACGCCACCCCACTCTATGCCACTCCACCCTACGCCACTCTACTTTTCACCATGCCACTTTACTCTACACCACTGCACTCTACGCCACTCTTCTCAATTCTACACCACTGAACTCTGTTATTGCACTCAATGCCACTCTCCTCTACTCTGCTCCACTGCGCTCTACGCCAGTCCACTTTACTCTATGCCACTCCCCTCTCCTCTATGCCACTCCACTCCACTCCACTCCACACAATGCCACTCTACTCTACACCACTCTACTCTACCCCACTTCACTCTATGTCACTCTACTCTACACCACTCTACTTCACTCTACTCTATGCCAGTCCACGCCACTCTGTAGCATGCCACTCCACTCTACGCCACTCTGCGCTACTCCAGTCTACCCCACGCCACTCTATGCCACTCTGCTCTACTCAACTCTAGGCAAATCCACTCAACACCACTGCACTCTACACCACTCTCCTTTATTCTATGCCACTCTACTCTACACCAGTCCACTCTCCTCTCCGCCACTCCACTCTACTCTATACCGCTCCACTCTTCTCCACTCTATGCCACTCCACTCTATACCACTCTACTCTACGCCACTCCAAGTCTCTCTACACCAATACAAGCCACTCTACATCACTCCACTGTATGCCACTCCACACCACTCAATGCTATGCCATGCCACTCTACTCCAATCCAGGCTGTACAACATGGCTAAAAGACATTGGCAAAGCCAATAGCTATCTCCTAGGCGAAACCTATTGGCTTTACCAATGCTTGTTTTCTATTTGCCGCTGTTTCTTTCTCTCAGCCTAGCTAGGCAGTGATAATGTGGCTGCCCAACTGGTTGAGCTGCCATTGGGTTAACTTTTTTGGCTTTTGATTATTTAGACCCAAGCATTACCCTCGTTGAACGGAGTACTTCAGAGCAGCTTCTGCTGGGTTACATAGATCACATGACTGTACGCAAGGGAAGGAATCCGTTCTTGTTTTAACTGGTGGTGAATCTCGTGGATTGCTGAGCAAGGGTGTGATTATAATACCAAGCAAGGGTGTGATTATAACATTACTGCATTGCTTGCATATTGCTGTAATAGCTCCCATGTGCTGCTGAAAACCTACTTCTGTTCGCTGCGAGGCAAACAAAGTGAATACCGCCCCCATAGATCAATAGTGGATGAAAGAAGTAGGACATGGGGACAGAGTGGAGAGGTGTGGTGCAGCGGCCAGGGCAGCTGACTTCGGAGCACAGGGTTCACGGTTCGATCCCTGGCTCCTGCGGCAGCTCAGCTCAGCACCATGTGACTCTGGGCAATAGCTCACTTAATTTCCACTACGGCCCCTAGCGCCTTGAGACCCGTAAGGGTGAGTAGCTGCGCTATATAAAAACGGACTTACTTACAGAGGAATGGCCTCATGTCTGATGCTTTAAACCAGTCCTGGTATTTTTGGCCATCAGCACCTGCACACTGGGTGCATACAGGGCCTTATAGGGTTTCTCTTGGTAAATAAGGCACCTGTATGTTCCACCCAGATTTCCTACAGTGCACACTGCAAATGTATCCTTTGCTATGATAATGGGAGATTTGGGGCCTAATTCACAAAGGTAAACTTGCACTTATGTGTAAGTTTACGGTAGTTTGCTATTCACAAAGGGATTTACGAGTAGTATCTTTACACGTGTGGAGTTTCTGCACATAAAAACATAGGACATTTTATGTGCGGAGAGTCCACACTCGTAAAGATGCTACTAGTAAATCCCTTTGAGCAAGCAATCGTAAACTTACTCGAAAGTGTAAGGTTACTTTTGTGAATCATGTCAAGAAATTATAGTTCACCTGGTGCTTAAGCACATGACTAATTGATAGCGACTTGGAATCAAGTGCTCAGGAGTCACAAACAATGGGCCTAAGGAGGAGAGAACAAACAAGTGGGAGGTTTTTTAAACATATTCTTTCCTGCTCTTCTCTGATTGTGGCATTGCGTACTTTTAGAAGACTTTAGCTGTAACGGTGATTTAACATAACTGCCAAGTGTTAATACTGAAAGACCCTTCTCTCTGTATCTCTTAGCATTCGCGAAACCATCTTGCAATCTGGACGCCATTTTGCATTATAATCGAAACTGCTGCTTGGTTATTTTCATGAAATGGTCTTTTGTAAGTTTAGTTTCCCAAGGTTGAGTTTTTCTTTCTGCAATTGCAAGTGTCCTCGTTAGTGCATGCCTTTCCCGTTAGATAGAGTCCTTCTCCCGCCTGTCTGGTGGGGAGGATAGGCCAGATGACCTTGGGCAGTAGATAGCCTGTGCCCGGCTGCAGAATCGAAACTTATGTTCTGTACCCCCATTGTATTACGACACCTGTTAGACCTGGCATCATTGGCGCGGGTCTCCCTTCCTCTTTTCGCTTCTTACCTTTTATGTTGACTGGATTTAGATGCTCTGTGCGCTGTGCCACTGCCAATCAGTGACACAGCGTGAATGCTCCCTGTGTGAAGATAACTGTATGAATTGGGATAACCATAGTTTGGCTTGTTTGGTTTACCTGTCAGCCCCTAGTATCAGTGCACTGTGTGTGCCCAGGGCTGGTAGACCAAATACTGCTGGTGGGCCTGCAGCGCTGATTTGCGCTACCCACCGAAGCGGCTTTTCAAGTATGCCTGTGTAGCATGTTCTAATAGCGAGTTACCCTCCATTTCACTGTTTACTGTTGTGAGGCCACCCGTTCTCATAGGCCAGAATGGGCAGGCTGAGTATTACATGCCTTAATCCTACCTGCCCCCAGGAACCTGATAGGAATGTCGAATTTGATATGTTTAAGCTCAGAACATTGAGATACATCTTTTAGTAAGGATTATTAGCGTAGCCCGTGTTCGAAAATGCCTCTACTAGAAACGAGGTATTTTCTGGCCTAAGCTTTCCTGTAGGCTTTGCTAGCGTGTGTATTGGCCGTCTGGTTTTGAAGCAGCAGGGCCAGCTGGGTCAGACCTGGCTGGAGAGAGAGATCGACATTTAGAGTATGGGGAGGGGTGACTCTTTGATCCGAGCAGGGCCGTACCTGGCAAGGTGAATGATGGCTCCATCTCCCACTGGGCATCTGATAGCAGACCCCCAGATTCTCAAAGGGCAGGATGTCACCTTGTAAACCAAGTGCTCCCCGACCCCACCGAACTGGTTCTGGCTGGATGCAGTGATTTGTGACTGCAGAGAACAAAGACTTTTTAGGTATAAAACGCTACGCTGAAACCTGGTGCGGTGTGTTCCTTCTGGATGTCAAGACGAAACTCTGTCCGAGCGGACAGAGGAAAGGACTTTGAAACTTTCACCAAGCTTGCTGAAGAAACTACCCAAGGGCCTGAATTGAGAGCGCCTCCTGCTGAAGTCTCAGGGACATTAGACTTCACCCTGTCAGCCGCCTGAATTCCTGTGCTAGGGATTCTACTTGCAGGTGAGGCCTCCGTCGAGTAATCCGGAACCTCTAGTTCTACTGTGAGGAATGCGGACTGGTAACCCTTGTGAACTCTGTGTGTGGCCGCCGCAGCTAAGAGAGAGCTGCCGCCGCAGAGCGCCCGCCTTAATTTGAATCTTCAGAACCTTCGCTGAAACTGTGTGGCCGCCGCAGCTAAGAGAGAGCTGCCGCCGCTGAGCGCCCGCCTTAATTTGAATCTTCAGAACCCTCGCTGAAACTGTGTGGGCCGCCACAGCTAAGAGAGAGCTGCCGCCGCTGAGTGCCCGCACTTGTGTCAGCTGTGCAACATCGTGAATTGTCCTGTGGGCCGCCGCAGCTAAGAGAGAGCTGCCGCCGCTGAGTGCCCGCACTTGTGTCAGCTGTGCAACATCGTGAATTGTCCTGTGGGCCGCCGCAGTTAAGAGAGAGCTGCCGCCGCTGAGTGCCCGCACTTGTGTCAGCTGCGCAACATCGTGAATTGTCCTGTGGGCCGCCGCAGCTAAGAGAGAGCTGCCGCCGCTGAGTGCCCGCACTTGTGTCAGCTGCTCAACATCGTGAATTGTCCTGTGGGCCGCCGCAGCTAAGAGAGAGCTGTCGCCGCTGAGTGCCCACATTTGTGTCCGCTGTGCATCATTGAGATTTGTCCTGTGAGCCGCCGCAGCTAAGAGAGGGCTGCTGCCGCGGAGTGCTCGCACCCTTGCTAACGTTGCATCATCGTGATTTGTCCTGTGAGCCGCCGCAGCTAAGAGAGGGCTGCTGCCGCGGAGTGCTCGCACCCTTGCTAACGTTGCATCATCGTGATTTGTCCTGTGAGCCGCCGCAGCTAAGAGAGAGCTGCTGCCGCGGAGTGCTCGCACCCTTGCTAACTTTGCATCATCGAGATTTGTCCTGTGAGCCGCCGCAGCTAAGAGAGAGCTGCTGCCGCGGAGTGCTCACACCCTTGCTAACTTTGCATCATCGAGATTTGTCCTGTGAGCCGCCGCAGCTAAGAGAGAGCTGCCGCCGCTGAGTGCTCGCACCTTTGCCAACTTTGCATCATTGGGATTTGTCCTGTGGGCCGCCGCAGCTAAGAGAGAGCTGCTGCCGCTGAGTGCCCGCATCTTTGTCAACTTTGCATCATCGTGAATCGTCCCGTGGGCCGCCGCAGCTAGGAGAGCGCTGCTGCCGCTGTGAGCCCACCACGGAGCTGCACGACGAGAGTCATCGCCACCACCAGCCCGGGCCGCCGCAGCCGCGTACTACTGCCGCTGGGAGCCCGCCTGTCCCCGAGTGCCCGAATCGTTGTGAGTGCACGTTGCGGACCACTGCAGTCGAGAACTGTGGTCGCTGGGAGTCCACCTGTCACCGTCTCCACTTCTTCGAGAAGCTACGTGCTGGGTCCCTGTCCAACGGCAGGTATCTGGTGCGCAACGGGTCGCGTAGACCCAGGCCTTGAACTCAGTCAGTGCCACGTTCTGGTGAATACGTATTGCCTTTTTAAGTCCCTACTGATTTACGTGCATTGTGACTGGTTAAAACGCTTTTGAGAGTCTCGTACTAAACCTTAGATAAAGATACTATTTTCCTATACCTACTTGAGTTGTGTCCTTTTGTGGTGTCGTTACTGCCTTATTGTGCATGGTCATAAATGCTTCACACACTGCCTCGGAGATAGGCCGAACTGCTCGTGCTACGTTACCACAGGGTTGAGCAGGGGTTATCAAAGGGGGTAGCCCACTTGCCCTGACTTAGGAAGAAGGGTCCCTATTTGGACAGTGGCGCCAGCCATTGCCAACTAGAGACCCCCATTTCTAACAACACCTACCAGTGTTTTTTTCATAGTAGGCGGGTCTTTGTGGACTCCGCAACACACATAATGTAATTTTATGTTTACAGGGTCCAGTCCCTCGACAGCCATCTCAGGAGGCTGGTCAGACTGGGCTCCGCTGCTGTGTAATATCAATAAATAATCTGGTTTGTATTCTCCACTATCTGACCGACTCTTCATTTGTAAGAAGGCAGAAAAGGTGGTCGTGAGTGACCCGAGTGGCCCTTTTCGGGTCACTTCCTTCACAAGTGAACCCACGTCCAGCTTGCATCTAGCCAGTGTTTTGATGATTTAGTTGGCTGTGTTGTAATGGGGGCGGGAGGCTGATATATGCAGTTTAACAGTTGTGGTGATGAAGATGAAGATTCGAGTTGCGTCTTTCTGCAGTAGAACATTACTTCAACATTTCTTGAAGTGGGAACAGGGAGAGTGAGCCTTGAGGAAAGTGGGTAATATGAGGAAAGAAGTTAAGGGATGAAGGTGTGGGGAAGTAGATTGTGTCCGTTTTGCCAACATTTATCCCGAAAGGGATATGAGTCATCGAATTATCGATGATGTTAAGGCACACTGAGATACCTAAAGGGAGATTGTAGCTAAAAGTGGGAAAAAAGAAGATTTGAAGGTTGTTGGTGTAGCAGTCAAGAGATGATGTTAACCAGGTGGGTAGAATAAAAGGTGAAAATAACGGGGTTCATGACAGATCCTTGGGAATTCCTACAAGTAATGGTATTGATGGGTGAGATTCATGTATTAGAAAAGTAAGGACCAGCTATGTAGGAGGAGAAACACTTGAGTGCAGAACCAGTCAGGAGAGAGTTGAAAGCAATGTCCTTTGATCCACAGTGGTGAAGGGGACAGAGAGGTGGAGAAGAATGACAGTGTAGTGTAGTGTGGTGAGTGCAACGTGAGCTTGTACAGCCTCTTTTGTGGAGAGTTCAGAAACCTTGTCAGAGGGAATTTATGACACTCGGAGATGAGAGATAGTGAGTTTGTTGAGATAATTAATTCAGGGGGTTTAAAGGAAGAAAGAAGGGGGTAGTTGGCATGAGTTAGTTAGTGGACACACTGTTGGTCTCTTGAATAGGAGAGGAATGCAGCAGATTTCAAGAAGTTGGGTAGGAGCCGGTGAACAGGGAGTAATTGAAAAGTTTGATAAGGCAGAAGGATAGGGAATGTGGGTTGGTCAGTGGTGAGTGAGTGGGTGCAATGGTGTACAGGAGTGCTTTGCTGTCACATGCATGGGAATTACTTCAGCTGAGGAGTAAGGGAGTAGGGAGGTAATCTAGAGGTGTAACAGAGTGTTGGACTGTTGTGAAGGAGATTGGGTGTTACACAATTGAGTTTCAGGCGAATCTGTTTGATTTTTGAAAGGGCATATTAAGCATAGTCAGTTGCAGCGAGAGATGCATCAGATATCAACGCTCGTAGGAGAATGCCATTTGCTGTGCTTAAAAGACATTATGGGTGAGATACCGAATATTATACATTATGTACAAGTGGAAAGTGATGAGATACGTTAGATATTCTGAGACTTGGAAATGTTTAAAGGCTCCTGTAAGATGAATGAATAACTAAATTGTGACAGCGTAGCTGAATGTACATCATTAAATAGAGTTGCCATTGTACCCCACACGTAGATTCTAAAAATAGAGAGTTAAATATAAAATCTATTTAATGGTGGGAAGGAGTGTTTTAAAAAAATATATATTTATTTTTCTGTTCATAACAACACAAATCTTAACTGTAGGACAGCTCACATTTTAAATCAAGTTAAATCCAAACAGCTGCAGCTCGATGAATATCAACTATAATTGTTTCCCTTCAGCAGTCGATAGTATATCACCTTTTCAGCTCCCCTTTTGTGTACACCGAAACACCAACCTACAATTTCTGATCTGCCATATATGTTTTGCCTACAATTCCTGGTCTGCCATATAATGTATCCCTTTCCATCCTACGGTCAGACATAGCACCAGGCAGAAATTCAGGTCCTGTGGTAAGTCCTTCTTCGAGAGGCCCAGGCAACAATTATTTTGTCTACATTATTCTCAGTGTGTGACGTTAGAGACTACATTGAGGGAGATCTTTCATTGTTGTCCCTTACCAATTTCAGCAATAGCATATCCGATTCTTTTGCCATTGCTTGCTCACCTTGTTCTTGTGTTGGCGGATTAGGGCGTCTCCCTTCGCCTCAGCACACTTGAACAGCTCTTTCTCCCTCTGTGCATGCTGTGGAGTGGAGTGCTATCACTCTTCCACTACATTTCATGTTGTCTTTTGGCCAATAGCAGTGCAATCTACACAGCACTCTGTTTCTCTTTGACCTAAGCATATCTTGTGGTCACTGAAGCCAATGCTCTAATTGAAATAATTAAGGGGGTCAAGGCATGGGATTGGGTATGTCTGAGTCTTCATAAGACTAAGTACTGTGCATTAAGTGAAACCTCCACAAGAAAGGAATTCAAGGCAAAACCATAAAGGTTTATTCAAAATCAAGTTTATTACAGAAGGCAAAAAGTTGTTAGCTAAAGCATGGGGAATCAGGAATAATAATAAGTCAGAATCAAATAATGCAAGAAAATAAAAGTAAGATCAATCTCTAAAGCAAGTATCTGTCAGAACCAAAGTATAGTTAAGCAAGAGGACTGACATAGAGTCTGTCTCAATAGAAAACCAAAAATGTCTGAGTATAAAGTAAGTAAACAGACTAGCACATAGTCTGTGCCCTAAGAAGTAAGCCAAAAGACTGGCACATTTCCCAAAAACATTATCTTTTATAGGTTTATAGGCAGAAAAGCCACACACAGTGGTGTAACAAAGGCCCCTGCAGCCCCCGCGGTAACGGGGGGACCCGAGGCCCAGGGGCCCCCTCAGCAAAGCATCCTGGCCTGAGCGCTCCTGAGAGAGTCCGAAGGGGGGCCCCTCCATGTACTTTGCTGGGTGGCACCCTCAAGTTTCGTTACGCCACTGCTCACTCATTTAGTTCTAATGGTCTGACAGAGTTGGACTAGCAATGTTACAAGACACAGGCCAATGAAAATTCTAGTACATAGAAACATTCATTAAAATACATCTAGTAAATGCCTGCTTTTGTGCTTATTAATGTATGAGGTGTGCATTAAAATGAAGGAAATGACAGTGCATTTATATAACTATACAAATAATGACACATTCAGTGAATGAAAAGCTCTTTCATTTAATCTTAAGAAATGGGTCTTAAATATTGCAACATGTGGGGCGGAGCTTGCCTGGCCTAAAGATGGCCACTCCGTGATTGAGCTCTGCCGGCCACCGGCACACTCCGGCAAGAATTTGCTGCTTCACATACTCTGTACCCATATGCTGATCCTGTCGATGTGTCCATGCGGAGACGCTCCCATGCACGGTCGAAGATCTGGCCTGCGGGGTGTGTGCTGACGTGAGGCCTATCTGCGTGGCTGACAGGGGAGACGGCCTACGCGACTACGGCGCGCCGCGGCTGGAGCTTGTGCTTCGTGGAGAGCGGGCCCCTATCGGCGAGTCACACGGCGAGATTCCTGCGGAGCTGTGGATTGCTGTGGGGGTGCTGCGTGAACCGGCTGACGGAAGGTGAGCTTTGCGGCCTGGCTGAATGCGTGGCGAGACCCGGCCTGGTGTGAGGTCTGCCGGAAGCTGGGTCGCGCTGCTCGGCCTCGGTCCCTGGCCCCCTGCGGCTCTGGCTTGGCAGCATCAGCCCGGCACCCACTGACTTGAGGGACTTGCCTGTTGGCGCTGTTTGGGTGCGGTGCCCCTACCGTATTCTGCTTCGCACCACCTGCTCTACTAAGCGGCCCTCCCTCCCTCGGGGCATGGGGATCGGTGACATTGTCTGCTGCAGGAAGAGAGCAGGGAGCATCCCCATATTGGTGAAGGCCACTTCCGCTACTGCTTGGCCTGGTGCACTTCTACCCTTGTCTGGCGTGGCAGTTGGACGGCGGCTCTGCATGCAGGACCTGCGGGTTGCCAGCACTTGAACCCAGTGCACGTGTGTCTGGAAGGCCTGCGGGTTAGCGATGTCGAGATGGGCAAGCCAGACAAGTCTCAACCGAAGATCACTTTCGAGCAGCGTAAGTCCAGGCGGTGCGAAGACGCTGCGGAAACCGCGATGTCTGAGCCTGATAACTCATCAGAAGATCCTGTCAGCGATATCAAACAGATCATAGCGTCCATGCAGCAAGGTCTGACTGCAATTGATTCCAAAATTGACACTTTGGCCTATAGAATGTCAGAGAGGGTCGACAAGCATTCAGAACGCTTGGACATGGCGGAGCGTCGCATCACAGGGGTGGAGGAGGCCCAGTCTGACTCCAGCAGTGCCCAGAAGCGCTTGGAGAGGGCTTTGGTTGCCTTACAGGACAGAGCTGAAGACTTGGAAGCCCGAACACGGCGTAGTAATCTCCGCATTACAGGCCTGGCTGAGTCTACCGCGACGGGTAATATGGAGTCCTTCGTGGAGAAACTGCTCACGACGCTGTTGGGTGCCGAAACCTTCTCTCCTCTGTTTGTCGTGGAGAGGGCGCACCGCTCGTTGGGCCCTAGGGCCCAGCCCGGTGTCCCTCCGCGGCCCATCATTGCAAAACCTTTGAACTACCGAGATAGGGACGCTGCGCTGCGGAGGGCTAGAGAACTAGGCAGCTTGCAGTATGAGGGGGCATCGCTCTCTTTATTCCCTGACTTTACTTTTAAAGTCCAAGAAGCCAGGAGGCAATTTACACCCCTGAAACGCAAGCTACGAGATCAGAAGATAGAGTATGCTATGCTGTACCCTGCACGTCTCAAGGTGTTGTTTGATGGGAAACCCAAGATCTTCTCCAACCCTCAGTCTTTACAGAAAGCTCTCAAAGACTGGGAGAAGGCTGGCAAGTGTGGGAAGGGACAGAATGGCACTCCCAACACAGATGGCGGAAATGGCAGCCTGGATGAAAATGACTGAGGAGGGGGGAGCTGGTCATACGGTATTCCGTTGCTTTGTTGCGATTACTGTGGCTATGCTG
The DNA here is from genome assembly GCA_963921515.1 of Calotriton arnoldi. NCBI lineage: Eukaryota > Metazoa > Chordata > Amphibia > Caudata > Salamandridae > Calotriton > Calotriton arnoldi. Next base: position 2,888,960 of record CAWUFW010001018.1, on the reverse strand, counting down.
GTCTCCATATTGGGTGTATGTACGTTACGGTAGAGGCTGTTGTGCCGCGCCAGTTGTTCAGCACGTTTCGGCCTAGCGCTGTTGAATTGAGTTTGTTGCTCTCTTTTATTTTTATATGTTTTTTATAAGGCAACTATAGGTGGGGCGCCCAGTGTGGTCCTCTGGTAATGTGAGGTCAAACGATTTGGCACTTATAGGTGTCTCCTTACTGATACTGTTCATTAACACTGAAGCTTTAGGATTGTTGTTCGGTGTTGTGGCAGGGGGTGGACTAGTTTGACTTTGCTGGGTAACATCCGCCCCAATGCGTAACACGCTGTTTCTCTTTACACTTCTAGGTGTTTATTGTTGTTTTTGTGCAGTATACTTGCAATTTTTGATAGATTTGTTTGCGACAGGGAGGGTTGAAACTCGCCTTTGCTTAGTTGGGGCATGCAAGGCGTGGGTGAGGGGTGGGACTGGGGTTTCATTCTATTTTTTTTTCTTCGCAGATCACATGCAAGACTGGCACCGAGAATTCTTATTGTGCCCTATTGAAACTGCGGAGATACGACTAGCCTTAAATTCTATGCGGGAGGGAAGTGCTCCTGGTCTGGACAGCCTCCCGGTTTCTTTCTACAAGGGTTTTCGCGACCTTCTGATTCCCCATCTGGCTACTCTATTTCACGAGATGGGAGCTGCTGGGACAATGCCCCCATCCATGCGCGAGGCCTTGATCATAACATTGTTGAGGCCTGGCCAGGACCCCCATAAATGTCCCTCTTACCGCCCACTCTCCTTACTCAATGTAGACACAAAAATATTCGCTAAAATTCTGGCTAATCGTCTGTCTCCGTTGCTGCCACAACTAATAGGTCCTGAACAGGCCGGATTTATTTCAGGCCGAATGCTATCGTACAATCTTCGTACAGTGTTTGGTGCCCTTCAGCATGTCCGACAGGAGGTTAAAGCGGCGGCGGTCTTTTTAGACGCAGAAAAGGCCTTCGATTCTATTGAATGGTCTTTTAAGCTTGCAGTACTGCGTAGTATGGGGGTCGGCGAAGTCTCCTTACAATTGATTTCGGTGTTGTACAATTTGCCCATGGCACGGGTGCGAACGGGAGACATGGTTTCCGCACCATTCCTAATAACACGGGGTACTCGTCAGGGGTGCCCCCTATCCCCACTATTATATGCAGTAGCTGCTGAGCCCCTACTGAGAGCGTTGCGGGAATATCACGGTCACAGGGGGCTTCGCTTCCCCCACTACAATTTAATTGTCTCAGCCTATGCTGATGATATGCTCTTGTATATCTGTGACCCTGAGGTCCATCTCGCTCCTGTGATTCGCGAAGTATTGCGCTTTGGTGGGCTCTCGGGACTAAAGATTAACTGGGACAAGTCCATCATTTTTCCGTTAACTCCAGCCACGAAGCCGACCCCTCTTGACTTCCCGCTCCAATGGACGTCTTACCCGGTTTGTTACCTGGGTATCCAGGTTCACTCCGATGCAGAACTAGTGATTAAGGCGAACTACGGCAGGGCCATCGACAAGCTAGGTGACGATATAGATAGATGGATACGTCTCCCACTATCACTGGCAGGGAGGGTCTCTCTAATGAAGATGGTGGTACTTCCTCGCTTTCTCTTTCTCTTTGTCAACATTCCCATTGTGGTGCCCCAGCATCTATTTCGCGAGCTGCGCACGCTGATGAATAAACTGGCGTGGGCGGGTAAGACTCTGCGGGTTGCTTTGGACACTCTCATGTTGCTATATACTGCGGGGGGCCTGGGTGCACCAGATTTGGAGCTTTATTACAGGATTGCGCAGGCCTCGCATGCCCATAGCTGGGTTCATGGCCCACATGACTTGCCTCATCTCCAGATTGAAAAGGTTGCAGCTGCCCCGTATCCCTTGTCACGTTTCTTGACTAAAGCGCCATCGAGAAGGTGTGGTGTACTAGATTCGGTGAACTCCACAGTCCATGCATGGAATGCTTTACTTAAGTTGTATGCGGGTGCTCAATTATATTCGCCCCGTCTGCAGGTGGCGTGGTGTCAGTGGTTTGTTCTTAGCTCTGAGAAAGGAACTCTTCGCTCGCTATTCAGCTTGAATATACACGAAATGGGTGATTTATTTAAAAACGGTTGTTTGGTTTCTTGGGAGGAGGCTGCCGAAGGCGTAGTGGCACCCTCTGCGCTAACGCAATTCCATTTCTTTGGGACCTGCCATGCTATGCGTGCTGTACTGGGTGATGAGCTCTCGGAGCCATTGGAGGTTCCTCCTCTGTCCATTCTTTTGCGTTCACCAACGCCTGTGAAGCTTGTCTCTCGCCTTTATGCCTCGGCAATACTTACTAAGACGTCCCCTTTCACGAAGGCGCGGCTGGCTTGGCAAGCGGACATTGGTGTTCCCCTCACGGATGATATCTGGTATTACTGCTGTGAAGTCACACGTAAGATCTCCCTAAATGGCCGCCATAGATTAGCCCACTTTAAGTTTTTAAACAGGGTTCATTATACTCCACTGCGCTTGCATAGGTATGGTTTGCGTGATACTGATAATTGTGAAAAGTGTGACATGCCTGGTGCCGGTTTTTTCCACATAGCTTGGCAGTGCCCCAGAGTGGAAGACTTCTGGGCTAACATTTTTAAGACATTAAATGAAATTGTGGGACTTTCACTTACTCCGGACCCCCTATTGGCGCTGTTAGGTTATACAAAGCCACTTCGGAAGAATGTGCGCAAGCTGATAGCTATGGGTCTCCTCCTTGCTAAGCGCAGGCTTGCTTTTCCCCGACCAATGGTTGCATTGTGAGCCCAATTACCCATGGTACCCAACCGCTCATGGACACCATCCCTCTGATGGATCACGCGGCTCTAGAGCGTATCTTGGCCCAGGTAAAAAGTGGTTCACCAAAAGATCCTGCCCCTTTAAAAATACTGAAACAGGCATTAGGAGTCGTCTCCCCTGTTATTTTAGAACTGATTAACGCCTCTTTTTCCTCGGGAGTGGTCCCTCCTTTATGGAAGGAAGCAATGGTGAAGGCACTCCTCAAAAAACCCAGCCTTGATCCAACTGCCCTGGGGAACTATTGTCCCATATCACTTCTTCCTGGTGTCAGCAAAATTGCAGAAAAACACACTAATTCAGCGCTGTCTACATTCTTGGAGACTCACAACCTTCTCCGTCCATCCCAGACAGGCTTTCGACCTTGTCAGGGAACAGAAACAGCCTTGTTGTCAGTTGTGAAAGAGTCTAAAAGGATTGTGGACTCCGGAGGCACCGCAGTGGTCATCCTATTGGACCTCAGCGCTGCCTTCGACACAGTCAACCACCGTACCCTGGTACACAGACTCAGGAAACTGGGAATAACTGGAGTTGCTCTTGACTGGCTACAACCCTTCCTGAGTAATAGATCTTTCCAGGTTTTTGACAATGAGGAGACCTCCAGACAGCTGCCCTTGTGTTGTGGAGTCCCTCAAGGCTCATCCTTGAACCCCACCTTGTTTAACGGGGAAACAACCTTTACTACGCATGCATTACATCGCATGCCATTAGATAGCGGTCTTTACAACACAAGTCGTTACAACGACTTGCGCTGGAGGGCGCTATAGGACAAGGAATAGTTTAATTTACTATCCAACACCTTCCCTACTGTACGTAGGCTGGAGTTGGAATAGTAAATTTAACTACTCCTAAGTCCAGCGCCCTCCAACAAAAGTCGTTGTAACGACTTGCGTGGTAAAAACCGCGATCTAATAGCATGCGATGTGAATGCATGCGTTGTATAATCATACAACCGTTTAACGCCTATTTGTGTTCGTTAGCAGAATCAGTGTCACCTTTTGGCGTACACATAGTGACTTATGCTGACGACACACAACTGGTGATGGGGCTCAATAGAGCCGACAACTCCTCATCCAACCTTCGTTGTTGTCTGGAGGAAACAGCCAAATGGATGAACGACTCCTTTCTGAAACTGAATGGGGACAAAAGTGAGTTGATGATTTTAGGTAATCGATCTCCTCTCGATCTCAACCTAATATGGCCGATCTCCCTAGGTCCTGTTCCCGCTCCCAAGTCTCAGCTAAAAAGTCTGGGTATTTGGCTGGACCATGATTTTACCTTCAGGACACAGGCTCGCAACTTAGCAGCTGCGTGCTACGGTATCCTGAAATTGTTGCGAAAGATTCTTCCTCTCCTTCCATTCCAAGCTAAAAAAACTATGGTTCAGGCGTTGATCTTGTCTCGTCTGGACTATGGGAATGCCCTCTATTTGGGTGCTCCCACTTCGACCCTATTCAGACTCCAGACCTTCCAAAACTGGGCAGCCAGAATACTTCTGGGTATCCCTAAATTCCAGTCAGCAAAACCTGCATTGAACTCTCTTCATTGGCTTCCAATTAGGGAGAGAGTCGAATTCAAAGCGATGTGTATTATCCACAAGTCCTTAGCAGGAAAGGGCCCCGCCATCAATGACTCCATCATTCAGCCCTATCGGGCAAAAAGATGCCTCCGTTCAGATGACATGAATCTTGTCACTGTACCCAAGATCAGGAAAGCCCGTAGTGGAGGCCGGCGTTTTGCATTTAATGCCGCCAAGCTATGGAATACCCTTTCTTCGTATCTTCGTAAGGAACCCAACCATCTTGCCTTTCGTAAACTTTTAAAGACTTGGCTATTTCCTTAGTCTGGCTGTTTTTCTTTTGTTAGCTGTTTCTAGCGCTGGGATGCCTTCAGGTAGCCATGCGCTATATAAATGTCGGTTTCATTTCATTTCATTTCATTTCAATGAGATGGATGAGGGGTCCTGTGCCTACACTGGCAGAATGGGAAAAGGACATGATATATTGTAATACCAAATAGGATGTTTATAGCGAACTGCTTCCCCCTTGCAACCGCCCGAAGGGTTTCTGGGATCTATTTGCACAATACCAATTGACACGACAACACACTGATGCGGATCAGGGCTGATGATGTATGTGTTCCTATTGTCGATTACTGTGAATGTCTTATTGTAACGCTACAGATACGCTGATAGTACCTTTTGTTAATGTGGATATGCCTGTTGGTTTATCTCTTCGTAATGACCACCAGGAGGTTGAGTTGCTCCATGTTGAGTCAATTATGTGCTGTTTACTTCTTTTGTACGCCACCGTATCCTCGTTTAATCTTTGTGTCTCCAATGGTGATTCATGAATATGTGATCTGTTTTTTTTTTCTTTATGTAATTTTTTGTTGGATTCTTGATTCAAAATTCAATAAAAACAATTTTAAAAAAAATATTGCAACATGTAGGAACATCCTGGACATGGCTTCCTCGTGAGGAAGGCATAATAATGCAATTATATTAATATAATAAACATTCCCAAGAACTAGGCTTCTATTCTCTGAAATGGAAAAGCACACAGAGAAACACATGCATCTGAAGAATGCTCGTTCACATAAAATAACAGTACACTTTCTTTCTTCAAATGTGAAATGATGTGAGTGTAGGCTGTTTGAGGCCTAATCAGGCCAACGCCTAATTTAAGCATTAATTTTTAATCATTAAAAATGATTTCACACTGACGGTCGTCTCTGTCACACTCTCCGTACTCAGTTGAGAGGCAGACCAGAATATATGTAGCAGATATGCTCCCCCTGCAACTGACATCCTGGGCACCTATTGTGGTGGAGAGAACTGCTAACGAAGAACGTAAAAAGACTGACACATACATAGTAAATGCTTTGTTCATATAACAAAATTCACCACAAAATTTAAAGCCTAACCCCCTTAGACTTCATACTGACTTTGAACATCCAGAAAAAGTATGTGAACAGAGAGTTATACGGTACCCTGCAAGGCAGGATGTGTTGCAGCATGCACCGAAAGGGGAAAGAAGTGCTAAACTACAAAAGTTATATCACCACTGTTCAGGACCCCAGCCAGACCACGGGGTGTTCAGTTTTTGCTACTATACTCAAATTAAGCACTAGAGCCACCTTATTGTACCTTAAATTGTGTGAGAATAGGAGCTTGTAAACAAAAGGCAGGGTGAGAATGTGAGTATGAAATAAAGAGAATAAAAATGACTGAAACTATCAGTTCCAAACATTTCCATTAGTTGGGTGCACCTACGAATAAAACATTTTATAAAGCAGAATATGTGTTAAGGCATTGTTTGTGTATTGCAACATTATGAAATATAGGCAAATGACTCACAACATGTGCTTTTGTGCCTGGGAATAAAGCAGTCCAGTTCCATGCTTGGTTTATAAAGTGCACCAGCACAGATTACTTAAACGTAAGAGTAATCGTCTAAGATCTTACAATCAAGATCATAACGTCAAGACAGTGACTCTGTGCCATTCCATCCCGGATTGTCATCAAATTTGAATGACGTTTTCTCTTGTGCCCTTATTACACTTCAGTCCCCTCTTACGGTCTCATTAGGAACGGGTCTGGTAATTCAGCCACCGGAGATAGCGTTATCGGCTGGGGCGGGAAAAAACTCTTCATTACGGGGCTCATCGCAGATTACCAGAAGCTTGCAGTGAGAGCGAGGCCCCGAATGTTCTTCCTGACACGCCCAGACAATATTTATTTACAGTGCTCTAGCCGAGGAGGCAGTCCTTTTTCGCTTTCTGCATATAGTCGCTCTCCCCGCTGTATATATTCCGCAAATTCTTAAGGCACGTTGTTTGTTTTTCAACTGTATGTTATCGGAATTAAAACCTGAAGGTTTGTGGTGATCTCACGAATGCTTCAGTTAGTTTCACTGCTTTTCCGGGGTGGTAAGCGATCTGTCCAGGCTGATTTATATGTTTAAATGTTTTACGTGTTGCCTACTTATTTTCTGTGGTTTCCTTGACAACCTGACTCTTATCTGTGTATTTTAATGTTACGCTTGGAGACCGCTTATCTCCGAATTCTGCAAAACAGTAATAATGTGAAGCCGAATATTTATTAGTGTGTTCTTTAGTTTCTCAATCATTCTTAACTGGTTCACCGCTCAGATTGGTCGAATCTCTGCTACTCATCCTAAAGTTACACTATACATTTAATAGTGGTGGGTGAGCCCGAGAATTCCTGCGGCGGTCCGAGCCAGGGGTCTGGCTTGGCTCTAAGAGCCTAAACACGTGTCGAGCTTGCAAACTGATTGTCATATGACTCTCTCTCGCTTTCCCTCATGTTCCATCTGTCTCAGTGTCTGCCTTGTCTTCCTCATCCTCCCTTTCTCCGTCTTTTAGTCTCTCTATCCGTTTCTCCCTGTGACTCTCTTCTCTTTTTGTCTCCTCCCTCCTCTGTCTCTTTCTGATTACTCCCTTCGCTGTTCCTCCCTTTACCAGTCTTTCTCTTCCGTCCTCTCTCTCTTTCTTTCACTGTCTCTCCTTGGGCACCTCTCCCTCTCTCCTTCCATCCCTCTCATGCACTGTCACGTCATTCATCGCAGTCAGGCTGACCAGTGTTTTGGGCTTTTGCATTTCGATTGTGGAAATGCGAATAGCCAGCTGCCCTGGCCAGCCCCTCTTGTGCCGCCCACCGTAGGCTTTGGAGAATACAGTGACTGTGCACGAAGGGATGCAGGGGAGGCAGAAACTATCATCTTGGCTTGTGAGTCTGGTTGAGCCAGGGCTGGACATCTGACTCAAACCAGGCTCGAGCCTTCAGTGACTCGCCAACATCCAACATTTAGGGCCAGATGTACGACCCACCAATTTGTGACTCGCAATTTGCGACTCGCAAATTAGGATATATAACAGTGTCGCAGACACTGTTTGCGATTCCTAATTGGGTTGCAAATTGCATGTTTCATGAATATTAATGAGGCAGGCGCAATTTGCGACCCCATTAGGAATGGCTAGCACTCCCAGGGATGGTGGCCTGCTGGGGTCAGCAGACCACCATGTCTGGAACTGCTTTTAAATAAAGCATTTTTTTTTGTTTTTAAATGCATCTCGTTTCCCGTAAAGGAAAACGGGATGCATTTAAAAAAGAAAAATGAAACTTTTCAGTTTCATGTTTCTTAAGGGCAGGCAGTGGTCCCTGGAACCACTGCCTGCTCTTAAGAATATTTTCTCACATACTTACAAAGGGGAAGGGGTCCCCTGGGGACCCCTTCCCGTTTGCGAGTGGTTTACCACCTACTTCAAGTAGGTGGTAAACTGCAAGTGTTTTGCGGCCGCAAATGCGGTCGCAAAACAATTGTACCTGGCATGGTGACTCGCTATTAGGAAGGGACGCCCCTTCCTAATAGCGGGAGTCGCAAATGCTATTTTGCGAGTCAGTGACTTGCAAAATAGCATTTGTACATGCCCTTACCCTTTTTTGCGGTCGCAAACGGGAGGATCTCCCGCTTGTGGCCGCAAAAAAGGGTCGTACATCTGGCCCTTAATCTTTTGCGCACACTTTCATCTATCTCACCTTTATTATTACAGCAGCCTTCTTTTCCTATGTAACGTCTTGAATGCTGGCATTCTTAGACATGCATTTATTTAATGTTCATCTCGGTGTTTCCATTTGGCACAAAACACCCATTTAAATTTTAACTTAACTTGTATTTCATTTAAGATCATAACCTGTTGATATCTGTAATGTTGGGAATTGACTCAGGACAGAGCAAGTAAGGCACCAGGTATTAGTGACTGAAGTCTGCACGTGAGCGTAGCACTTTTCACATGAAATCCTGAACCTGCTTTAGGTGTCACTTTTTTTGTCGGGCTCCTGTGGGAGGTTTCCTTTGTGTTGCTTTCCAGGGGAGGAAAGGCCTCCTCCAAGTGGTTTTGCTTGTCATATGGTTGTTTTTTGCCATTATTATGATGCTGTGCAGGGAGGCTAAACTCCTGCTGGGGATTTTCCACTTCCCATAAAGGGTAAATTCAGCTGATTACTATAGGACAAATTGAGGCTAGGTGTCAAAAGCTCTCTCTTAGTTTGCCCTCTGTTTGTAAAGGTTGAGGCAGAACCAACAGGTGTCCAGTTCCTTCCTTTTAATCCTGACAAGTAGTATCCACAATAAAGGTCTCGGATACCCACTTGGACAGTTTTAGATTTCTTCTCTGTATTAGGGATCCCTACCTGTCGAATGCTTTCTTTTCTATACTCTGTATTTTTCCTTGTGCTCCTCCCTGGACGTTGGTCAGCGTCAGGCAGTCGTAGTGGCCCTATGATGAAGCATGCCACTCATTGAGTGGGTGAGGGCAGTATTTAAAACCCTTTGGGATTCCCAAATTGGTTCTTTACCTCCAGAGGGATCTCTGGCACTATACTTTCTAGCCCCCTTTCAAGGGTCTGGTTATTGGTTGTTCTTTCCTTTTTCCTTTTACTTTTTAACCAGTGTGGGACCAGCTGGCCCACTTTTTTTATAGTGGGTAATGTACTCTAGAATTCATTACTCCTTAGTAGACGTCCTTCTCGTTGAGCTAATTGTATAGGTTTGATGGGAGAACGAGGGAAGGCTTAATCTCTTGTCCCTTCTTTGTTGTGGATTTAGTCCAGTTCTTGCCTCCTGACAGCAAGGTGAGGCTCTCAACAGGCAACCAGCTAATGGTTCTGGGGAGCATTGAACAAAAGTCCTGTAATGGAACCTACCTTTAGTTCAAAACATTAGGTTGTGGGTGTTGTGATGGGCCCTGAAGAACTTTGTTATGTTTCTCTTACAAGACTACTGGCTGTTTCCATTCAGCTTATTTTTTATTTTAACTCTATTACTAGCAGGAAGCTACCCAGGTTCTAGCAATTCAACGACAATTCATCCAGGCGTGAACTTCGAATGATCTGTACTCTAGTCTACTTTGGACATTTACGTTTTGAAAATGGAGTAGAAAGAGAAGTTGAAAGACATTAAGTTGGTCATTTTAGTGGCACGACGTTGGTGGGATAGTGGGAAAAATAGATAGGTTTGTCAAAGGCAAGAAAAGGCCTAGAAAGGACTGGTGAGGGAGGAGCAGGAGGGCAATGCCATGTGTCTCATTAGCTCCTCTTGGATTTTCAGTTCCTCTCCTGGGAAGCGAAGGAGGCAGGGTGCCTTGGGCTGCAGGGGTTTGAGGGTCTTGGGATCTTGGATCGCGCCAGGCTCCCTGCAGGGTTGGCCTATACAGGGGCAGTTTTATTTTTTCTGTGACTCATAAATGAATTTGCCTGACTTGTGAGTCATGACTTGTTCTTTTCTGTACTCTAAGTTAATGAGGTAAGGAAGATATAAATATTTTTTTTAAATGTGCATGGTTTGTTATTTTTGTTTCCTAGGTTCATTAACTAAGTGTACCGGTTTATGAGATGTGCAAAGTTGTACGACAGGAAAAAAAGCATCTTAGCCAATCAAATTTGATTTTTCATTCAAACTTGATCCACTAATTAGTTTTCGACCCAAATTGTTAACTTGTGCTCTTTTTTTTTTCTCTAATATTACTGTTCGTCTTTACACCAAGCCACAAAAGGATTTCCGTTTGCGCCTAACACTATCTTTGTGCAAAGCTGGTGTTCATCAGGGATGATCACAGGGATTGGATGGAGTGACTGTTCAATGCAGACACTGTAACATTTTGTGCAACCTGTTGGTCTCATTCAGTTAATATTGATCGCGCAGGCTTGATATGTGTGTCATGCTTCTGGTATACTGCTTTAGCTATCACACCTTACATTGTTTTCATTTCCTATAATGTTGTCCTTTTGGTTATTAGCCATGTTAATATATGCTTTGTGTGAAGTATATATGTTGTTGTCGTTACAAATGCATTTGTTTGATTCATCGCCAACAATGCAGAGTTTCCTACAACTACCTGTTCCTATAATTTGATTTTATGGAGCTTTGCTTTCCTTTGGATTGAACACGTGCCTGATTCACTATTATTAAAATGTTATGAAAGCAAAATGTATCAAGCACCTATGGAACTCATGAATATGTGCACAGAATGACAGGAACAGCCAGCTCATTGGAGCTTACCCATAGTGAAGGTGGTCACAGGCAAGATGTTCATAAACAACTTGACAAACCAATAGCATTTGTCATGAGCATGATACACTCTTTGCACAAAGAGACCAGTGTGCTCTTACCTACCAGCCAGTGCTTAATTTGAGCCGGTGGTTTCTTGTGCTCGGCACCGGTACCTAATTGTCAACACCAACGCTTGTGACAGTCTGCAACATGGTGGCCCTGTCTGTCTAATGTAGAGATGAACACAACAACAGTTGTTTATTAATTCAATATAGATTGACAATGACTATTACCTGCCGCCTAAGCCGTTCTTATAGCTTGGGGAACCTGGAATAGTCGGATTGTCACAATTATTGGAGTGTGATTGTTAGCAGTTGTGTTGTTTCTGCCATTGGCAGCGCTGGCAGGGGCAATTTGTGGTGCAAGCTGCAGTGGTCTCATGACGAGGGCCCTGGCACTTATTTTTGTTTTAATTAAGCACTCCTACCAGCAATACATTGACGATGACTTTCAGCGACTCACCCACGTAAATAAGTTAAGCACTGATGACTGCTTCTAAGATTGCATCTGACAGAACAAGCAGATGAGCATGATTACAACTATTATCATTATTACTAATATTGATTTTTATTATGAATATTGACAATGTTTTCATGTTTATTTTTTTTGCTTTAGCGTTGCTCTTTGGCATTGGCATCATGCATTACTTATTGATGTGATTAGCGCGACTCAGTTGTGCTAATAGTTTAATGGCATCAGAACCTTTTAGTGGACAATCCAAGTTTGTGTTACTCAGCCCCAATATGGAGTGGGATGATAGCGGTAAGTAGAAAATACAACGGCCTTTAAAACGCAGCAGGATTATGCTTTACATATTTAGCCAGCTAAATTAGATGTCTTTGAGGCCTCGTGCATCTACAGGAGCGGCCGCTAGGGAAATATAATAGTGGGGCAGTTGGAAGAGAGGAATTACAAAAAAATAAAGAAAAGCTCACTTACCTGTCAGTTGCCGCCTCTCCTCCATCTTTTTCTGTAGTCTCCAGGAAGCAGGAAGCACACAGGCTCCCAGACTCCCCTAGCCAATCACGATGCTGCTGTCACCAGCATGACAGCAGCGTCGTGATTGGTCTGAGGGCCCTGATTTGGTGCTCTTACAGGGAGTGGGAGCCTGTGCATGTTCTCCACCCGGCCTTGCAATACAACCGGGTGGAAAACATGCTAAGTGCACATGACGGTTTGACCGTCCCAAGACTGCCGGCCAAACAGTCATGTGCACTTATGGTGCAGCAACCACTCCTCCTCCCTGGGAGGATAGCCAAGCCCCGCCCTAACCTGGCGCGGGCTCCGTACAAAAAATAAAATGATACTAACGTATCATTATTAACATTGCGTTATTATCATTTTTATTTTTCCTTTGAACTCAGTGGGGCGACGCTTCTCCACCTTAGCGGAGGAGCCGCCGCTGTGCATCTACCTACTAGTGTTGGGAAACCACTAGAGGTCACGCCTATTAAGGGTGACTCAGCATTCTGCCCAGGGTGGAAAACTTTCTGCCAATGCTTATTGGGTAAAAATCATTCATTATAGTACTCACGAAATCAGGTGTTTTTAACGGCATTTCGTTTCAACACTCATATTTTTCAAGAAATCAGATGACACCCCTGCCAGAATGCACTGTGTTATTATGTGGAAGTTGCTGCAATCCTCCTGCCTGCTGGCGGCTGCTGTGTCCCTAAAATAACTACTTCTTTTCATACAACGGTGCCCATGTTGTCTGAATGCTATCGCCGTCCTTGGCAATATAAGGCTCCCAGCTGCTGCTTTTGTCTTTCACAATAAATACATTGTTAGCCCTGGGTCTGAGCTCCACTGTGCCTTTGACACAGTCTGGGACCATTGAAAAAAGCTGCCTGCTCGCATTCAGCAGGGTTGGGAGTGAAGGGGTTGCCTTTCCACTGCAGTCACATGGGTCCCTGACAACATTTGGCAGCGCTAATAACTGTCTGTGCAGACAGACAGGCGAGGACAGACAGTGGCTCAGGGGAGCTAGACGGGCACAGACTGGTGGACGGACAGATGGACAGAAAGCTCTCTGAATCCATTCACTCATTATACCTGATGCTACTCTTGCAGTAAAGTTCAAACTGAGCGTGCATGAGGAGTGACGCAGAACTTACCCAAGCAGTTATGAAAACTTATGATCATATCTGTAGGATCTGTGTAGAAAACATAGACGCACATAATTGTATGGCACTCAGTGACTCTCTAGCTCATATTGTCTGTGTGCCAGTTTCCTTGAGTTTACTTTAAAGACAGACTAGACATGCTGTCCAGTCTTAGTTTTGCTTACCAATTGCTGTTGTTCCCTGTTCTCGTTCAAGCCCTTTTAGAGCTTTTTTTGCCTCCAAAACTTTTGCTAGCAGATAGTCCAAGCATTCACTAGACGTGTTGTACAATAGCAATACTGTCCAGAAGACCTGGCCAGTCTTTGTAAATTGCAAAAGGACAAGTTGTTTCGAGATCTATTTGAGTAATCCAAAATCATTAAACATCTATTAGACTCTTCATGCCTTTTTTTAATTAGCTTTATTCTTTCTTTGATTCTTCTTAAAATACAACTGGCCAACACGTGTTTCGCAGTCTGTACAATTATATCTGTCGCTTCATCAGGGCCAAAACTTCTGAAACGGTAAAGTCCTGATATACACAATAATGCTATTTATTCATCCTGGTTAGTATTTCTCCTTTTTCACGCGGAAAATATTAATGTAATAGGGGTTCTGAATGATAGAATTATAAAAGGGATTGTTAAGTTTTACTAACAACCGGCTTGATAACTGTCTTTCAGAGCTCCCAGTGAATTTCTCAGGTGAGAACGAAACACGTGTCGACCAGTTGTGTTTGAGAAGAATAAAAGAAAGAATAAAGCCAAATAAAAAAGGCATCAAGAGACTAATGGATGTTTACTGCTCAAATAGACCTCAAAACAACTTATCCTTTTGCAATCTGTTCAAGTAGCGCTTTGGGAGTTAAGCGTTATATCCGTTTCTGGAGGTCTGATAGTCTTTTAAATCGAGCTCCTATCTTCCTCCTTTCTTTATTCTTAAGTAAATGATGACCTGGGATACAAGGCATTAATCAATAACACCATAGATGTACCTGATCCCTAGGACAATATTGCTTAAATATTACTCTTGAACCTCCCCGTCGTATCCCACATTATGACCTATTGCTCATTTCCCTGTTATCTTTCATTCTCAACTAAAATATTGTCCCAAACAAATTCAGCCTGTATTTAATTCCGAATCCAGTCAAATTCCCCACAACTGGTTTAATTGACTATTTTAACTGCAGCCCTAGCATATTTGGGGACAGGTTCTAGGTAGTGGGACAAAGCGCAGGTTAACGTTTTTGCAGGGAGATCTTTAGGTAAAGTCGAGATTATGGTAATCTATGTTTTGGAGTTTAAGTTTTTGCAAAACATATTTTTGCATTTCGTTTTCACAGCATATAGTAATAAAATATTGAAAACAATTATTATGCTTAAAACCTTTGTAACTTTTCTTTTCTGTCAATTAAGGTTGTTATAATCGTTGGATTCATGTTGTTTCCATGGAGTGCTTGCCAAGTAAGTGTTCCACATTGCGTCAGTTTTGGTCCTGTTCTAACCTCATACCGTCCTCTTTTGGACCCAGTACAGGACACCCTGTGCTGCTTTCTGAAACTGTTGTCACTTCTGTATTTTCTTTGAGGACTGAAGTAATATTTTCTGTTCAGCAAGACTGCCTGATAAAGTCTTTGGTGTTCTGATATGATGTTACCAAGTAAGGGGCGCTGATATTTTTCGTTACTATACTTTTGAAGATACAAGTCGTTTCTTTTTCCATTTCTTTTCAACATCAGTGTCAGTTGTGAGACCGAAGCAGAATATTAACACATCCATTGTTCCTCAAATTTCTGTTTCCACAATTGCCCTAATACATGCAGTGCACTGGCAGTATCAACAGAGAAGCTGCAAGGTGAAGCTACCGTGAAAAGTTAATTTTATTACTGAGGCCTATAGGTCTTGTTTTTGCACGAAATACCAGTAATTTAAGAAATTCTTATTTCATAGCAATGATGCCATTCTCATAAATTACACATCTTAACCAATGGGATATCAAAATATATTCCTGAGAATGTATTAAGGTTTACCAGTGAAACAGCATTCCCACATCCCTTATCAATAACTACTAATCGTTAGCTGTCCTTTGTTAGCTGAGCATTACAAAGAGCAGCTGTCAAAGCCTTCACTTCTGCAGATAAAACAAGCATTTTACACAGCAAACTAAAATGGATGTATTGAAATATGAGCCTACTGACTAATATAATGTTACCATTAGCCTTTTTGTTAATATTAGTACAAACTTCGAAAGGATCTAAAACAATACTTGGTGGGTAATGTTATATTGGAAAAAAAAGAGAAATAACAGGAATGATCTTATAACTGGCTCTCCTTTTTTAACACTCTTGTCCACCTAATAGTCAATATTAAAAAATGCTTACAGGGGCGTGGCTTGGACGTCAGAGGGAATGGCTGCCTAGCTCCGCCGCTCGACAAACCGAAGGGGGACTACGCCGCAAATCAGACCTTCTGAGCGGACAAAATCGGCAACTAACGCCGGGATCTTAGATGTGAAACTCCGGGGACCATGCTGTGATCAATCCTACCCGCCTGGCAACTAAGAAACCAGCGCTTCAAGATCTGTAAGGGGGAAAGCGTGCGCCCGACAGCATACACAAAATGGCGCCGCGAGACGGCGGCGAAGGAAAGTCGAGCCGATCAGCGCTTCATTTGTCGGACATAATGTCTACAATTCCTGTTGCCTGAGCAGTAGCGCGCCTCGACGCCGATGACTGCTATCAGCCAGTAAGAGCGATCTTCTAAATCCCAACAACTACACGTGAGAGCCTCATTGCGTCCTGCCTGACCCTATCATGGCCGCCATCTGCCTGCGACAGTAACATATACTGATCAGCGCTTTGCTTTCCCAACACAGTACCCACCATCCTTGACGCTCGCGCGAGGGTGCGCTTCTCCGCTAACTCCTAACTTTAGCTGGTAAAGACAGTATCAACAATCCCAACAGCCACACACGGGAGCTTCTTTGCGTCTTGACTGACCCCATCAGGGCTGCCAATGCCCCTGCCTCAATCAGTGAACCTTAGCCCACGTGAGCGCCAGGAGCACGATCTGGTACCTGCCTTGCCATCAGAGGAGATCTCCCACTACAGCACCTGAGTTAACTATCGGTGCAACCCAAACATAACACAGACCTGCCTGATCGGCTATAAACCCCCTCGCCCTTCCAACCCGGCAGCGCAGGCTCCTGGATACGCGCTGACTCTTCAAGGGGGGACAGGCGTATGATGTCAATATAGTCTCTGCAGAAAGTCAACCAGGCATAGTCCAACGTTGTGATAGCTATATTGCGAGTGGCACCAACGGTGATAAACAAAGACAGCCAACACAAAAACAAAGAAACAAAGAAAGAGTGTTCACCCACGTGGAGTCTACACACATCGAAATGGCAGAGGAAAAAAACTGAAACAGTAAGAAAGTCAGACCAGATCCAACCACCTCAGATTCGCCTATTAAAGCTAAACCAGACATCCACAGTACTATGGACATGATACTAAAAAAATTAGCGGATGTACACGACCTAGCAAAGTCTACAAAACAAAACACAGACGCCATGCAGCTGGAACTCACGGCAATTAGAGCAGACATGAACACGATGAATGTGCGAATAGGGGATGCGGAACAAAGAATAAGTGCCACAGAAGATATCACGACTCAAGCCTGCAAAGAACTTGTGCACCTTCATAAAGTCACCGACACTCTAAAGAAACAGAACGCAGAATTGGAAGACAGAAATAGGAGAGGGAACATACGAATTTTTGGTATCCCAGAAAAGTCGGAGGAGGACGCGGGATCATGCGTGGCCTTCCTGGAATCATGGATCCCCATGATAACGGGGATAAAATTCAATCCTGGCTTGGAGCTGGATAGAGCGCACAGAATACCCACCTTTGCCAATCCGCATAGAATGGGCACCAGACCCATGATCTGCAACCCGCTCCGCTTCCAGCACACAGAAGCCATTCTAACATTTGCCAGGAAATCACACCAAGTAACTTGGGAGGGCAGGAAAATCACCTTCACGCAGGACTACTCTAAAGACACCGTCGACATACGGAAAGGGTTCCTCCAACTATGCGATAGACTGAGAGAGAGAAAATTTATTTTCTCATTCATTGGACCCTCAAAATTTCGAATCATGGAGAATGGCAGAGCACTGATCTTCACAGATCCCCAGGAACTAGTGACACACCTTGAAGGTGCCCCTCCCCAAGAGATGGATCTTGCTACAGGACCTTCCAACAAAAGAAAGACTTGATATCCTTTTTACCCTAGCTTGGGTGTTTTGCCCCTCAGTTGTATTCGATCTATAATACATAGTCGCTTCACTCATTCCAAGTCTTAACCCTGACAGATATCGTATTCTTTTCTTATACTTTAAGATGTTGTCAACATGTCATGACGTGACCATACATAGCAATAAGGCCAAATATGAGAAGTCCCTTTGGGACCACTTGTACCAACACCGTTTTGAAGCCATAAGATATATGCCCGTTAAGGCCTATTAGTAATGGCCCTGTTAGGAATGTTTTTAGCAAATAAGATAACCTGAGTTTGATCCTGCCGTATTTGTTCTCATATTTATTATTAAGGCCAAATATGTGGAGTCTTGTTGAGACCACTTGGATCAGCACAGTTTTTGGAACCACAATGTATATGTTCTTTAAGGCCTTTTTAGTAATAGCCCTGTTAGAAATGGTTTTAGCAAATAAGATAACCTGTAATTTTTTCTTAGGAGAGCTCCTTGAGAAGACTGATTATGCCGTATTTGTTTCCTTAGTATACAATATTCAATCCTCCCTACCGGTCTGCCGACAGTCGGATCTGTCGTCGCAGCCCCTTCACACGATTTGCTTGTGGGAGGGAGGGAGGGAGGAGAGGGAGGGGTGGGGGGAAGTAGGGGGTGAAGGGGGAGGGGAGGTAGAAATTAAAATGGTTGTTCTAATTTTGCTTATTTTATTTTTATGTTTAATGTCTCATTCATGTTCTTTTGTTATGTTAGGCACACACCATGGCACAGATTTGCTTACAACTAGCTCATTCTTAAAGATCGGAGCACGTAAATATCGCCCGACTCTATCATTCCGATACCATTCGCACACACTATCTAGTGACGCTGCTGTAAGACCGTATCCACACCATAGCTCAAACCAACGCTACCGCGATCTGTGAGCCCATACGATGTCTCAGAACAAAACAATCACAGAAGATCTTAACATCATATCGTTAAATGTTAAGGGCCTGAACCACCCGATGAAACGTAGGAAAGTTTTCGATTATTTAGCAAAAACTAAAGGAGATGTTATTCTTCTCCAAGAAACAAAATTTTCCAGAGAGGACGTAAGCTTCATCAAACATAATTGGATCTCTCATTCTGCCTGCTCACCGGCGGTCCACAAAAGAAAAGGAGTTATTACTCTTATCGTCAAAAAATCAAACATATCACTTCTTTCTCATACACACGATGATGAAGGCAGATTGCTAACCACACACCTACAGAGAGGAGAAGACCTCATTCATGTGGTCAATATTTATGGCCCAAATTCACATGAACCCCAATTCTGGGAAAAGGTATCAGATACAATTGGAAGTTTACCCCAAGACGATCTTCTTGTGGTGGGTGGGGACTTTAATATGCCACTAGACCCCCTCTTGGATAGACAATCAAAATGCAAATTTCACCCGTCTCGGTCACACGACATACTACGTAGAATCTGTACCAGATTCAACTTGAAAGATACTTGGCGCCTCCAGCACCCAGATACAAGAGACTACACCTTTTATTCAGCCCCGCATAACTCCTATTCTAGAATAGATTATATTTTAATATCCTCCACCTTTACCCACTTTTTAGATCAAACAGACATAGCCCCTATTCTCGTATCCGATCACTCATGTATACACACCACACTTGCAGGCACTCACCCCACCTCGCCCCCGAAGAGATGGCGCTTCAATGACGAAATCCTGTCAGACCCTGTAAACAAAATGAAAATTGACAATGCAATTAAAGAATATATAGAGGCGAATTATCTCCCAGAGATCCCCACATCTACCTTCTGGGACACTCTTAAAGCCACCATTAGGGGCGTCATTATTGGAATTAAAGCCCAAATAAACAAAAAATTGAATCTAGAACTAAAAAATCTAGAAAGCGAGATTAAAACCCTGGAAAAAAAGCACTCGGATAGGGTGGAGGATCAGGTTGTCCTCAACATGCTCACTAAAAAGAAATACGAATATAACGTTATTATAAGCAAAAAGGCTGATGTTTGGATCAACAAATTCAAGGCGCTTCAACTTTGTGAGGGCAACAAGGCGGGGAAGCTATTGGCCTCCTACCTCAAGCATAAACAGAGACAGTTCACCATTACCTCAATTAAAGATGCCAAGAACATTACCCAAACCAAACATAACGAAATTTTGGATGCCTTCCAAATGTTCTACAAGGACCTCTATAGAAATAAATTAACAATTAACTCAGTTGCCTGCGAACAATATTTGCAGTCATTAGACCTCCCAAAACTATCAAATACAGATAAATTAAAGCTGGGGGCACCTATTTCGGAATCAGAAATATCATCGGCCATAAAAACACTTAAATCTAAAAAAAGCTCCAGGGCCAGACGGCTTCTCCGCCTCCTTCTATAAAGAATTCAACACTTCACTTCAACCAACCCTGAATAGGCTTTTCAACTCTATAGCCAATGAAGGGAGCATCACTAATTCAATGAGGGAAGCTAACATCATTGTCATCCCCAAGGAAGGCAAAGATTCGCTCCTACCCAAGAACTATCGGCCAATCTCATTAATAAATGTAGATTGCAAGATTTATGCCAAAATCTTAGCAAATAGGTTAAATAAGCTTCTTCCCACCTTAATCAGCAACTCACAGGTGGGATTCCTCAAACACTGTATGTCTAATGACAATACTAGACTCCTATGTCACATCCTAGAGAAGGCCAAGAGCGTTCCTGCCCCCCTAATCGCTATCACGTTAGACGCGGAAAAGGCGTTCGATAGAGTATCATGGCAGTTCCTGAAACAATGTATGCAAGTCTTCAACCTAGGTGAGTCGTTCACTAACATGGTTATGGCCTTATACTCTAACCCGACTGCCCGGATTGCCATTAATGGTTCCCTATCGGAGTCATTCCATCTAGAACTAGGAACTAGACAGGGCTGTCCCCTCTCACCGGCTCTCTTCCTCCTAGCACTGGAACCATTGATCCAAGATATTAAGCGTAATGAGGAAATTACCGGGGTTTTCTTTGGTGACACGCGAGTAAAATTAGCCGCATACGCGGACGACATCCTGATCGTCACAGAAAACCCGGAAGATTCCATTAAAGCCCTGATGGACATGATAGACGCCTACTCTAGACACTCAGGCTATAAACTTTATCGCGACAAATCTGAGGTCAAACCCCTTAATGTCCATGGTACGCGTGAACTGTTAGGCAATTCGGGCCTTACATGGCAACCAAACCATATTAAATACCTGGGGATTGAATTCTGCTCCACACCACTTGAGACACTCCAACACAACGAAACTAAAACACTGGAGAAGATCAAAACATTATTAGATGCTTGGTCACCCAGATTCATAACTTGGTGGGGCAGAATCGAGACCATAAAAATGATGATCTCTCCCTTGGTGAACTATCTGATTACAATGCTGCCCCTCATCTTATCGGAGGATTTCCATCACAAACTGAACATTGTACTCTCGAACTTCCTATGGAAAGGGAAGAAGGCAAGAATCAGCATGAAGAAACTCAGGCTTCCCAAAAGGCTAGGTGGGGTTAATCTAGCTGATTTTAAACGCTACCAGTCGGCTTTCCTGGCAAAACAGGGCTCTTACTGGCTGACATCTCTGGCAGGATACACCCCGGTATGGCTAGATATTGAGAAATCTCTCCTCCATGATATCCCTCCGGCAACCCTCCTCACCACGAATCTTAACCGAATTACATGCTCAAGAGCCATCTTCAAAAACAAAAAATCCTCCCTCTTGAAAATAGATAAACTACTAGACATCAGCGTTAGGAAATCCAGCTTAGAATCTATTTGGTATAATCGTAAAATTTTATATAAGGGATGCATCTTACATAATAATACATGGATTAGTAAAGGCATTTACTTTCCCCACCAACTCTATGCGGGCACACAACCCCTGTCCTTTAAGGACCTGCAGACCACATATCAACTTGAGCCAATAGAATTCTATAGCTTCTTGAAAATAAAAGCTGCCCTAGCTAAGGCAAACCTCTCAACCCTAACACCATCCCTCCCGCAATATCTCTAAAAAATAAATGCATTGGGCCACCAGGTCTCCCGAGTCTACAAATTACTGGGCCCCCAACAGTCTACACTTAATGAGAAGGTCACATCCTTCTGGGAGTCGAACTCCACCACCCCGATCTCAGACTCAGATTGGTCCTGGACATGGAACTCAGTATTTAAAAATAAAATCAGTCCGGTATTGTCCCACACAAAGTTCTGGCTCCTACACAAGGCATATTGGACACCAGCCCGACTATACAAACACAAACTCTGTGAAGACGATATCTGCTGGAACTGCAATGGTGTAGTAGGAGACTTAGAACACTTACTAATTCTTTGTCCGTGTGTGACGCCCTATTGGGATAAAGTCCTTGAATTCATATCTAAACTTTTCACCTTTGATACAAGCAGGGACCTCCCTGCTCTGCTGTTCGCTCCTACAAGAGCGGACTTCTTGTGCGAAAACGACAAGGCACTCCTTGACCTGCTCCTCACAGCAGCAATTAAGATTATTCTTAATAATTGGAAGGATACTCGCAAAACGTCCTTTAAACACTGGCTAAATTGGGTCACTAATTTGCGAGGGGCTGACAATATAGCGCTCCACAACTCTCCGTGGAAGACCCCGATTAGAAGCATGTGGGAATCCCTTGACCTCTTCTTTGAATCACACAAACCACCATGAAATGTTTTTCAAACTACCCTACGATCTTACACAGTACCGAACGGTGACCGGTACCTATACCATGAACTCTAGAAGGGCACATATCAAGGATTTCTAACATCTAATCACCGCCTATGCTTCACGCTGTGTGGTATTATTGTTCTTTTGATTAGTCGAAAACTCTTGCAATCACTAGATATATATCGAACGTAATAGCCTTCCATGATATATGTTTCTGCCTTAGATACATACCATGTGCCATCTATGTTATGTATGTTATTTGCTGACGCATTGCTGATAGTCTATTCACCTATTTTGTCTCCATTTAGGTTATTTATGGTTTGAATTGTGCTGTATTTTCTTTTGCTTATAGTATCGTATTGTGTTTTATGTAATATGTGTTATATATTGTTTGAACAACCAATAAAAAAACTTATTGAACTTAAAAAAAAAAAAAAAAATGCTTACAAAGTGACCCCCAGAGAACTACGTCTAGGCCTCCGACCTAGTCACTTTGTCACTGTACTCCAAATTTAAATTCAAATATGTCTTCCTCATTGTTGATCTTCAAAAACTAATTTCTTTTATTGTGTGTCGATAATGTAAATCAATTAACGTTCTAGGTAGTGAGTAAGTACACTTAGATTATATTTGAATATTATATCCCCTTAAATGAATCCTTGCATTTGGTGGGCTAGTTTTGGTTTTCATTTCTTGAGTGCAAGTTTTGATATGTGTAACTATCCATCAATGGGCATTTTCAGGGATATCATAACCCCCACTGCACTTTAACTGTGGTTTAAATGGATTCTCAGAGTTGTTTTTTTTAAAGCAGATGATTGATTGCATCATCAGCATATAGCAGTAGTGAAACCTTTAGTTCATCTGTGTGTGGGATGATTACACTCAAATGTAAAAACAGAGCAATAAGTGAAGGGTCTTTTAATCAGTAGCATTGGTGCCACATGCGAAGACCAGATCTAACATGTGTTCTGCTACTCAGTTTGTCCATCGCTTCAGTAGCTTGTTTGGTATTTAGGTCTTCTACGGGAAGTCCCCCCTACGTAAAAGGTGAATGGCACCCGGGTTTGGGATAAGTGTGACTATGAAAGAGAGATAGGACAAAGTGATGTTTGTGTTGCTATGTTCTTCAAAACTGCACAGGTGCAGACTGATACATTGATACTGATTGAGATTTGTGGTGGGTGAATGCCTGCCTTTCCCCTCTGCTGCAGGGTTCGTTCTTCATTAAGATTTTAAAGTGTGGAGATAGCAGGGCTTCAAGTACGGTGGGGGTTGCTGTCTGAAAAACAGGTTTCTGTCACCTCTATGATGGCGCAATCCACTTCCTCAATCATGTGAATTTTAAGACAGTGTTCTGCAGCTGAGTAATCTTGTATAAGTCCAATATTGAGTGATTCACAATTCAGCATGCGGTCCCTTAAATGTGAGGTTAAAAGGTGATAATGTACTATTAAGAAAAAGAGCTCAGTCTGATGGGTATCTCCAGTGAGTGGAGACGTTGAGCTGTCTGAAAATTGGATTTTGCTCCTGAATAGATATTGGTTTGCGTGAAGGTCGAGATTTATATTGGCTTTGCGTGAGATGGAGGGATGTTGGAATCGGACATCCTTATCTCGATATTTCAAGCGTAGCGGTTTCACTCTGGGATTTTCATTGTGTTCATGCAGTAAATCTCCGGCCTCAGACCTGGTAGTATTGGGTTTTTCCCCCATGAAATCAGATTTGCGACTAAGGAAGTGTTGGAAAAGTCTTGAAACAATGAACCCAAAACAAATAATGTTAAAATACAGATTTTTAGGTAATGACAGAAAAATAAAATAGCCTTGAAGCAATATAAAATTGAGATTGTTCTACAGACAGCAATGTGGCATTAAATAAAAAGAATAACTGCTGAGATTAGGATGAGGGGAAAGGTAATAATTAAGGCTAGGTTTAGGGCTGGAGGGGGTAAGTGAAGACTTAGGATATTGATTAGGGTTGGAGCAATGGTTGTGATTGATGGCATGTTTTGTTTTCATCACATTCGTTATTAAGGGCACTTCATTATCTCACTCTAAAGTAAAATGAAAAAATTGTCATGAATTATTTTTTTCAATTTTTGTATATTACATGATAGCATTTTTCATTTTATAGGAATGCGTATAGTATGTTGATGTACCTAATATCCTTGATGAGTGAGGGGACATGCCTTGAATGAGTCATAAAAACCTCACTCTCCACTCACCTATTGCAATGAATTTTGCACCACATGGGTGCTTGGCATATAGATCTACTAACCTGTCAGAAAGCATAGGTTCATTACTCCTTTGTCGCCAATTTTTGTCACGTGTTTTTTGTGTTAAAGCGTTACTTACTCATTGTTCTCAACGTGTCATAAGTGCCTTAATGGTATTAGATTTTTTTTAAAGATTTATATTGGTTTACATATGAACTCATGAAATATATATTTGTTAGGAGCATTTTTTGCAAATAAGCACGTATGAAACATTTAAAATCATAAACTTAAAAGAAATGTAATGGTCGTCATTTACTGCACAGTGCAAATTAGGAGTCAAAAGCCAGAAGCAGGTTTCCACCAGGCCTTGCCTCCCAACTTAACATTTTTGGGGTAGAAATGAGCCATGACAGACACTCACACAGTGCTCACAGTTACACATTTTTCATTTGCTAATTGGGACATTTTGTGTGCTGTGATGCAGTTGTGGGGACAAATGTATCATTTTCTTTCACTCTACAAAAAACCCTTTGTTCCCATTCCATTTCAGAATGAAGTGCCAAGGGGACCCATGTGACCTTCACATGCTGCTGGAATATTTGAGGGAAAAAAGTTCCTTTGCATGGGATAGAATACCTTTGAAATGTTCTAGCCTCTCTTTTTCACACACTGTTGTACACCAAGAGAATATCGATACTCTTCATAGCCAGAGAAAGGAAAATAAAAACTAATACTTCATGTTGAAATGTTGCCAGAAGAGAAACACTTCAAGAGCCTCTTTATTGCTTATTCTACATCTGAAATCGTACAGGGCTATCTGGGGCGCTGCATCACCTCCTCCACCCCTAGTTCCAGCGCCACTGCTCTCAGAATGACCAAAAGAAGACCTAAATAGAAAGGAAATAATGGAGGGCCAATGGGGTGGGAAGGGGAGGCTATGTGGTACCTCGTAGGATAAGCCTTTGTTTGCTTTTGGTGAACTGATACAGGAATCCAGTCTCCTGAACCCCCCTCCCCCCCTCCCAAAAAAAAATAGATGGCTAGCCAGGCCTGATCACAAATGTGTTATGCGACAGCACTGTGTTGCATGAATGTGATTACATCTAGGCCGTGTTTCAGAAGTGTAGGAAATCGCCGATAGATGGGTATAGAAATGAATCCGCATATTCTTGAACACTTTAAAACTCAGCAACAATCTACCTTTACAGCACCATGAGGCCGTGCACAGGTGTCAGCACACTCGACGCAGTTGTTTTTCACTGCTCGGAATTGTATTTAAAAAATCCGAGGTGAATGAGGGCCACGGCACGCAGCGTGATGTGGGGACCACGCACCATCTTTCCTTGTTATTACCTTTTCCCCAGGGTCTCAGATACCGACCACTAGGGGGCAGTAGATTCACGGGTGCAAACCTAGGCGTATTATGTTAAACGCATTTGATATCTGCCATTATCTTTCGTGATTATAGGCTATAAGACCCACCCAGTATCTCAGCCTTGGGCTCGCCTGCGGATCTGGAAGCGAGCATTGCAGCCTCCGTCGGGTTTTAGGACCGGAAGCGACAAGGGAGATAAATACACTGTCTTCCCCTGCATGTGAGTCTCAGCTGAGGCGCTACTGGCGGCTTCTTCCTCTGTGCGCGCCCCAGTCAAAGCGGCACTTGGAAATCTAAACACGCTAATCTGTGCCACTGAAACGTGTAAACATTTTAACGAAACGTGGCTTTATAAAAGGAAGGGCCGATGCCAGCTACCGGCTGGGGCGGCCCCGGAGCAGGGAGGCATCTGCTGAGCGAGCCTGCTGCGGCGGCTTGTGACAAGGTGTCAAAGGGGCTTCGTTTCAGTGCGTCATTCACCAGAAGTGGAAGCCAATTTGCCACACTCCTCCTAGCAGGTGAAGACAAAATGCGGTGATACCTGAAATTCACTCGTACGGAAACCTCCATAACATAGGAAAAGGGAACCCTTTTTAATCCAGCATGGATGCGCATCTAGAAAACAATATCGTTTGGTGGTATGTATAATATTGATACCCCTACATGCCCTCTTGATTGTGCGCACAGGCCCTGCACGGTCATTAGCCTTACAATTGTGAACTGAGTGCTCCTGTCACCTGGTCTCTAGCCACGTCTGTTCATCGCCATTGACTATAGAACACTGGTGAGCAGTGACTTTAGCTGAACACCGGCTTGCATAATGTAAAACACGAATGTCACCTGAACAAAGCATGTTTTAGAAGCTGCGTCAGCAGGCAGGGTGATAACCGTTGTTTTGTTATCGCTCTTAACATGTGCTCGGCACACAAGGGCTCTCTGCACCAATTAATCTGGCACACGACATCACTTGCAGGTGGGGGTGAAAGAACTGGCACACAGCTGTGCGCTTATCAGGGTGTCAAACAGACCACGCGCCAGACTCATGGACAGGCGTACCATGAAATATTACTAGAAATCCACTTTTCGGTATTTTAAGCAGCTAATATTTAGACACACGTTTGTAACTGAGCAGCATGGTATGCCTGGAACTTGTGAGACACGCGGCTAAATTCCAGCAGAGATGATCCCGAGTCTCTCGCGCATGCGCAGAAGTCCGTTCCAGAGCGGTGCAGGTATGGTGAAAGTCATCCACTTTCTATGGCTCTTAACATTTGGGAATCTTAGAAGCATTGACCTTGTGTACACGATAGACTTATATCAATCCTCACTGTGGATCATTTATGAACGGGTATAGTATACAAACGTCACCACCTTAAAAGGTGAAAAGAGTTGGAAATAAACTTCTTTGAGAGGGTTTGAGGCACCATTGCAAAGACAGTCAATATTCTGTGAGTGACAGAAAGCTCAGGAGAATCACGCCGGGCATTCGATAGGGCGAATGATGACTTGTGCACCTGGGGGACCAAGGAAACGGTAGTTTCCAAGCAGCAGCTGTGTTTTCAGACCTATGAAACGATCGCAGGCTTCCATTCACTCAGGCCAGAGACTATCTGCTCAGCGCAGTGATGGGTGAATGCTGCCATCTTTATGTGACTCTCATTCAGGTCCAGGCTGTTTTCCTGGCTCTATGAATGCATTTCAAATCCTTGAGGACTGATTGCTAAGCTGTGTTATATTGGTTGGATTGTGCTCTCTTGACCTGGTGGTGGTGACTAGGTGTACCTCTATTTTCATTTATGGTGTATGCTAATTAGTTTAATAATGTCTTTTAGTAACTGTCATTTTGGTGTTTTGGCCTGCTGTTTGCAATGGCGTTATACGTTTTTTTTTGCCACTGTGTTAAATGGATGTGGCACTCTTTGTGAAGCTCTAGTAATCCGTCCTCTCAGTCACCACTGTCATACGGATGGATCTTCATCTTCACACATGATGAAGAAGGTGAATGTCTAAGTTTTGTTTTGCCACCGATAGCTGTGGTCTTATTGCCTTCTATAGTGCCATGTGTCGCCAGCTCCATGTATGTCCAAGGCACCTATGCCATCAGTACCTCTTGATTCGAATCGTGGGGCAGCGGGCATCAGTTTGTAATGTAGCATAACTGTTGTCTCTTCTTCCACAGGTTGTGTACCTTGATTTGGTGTGTGGTTGTAGTGACCTGCCATATTATGCGCATAGCTGTCCTGCCTCACTATGCCAAGGTTTTGGTAGCTGTGGCCCTCATACTGTTGTTGAGCCTTGTTTGGTTACAGCGCTGACTGATTGCTAACTGAAGTTTCTTTGTTCGAGTATTCCATATTTCGTACTCATTCTGTGGCAGCACCTGTGGATGACAAACAGAGGAGTTATTGACAGGCTCTCCCACTTTTCAGTCCAGTGAGGGGTATGCATTGTGTTATGTACATGCCGCCCTTCTTTGCGATGTCTGTGGCTGTCTTTTCAGCTCCGCTGGAGGCCTGCATCAGTCCTGGTGCTGCTTCTTAGCTGTGCCTGGCTTCTCTTGTCTCCTTGAGTGACTCCATGCATTCCATGTACTGTATATACTTTCAGTATGTTAAATGAATGGTATCTGTAAATTGCTTTCAAGAATTAATTTCCCGGCACTTGGTCACTCTTCCCTACCTGTTCACTGTCTACTTGCTTTCTATGCTATCGATTGTACCTCATAATACACATAATTGTTTTAGTTCTTATTTTTTACTTCGGTTATAATAATACTAATACCTTTTCACCTTAAATATTGATTTATTCACATCTGTTTTTTAATTCTTTTCCTCGTCCCCAGGTCATCTTCCCATTTTCTACCGTTTTTACTCTTGCCCCATCGTCATTATTTTTCTCTTAGTATTTGCTGCTTTATGTTTCACTTTTTCTTCATTTTGTAATATTTTGGTTTCCTCACAGCGTGGTGCCCATCATAGACCTTTCTTTTCTTCATTGTCTGCCTGGTCCTTCCTTTCTATCCCTTGGGATGGAACTAGTCTGTTCCCTTGTTTACGCTTTTATCTTATTCTGCATTTTCTAAATTGTAGCATTTTGGAGTAATGTACGTCTCAAATTATGTTGAGAAGAGTAACTTTAGAAGTGTGGTATTTCGAAGTAACAATTTCAGATCATTGAAGTAGTACCAGTGTCTGCATTACTGCCTCACTGGTCCTTATTTATCAAAAGAAACAAGGCACATTTGGCTTCTCGGCACTGGCTGCCTGTTCTCAAGCTTAAGTCCTCGCTCAGCAGATTAGGATTGTCATCCAGCCACTCCAGACCTCATAGATAAGCTGGGATTGTCATCCAGACCTCATAGACAAGCTAGGATTGTCATCCAGCCACTCCAGACCTCATAGATAAGCTCAGATTGTCATCCAGCCACTCCAGACCTCATAGATAAGCTAGGATTGTCATCCAGCCACTCCAGGCCTCATAGATAAGCTAGGATTGTCATCCAGCCACTCCAGGCGTCCTAGATAAGCTGGGATTGTCATCCAGCCACTCCAGGCCTCATAGATAAGCTGGGATTGTCATCCAGCCACTCCAGACCTCATAGATAAGCTGGGATTGTCATCCAGCCACTCCAGACCTCATAGATAAACTGGGATTGTCATCCAGCCACTCCAGACCTCATAGATAAGCTGGGGTTGTCATCCAGCCACTCCAGACCTCATAGATAAGCTGGGAATGTCATCCAGCCACTCCAGACCTCATAGATAAGCTGGGATTGTCATCCAGCCACTCCAGACCTCATAGATAAGCTAGGATTGTCATCCAGCCACTCCAGACCTCATAGATAAGCTGGGATTGTCATCCAGCCACTCCAGACCTCACAGATAAGCTGGGATTGTCATCCAGCCACTCCAGACCTCATAGATAAGCTGGGATTGTCATCCAGCCACTCCAGACCTCATAGATAAGCTCGGATTGTCATCCAGCCACTCCAGACCTCATAGATAAGCTCGGATTGTCATCCAGCCACTCCAGACCTCATAGATAAGCTGGGATTGTCATCCAGCCACTCCAGGACTCATAGATAAGCTGGGATTGTCATCCAGCCATTCCAGGCCTCATAGATAAGTTGGGATTGTCATCCAGCCACTCCGGACCTCATAGATAAGCTAGGATTGTCATCCAGACCTCATAGATAAGCTAGGATTGTCATCCAGCCACTCCAGACCTCATAGATAAGCTCGGATTGTCATCCAGCCACCCCAGGCCTCATAGATAAGCTGGAATTGTCATCCAGCCACTCCAGGCCTCATAGATAAGCTGGGATTGTCATCCAGCCACTCCAGACCTCATAGATAAGCTAGGATTGTCATCCAGACCTCATAGATAAGCTAGGATTGTCATCCAGCCACTCCAGACCTCATAGATAAGCTAGGATTGTCATCCAGCCACTCCAGGCCTCATAGATAAGCTGGGATTGTCATCCAGCCACTCCAGGCCTCATAGATAAGCTAGGATTGTCATCCAGCCACTCCAGACATCATAGATAAGCTAGGATTGTCATCCAGCCACTCCAGGCCTCATAGATAAGCTAGGATTGTCATCCAGCCACTCCAGGCCTCATAGATAAGCTAGGATTGTCATCCAGCCACTCCAGACCTCATACATAAGCTGGGATTGTCATCCAGCCACTCCAGACCTCATAGATAAGCTGGGATTGTCATCCAGCCACTCCAGACCTCATAGATAAGCTGGGGTTGTCATCCAGCCACTCCAGACCTCATAGATAAGCTGGGATTGTCACCCAGCCACTCCAGACCTCATAGATAAGCTGGGAATGTCACCCAGCCACTCCAGACCTCATAGATAAGCTGGGATTGTCATCCAGCCACTCCAGACCTCATAGATAAGCTAGGATTGTCATCCAGCCACTCCAGACCTCATAGATAAGCTGGGATTGTCATCCAGCCACTCCAGACCTCACAGATAAGCTGGGATTGTCATCCAGCCACTCCAGACCTCACAGATAAGCTGGGATTGTCATCCAGCCACTCCAGACCTCACAGATAAGCTGGAATTGTCATCCAGCCACTCCAGACCTCACAGATAAGCTGGGGTTGTCATCCAGCCACTCCAGACCTCATAGATAAGCTGGGATTGTCATCCAGCCACTCCAGACCTCACAGATAAGCTGGGATTGTCATCCAGCCACTCCAGACCTCACAGATAAGCTGGGATTGTCATCCAGCCACTCCAGACCTCATAGATAAGCTGGGATTGTCATCCAGCCACTCCAGACCTCATAGATAAGCTGGGATTGTCATCCAGCCACTCCAGACCTCACAGATAAACTGGTATTGTCATCCAGCCACTCCAGACCTCACAGATAAGCCCAGACCTCATAGATAAGCTCGGATTGTCATCCAGCCACTCCAGACCTCACAGATAAGCTGGGATTGTTATCCAGCCACTCCAGACCTCATAGATAAGCTAGGATTGTCATCCAGCCACTCCAGACCTCATAGATAAGCTGGGATTGTCATCCAGCCACTCCAGACCTCATAGATAAGCTGGGATTGTCATCCAGCCACTCCAGACCTCATAGATAAGCTGGGATTGTCATCCAGCCACTCCAGACCTCATAGATAAGCTGGGATTGTCATCCAGCCACTCCAGACCTCATAGATAAGCTCGGATTGTCATACAGCCACTCCAGACCTCATAGATAAGCTGGGATTGTCATCCAGCCACTCCAGACCTCATAGATAAGCTGGGATTGTCATCCAGCCACTCCAGACCTCATAGATAAGCTGGTATTGTCATCCAGCCACTCCAGACCTCATAGATAAGCTGGTATTGTCATCCAGCCACTCCAGACCTCATAGATAAGCTGGGATTGTCATCCAGCCACTCCAGACCTCATAGATAAGCTAGGATTGTCTTGAGCTAGCGTCACTCTTTGCTTTGCTCATCCTTGCCAGACTCAGCTCCCTCCTCTGCTGATGTAAATGTTGCAGAATTGATGGCCGATGGTTAGCACAGCCATTCAAGCGGCAAATCTCTGGAATGACTTACTCCTAGACCCGCGCATTCACAAGACTCACATGCATTACTGCACACAGTGAAAGGCCCATTTCTTCCTCTTATACCTTGGCCAGTATCACTCCCATATTTCAGCTCAGAGCCAGGGGGCATAGACGCTGACAGCAGCTGTATGCCTAATAAAATCATTGTAACAGAACAAAACATAAAGTTGGTCTGTCCGTCCGAAATTTGAAATGTGACCTGCAGGTTGCACACAAGTCTGTGGGGAGAAACCATCTTATCAGTTTTATTATTCCCTCACTAATCCACCGACTTTTCTGAGTATGGGTAAAGAAAGATGCACTGTTGATCTTGAAGTATCAGCCGCTCAGAGCTTGGAATTGCAGGTTCGAGTATGATGGCGAACTGAAAGTTAAATAAAAAAAAGTTATTTATGAATTGAGAGAGCTTGCAAAACCCCATCTAATAGGGCAGCTGGGATACCTGTGAAATGGTATAATAAATTCTGATTTCTTTGCAATGTCATCAGGGATTTAAATGGCAGTATTCGGTTACAATACAGTGCAAATTCAGTTTATTTGCAAGATAATATTAGTAATATCTCAAGACTCAAAAGAAGATATTGAAACAGAATTTATTTGTATTGCAAATGTAGATTGGTGTATTGAAAAGTCATGTTGGAATCCACTGCGTTCTTTGTGTGTATGGGCCAGACTGATCATTGCTCCTGCTTTTAACATTTAGTTCAGTTATCTATGGCTTGAACCGACTAGTTAACTTAAGGAAAAGGTAACTGCCTCAAAACTCTCACATGGGGAACTGTTCCCTGGTAGAAAAGTTGAAAAAAGTCTGGCTGATAGACGTTAACCCACCCAATCTTATATAAAGCAATCCCTCCAGACTATAAGGTAATTTTTAGGAACCATGACACACATGGAGGGCTGGTAGGATGGCTGTTTTTCATGGAAATAATATGCCAGGCTTCCCCTTAATCGTCATTGCTGACAGTGAATCTCTTCCTGTTAGACGCAACCCCACAACAAAACTCTTCCCTTTCCTTCTTCCTATACAGACTTCGAACTCCGCCTTCTATGACACTTTCTTCAACTCTGTTTTTTAGATCATTCTTAACCATTCTTGGGGGACATTAATAGTTGGTTCTATAGGCTAGATATGGTGCCTAGTTGGAAGTGCTGCAACTTTACCAACATGTCATACACCCTACTCACTCTGGCCTGCAAAGCATAATCTCATCTTTTCCATTTACAGGGTACTGGATGTCTTTGAACTATCCATCAACCGTGGAATGACCATCACTCATTGACTTTCAGCATCCTATTCCATGTACATGCAGCGTCTGCCCTGTGACTCTCTCTTGGCTGTGGGCCTGTTCAGAAAGAAATTATCTGGTTAAGACTTGAAGAAAGAGCTTGCCAATTCCATCTCATCTGAAGGCAAACTCGCCCTGCCATCAAATACATATCCGTATTTGACCAATGTCTTCCTGAGTTCTCAATAAGAACCTCCTCACTTCTTAAAAAACAAAACATAAACAAGAGCCTGAATGTAGTTTACTGACAAGCATTCTTCTCTTGAGATGCCTAATTGCATTCTGGGATCTCTTTGGGGAAACAGATTTGATTCCTCAGACAGTGATACCTCCAAAGCCTTAAATACAGCACATGCAACGGGAAAGCTACTATGACAAGCATCTTTCTTTAGCTAAAAAGTCTTACTATTACAAGCATCTTTCCCTCGCCTTCTTCTTAAAGTGTTCAAGAGAACCTCCGAATTCTAGACCCACAGACAGTCATTTAGATCTGCTTCTGACACAGTATATCATCACACTCCTTCTATTGTCCATTGTCTATCCAAAATGGGCATCCATGGAAATTCCCTGGGATAGAGCCCCTCTTTTTGTAATTGAATTGAGACAAATGATTTCTTTTTCGTCCCATGTGACAGTACCATGACCTGTCTGCATAAGACTGGCCCAGCATACCTCAATAATCGTATCTGCTTTCACAAACCTTCCAGACACCTCAGCTCTTCTGGACTCCTACTTGCACAAATCCCACAAATATGGAAAACGAAATCCTGCAGTCGAGCCTTCCCCTATAGTGCACCTAAAGCATGGCACGACCTGCCGTTACACATAAGATCCTCCTTCACACTTCTTGAATTGAGAATGCTGCTGCAAGAGTCCTTTGTCGCCACCTCAGGATCACATAACACCATTCTTCATCCAAATAATCGAGGACTCTTACCAAATTCTTGAGGGCTATTAAAACATCTTTTGAAATATCAGTGAGCTGTCAGTTCTAGATGCTGACTTTTGCATTACTCATTCACCCTCTTGAACTGGGCCACAGTTAAGCACTTCTCTAAATTTGCCAACAATGCATAATCAAGATTTGTGTGGATGTGTAGTTACCCCCCCCCGTCTTATAAGTCTCCCTGGGACTCAACAGCACATGTTCAGCCCTCACAGAGAGCACCCAACTCTTTCCATATGGGACTCTGCCAACTATGCACTTGTGCACCTGTACAGCATGGTAAAATGCCTGCTCTAGCACAACGGTACCACTCTCCATGTCTACCACATCATATCTGTTGCTCTCCCCCGCGACTTCCTGTGTTCTTGATGTAGATACACACAACCCACACTTCTCTCATAGACAAAAGCAAGTTGGGTGCCCAACAGACAAACACATTGGCTCTGTGAAGTCAGACAAGTGGCAACTGTGTGTTATGTATGTTACAGTAGACAATGGATTCAGGAAACGTGCATTGCAGGAAACACCATCCTGGGGAGAAGCAATGTCATTCACGAATATGTCACAAACCAGCGGGGAAGGGAAGGTAAAAATGCAAGACTTGTTGTCTGGTCGGTTTGAAGAGTTCCACAGTTTTGTGAGTCAGATCATACGTATTCATCAAAGGACGCTTTTTGTTTATGGAGAATTGTTTTGCAG
This sequence comes from Calotriton arnoldi, assembly GCA_963921515.1. Taxonomy (NCBI): domain Eukaryota; kingdom Metazoa; phylum Chordata; class Amphibia; order Caudata; family Salamandridae; genus Calotriton; species Calotriton arnoldi. The sequence continues at coordinate 2,854,295 of CAWUFW010001018.1, read as the reverse complement.
TATTCACAGGTATCCCCCAACTCCCTTGCTTCCGTGTTTTAAGAATGGAATTGTTGTTAAGTACAGCTAGACACAAACATCTGTAGTTAAATTGTTACAGGGAGTCTAATGTAGCAAAATAACAACTCTGTTATCTTAAATATCCACTACCTACCTGAGAACGCTTACATTTGTTTTCTAGGTATAAAAGGGAACCTTGGCTAGACCTCTGTCATACACCGCTTCAATGTCTTGCCTCTCACTTTTTCTGTAGACCAGTCAGTATCTTTCTTTCACACTAGTGGCGCTTCGTTCAAGCCCTGAAAGGAATTTTAAGCAGAAAGTACCTGTATGACAGACACTGTGAAGTCCATTAAAGAGATTCGAGAAAGCAGTGTAATAAAACAGCCCAGAAACACCTTAACAATAATTTTTACCACGAAGCTAGGCTGGCAAATCACTGGCCAACCTCTCAAGAGACCTTAATCACAGCTTCTCCATTTGGTCGAATTTATATAATCCTGGAGAAATCCCTCAATTCACCTGTCCTTCCATTTTCTTACCTACCAAAACTGGCAGATCTTAAAAACGTATGGATTATATACAGGACTAAACATAAAGTATGGCCATTGTGTTTTAGTTCACAATATTGTACGTTTCGTCAGTCTCGTCAATTAGTGAGTTGCCCGAAATGGACGCATTTTTCCTCCTCTCAGGGGCTGAAGGGGTTTTCTTTTATCCGCAGTCATTGACAATGCTTTGAGGGCTTTTCTTAAATTGAATCAGATTTCGGGACTGCCCAGTGGTTTCTGTTTTGGAAGCTCAGAGGCAGGTGACAAGTGACGATTCTTTTTACATTTCAGACGATGGCCTTTGGGTGACTTGCATGATCTTCAAGGCATTACATGGGGTCAGCTACATACCTAATTGGCCAATATCTAGTTTGATTTGCAGTCCGCGAGACCTTTAAGAGTGTCGATGGCTTTTTGCCTAAAAAGCAGGCTTCCAGAATCTTGACTGGCCATACTTGTTGATTGGCATGACAGGCTGCAGACGACTCAGCAATGTCAACGGGGCAGACAAGTTGTTTCAGCTGCCACTGGCTCCAGTTATAGCATCACTGTGTGGTGCACTACACTTCCAGCGTGCTTGGACAAACTGTGGGGGTGCTCAGGTGTCCGCTGCCGCAGGCTTCATAAATGGCACTGTATTCTCTATACTGCTTCACGTTACATGCCTCTCAGACACTATACAAAATACCTGTCGCAGAGCTTTATGAAGGGAGAAAATAATGCCCTCCCTTCCTAGATGGACACTGTGGCCCTTTCCAGCTCTTGGTCTTCTTTCAGATACTTGGGCCTTGATGCGCATCACTATTCTGTGAGCAGGCGCGGCCTGCTCTTGACTTTCTAAATTTCAAGGACTAAGTCCCACTGGCTAATTAATGAACACTTCAGATAATTGGAAAGATAGGTAAATAAAAATAACGGGCACCATAGCATTTAAGCAAAATCATGAAAAATATATTTTAGCTATCACATTATTGTACCTTGTTAGTCTTTCGCCCGACTTTCCTTCACGCTCTGCTATGGGGAAAATGACTAGAACCTGTGGAAAACTGAAAGTTTAAAAGTCCTCGTGCCTCTGGCCTTGAGCCCTTTCAGCCACCCACCAGCCTAACTTCACAGGTTGTTGGTTACATCGGCTGTGCCACAGCTGCGTAGTCTGTATTTTGACAGCACTGCTAGTGTTACTGGCATTTGTTTTTTTCTATTTAGCTATTTTTTTCCTTCTGCTTCTATTCTCCTTTTACATTTGGTGCTAATGGCATTTTAGTGCCATTCGTGATCGATTTCATGCACAGGAAGAAGAGAGTCAGACTGGAAAGCAAAATTGTAGGCTAAGAGATTGGTGTTTGGCGAGGAAAGAATGAAGTATATATTTTGCATCGTTAATGTTGGATCTCCTTATGTCAATGGAGCTTTATTGGCTCAAAATGTTTTATTGAGAAGTTTTATTTATCATAGTTCAATACATATGTATGCTGCATAAAGCAGGTAAGAGATAGTTACAACAATAACATGAACTTTTCAAATAGAACATTCTTATCAAACTATCATTCTTCAGTATATGCCAAAATACATATTCATATGAAGCACAATACCAGGAAAAAGGTGAGCAAAATACTCTCTAATAAGCCCAAGAGTATTAGACCTAGGAATAGTTTAAAACCAATTTACAAGTTTCTCAGTGAATGTTGGAATTCTACTTGAAGATGGTATAGTGAGAAGGCTAGTAGAGGTACATGTATTGCACAGAACAAGTTCCTCCATGGAGTAAATTAATTTATAAGCCAATTATTGTAATAGACTGGCTTCTCCTGAATGCAAATAGCAGAAGGACCCATCTGGTAGCTCAAAGTACAGAAAAGTGCCAAAACCTAATCATTTTGTCCTTATTTAACAAATTACTTAATGAGTGACATGCCCTGAAAAATGGCTTACACAAGGTACCTGACATGGGTATCCATAAAATGATTGGGACTTAGATGTGACATATATAGATTGTACCCTAACAGCAGACAATTATGACATCTAGTAGCAGGCGGTGGACAGTTGGATTTCCAAGCATTTGGTGTGATTTAATCTCATCTTGGGTACCCAAAGGTCATCCAGTGGATGGAAATTGTTGTTTAATGCATTTAAGAGATGACAGATCCTGTGTTACCTTATTAAATATAAATAGTACACCGATGTGCCACCAATCTGCTAGGGCCACACGCGAATATTATTTGCAGATAGGTGGTCAGATCTTAAACTGTAACTTGATTGGAATAGAGTGGGTGCAGAAAGAAAGTGAAATGGGAAGGGGGTTTGAAGAAATATTAAATATGTATCCAGTCAAACCAAAAGGATTTTAATAAAGAAATTATGGGCCTGATTTCGGTGTCGGTCGGAGTTGCCTCTGATCGACACAGTTTCCGTGTGTGAATCACCCAACCATAGGTCGGCAATTCCGCACACCTCATTACGATATACCCGAACTCCCATTTCTCTATGGGAGCTTGTGCAGCGGGCGGAAATTGCGTGCAGCACAAGCTCCCACTGAGAAATGGGAGTTTGTGAAAATCCCTGCACCGTGTGGCAGGCACCTCATGGTGCCTGCCACACCATGCAGGGAATTTCAGAGGGGCACCTTAGGTGCCCCCCTGGGCCCCTAAGCGGAGAGCCAGGAGGGAAACGGACCCTGCTACGGCCCCTAATGTCACTTTCCTACAGCCTTTCCATGTCGGAAAGGCCGACATGGAAAGGCTGTCAGAAACCGACATCATAATCCCGCCGGCGGAGCCGAGCCTGGCTTAGCCGTCATTGAAGGGATTACTATTCTGCTCCGGTTCCGACGGGAAGAGGAGTGAATCTCCTTGCGGTTTTCCTTCCAACCACCGTAATCAAAATACGGCGGTCGGAGGGAAAGCTCAGGATGTCCGGCCCTATGTATTTTTGCTTTATAAATTTTTTTATTTAGATAGTATTCACCCCTTCATAGAAGCTACAAAGTTTCCGCTGTATTGGTGGTCCAATGGATCTTGTGCCTTCATCAGGACCAGGCACCCTAAGTAATTCAAGAGAGGAGTTAAGATATTGCTGTTCCACATCTGGTACACATCTTTTGTCATCCCATACAAGAATACTCAGAGGGCCAGATGTACCACCCTTACATTTTGCGACTAGCAAATTGCGTCGCTTTGCGACTCACAATTTGCTACTCGCAAAATGCAATTTACAACAGTGTCTCAGACACTGTTAGCGATTCCTAATGGGGTCGCAGATTGCCTGCCTCATTAATATTCATGAGGCAGGTGCTATTTGTGACCCCATTAGAAATGGCCAGAACTCACAGGGATGGTGGCCTGCTGGGGTCAGCAGACCACCATGTCAGTGACTGCTTTTTTTAATAAAGCAGTCTTTAAAAAAAAAATGCAGCCCGTTTTCCTTAAAAGAAAACGGGATGCATTTAAAAAAGAAAAATGAAACGTTTCTGTTTCATTTTTTAAGAGCAGACAGTGGTCCTTAGGACCCCTACCTGCTCTTAAAAAATATTTTCGCACACACTCACAAAGGGAAAGGGGTCCCCTGGGGACCCCTTCCAGTTTGCGAGTGGCTTACCACCTACTTGAAGTAGGTGGTAAACTGCGAGTGTTTTTATGGTACATTCCATTGTGACTCGCTATTAGGAAGGGACGCCCCTAATAGCGAGAGTCGCAAACGCTATTTTGTGAGTCACCGACTCGCAAAATATCGCTTGTACATGCCACGACCCGTTTTTGAGGTCGCAAACGGGCCGATTTCCCATTTGCGACCGCAAAAAACGGTCGTACATCTGGCCCACAGTCCCTTGGTCTACTGAGCCTTAACATAGTAAACCTGTACTTATATATAGCTAGATTCACAATATTCTGTTATTCACTATTTTAGCTATGATATCTTTGTAGCACCATAGTTAAAATTCAATATTCTTGTAGTATACTAATTATTAAGTTCAATCCCCTCTAACAGTAGGAGAGGGGATACCCGTATCAATGATCACAATCCATAGGGATTTCCAGAACTGAAGTTTGTCAAATGTATGTTCAAATTTAAAACTCAGGTTTTCAAACCATGAAAAATAGCATCCCTCATCGTCTCACTTTTGTTGTGGAAAAAGAGAGGTTCCCCATTCTTTTTCCTGAAGGCAGTTGAGGAGATAACAGGAGAGCTGTAAGTTCCTCTAACGTGAGGTGTTGAAGTAAATACCAGGGCCGGACTAGGAACCCAAAGCAACCCTGGCAGTTTTGTAGGACCAGCCCCAGTGGATGTGGGGGGAGGGGTTTGGGAAGTGTGAAGCACTGCTGCTTTTGTTAATGTTAAACTCCAATGACTGTTGCAACATGTTTAATTGCAAACTCTTGTTTAAGCTGCTCAGATGATGATGTTAGCTCCTAAAACAAGCAAAATAGTTATTTATCTCATGATCCCTCCTCTTATCGTTCAGTTGGAATTTTTTATTTTAAAGCCCGTCCTAATTCGTTAGTAAGCTCTTGTATGATTGTTTAACATACATGCTGATTGTAACCTTGTGAATACTGTAAGGCTCTTTGACACCCTCAAGGGCAAAAATTGTTCGTGCCCAAAACAAAAAAGATGGTTTGGTTTTTCTTGGGAGCTTCCTACTGGTAATATTCTTTTTTGTCAGAATGTTATTTTGAACCAGATTCTGTTTAAATGGCCACTTCTTTCTTTCCTTTGGTCGAGTGTCTGAGGCCTATTCTGTATAGAGAGGCCACTGTGACTGTGTTTGCCTTAGGCCACGGAGAGCATAGAGAAGGTAGGATTCTAGGATGCAGAAGGACCAGGCTTTAAGGGCGGGAGGGTCTAGTGGATGCACATCCCATCAGTGCTGAAACAAACAAAACCTCAAATGGCATACAAGAAATGACATTAATAAACACATACACTCCTGTTTACTACAGTGTGACAAATTGGTTGATTGATTGAATGAGAAGCTACTTATATAAGGCGCGTTCAGCCAAATCCTATTCCAATGGTTCACTGATCTCTTCTTGGGAATGACTTTCTCCTAATAATAGTCTGAGAACCACTAGCATCACAATAAAACTCTCACTGCTCTTGGTAGTGTTTCAGTAATGAAATGAATTGTTCCACTTGTCTTGATTTTAACTTGTCTCATAAATGTGACTTGTTCTTGGTAGCTCCGAACACGTTCTCTGAAGGGCAGCATGTGGCACTTTATAACCAGCAAAAACACCCATTGGTTAGTGTTCGCGCATGTTAACTTTCACATATCTGCATCCCCCTTAAGGGGATTAAAACTACACACCACCTGAATACTGCAGTATTAGAGTTCTATATAAGATATGCAATTCATGTAATGGGACACTGGGCCTGAATTAGAGCTTGGCGGCTGGGTTCCTCATCACAAACGTAATGGAAATACTGTCTTCCTTATAACATGTACATTATATCCTATGACGAATATGACACGTTATTTCAAATGCCATTACTTCGCATGCCATTACTACGCGGTTATTACTTAGCAATAACCGTTACTACGCAAGTTTTTAGTTTGCATACCATTACATTGAAAGTGTTAATGTATTCGAAGTAAAAACTTGCCTAGTAATAAAAATGGTATGCGGAATAACGTGTCATATTAAAAAAAGACATTTAACCCCTTTTTTAAAATGTTTAAAACACAACACTACTTTAAATAATAAATAGAAATACACTACCCTACACATCTAAAAATGGAAAACACTACCAAAACACTCAAACACTACACTACCCTATACTACTGAAACACCGCTACACTACCCTTAACCCTAAATCACTACCCCCAGCACAAACATACGCATTCCCCCACTCTGGTCCCTACACTCATTCACTACCCATCACAACCCCCGACACTACACTAAACAATAAAACTTGCATAGTAATAAAAACATACATTTACCACAACACTACACTAAATACTAAATACAAATACACTACCCTACACAAAACAAACTCTAAAAAACTACCCAAACACCCAAACACTACACTACCCTACACTACTCAAACACCACTACACTACCCTAAACCCTAAATCACTACTCCCAGCACGACCCTGCCCCTACCCCAGTCCTGTCCCTACTCCCAAACACTACCCTTCACGACCCCCAACATTACCCTAAACCACTACCCTACACTACACTACACCACACCACAACACTACCCTAAAACCTAAAACACTGCCCCCTGCACAACCCTCCCCGACCCCCCAGTCCTGTCCCTACACTCAAACACTACCCTGCACGACCCCCCAACACTACCCTAAACCCTAATACACTACCCTACACTACACTTACATCACACCACTACCCTAAACCCTAAAACACTACCCCATGCACGACCCTCACCCTTCCCCCAGTCCTCTCCCTACACTACAACACTACCCTGCACGACACCCCAACACTACCCTTAACCCAAAAACACTACCCTACACTACACAAACACCACAACACTACACTAAACCCTAAAACACTACCCCCAGCACGACCCTCCCCCTACCCCCAATCCTGTCCCTACACCCAAACACTCCCCTACACGACCCCTCCGACACTACCCTAAACCCCAAAACACTACTCCTCAAACACAACACTACCTTAATCCTTAAAGACCTCCCCTACCCTAAACCCTTAAAAATAGCCCCTCTTACCTCTCTCTCCTCGTGTCCTATGTTCTCCTTCCTGCGTCTTCAGAGAGGCGCTGATCGTTGCACGTCGTTGTGAGGAAACGCCTCAGTTTCCTCACAGCGATGTGGTTCGCTTTACAACGCATGCGTTGTAATAACATGCGTAGAAATGGCTACGCGTTATTACAGCGCATGCGTAGTAAAGCTTGCGTAGTAATGGTACGCGGTGTAATGACCGTGTACAAAAGGATGTTTACCCCTATGACATTAGTAATAAGGCGCATGGGTTATCCATCATGTTGGTGATGGAGTAACCAATCCTCCAATCTCTAAATCAGGGCCATTGTCTAATTTATATGGGCTTCCTCAATATATATGTTAACATCTTACCACCCCTTTCAGCTACTGGTATGTAAGGTAGATGTTTAGTCTGAGCCCATGAGAAGGAGGAGTGCAGTCAGCGACGGCTTCTTGTGGCTGTCACTAATGATTTTTAGCCGTGGCACTCATGGGTATTGAAGCTCACCGGAATGAAAGTCCTCGCTTTTGCACGCTTGACAGCCAGAATGAGGTTATATGATGGAGACTTTATACAACTATGGATTCTTAATACAGATTAATATTTTGTATGAACCTGCTATTAACTTCTCATGCAGTTACTCATCAGAAGTTCATTTAAAGGTTTCATATTCAGCGTCCAAGCCATTGATCATTGCCTCAAGACGCAGCCTTCTTTGATGTCTAGTACTTCTGTATTCCAGCCCAGACATCTGTAGTAGATCTACAGGCTCATCGTTTCCAGTTCCCTAAGCGATGTTGGAGAAATGTTTGCTATGGTGCTTGTGATAGTGACCACACTAGATTTACCATTGAGCATTACAGATGGTACGCCAACAGCGCTAAGGGCTTATATTTCTCTGCTTATGGCAGTTTAATTCTTCTGCTTTATCCAATTTCATTCTTTAAACGTTGCTTGATTCTCCAGACTTTGTATAAGATCTGTGGAAGTGATTATAGCACATAACTCATTTGTCATTTATTGTTTGCAGATGTGCAATAGAACTACTCATTCAACAGCTGTCAGTCTACAGTAGTTCATCCATGTTTTGGCCCTTGTCATTGCATGCCGTACTCTTTCCACTTTGATTTGCTTTTCTTGTTTATTTTTTGTATAGCAGGCCACACAAGTGGCTCACCAGGGTTGATCATAAATTAACACACTTTCCACAAACTTTAAAAAACGTAACCCATTGCATTAGTCTTTTCCCTACATAGAAAGGGGCTTTCGATCAGCCCTGTTCAGCAATTGGCTTTATTGGGCAAGCCCCGTTCAAGCATTGCTCGGCAGATGTGTGCTTCATGGTTTCAACCTACCCACGGCATTTCATCGATATATTAAAATTTTTCGAATACATTGTGAACAGGCACACAAAGTTGCTCTTCTACAGCATCTGCAAGCAGTAGAAACAGCTCACTAACAACCACTTTGGTGGCTCATTTGTAGGTTCCCCTCATGATTGTATGATAGAAGCACAAATGGTTTTACCATGTGTGCCTCTACCACGCAGCCCAACCATGAAGGCGTCTTAACCACGCATTCCTTTACCATGCATGCCTTTACCACAAACTTTCGTGGTATAGGCATGAATCATAAAGGGGTTACCATGTCCCTTAAACTACTCCAACCCCTTCCACTGCCCTAAAACCTACCTCGACCCTTTCAGCCCCACTCACCTCACCACGTCTTCCTGCTTCCTTCCGTCTTCACTGTCTTCCGTCCCTGCAGCAGCTAGACCGTGCAATGCCTTAACCACGCATATGCGTGGTTACGGCATATGCATGGTTAAGGCAAGTGTGGTAAAGCTTGCGTAGTCGGAACACGCGTGGTTCAGACTGCTGTGTTCCGACTGTTTCCCTCCCCACATGCACAATGGCTGCTGCGTCAACGTGACGATGTGACTGCATTCTTAGATGAGGGGATTCTAGGTTTGTGTTTGCTGGAAGGGCTGTTGAAGAAATAGTTTCATCGGACATGGTGGCTGGATGGGCATAAGTAGCAGCCTTGGGATTTTTTGTTGTGCTTACCTATGCTGAAGTGCTGTCCTGTCCGATGCCGTTTTTTGCTGCCATCAAAAAGGGACTTCCCCAAACACATTCGTAAGGTTCACAATTTCCACATCGACCCCATCGACTCAAGATGTGGATCTGTGACAGCAGTGATGGCGGCTCTTCCTTTTGCCGGGCTCCACCCAACCTGTACCAGGCACCGCACCGCGGCTCAAGGGACCCGAGAGGCAGTGCTGCGACCTGCACTGCCCCATTGATTGGAGTTCAGCAGTGGAGAGGGCAGAGGGACTCATAAAATGCCCCATCTGCCCACAGGACAATGATGATTATCATGATTGGGAAGTATGTCCATCAACCACAGCTAAGTTACTTTTCCCTTCTGAACTGATGGTTGGTTCAGTCTCATGATCGGGCTACGAGATCACCTGTCTGCTTACAAATGACATGCATGACCACGGAGTGAGGGTTTCCATTATCTTTACACCTCGCGGAACCCTTCTTACATAAAATGCCTTTAATGTTCTCCACTGCTGCATTTTTTTGTTTTAATGACAAGTCGTCGTAAACACGTGACTAGCATCTTAACGATCATTTTCTTCTACAAACTATCGGCAACTATTTATTCAAAAGTAGGCATCCTTGCACGGCTTTAGCAGATTTATGGTGGGTAAGGCCCACCAGCCTACTAACTGCTGACTCACACACAGTTTGATGCTTTAATAACATACCCTGTCTGCACCTGGAAGCTAAATAAAGGAATAACTAGTTGATGGCTAAGAAAAACCTGACTGTCTTTGTGTTGCACTATACACCTCTTTACTGCACTGTACCCTGGTCGTGTACTGTTACCACTCGGTGAGACGTTTCTTTGTTCTGTGTTAGTACAATTCTTGTTATTGGTTAGGAGTTGTCTGTCATTAAACCCAGAAACAGATCTGTTAGTTCTTTTTAAGTGATTACTGTTGTACTGTTGTAGGGATATTTGTGAATACAGACATTTTATACACGACTCTTAGCAACCAGTGAAGAATGTTGTGAAAGTTCTTGCATGTACAGAATCACAGCCTTAGAAACCAGTCAAACCGTGATTCTTAACCTCGGTATCTATGATGCCTACTCAGGGGAGCTGCTGTTTTAAAATTAAAAATATTAGCAAACTAATAAAGTATGTATGCATTAAAAAAATGGAATTTTTTAGACACTCTATAAATGTGAAGGAATTTAAAACTGGAGGCTAAAAAAATAAGTTGGTGCCTTTAGCTTGAATCAAGCTCCAACGTACTTATTAAAATTAAAATGTTGATGTTTGTATAGTTTTTCTTTGAAATTTAAATAAAATATTTCAGAACGGATGTGTTTATTTGATGTATACTTGTTTCTGTATTTTTGTGTATTGTTTTGAGGTTCAAATCATAGAAATTGCTTAGGTTGGCCCGGCTGCCAGTAGTGATTCAGAGAGGAAGTCCACAGAAGTCAAAAGATTATGAGCCGTTGCTGGAAAATCTTCCCAAGTATGGAAGTTATACAGCAGCGGCTCCTCCGCTAAGGCGGAGGAGCATCGCCCCACTACTCTGTGAGCAGTTCATAAAGGACAAATAAAATGATAACGCAACGTTATTATCATTTTATTTTTCCATACTGGCTCAGTTCTAGGTGCAGGGTGGGGCAGAGCTAGGCTGTCCAGAGCAGAGGGAGGAGTAGTGGGCACTCTCTTAAGTGCACATGACAGTTTGGATGGCAGTCTTGGATCGGCCAAACACTCACGCACGCTTAGCATGTTCTCCACCCAGCTGTATTGCACAGCCTGGGTGGAGAACATGCACAGTCTCCCAGACCCTGTCTGAGTGCCGAATCGCGGCGATCAGACCAATCACGACGCTGCTGTCTGTGGGCCATAGCCTCCTTTTGTGGTCTGGAGTAGACAGCTTCAGTTTTCGCACAAGCCTCATAATCAGAAAATTCATAAAAATAAATGCATCTGTACATACATGAAAGTGCTTTTGGTCAGTCTTCTCCACGCACTGATCTGTTTAATTGTCTTTTACATTTTGCTTCACCCAGCACAGCATACAGTATAGGACAATGAGTTAGCGCACTTCAGCCACCTGCTCTCTTTCACTGTGATTGATGGTGTTTTGTCTATTCATGTGCATAACCTCCTAAAATAAAGCTCCAGTCAGTGCCAAGGTTGGTGAACCAATACTTTACTTTGCCAAAATATTTTTCTTTCCACTCTTTTAGTCCTACTTGTGTATTTAAAGTATGTCTTCAGGTGTCATAAATTCAAAGCTCATAGTTATTTGATATTTGATATTTATTAGTTTATAAAGCGCCCGAATCACCCCCCAAGGGGTATCTCTGCGCTATGGAAATGCTGCAGCCGGCCAGAGAAGGGATACAGGTTGAAACAGTACAGTTTTGAGGAGCCTTCTGAACTGTAGGTGATCTGGGCATTGCCACAGATGGATGGGGAGTTGGTTCCAGTAAAAGGGGGCTAGGTGGAAGAAAGCTTTACCACCTAGATTCGTTTTTTTGCAAGGTGGATAAAGGAGTAGAGACTTGGGGGCCGATTCCGATTCGGGCCGGAAATCTCTCCGACCGAGCCGGACCCGGAGAGATTTCCGACCGAATCGGACCCGTGCAGCCCGACCGAACGAGTACGATGCGTCCGAATGCTAATGTACTCGAGTTGGTCGGACTCCCATTGAAGACAATGGGAGCCGGTCGTACAACGCTTACGCGGGCTCCCATTGCCTCAATGGGTGCGAGGCTAACAAGGGCGCCCCCTACAGCGTGTACGCAGCGAAGCGACTCGTGCCGTACACGCACAGGTAGGGGGGACCCATGGGTCCCCCCTGTGTGCGACTCGCGCGGCTACGCGTACAGGGGGGTCCGACACGGACCCCCGAAGTATGGCTCCGACTGCTCTTTCGAGCCGGGTGGCGCATGTCGGTCGGACTGCTCGCGGCGCGCATCGTACTTACCCGGCCTGGGAACGTCTCCATTGCGCGGTGCGAGTCGTGTCCGAGCGAGTCGGTCGGTGCGGTTCGACCCGGGAACGTGTCGGTCGGAGCGGTTGGGACGCCCGAACGAGTCGGTCGGCGATTTCGCATCGTACTTGCTCGTCCGGACGCACGTACGAATCGGTCTGGAAATAGGGCTCCGAATCGGATCCGGTTAAGCCGAATCCGATTCGGAGCCCTACCGGCCGAGATCGGAATCGGCCCCTTAGTCCCTGAATGTAGGGACCTGGATGGCAGATATTTAGTAAATTTTTCTGCCAGGTAGCTTGGACCTTTGCCATTCAATGATTTATGCACAATGCAGTAAATCTTGAATCTGATCCGCTTACGCACTGGAAGCCAATGCAGTTGCTGTCGGAGAGGGAGGGAGGCAGTTCGGGGGGGAGCATTCAAGACCAGGCGAGCAGCGGGATTTTGGACTACTTGAAAGCTGTTCAGTGATGATTCGTTAGCAGAAATCAGAAGGGCATTGCAGTAGTCAGAGGCGGCTCAGCACTAATGCCTGGATAAGGGTTTTCCGAGTGGTCAGAAGGAGGAAGAGAAATACCCTACGTAGGAGGCTAAGCACGTGGAAGCATGAGCCGGAGGTAGTTGCAGCATGCTCCTTCATTATTAGTTTCTGGTCCAGGCGTACGCCCAGGTTTTTGACCACAGTCTTGGGAGCCGGAGCGGCGCCCAACTCCTCTGACCACCAGCTTGGGAACCCCATCATAGAGGCATCTCCAAACATCATGATCTCAGTTTTCCCTGCATTGAGCTGGAGGAAATTGTTCCTCATCCGGCTAGCGATTGCCATCATGCCATCCGAGAAGGTAGACTGAGCTTTGGGAGTGTGTTTGTCAAAGGAAAGTAGGAGCTGAGTATCATCAGCATACGAGATTGGTACAAAACCTTATTTCCTGAGTAAACCAGCTAAGGGAGCAACATAAATGTTGAATAAGGTGGGACTGAGACATGATCCCTGGAGTACTCCCCTAGTCAGTCCCGTGGTCTTTGAACGGAAAGGGCCTAGGTTGATAGTCTGAGTTCGATGTGAGAGAAAACTTGACATCCATTGTAAGGCTATCCCTTGGATTCAAATTTCTTTGAGTCTCCTGAGCAGAGTCTGATGAGAGACCATGTCGAAGGCAGCCGACAAATCGAGCAGTACGAGAAGTACTGCTTGTCCGTTGTCCAGGGACTGTCTAATATTGTCGGTGACCGCAATCAAAGCTGACTCAGTGCTGTACCTGGGCCTAAAACCAGACTGAGATGGATCAAGGCAGCTTGAGTCTTCGACGTAGTCAGACAGGTGTTTATTGATATGTTTTTCTAATATCTTGCTCAGGAGAGGTAACAGAGAAATTGGGCGATAATTGGATAAGTCTTCCATGGGGGCCTTAAGGTTCTTACGGATGGGGATTATTTGTGCCGCTTTCCATTCAGAGGGAAGTTGGCCCTCTCTCATCGAGAGATTGAGGATCGAGCAAATTGGGGTGGATAACTGTTTGGAGAGCAGTGAGGTGGTCTTAGCCGGAATAATATCCAATGGGGAGCCTGATTTTACTGTGTTCAGTAATAACTCCACATCACCGGGCGTAAGCGTGGGGAAATTTTCTAACATCTGCTCGTTAGGCGGAGCAGGAGAGTAGTATGCTATGGGATCCTGCTGAGAGCTTCCGACTGAGGTGATTTTGTCGTAGATCAGCTCAATGTTCTGAGTAAAGTGTGTTGCTAATTTGTCACAGAGAGCTTGGGAGGGAGCTGCTTCGTTGTTGCATGCCTTCGGGTTAGTGAAGGATTTTAAGAATTGGTAGAGAACTTTGGGGGCATTCCCTGCCTGATCAAGTTGCAGCGCAATATGGGCTCTGCGAGCGGTTTTTATATTTTTATGATATTGAGCCAGACCGGTCTTATATCTCTCTTTGCCCTGTGCATCATGAGAATGGCGCCAGCGCCGTTCCAGCTTTTCACAGAGACGCTTTTCCGTCTGAAGGTTGGAGGAAAACTACGCTGTCTGGGGGCGCCTAGCCGAACTAGGGCATTGTTTTAGAGGAGCCAGGTGATCGATGGAAGTTTTAACTATAGAATTATAGCGAGCCAGGCATTCCTCCACATTGTCTGATTCAAGGTTCCAGAGTGCTGGAATTATATCCTGAAAGTGGTCAGGACTGATTTTATGCCACTGTCTGCGAAAGCTAAGGGGGGTCATGGGGAAAACGTGTACCCTGGGACCCCTGATTTGAAAATCTATTAATGAGTGGTCAGTTCATTTGAGTGGACAAGGAGCTCCGCAGAAAATGTTAGAAGAGTTAGTAAAAATAAGATCTAATGTGTGTCCAGCTGAGTGAGTGGGTCCGTCGTTGAGCTTGCTTAGTTCTAGAGTGGCTAAATCTGCCAGGAGCATAGAGGCATCCTGATTTGCAGTGTTTTCACTGTGAACGTTAAAGTCTCCCAGGAGCAAGAATTTTTTTGTTGAAATGACATGGGAGGAAATTAATTCCATTAGTTGAAGTGAAAAGTCTAAGAGGGGACCTGGGGGCCGGTATACAAGGGCACCTTTCCAGCTGTGTTGGGGAATCAGGTCCATTCTAAAGACTAGGATTTCAATTTTATCATTGCCTAGTTGCTCGAGTATGGAGACTTTGATGGATTCCTTATGAACGATGGCTATACCCCCCCCCCCACCTTGGATTGTCTATCCAGCCTTTGGATGCGGTAGCCCTCTGGGAGTGCCACTACTATGGCAGGGGTGGAGCTGGGTTTAATCCAGGTTTCGGTCAGGAATCCAATGTTGGGGAGCTTGGAAGTAAATAGGTCCCAGATTTCAACTGCGTGTTTAGGCAGAGATCTGACATTGCTTAAAAAGCAATTCCAACCTTGGTTTCCTGAAGGGGTCTGGCGAAGGGTATCTACCTCTACACAGGGGCTCTGCTGACTTTTGCCTAGGTCAGGTGTCGTACTATCAATGTAATGCAATTCAATATAATGCTGTTCCAACTTCAGGCTCTGAAATTGATAGGACCTGCACACGAAGGGCCCTCCATAACCGGGGGAGCTCTGAGCGTAGCATTTGTATGAAAAGTACATTTATCTGAACTACCTCATCTGATATCGAGGAGTTCCTGGTTGGTGTAGGTATACCTCTGTCTGGTTCCTGATTCTGGTGTGAAACATGCATGGGTACTGGCTCCTGGCGATGGCTGCACACGTCCGCGTCGAGCCAGGCATGGGATTAAATAGAGGAGGCGAGCAGCTAGACTGCTAACCTCCGTTCCACCCGGAAATGCAGGAAAACTGCTTCCGCTTTCGTGCAATCTCCCTCCACTCAAGCGGGAAAAACCACGGTGGACCGAGGAGAAATGCGGAGAGCAGCGCGAATGCAGCAAACAGTGGGTAAGTGTGCACTAAAAGTCAATTAAGTTGCAAGAAGAGTGTTTAAAGCATACCGGCTTGTTGTTCTCCTGAATATGACCAATTAAAATAGGAATTAAGCAAATTCTGTGACCAGTTAAAAAGAATTAAAACAAATTCTGTAGCCTTACTCGAGCGCGTCCGCTGCGCGTTGTGCCAGGCATGGGATTAAATAGAGGAGGCGAGCCGCTAGACTGCTAACCTCCGTTCCACCCGTAAATGCAGGAAAACTGCTTTCGCGCAATCTCCCTCCACTCGAACGGGAAAACCTGCGGTGGACCGAGGGGAAATGCGGAGAGCAGCGCGAATGCAGCAAACAGTGGGTAAGTGTGCACTAAAAGTCAATTCAGTTGCAAGAAGAGTGTTTAAAGCATAGCGGCTTGTTGTTATCCTGAATATGACCAATTAAAATAGGAATTAAACAAATTCTATGACCAGTTAAAAAGAATTAAAACAAATTCTGTAGCCTTACTGGAGCGCAAGCCTTTACTCAAGCGCGTACCTTTTCTTTTCTTTCTGCCAGATGAGCATTAAAACTTATGAGAAAGTGCCCTTTTTGGCATGATCACCCCGTTTTTTTATTTTAAACTGATGCTGCTTGTTTTTTGACTCTGTGCACTAAAACACTGCTAATCAGGCCCCAGTACACGCACTCTGACCCCAAAAATATGGTAAAATTGTCTAACTCTTAATCAACATATTTAACTTTGCTATAAGACCATAGCATATAGTGCAGAAATATACCCATGGCATGGAAAGGTAAATATCACCTGTGTACTGCAACACTATTGTGCCATCCACTAATGTAACAAAGGAAAACATCAAGTCTTCAATTGTAGCCTAGTACTGCAATTTAGACCTGCACCTGGCATGTCAAAATAACCCTTTTGATATTAAGTCACCTCTAGGTGGACCTTGTAACCCACAAGTTAGGGTTTGTGATATTAAATGTGGGATGTGTGAAATGTAATGCTACCATGTACCTGCAGTGACAAGCCCACAAAAGCTATTTTTAATGTGGAAGACTCTGGCTGTCCTATGAGAAAACTAGATTTAACATTTTATTCTTACAATCTCAGGTTTGAGACCAGCTAACAAAATTATTCAGACGCAATTTTTAATGTTGTTTAAAAATGCAATCCAATGGTAAAGTTAGATATTTACTAAATATTTAGGAAAAATAACTTTTTTAAAATATATCTTTTCCTCACCTGAAACTCCTGGAGGCTAATTTGAATTAGTCTGTTTGCAGCTGCCCTGCCTGTTTCTGAGCAAACATCCCAGAGAAGAAACAATGGCCTGGATGTGGGAGGCATTTTTCTTCCCTTACACTGAGACTATTCAGTGTGGACACAGGAACTTCATTAACTTGTAAAGAGCCCGCCCTGTCACAAGTACATTTCAGATGAGACCTATAGAAGGTAAACATTTGTTCCCCCAGCCAGGCTAGCTCCAAACTCAGTAGGAGGAAACCTACCCCAGAACCAGTTTTGAGTGACCACAAAGGAGAGTGCTACTCATTTCCCTTGGGCACACATCTGGGCAGGCACACAGGCTCTGCACATGAGAGAAAGAGTTTGCCCATCTTGGATTTTAGAAATAAGGTGCACTGTGGGATACATGTGGGGCACCTTTCTCACAACACTTGCTGAACTTGAGGAAAACAGAAGCACTGCACCTGCTATTTAAGACCTGTGAGGAGACCTGAAGGGCTGGGACAGCTCCCACTTGTACCAAGGACATAGAAGTGGACTCCAGGGGTCAGCTTGCTGATTTGATTTTTTATTTGATAAAGCGCAACAATTACCCATAGACATCAAGGCGCAATAGTCAGAGCAGTTGCTACAAACCAGCAACAATTCAGACGTTTACATGTTAGTAGGCAAGTGTCCATTGATCGCAGTCAAAAACTGGGGGAGGGAATTCCAGAGTCTGGTTGCAGCAACCAAAAAGGCTCTGCCCCCATCTTTTCTTCCACACTCTAGGCAGAATTACCAGATTACGATGGGCTAAATGGAGATTTCTGCCTGGAATGTACTGGTGGAACTTCTCCCTGATCCCAATTGGGCTCACTTGATGAAGAGCCTTATGAACAATACAGATAGCCTTAAGCCTGATCCGCTTACTGATGGGGAGCCAATGCAGCTCACGCAGCCCTGCAGCACCAGATAGGTGCTTTGGGATGTCAAGAATCGCCCTAGCGAGAGTGTTCTGTACTACCTGCAGTTTTGCCTCGGTACTAATATTTGAGTCCAAATATAGGGTATTACAATATTCCATTCTGGATATGACCAATGCCAGAGCCACCTGTTTCCGCACTGCAAAAGGGATAAAAGGGAAGAATTTCTTTAACTTCCTTATGAGCTAAAAACAGGTCGCGACCGTACGATTGGTCTGACCTGACCTGTTTGGGTATAGGGACACAACAAGCTGAAAGAGGCCTTTTTCCTAAAGTGCACATCTGACCAGTTGCAACTAAACTTAACTAGACCCTGCTGGGGGCCTCTGCTGGAGTTAGTCCTGACCCTTGAGTGCTGTCCATGAGGTTCTCTGACCCGTGACTTTGTCTAACTGGACTTCTCATACATTCTCTGAAAGCTGTGGAACTTTGACTTCCATCCGCTGGAGGATTGGGATCAACCACCTGAGCTGAAGTGGCTGCTGGGATGAAGAACTGGGTTTCTCCTGCACAGAGCTTCTTCTTCACAGCAAATCCGTTCCAACAGGCCCTCGGCTAGAACGCATGTGAAACTCATTGTCAGTACATCCTGCAGCCTTGCCCCGGTGGAGGTTTCTGTGCTCTGAAAAATTACGAGTCTGACGGTCTTTGACCGCCAGAAGCACGGTCGCGCAGCAGTGACGGTCCTGCAGCTGCCGTATTACGAGGTGGGCATTCGGACTGCCACCGCTTCACTGGCTGTGCCACGGAACTGCCGTTTCCTGATGGTGGCGCAGCAGACAAGGGTATACAATATGCAAGGTGGGACCTCCGCGGTCTGCCGAGCATACTACGAGTTTCCCCACCCGCAGCCTTTTCATGGCGGTGAGCTCGCCATGAAAAGGTTGGCAGTGGGGAAATAAAGGGGGCCCTACAGGCCCCCCATGCCCCGCCGCATGGGGATGCTTTCAGGGGGGCGCAACATGTGGCCCCCTGTTTGCATGCACCACAAGTTCCAGCACGGCTTGGACTTCACAGTCCATGCCGTGCTGGGACTGCTTTTGCGTTCCCATTGTACTCCCCATTTTCAGGACACTGCTGTGGGAACAGCAAAATAAAAGCCCACCAGACATGAGTTGTACTTGTAATCTGATGGGCGGAGCATGCACGGCTTTGGCGGTGCTGTGCCGGGGCAAAGCCGGCGCAGCACCCCCAAAGTCGTAATCAGGCCCTAAGTCCAAAAGTAGAAATCTTAATAGGGCAAAGGCAGAAAATGTAGCCAGATAACGAGAGGTCTTCCTTGGGTTCGAAATTTTAACTTTTCCAGCTCAGAGATTTTCCCGCCAATAGCAAGAGCTTAAGTAGGACTTTGCGCAATGGCTAGCCCTTTGCGGTAGAACTTCCTCTGGTACAGCCTGCAACCTTGCCCCTCTGGAGGATTGCGACTTCCATTTCAGTGACTTAGATCCTGCTGTAAAATCTTTCACTAGGATGAATCTGTGTGGCGTGTCTGACACGCGCTCCTTTGCAGTCGGCCTGAAATCGCACCTAGGTGTTGGTTACCCACAAACAGGGATTGCTGATTGCCACTTTACTTTTTCTTGGCAAGTTTTCTCTTAAATATTTAAAAAAATCATATCTCTAGTTCTCCTTATTGGATTTTTATCATTTTGCTTTTTGAATTTTCCTTAATTTTTATAAATTGGAGTGTATTTTTTATTATATTGTGTTTTTGACTTTTAACTGTTTATGTACTTCTACATGCTTATACATTTTTACTAAATTAAGCCAGTGTGCTCTGTGCAAATGCGACCAGGGATTGAGCTCAGGTTTAAATTGTCGAAACCTTTGCCTGGACCTAACAGGTTAGTGACTTTATTACTTGTGGTGGACTACCATCACTCCAAATAATAATTCACTTTCTTACAAAACTAAATAGAGTTTTGTCAGTGGCGTAGGTAAGGGGGGGCAGTGGGGGTGGACCGCCCCAGGCGGCATGAGTTTTGGGGCGGCAGCCAGCCCCCCCTCCCCTCGCTCTTACCTGGGGCCTTCACGGCCGCAAGAATCGGCCGCACCCCCCGCCGCAAGAATCAGCAGCAACACCCCCCTCGCTCTTTGATCAGGCTGCCGCAGGCGGCAAACGCAGGGGCCGCCACGGGCGGCCTAAGGCCTAGCTACGCCACTGAGTTTTGTATATCTATTCTAATTACAACTGTGTGATGAATATATGCAATGGTTACTTTTTTAAATATAAATCTTTTATTGCAAGCATATAGCTGTCAAATTTAGGTGGTGGTATGTTTACTTTTTTATTTTTATTTTTGGGACACCTTCTTGCAACAAATAAATAACAAATGAACCATCTTGCCAATGCCAAACATATGGATTTTGCCATTGCTCTTGTGCTTCTGAGCTTGACAGCATGAGATATCATTAGATTACTTTAATATTAAAACATATTTTAAGGCATTTAATGACAAAGTTATTGTGTGTCCAAGGTAATTATTACTATTGCTTTTAATTTGCATAATGTCTTTTTGTTTTTTCCTCCTTCCCCAGGTAATCAGAAAATTGTTTCCCAGACATAGTGAATTTGATAGTCCCATAATTTGTGATGTTGGGATATCGGTGGAACAAATGACTGCCTTTGATTCTCTGTTAGTTTCAGGTGCATACATCATGGGCTAGAGATTTGAGTTTCCTCTTTTCCTGGGCATCTTATATCAGTTAAATTAAAATAATATTACCAGGCCCCATAATAAACTCTGTGGTCATGGAAGAGGTACCCTTGCTTAAGACCAATTGTCAAGGCTTTAAGGTACATGGTACAAGTGCTGGACCACATGAGCATATTGTTGTTATGGGATGTTGGTGGATGGTTTCTCTTGCCCTGCCATGAAGCAATAGTGTGTATAGAATAAAGGTATGAAAAGACATGTCGGTCATTTTTGAAGTACAATAGCAGAAACTCTGTTGCTTTTTACCAGGATCTTATACTTGTTTTAATATTGGTTTTGATGAAGGATCAGTCAATGGAGAGATGGAGTATAATGGGCCACAAAGGGACACAATAGTTGTTATCATTCAGTACAGGAAGAATTGTATGTAAACTTGACATGTATGATTGTCACTTGTTCTGTGATTCATGTCGTCATTATAATCAAAATATTTTATTGAAACATTTGATAAATTATTTACTTATTTTTTCAACATATTTTTCTGCATAAGTGCTGAATGTTTTTATTGGGGGCGGCTCTACAAAGTATTAGTAATCATAACTGCAACAGGAGGCAATGTTGATTGAATCTGAAATGTGAGGTCTGCTAGTTTCTGTAGCCTGCTATGCTACGTTTTGAGGCTTTCCTTAGCTCCAGGGACAGGTTTAATAGTAACATCTGAACATTTCATCTTGAGACAGTTCCAAACAGTCTCACAGTATCATCCAAGTAGCAAGTGAGGCTACTAACTAAACCCAGACCTGATGGAGGCAGTGCATTGTGTGCAAGGGATTCCCACTGATAACCAATGAAATGATTACAGCTCATTAAGAAGCATGCAAAGGCTTTGTGAAACAAACTCATCCATGCCAGGTGATTTGTCTGACTCCCACTGAGGGACAAAAATGCTTTCTTGGTATTGTTTTATCACTCTATATGAATGTGTGTAGCTTGTCTTTGCTGCTAAGATCCCATGGTATTTGCGGCCTCGCTCTTTGTATTCTTTGAGCCCTAAAAGACTTCTGGGGAGCCATTAATGCGTGTGTTAAGGTGTGTTAATTATGTCATTGGAAGATACCTCTTCTGTTATACTCTTGATTATGTTTCTGTGTTGGATAGCAATGTTTACTACTGCAAAGTTCCCAAGAGCTCATTGGCTTAGACCAGGGGTATGCAAACTTTTCTATAACAGGAGCTACTTCTGATCTATTAAAATGGTCCCGAGCTACTAATGGCTTTGACCATAGTTTCAGTATCGACCACATCACATACAATCACAATAATAACCACACCTTGCATGATGTTTAGTTGTGACCACCCAGATGTTGTCACAATATCGAATGACAAAATATAATCATGTCAACATATCATATCTTGAATGTCAACTAATACAATATCCCAAAGGTATGTTAATGGGTATGTACTCTTCTTAATTCCACCTCTATATACATTGAGGATCTATATATCTTCAAGGTAAATAGATGTGAAGTTGAAAATGTAAATAAAATTATCCATACCTATACATACTTATCTTAATATATTGTGGTAGTCGATATTCTGCTTATAGTATTGTGGCTGGACGGAACATAAAACTTAGGGGTCGATTACGATGTCGGGCGGATCGCTACCGCCAGAATGGCGGTGGCGATCCGCCCGCCATTTTCGTCCGTCCGCCACCAAATTCCCCCCCGCCATATTACCATGGCGGAGGGGACCCCGGCGGACGGAACGACCGTCCGCATGTTTTCCGCCCGGCCGATCAGTCGACCGGGCGGAAAATGGATTAATATGGTGGCGGTGTCTGCAAGACACCGCCATCCACATTATGATGCCGGCGGTGATGAGCCTTTCCATGGCGGCGTCGCCGCCATGGAAAGGCTCGCGGTCTTTGCTGTTGGGGGCCCGTTGCGGGCCCCCAGGGTGTTGGGGGGGTGGGGGCTGCACATGGGGGGTACTGCATCTGCATGCACAAGGTGGCAGGCACCGCGCGGTGCCTGTCACGTTGTGCATGCAGATGCACAACATGCATTTCCAGCACTGTGGCGGGCGGTGTTGTGAGCACCGCCCGCCACAATGCTGGGAATGGGGGATGCCACCGCCACCGTGGCGGTGGCATCCTAATCACATGTGCGGGACCGCCGCACACATAGCGGGCGGTCCCATTTACCGGGGCGATGGCGGGCGGACAAAGTCCGCCCGCATCATAATCGGCCCCTTAATACTGTAGTAGAAGGCCAACCACCCAAACGCATAAGGCATGGTGTGAGGAAAAGTTTAATCAAAATAAAATGCCTCCACATGACTTATGAAATAGGAGCCACAGAAGCAAGTGCCCACTGACATAAAGGAAGTACAAACAACTAAAAATCTCCCCAACTCGGTATGAACTATCATTGAAAGAGAAGTTTTAAATGTGATTTGGATTTCAATCATTTGCTTTTTAAATAATCAGCATATCCTTTTCCCAAAATAGATGTTTTTCTTCCAAATTTGTCCTTTCCATTTTAGGTCAACACTCAAAGAAAAACTTTTTTTTTTTTTTTATTAAACCAATTTTTTGCCTCAAAAATCAGTTTTCAGGCATGGTTCTCAAACGCTACCTTCTGATTTCCCTAGTACAAATGCATCACATTGACAGATTCTGCCCCACCTGCCGGGGTATTACTATCACATGCCAGGGATGTCCACCATAATGCCAAAGATGGCCACATTATGTCAAGGATTCCTACCATTATGTCCGGACAATAAATGTGCAATGGCCACCCACCATAATGCTAATAAACCCCACATCATGTCGGTCAAGGACATTAATATTCCAAGGATGGCCACAATTATTTCAAGCGTGCTCACAATATGGAAGGGACGGCTGTCATTTTGTTCAAGGATGCCCAGCAAATGTCATTTTGTCAGAGATGAACATCTTTTATTGGGAGCGAAAGATACATTTGGTGTTTCCGCACACCTGGAATAGATTCCAGGGAGGAGCAATGTTTTTGAACGATGGGCACTATACCAGCCATATACACAACACATCCATAACAACACAAATATCCGTACACATACAAACAGAAACATTTAAACAAGTATACATATATATATACATGCAGACACCACTCATACCGAATCACTGACTAAATATCGAAGGTCACAATATCGACCTACAAAAATATCGCAGCAAAAATATCGAAGACAAGAATATCGACATCCTATCTACATTAAGGTAAGTACAAAAATATCGGAAAAAAATATCAATGTCAAAAATATCGTTGTTAAAAATATCGTTTTTAATTTAAGTTAAAAAAATATTGTAAAATAAAGTAAATAATACATATAATTAAAAGAAACATAGTTAAAAATATTTTAAAATGCTTAAAATTATAAGTAATATATATAATTTGAAAATACATTAAACATATACATATAATATATAATATATATATACTTATTAATATGTTTTAATATTTATTTTAATAACTTATAAATTGTTTAATTTATTTTTTATAAATTATAAATACATCTATACACATAAAACAATAATATAAATAAAAATTAAATAAATATATGTAACAAATTTTAAAAAATTAAAATTATTTTAAATCTTTTTAAAAATAATTATACAGTACATTAGCTAAAAAAATACAAAATATTAGATAGCGGAGGAAATCAAATTACTATTCCCACTCCAGTGAGTGCAACAGTAGGGAAAGTGTTGGATAGCGCAGGGGTAAAAATTACTATTCCCACTCCAGTGAGTGCAACAGTAGGAAAAGTGTTGGATAGCATAGGGGTTAAAATTACTATTCCCACTCCAGTGAGTGCAACAGTAGGGAAAGTGTTGGATAGCGTAGGGGTAAAAATTACTATTCCCACTCCAGTGAGTGCAACAGTAGGGAAAGTGTTGGATAGCGTAGGGGTAAAAATTACTATTCCCACTCCAGTGAGTACAACAGTAGGGAAAGTGTTGGATAGCGTAGTGCAACAGTAGGGAAAGTGTTGGATAGCGGGGGGGGGGGGTAAAAATTACTATTCCCACTCCAGTGAGTGCAACAGTAGGTAAAGTGTTGGATAGTGGGGGGGGGGGTAAAAATTACTATTCCCACTCCAGTGAGTGCAACAGTAGGGAAAGTGTTGGATAGCGGGGGGTAAAAATTACTATTCCCACGCCAGTGAGTGCAACAGTAGGGAAAGTGTTGGATAGCGGAGGGGTAAAAATTACTATTCCCACTCCAGTGAGTGCAACAGTAGGGAAAGTGTTGGATAGCGTAGGGGTAAAAATTACTATTCCCACTCCAGTGAGTGCAACAGTAGGGAAAATGTAGGATCGCGTAGGGGTTAAATTAACATACTTATAAATTAATTAAAAAAAAAAAAAAACATATTAATAATTATTTAACCAAATAATTATTAATAAATACCTATTAAATTAAATTAATATTTACTTAAATAACATTAAATTACTTCCCACCCTATTCCCCTATAAACACACAACGCGCTACACATAAAAAAATAACACAATTAATGTAATTATCAATTAATTAATAAATATTAATTACCAATTAATAATTAATTAACAATAAATTAATAATCAATAACAATAAATATACACATATTAACTAATTAATTATATTTAAATTATTTCCCACCCTATTCCCCTATAAACCCACAACGCGCAACACATTAAAAATAACATAATTAATTTAATTACCAATTAATCAATAAATTAAAATGAATTACCAATTAATAATTAATTTACAATAAATTAATTAACAATAACTATAAATAAAAATTAATAATGTAATTATAATTATAAATTAACCAATTAATATAAATTAATTACCAATTAATAATTAATTAACAATAAAATAACAATAAATAAAAACATATTAATTAATTAATTATAATTAAATTACTTCCCACCCTATTCCCCTATAAACCCACAATCCGCTACACATTAAAAATAACATAATTAATTTAATTACCAATTAATCAATGGATTAAAATTAATTACCAATTAATAATTAATTTACAATAAATTAATTAACAATAAATAAAAATTAATAATAAGTTAATTCTAATTAATATAATTATAAATTAACGAATTAATATAAATTAATTACCAATTGATAATTAATTAACAATAAATTAACAATGAATAACAATAAATAAAAACATATTAATTAATTAATTATAATTAAATTACTTCCCACCCTATTCCCCTATAAACCCACAGCCCGCTCTGATACGAAAACGCAAAATTTCCTTTAAAAAAACATGACTATTTTCTAAACATTTAATACATATATTTAAAAATAATGAAAAAACTTTTAAAAAAATGTTAAACATACATATAAAATACATAACACAAAAAAAAAATCAATATTATTAACAACTATATTTTTGCTAACGATATTAATAACTTCGATATTACTTACTTCGATATTAAAAAAATCGATATTACTTACCTTAAAGTCGATATTCTGGTCAACGATATTCTTGACTTCGATATTCTGTCCCTACGATATTAAAAACTCGATATTAGTGTAGGTCGATATTTAAAATTCGATATTTTGACTGCCCACCCACTCATACCATCTGCAACA
Organism: Calotriton arnoldi; assembly: GCA_963921515.1. Lineage (NCBI taxonomy): Eukaryota > Metazoa > Chordata > Amphibia > Caudata > Salamandridae > Calotriton > Calotriton arnoldi. The sequence goes on along the minus strand of CAWUFW010001018.1, from coordinate 2,828,128 downwards.
AATAAGGGCAGTACCTGTTTCCATTGTCAATCTGGCCTTTGCTCTGGTTGGCTGCAGGGCTGTTAACATGATTCTCACACACTTCTGCTGTGTCCTTTCACTCCCATACTCCATCAACTCCACTCTGGCTATTGCTGGCATTTCACCTCTGACCCATTTGTTACATGTACTGCATCACAGATAAAGTAGGTTTGCAAAGTGACCAGTCTCCATGTGTTTTTGATAAATGGAAAGTGGAAATGGGTGGTAATTTCGCTGGTACTGCAGGCTGTCGCAGTGTTTGTTTGTAAATATTTGTGTCTCTATTAGAGGCTTGGCTGGCAGCCACTCCAAGGATACAGAAATGTGTATCCTGCCTTCTTCAATATGGCCAGACCCTCTTGTTTACGTGCTGTGCTGGACTGTTTCTCAGGCAGCTACATCCAGGGTACTGGTGAGCCTACCCGTTAGAGACCCCTGGCTTAGTCTAAGGGGCCGATTCCGATTCGGGCCGGAAATCACTCAGACCGAGCCGGACCCGGAGAGATTTCCGACCGAATCGGACCCTGGCAGTCCGACCGAACGAGTACGATGTCAATGGGAGCCGGACGTACAAGGCGTACGCGGGCTCCCATTGACTCAATGGGTGCGAGGCGAACAAGGGTGCCCCCTACAGCGGGTACGCCTCGAAGCGACTCGCGGCGTACATGCACAGGTAGGGGGGACCCATGGGTCCCCCCTGTGTGCGACTCGCGCGGCTAGGCACACAGGGGGGTCCGACACGGACCCCCAAAGTGCGGCTCCGACTGCTCTTTCGAGCCGGACGGCGCGAGTCGGTCGGACTGCTCGCGGCGCGCATCGTACTTGCCCGGCCGGGGAACGTCTCCATCGTGCGGTGCGAGTCGTGTCCATACGAGTCGGTCGGAGCGCGTCGGACCCGCGAACAAGTCGGTCGGCGATTTCGCTTGCGCTCGCATCGTACTCGCTCGGCCGGACGCACGTACGAATCGGTCGGGAAAGAGGGCTCCAAATCGGTGCCCTTCCGGCCGAGATCGGAATCGGCCCCTAAGTGCCAGCTGAAGAGATGTGAGCGGACTGGGAGGGGGCTGACCATTGCTTAATCTGCTGTGTGGTCCTTTACAAGTTCTTGGTCATAAAAGTTACTGTACAGCACGAATGTAGCAACAATTGCAATATCCCAATGTGTGTTAAACTTTACATTTTCGGCTCATTACTGAAATTGGATCTAGAAGCAAACAGTGCAACGATCAAATGAAAAATATATTTCGAAATATTTTTTAAATAGTAAGACTTTAAAAATTAGTTTAACAAACTGTTGAAACGTCCCTACTCTTATACAACATTTTGGTGTAACATGTATGGATTATTGGTGGTAATGTATCATTAATCACTGACCCCCCCTGTCATCCCTGCAATTGCATGTTTTCAGATGAAAATTAATATCTCAAACATTTTTGATTGGGCATTTATGGCCCCAACGCAATGGTCAATCACACATTTACAGAAAGGATGGTTTGACTAATTTCATTAGTTTTATGATTCTAAAGCTTGGCATGACTGACCAGTTGGATTTGTGGTGCTCAACTAAAATTGCAGAAATAGGCAGTGGGACTTGATTGGCAATAGAGCAGATTGTGAGTGCCTGCACTCCCTAAAAAGTTAGGGTCTTTACTTTTCTAAAGAGTGCACAATGGTTTTAGTTGTAGATCCTAGGATCAGATTAAAAGACTGCCTCTTTGGGATGCTCAAGACTTTACCCGTGTGACTAAGAACACTGGGCTAAACTTCACCCTGTAATCCCATGTGAGTGTTCTCTATATAAAATATGAGAACCACTGGACATTGTGCTGTCTGTCATTGTCAGGTTTACTTGCCCCACTCCATAACATCCCGTTCTTTCTAGTTTCAATTGTTTGCGTTTGCGGGCAGCTACATTTCGATCAGAACAGTTTTACATAGCATCGATGATGATCCATAAATCAGTGAGGCGGGATGGTGAACATACTTTAGAGAGGATAATTGTACAACTTGTTTGGTTAGAATCCTTGAATACATACTTTAACTAAGACTTCGACAGATAACTAACTAGTGGAAAATACATTCATTAAATATAGAAGTTCACAGCAATGCATGTGGGTAATCTGCCACACCTTTCAAGTGGTAACAGCTGATGCATCAGTACTGTTTTGAACTCCTGTTGGGAGGAGGCAGCAAAAATGTGTAGTCACTTGGAATGTCATACCAGTGAGCCTAAAAAGTGGAAACATTGGAAACTAGAGGCAGCGAGCTGTGGTTTAGGTGAGGTTGAATTTCATGGATTGTGGGTTTTATGTTAGTGTATAGAGGGATAAGATTTGTTGTGGTGCCATTCCATTTTCTGCTTTGACAATAAGGGGCCGATTCCGATGTCGGACGGACTCAGGTCCGTCTGACATAGGTCAGGAGCCGTAACCGACCGACCTGCTGTCGTCGGTTACTGCCCTGCAAGTACAATGCGACCGAACCCTGTTCGGTCGCACTCGTATACTTCACAATGGGAGCATGCATTCCGAGTGGGATGCATGCTTGCATTGTGAAAAGCAGGGGTGCAGTTCATCCCTGCACCCTGTGGCCGGCACCCCAAGGTGCCTGTCACCGGGTGCAGGGATCAACAGAGGGGCACCATAGGTGCCCCCAGGCTGCCATTCGGCGGCCTCGCACCCATGGGTGCCCTACTGGGGGCCCCCAAAGACAGTTTCCGACTGCCTTTTCGTGCGGAAAGACCTGCACGAAAAGGCAGTGAAAAACTGCCATCGTACTCCCTCGGTCGTGAAGAGGCGGCCGGGGGAGTACTGAAGGATTTCTGGACGGCGGACGGGCTCTCCGAGCCTGTCGGAAGCCATCCGGAAATCCGAGTCGGATTCCTTTCCGACCGAGCCCATCGGAATGGCTCGGTTGGAAAGGAATCCGGCCGGCACGTTCCGATTCGGTCGGAAGGGCTCCGGCCATCGTTCGGTGCCCTTCCGGCCGAAATCAGAATCGGCCCCTAAGTGTTAGGCACTTGCATAAGTCCAAGTTCTTTCTAGTGAGCTGGCACGCTTGGCAGTGGAATGCTGAGGTGAGAGATGTCTTGGGTAAATTATTCAGAAAAGTTTAGGACCTTTCCAAGTGGAGTGAAAAAGAACTGGTGAAGACCTACTAGAAGACTATTGTAATCGTTCAGTCTGCTGTGAATAGCAATCAGTTGATTAGTGTTTTGTCAAGTCTCGTTTAAACGGAGTTAGATCATATCTTGCTTCTGTTTAGTAGTTGGAAACATCCTGCAAAAGCTTTTTGGGGGGTTGAAGGTTTCTATTTTCATGCAAGAAAAGAACCTAAAGATTTCTGGCTGATCAGGCTAACTTCTGGTGGGGGGATGGTTGGTGTCAGGATGGTGCCACTAATAGGCATGGTACTTTTAAAGAGGGAAAGTATAGGGCCTCAGTTTTTGGAGAGTTCAACATGAATGATCATAGGGCCACCCAGTGTCTAATTGGTGTGAGGCAATTCGTGACTGGAGGTGGGGGTGTAAAAGTAGGAAAAGAGGAAGGTGCTGTCTGCATAAAGGTCATGGGAGAAACCGAAGGAGGAAATTTACATAGAGAACATTTGTGGTGTGAACAAATGAGGTGAGAAAGCACAAGAAAATGGATTAGTAATATGGTTGCGACCAGAGACCACTCACTATACAATTCTATTTATAGCACACTATCAATGTTTGTGTTGCTTCAAAACATTCTGCTGCTTGGGAATAACTCCACGATGTAAAATACTTAATAGTCAACAAAATAGCCTTTTTTCTCAGTCACTGGCTTTCCCCTTTAGAGGGCACCGAAGCTCCCTAGCCTGTCCCTTCTATTGAACATATCTATGTTTTGCCTTATGAGCCTTCTCCAACAAAACAGCATCTTCTTACACTTCTGTCGCAAGGACACAAAGATCTAGCTAAATCACAGGAAATCACAGGCCTCAAACTCAGTGGTTCCAAGATGGACGCTTCTTGATGCCACCAAAGCATGAGCCACTAACCCACACACAGCCCCTCTTACCTACTTTAACTGGTGGGAAAGTCAATCTCAACAAAATCTCTTCGCTACAGTTTACAGAATTCCTTAATATCTCCAGGTCACCTTTGGTTCTCCACTTATAGCCTGTTTTGTGCAGAGTGCCATGGGGAGCTTAAACTGAAGTGAAGAGGAGACATTTTTGTTCGGGAGTTTTTAACTTTAAAGCCCTGTACTAACCAGTAACTCTTAGAAATTGGGCCAAACTCCTGGGGATTACCTGTGCACTGATCCTTCAAACTGATGTAATACCGAATAACCTCACCCCCACTTATATAGCTACATATCTCTGGCTCCTGCTTAATCTGACATATTGCTATACTCATGCCCTGTACTGTGGCCTCCAACTAAACCCTCAGAACTGGCTGCAGCATCTGATGCTGGACTGGCACCAGCCTCTGCTAGCTATGCAGCGAAATCAGCACCTCCACTTCTGTGTGGGGACCAGCCGTTGACCGCAGTGGAGTGTGTGCTTACTACTCTAACTCCATAAAGTGCGCCTCGATACTGGGGTGGGTTAGAAAGTGGATCTAAGCAAATATAACTGCAGTTTTAGTTTTTGGATGCACTCGCTCAAACCTTCCTAAGCACACTATGACCCATGCCAGCAGTGCTCTGGGCCTCACAGAGATGGTGTGTGTCTGGGTTTGTCCTGGTTTACCAACACTATGAGCACCGATCTGGGCCTTACAGTGTGGGGTAAACATATACAGACACACAGACACGTACACACACAGACGCACACCTACACACACACCTCTTATCCCACCAATGAATGATAAGTGGTCCAGAGGTCCTGCTGAGCGTTCAGTGTTGTGCTCTGGAAATTGGATCAAATAAATGAAACTGAGAGTTACAAGCCTTTGGGGAAGAGGCAGACCCACAAGGCTTGCCTCAGGCTGAGATGACACAACACAGGGACACTCTTCCAGGAATAGCGTTGTGTTTATTGGCTGGTTGCAGCTCCTGTGTAAATCCACAGTTGTGGCTTGCTTGTTGTCTTCTGGACGGCTCTGTCCTGGGGCTCCCGCCCTCCAGCTCCTCGCGCACACGGTGCCACCGCAGACATTATTCGGTGTTATGGTCTCAGGTGTCGGTGTTCTACAGATCATTTACAGGTTTATTGCCACGTTAGGGTTTGCAGCCTGCAACCCTGGCAGTGAAAGGATGCCCGAGTGAGACTGAACAGAGGATGCACACCAGTGAACCAGGCCAGCTGCCTTGAGATGCAAGTTATGGGATCCTCTGAACGGTCGTGAAATACTACCCTGCTCCCTTTGTACTGGAAGACCAAACAAAGCATGAGAGCTCCGTTTACATACTTTCACTGCTCGTAATTAACAGCCAGAGAAGAGACGGATCAACAGGTTCTGGAGCCCAACACCCTCCTCAGGTAACCCATGCCGCCTTAAATCACGCGTGAAATAATAGTGCTACTCCCACACGGCGTAAGAACAGTAAATACAAGAACCGTGTTTGTTCTGCTGTATGTGTGCAGTTATATTTTTCTTTGCATCCGCTTTAAGTTAAGCTGCACTTAAAACCAAGCGGGGATTTTAGCCACTTATAAAGCTCCGTGTTGAAGTTAACCTGCTTCTAAGTGCCACGGCTAAACCTCCTTTATAGTGTCAGTGGCTGGCGTTAACCTTCTTCCAATCCCCACAACCTGGTGATGCAATGCTTTTAACTATTTCTGAGTTTACCTGTTTTTAAAAACTAAACACTGGAAATTCTCTTCCTATAAACGTAAAAGGCTGGTGTTTACCAGCTTTAAGTGTTACATGTTGGCATTTTGTGTATTTCTAAGCACAAAATGTTCCTCCCCATTTTGTAGCTTTGAAAAACATTATGTTGTGGTCATTTAGCTAGGAAGCCTTTGTTTTTGAGTCGTTTTAAAAAAGCGTCATTAATTTCCTCTCGTGCATTTGGCGCAGTATCACATATTTTTCTTACAGTTTCTTCTAAAATACAGAAGTAGTAACTGCTTATCTGCCTTTAATGATCCTCAAATTACAACAGATCGATGAGTGAACATGTCCTAATCAAAACCAAGGGCTAGCTTCTTAAAGCTATTTGCACGCCTCTGTGCATTTTCCCCCATATTTGTGTAAAACCATGCTCTGCGTCGTAGCATCAACCTCTTGTGTTTTAAGTGACTTTTTTGTTTTCCCTAAGGTTATTTTCTTTGGAGAGATCAATTTTGGAAGTGAATTTTCATATTTTGGGGCTCAATGGAAGAACTATCTACTAGTTGTCGATAGCTATTTGGGTGGAATAAGCTAATGTTTTTAACTAGCTCCAAATTGTTGCATGGTTATGAGTGAGTTGATTTACATGTGCAGGTAGGTAGAGTCCAGACCAGTGAGTCAGATAGCTTATTATGTATTTGACTCAAGGATAAGGAAGATCCAGTCATTTAGAGATTTCGAAAGTTGGTCTGGAAGCTAGTGAAGAGGCTAAAAAGCTATTGGCCTAGTTAAGAATCGAACGTACAGTTCAGCCATCCACTGTGGCTCAAACACAACCATCACTAGATCCATCCCTGGAAAGTATTCATATCTGGTCTAAATTCTGTATACAGTGTAACGCTTGTGGATCTCTTTTTCAGTTGAGAAGAAGAGGAACTCAGATATCCGACCTCCTTGAAATTCATCGTGATTGTACCCCGAATGTGCCGATTCCCTGGGTTAACTATATCTTTCAGCATTAGGGCATGTCCTGCGATCGTGTTGCAGTGCATCATTTAATGAGTGACTGACAACCGGGCACCTGCTTCCTGGTGAAATTTTTAGGTTGAGCCTAGGCAGCGCATGCGCTGTCTCTCGACATGTTGTATCTACTGTATGGGGCTTCAGCACGCCATCGCTTGTGATTGGTTCCTTCATGTGCTTTTCGAAATTCTTTTGCTTTCGTTGGTGAATAGGTTACATTTGTCCCTCCTTTGCTGTTTTGGTCACGCCCTGGAGACTGGCCCTGTTACATGGATCATCTCACAATCACCATATACATTAGTTTTGGCTCACTACTCTTTCTTTTTGCCTCTGCTTCTGGTTTAAGATTGGTGAGTTTATTGGTGGCCTCAGGCCCCGGAAGCCTACACGCACACACCATTGTTAATGCGCTCCCCATGTTGGTTTCCTCACACCTCACTATGTGACATGTGTCCCTTCAGGACTGCGGTCTTTATTTAGGCTCCCCATGGGTATTTTCTTCTCAAGCCAATTCTCAGTTTGTGGACAGTGCTTCATGCAATTTAATGCGCTCCTTTTGTGGACTTCAACACGCCAAACTACCTATCTTCTTTCAGGCACCCTGTAGGTCCCCCCATGAAGCCGCTGTTACATGTGTCGGACAGTGGCTTCGATTAGCTTGCATACGTCACTCGGGCAGACACAGCGCTCCATTCAGCAGTCTAGTCCTTGTTGCCTCCAGCTGCTTCCGGGTGCGTGACCCACGCAGGCACAGCTGCCTTTAATTACTGCACTCCCTGCTAGACTATCAGCATGCAAGGACTCACGCCGGTGCTTCGGACAGTGGATTCCTTCCACTACTACGCTCCCATTTCACTCTGTGCCTTGGCCCACTTGTATTCATCCCCAGGTGAGTGAGTGACTCTCTGTTAGGTGCTTGTACTGATCATTCAATTTTGTAATAATTAAGTTGGTTGTGGCAATATCTGCATTTGTCAGCACGTATTTGCTGCCTATATCGTTGGTACATGTGTTCTGCTGTCTATTTGTTGTTTTTTGTCAGTGTGCAAACTGCGTGTTTAAAGTGTTGCTGTGTGTTTGAGTTAGTGTATGCGTTTATCCTTGTTTGTTGCTATCCATCTACATGAGGCAGTCTTTGAATAATTTTTTGTAATGTTCTGTACTTCTGTAAATGTTTGTATTTCTTCCTGTGTGGCTATCTGTCCATGTGTGTGTGGGAAAAAGGATGTTGCCGTGGGTCTACGTATGTGCCTGTGTCTATGCTTGTGTGTCTGGGTGTGCCTGAGTGAGAGAGAGATTAAGAGACTGTTGTGTGCATGTGTTCTTCCGTTTGTTACTGTGTCTATATTAGTTATTTGTGTTTCACTGGTTTTCCGATAGTGTTTGTATTCCTCCCTATTTTTTTGCTGTGTCTCTGTTTGTCAGCCTGTGTGTGTCTGCTTCGCACTGGCGTAGCAAGGGGGGGGGGCGGAGGGGGCGGTACGCCCCGGGCGGCACGAGTTTTGGGGGCGGCGGCTAAATTAATCGCCAACAGCCCCCCCCCCGCTCTTCAGCGCTCGGCGGCGGCGGCAAAAGGCAGGGACCGCCACGGGCGGCAGAGTCCCTAGCTACGCCACTGCTGCTTTGCTGAAAGCGTTTGCATGTATATGTGTGTGTGTGTGTGTAGAGCGGCGTGTTTTGCTGAGAGTTTGTATATGTAGATTCGTTTGTTTGTTCACCCTGCTTTAAGTGTGTGTTTTTGTGAGGGGTGTGCGTGGCCTCTTCTGGGCAATATACTTTGCCATCTTTTTAGTTTGTTTCAGCAGGCCACTATAAGTTTTTAAATATGTGGGTATAGTTTTGGGCTGAAAAGTATACACGTTTTTATGTTCCATTTCCATGCATCATCTGTTAGCATCCAACTCTCTGCCTGTAGGAGTGTGTCATGGTGCCTGGCTACTGGCAGCCACCCCTTGAATCACACCTACCTTTCAGGGTTTACTTGAGGTGATCCTGAGGGCTACTCTGTCCTTGGGGAGAGTGTGAAAGAATGCAGGACTTGCAGACAGAGCTACTAGAGCACTCCTGAACTGCGCCACCACCACGCCACACAGGCACGGGACAACCCCAATTGTCCATTTATCAGCTGAAAGTGATTATCTGTTATCAGCATCATCCCTAAATGGAAGAGAAATGCTACCAGCCTCCTGGAGGAGGGAGGGGGCCTGCCCTGGTCATCAAGGCGGCAAGTCATGGCTTCTTAAAATGTAATGAGTGTGCTTTTTGTTCACGTTAAATGCACATCTTATGTGACAGGCCAGGTGGATAATAGAAACATTTAGTCGAAAGCTAATAGTAGATGCCTTCAGCATTTTCTTGCCTGTGGGGTGCCCTCAGTGCTTCCCTGAGTACACAATGAGGAGAGTAGCGCGCTCCTCCCAGGGGCACTATGCATTCAGTTTCCAAACACAAAAGTTGATTAAAACCGCTGGGGGCCATTGGCTTCACTTTAGTGAAGCATCTCCAGGAGGACATGACACTTGCAGTTTCAACTACAACACAAGGGCAGGAAGCCCGCCTGATATGACATGTCACCTTGAAATCTAGCCACTGCTAGAGAGAGGCAACACTTCTTGGATACACATATGAGCCGTGTATTTATACTGAGTGTTAAAACTGGGGGTCTCTAGTTGGCTGAGGTAGGTACCTTGGTCCAAATAGGGACCCTTGCTTCTAGTTAGGGTAAGGAGGGACACACGCTTAGATAACCCCCGCTCACCCCCTGGTAGCTTGGCACGAGCAGCCAGGCTTATCTCCAAGACAATGTGTAAAGTATTTGCAACCACACTCCCAGTAACACAGTGATAACACCACAAATGGACACCACACTGGTTTCATAAAAATAGCGGTATCTTTATAAAAGGAATACGATGAGACCAAACGATAGAAATCCAACATATGCGTATTCGTAATATTTCGCTTTGCCGGTTATTAGGCCAGCAATCACTTGTAGGGTCTTGTGGTATTAAATGAGCAATTCACGATCTCTAATGCAGTCCTAATGCAATGCTATGCAGTTCGTAATGCAGTTCGTAATGTAGTAATAAGACAGTCCTTACTGCAAGAATCAGGCAGTTCGTAATGCAAGAATAATGCGGTTCGTAATGCAAGAATCAGGCAGTTCGTAATGCAAGAATAATGCGGTTCGTAATGCAAGAATCAGGCAGTTCGTAATGCAAGAATAATGCGGTTCGTAATACCAGAATCAGGCAGTTCGTAATGCAAGAATAATGCGGTTAGTCAATCTGCGCAGTCAACTCGGGCACCACTAGGCCCCAACAACAGAGACAAGGGTCGTAAGCTTAAAGGGGCGGCCTCAGTACTGCTGGGCAGGTACGGGCCGCTCGGGGACTCAGCGCGTCTAACGCGGTGCAGCGGGAGAGAGCTCAGAGCACTCCTGTACTCCTCCTGCACGCCTCCCCAGGCCACACACGCTTGCGGCTCCCGACCGGAGTCCAAACCTTACCTGGGGGGGGTGCGCTGCCTCGCTCTCTCTCTCCGCTCGTCGGATGTCCTGCTGGGCGATCCCGATCACGTTGCAGCTCTGTTGCGAGGCGACGCTGTAGCCGGACGGGTTACGGCTCTGCCTTCTCCTTCGTTGACGATCTTGGGCAGATTCCTTTCGACGAACAATGATCACGATCCCTTTCACCTTGTAGCTTCCTTAGCTTCAAGAAATCCTTTAGCACGTTGCGGCTCGGGCCGGCGGCGGCGATCTTTACTCACAGCCTCAGTTACGATGACGGCTCGGGCCACAAACAGCAATGCAGCAGCGTGGACGATGTTTCACGCTGCAGAGGCAATGCGGTCACGGGGCACCTTGTAAACAGCACCACGGACCACACAGCAGTCTCAGGCGTGCAAAAAGCACACTCACACATCGTCGCTGAGACACACTTGGAAATTTTTATGTTCCTGAGTTTCCAAAACAGGGGACCAGCTCTCCTCGGGCCCTTGGAGACAAGTTACTTCAGGACACAGCACACAGCAAAGTCCTCTCAAGCAGGGGGGCACAGCACACAGCAAAGTCCCTTGTCCTCTCCTCAGTCAAATCAGCAAACTGCAGGCCAGCCCCAGAACACACAGCAAGGGCAGTCCTTCTCTTCAGTCTCTTCAGCTGTTCTTCTTTGGCAGAGGTTCCTCTTGATCACGAAGTAGTTTCAATCCTTTTTCAGTATGGATTTCAGTCTTGAGTTCAGGGGTTTCAGCTCTTACATTTATACCCCTAAATGCCTTTGAAGTCTTTGTGTTCAGGGGGCTCTGACCCCGGTCCAAACCAGACCTGGGTGTCTTCCTGCCAGTGCACACCCTCTTCCTTTGATAGTCAGGGTCTGGGGCCCAGACGCTCAGCAGGAGGTGGAGCCATCCTCTGCGGGCAGCAACACAGCCCTCTTCACATGCAGGGGGCTACTCCTCCCCCCCCCACATCAAACGCAGGCCAGCCTGTTGCTGTCTCACTTACTCCTCCCTGGGGTCAGGACACTTCCCAGACCCTGTCACATCCAAACCCAGACAGGCAATACACAACCAGGCAGAGGCACGCAGGATGGTTAGGACAAGAAACCAGCCACTTCTAAAAGCGTGGTTTCTAAACACACAATTCAAAAACCATCTTCACAAAAAGATGTGTTATTAAATTCTGAGTTCAGGCACACTAAACTCCATCTCTCCATCTTCTGCCTATGGGAAGATATGCTGGAAACATGGGACTCAGCATTCCCCATTCTGTCCTATGGGCAAGATGGCCTTGCAACAGTGAAAAGCGAATTTGGCAGTATTTCACTGTCAGGACATGGTACACACCTCAGTACATGTCCTACCTTTCACATACACTGCACCCTGCCCATGGGGGTACCTTGGGCCTACTATAGGGGTGTCCGATGTGCATAAAAATGGAAGGTAAGGCCTGGCAAGTGGGTGCACTTGCCAGGACAACAAGGCAGTTAACAAACTGCGTGCAGGCACTGCAGTGGCAGGCCTGAGATCTCTTCTTAGGGCTACTTGTGTGGGTGGCACAATTAGTGCTGCAGGCCCACTAGTAGCATTTGCATTACCAGCCCTGGCACACATAGTGCACTATACTAGGGACTTTACTAGTAAGGCAAACATGCCATTTATGGACAACCAATTACCATAACACTTTATACAGGGAGCACTTGCACTTTGACACTGATCAGCAGTGGCAAAGTGCCCAAAGCATCTAAGCCAGCAAAACAAAATCCATCACAGCATCAAAAATAGAGGAGGTAGAGGCAAAAAGTCAGGGGTAACCACGCCAAGAAATGCCAGGTCTAACACAGAGCATTTGATGCTAAAAACATTTTATTGGGTACTTTGAGCTGCAATTTCATTCAGATGTACAGTATTTTACATTCCTTTACTGCAGAACTTCTTTTCTTCTCTACCCTAAAGTGGGTGTTTGATGTTGGCTTAATTAACAGTAGTATTGCTCACAAATAAATGTACAGCCCGCTCTTCAAATTTAGTTTGTAAATTTAAAAAGAGGTGTTTCTGTTTTTCAACACTGTGGTGTCTTTTTCTGTTGAACCAAAACGCACTGTCGACATCAACAGGGAGCCCCTTTCACAAACTCTCTGAACCAGGCGCTGAGCCAACTGACCTATCCTGTTAGAAACCTCATATAGGCAAAGCTACCTGTACTGTTTGTGTTAGGCGCCTGCTTCACGTGGAACTCCTTTATAAGACAGATATAGTAAAGTGATTGCCCTCTAGGCTCTTGTGTAAGGTGTTCACGCAAAAGCACAGGGAAACAAAGCCCTGCCCAGCAGTGCAAGCATCCTTGCCCTGCTCACCAGTGAGCACCTGGGACACGCAGAGGTTTCAGACTCCTGCATTCTTTGCTCTGCCCTCCTTGCGGTGATCGCAAACAAGTGTGCAATGGTTTACCTATGTGATGGCAACTGACGTGAGCTTGATAGTTCCACATTGAGACTGGTGTGATTTTACAAAGGCCAGCTCCTCCTCTATAAACTGCTGGTGGAAACAAGTCTATGCCAGCCTGGGTCAGATTCAATGCAGCATATATAGGTGTCTACACATCCTGATATGGGCTATCTATTCTGTGCAGCACTCCCCCTCAGCACTCCCCCTCATTTGCCCCCCCTCCACCATGCCACATAATTCCACTACACAAATCCACTAAACAGCACACAATTCCACCTCACACAATTCCACAGCTAACCATTCCAATGTAACCCGCATAATTCCACTTCACACCACATACATCCACTTCACTCCAAACCAAAACACATAGGTAAAAGACATTGTCATTTACAACGCCAATGGCTCTAACTCTTGCAAATGTGATACCTATTGCCAATGCTTGTTTATCACTGCAGTCAATGGTGTGGATTACTGCAGCATGGCCATGACAACCATATTGTAGGGGATCTCTTTGAGACAGGGTTTTTATTTGTTTATAAAAATCATAGAAAATTAGTGTAAGAAAACGCAGTAAAGTAAATCTGAAAAAAAATTCTGAAGATTCGACTGCAATTTCCTATTTCCAAACATATGCCGTCTTATAAAATGCAAGTTGAATACATTTAAAGCACATTGAGATTAAGGAAAACATAGGGGCTAAATATGAATAAGGAATGTGGCCAAAAGTTGGAGATAGTGTTGAATAGTAATGTCTTTTCTCATTCTCAATTCTATAATGTAGATGTGGCTACTCTTACCTGGTTTTTGGCATTTAAAAAACCCCGAACATCTTGAAACAAATGTGCAACCATTGATGCGGTATACAATGTGACCGTAGTTCAATAATATATGCACACTGATGAACGTTGCAGAATCAAATCTGATTTTCAATTTACAAAACCAAGGAAATATCCTGTACATACTTAGCAAAGATTGCTAACGCTAGGTTTTCGGAAGATAGGTAAGTACAGGATCATAGTGCACCACCCTTGTCTCTAGTGATCACCTCACAGGTGACGTCATATGCAACGTTAATACGAACATTAATGATTGTTCGAATCAGTATTGGCAGCAATACTGTTAGGAACGGGGACTTAAAGAGAGGGGAAAGGGGATTATACTGTGCCGTTCTTTCCCTCTTTCTCCTTCCTCGTATACTCCCCCTCTATCTCTTCCTCTCTTCTTCCCTAGACCTTTCCCGTCTCCACTGCATCTTCTGGTCTTTACAATAATTGTTTTCCTCTTCTGCTCTTTCCCCATCCATGATATCCATTATTCCTCTCTGGCCTCCTTTTTCAGCTGCATATATCCTTTCTTACTTTTTCGATGTTCAGTGTTATTTTTCCTATTTTCTTTGCTCTCTATCGTACCTGCCTTGTATATATTCCCAATCGCTCTACTTCTAGACTATCTGTCCTCTGCTTCCCTTCTTTCTCACCATTTTCCTCACGGTATTTTGTTCTTTTCCCCTCTCTGCTCTTTCCCCTATACTCCCCAACCCCTCTTAAACTTGTACACCCCTGCTGTCTTCATCTGGCCCCACTTCCCTTTACCTCATGAAGCCACACCTCCCCCGTTATGTGCTCTTTTCCTTTCATAGCCTCTCCCACTCCTTGCCTCTTTGTCCTCCAGTTTCTAAAGTCGGTACTGATGCCCTCCCTAATGCCATTAATGCTGAGACCAGAGATGTTACCTGTAGCTCAGTGGGTTATTGCGCACTCCACACAGATCTGTCTGCAGCCTTCAAGCCCCACCGGGATTCTTCACTCGTTGATTCTTCTGTAGTCAATAAAGTCCAAACGACCCATCTGGGTAATACAGACATCTCTTGTTTCTACACCATAGCACTTCAAGGCTTTGATAAGACTTGCTCTGTAAAAATGCATAAATGTTTTTAATAATCACAAGCATTTTGATGCAGTTTGCTGTGATTTCTGATTTCCATGATTGTAATTATAACGTGATAATAATAAATGTCTGTTAGCGTTCTGGGGTGTGTTATTTAATGATTCCACGTTGGATGGTGTATTTATTGAGCCCGTGTTTCTCCAACAACCACTTTTTAAAAATAAAAATTGCTGCGGATTCCTTGAAGTGAACTTGGAAACTGCTGTTTTAAGAGATGGGTGGTGAGAAGTTTTTCGGTTCTGTTTTTTATCGTGGACATTTGTAGGGACTGGCCGGTGATAATGCAGCACCTTTAGCAGTCCTATTTATTTATTTTGCACTTCCACTATAATGGATGGTAGTGCTTTGGGATGGAAACAGTAGCATTTGTCAGATCCTGTAATCGATTCTAGATAACAAAACAATAACATGCAACAACTCTAAAAGCAGCAACACAACATAATACAAAATCACACTCACAATAAAACAACATAAACAATGCAAGGAGGCAACCTTACGCAATAATGTACCCAATAACAGAATGTTCTGCACCAATCAAGCACACATTAGACCACTGTAACAATACAGTACACTAGAAAATCAACACAACAATAGAACAACAACAGTTTGACAATTCTGTTGGCGTTTTATTGTTGTGTTGTTTTGTGTTCAAGAATTGTGCTGTTGTATTGTTTCATTGAGTTATTTGGTTATTTTGTTATGTTGTGTTAGTATGTAGTTTTGTTCCATTTTCTTATTTTGTTGTGATGGGTTAGTGTGTTGTGCTGTAGTGCGCTTACTTTGTTATTGTGTGGTATTGGTGTGGTGTTGCTATGTTAGTTTGTTGTTTTTGGTATTTTTGTCTAGATGACTTGTATTAGTTTGTTGGATTTTTTTGTTTTGGGCTGTTATTGTTTGTGCTGTTGTTTTGTTGGTGTATTTTGTTGTGTTCAATAGTTGTTTGTCAATACATTACTGTGTTATCTTGTACTTTGTTACAATGCTGTTATATTTTGTTATGTATTTGTGTTAGTGTGTTATTTTGTTATTGTAGTGTGTATTATGTTGTGTTGCTGTATTTCTTTGTTACTGTTTTGCTCCTGGTGTGTTGGTTTGCATTCATCTGTTGCTGTATTTTGTTGATGTGAGGGTATATCGTTATTTTTTGTTGTATTGGTGTGATGTGTTTATTGTGTAATGTGTTATTGTGTTGCTGCTATGTTATTGCAAGGTTTTGTTGTCTTTTTGTTACGTGGTGCTGCGTTGCTTTGAGTATTGTGTTGTGCAGTTGTTATACTTCAACCGTAGGCCAGTTGGTTAAATGTGCACAAGCACTTTGGTCACACAATGCCATCACCCCCTGGGATTTGGAAACTACCGCCTGTGCAGACCTCCAGAGAGCCAAGGAAGGACATGTGAGCAAATGTCTAATGGAACAGCGGGTAGGCCGCCTGTATTAGTAATCTGAAAAACATAGACATAAGTGAATGGAAGCAGGGGGACAGTTTATTGGCTCCCTCGGGTGCCAGCCAGGACAGAGCCTGTGCCCGGGGCATTATCGGCACAGGTGCTGTGATGTCCGTAGCCTACTCATTGCCAGTCGGAACTGGGCCCGCTCACCTGGCGATCTGACTCATCTCCACAATAAAACGGTCCTCTGAGATGGCATCCAGCCTAACCAGGCCTTTACGACTGGGCTGGTCCGTTCATCACGTGACCCCCAGACAGCTGGTCTCTTCCTGACCCCTGGGACCGCTCATGCCTCCGAGCTTGCGCCGGCAGGGGCAGGAGTGTGGCGCAGGGGAGGGGCAGGGAGTAATGTTACCCATTGCTCTAAGTAGGCCAAGACCTACCAGGAGTGCATGTTCTGACACTACGTGGCAGGTGGTTACAGTTGTTTACCATTGGTGTTTCAGAGCCTAAGCATCCTTTCATTTCAACTGAATGCCACATAACTTTTAAACTTAGCTTGTCTAGTGTTTTTAAATCGGTTTTGCCCTGGGTGCGTAGAGGGAGAGAGCGATCAGAGAGGCAGTGGGGAGAGAAGAGGTGGGAGAGAATAAACGGATGGAAAGAAAGAGCTAGTGCGAGGAGACGAGGGAAGCTGGGCTGGTTTGCGCATGTTTGCCTGGGCTGCTTTTGGGTCCCCAGTTCTGCCCTTTTCACGTGCATTAATACTAGACCTCTGCTCGTGTAAAGGCTTCCTAAGCCCCATCAAGTTTAGGGCCCGCCACTTCTTTATTCCACTTAAAGCACTGACTTTACCTGCGATCGTTCCTGCATGGATTGCTACGGCCTTTCGTTTAATTTTTAGTCAATATTATGAGGGGAGAGGATGTGGTCTCACAGTTAGATTGCCGACCTTAGAGCTGAGAAACCAAGGTTCGAGCCTCGGGATCGACTGTGATTCTGGGCACATCACTTAATCTCCCCGTGCCTGCTCCCCCCCCCAAAAAAAAATATGAATTTGTCCTTGTGTAACATAACTGGTGCTCATGTTAAGCGCTCCAACTCCTTCGGCTCCAGTTCGCGCTATATAAACCTGCAAAAAAAATAATAAAAAAAATGCAAGGGCATCTGGACATTGTGAAGGCAGCCTTTTGCTATCCCGGCATTCGGCTGAGTGGGGTCAGGAGCACTGTTTAGAGCAGTCCCAGTAACACCACAGAAGGCACAGAGATTATTTTTGTCACATGCTCTTTCTATGACTTAGAAACATGTGTTGATCTCCTTAATTTCATGGTGAATGAACTTGTAAAATAGTTAATGCTGGTCTCAGCTATCAGAGCATCTAACATATTACAGGAAAACACCAATTAATTCAATTCCGAATATAAACCCTCTAGAAATTATTAAATACAGACAACAGACATTGTTATTAAGCGGCTCACAGTGACCCAGCTTTTCGACTTCATAAGAAATATATGTTGAGCTGGCCCTGCTGAGATACAAACCTGAAACCTGCATACTAGACCTACATCTCAGTATAGAGGAGTTAACTCTTTGAGCTACGGTACCAGCAAGATTTTAACTTTAAATTCAAGCACTGAACAAGGAGTGTATCAGTATACTAACCGGTTCGAACACAAGGACCCTCCAGCTCCAGACAAAGACTGAGCACAAATCAGTACTAGAACCTGCAGTAAATTGCTGCTGAAATTTTGCTTCACTTGACTGTGTCATGTGTGCAACGGGGTTGTCTAGGCATAGGGACACTGTGGTTGCTATTGATACAAACGAAACCAGACTCTGTTCATCTCACATACTTCTAAAAACATTAGCACCTGTACTCTAAGTGAAATCAAAAAGATGGGCGAAGTCTCTCAAAGGACGCGGCCCAAGAAGGGTAACTAGGAATCCTTTCCTGGAGGAGTGTCCTGTGTAAGTAAGGGCATGGCTTAAAACATGTGAACTGAAACCCTGTGCTTCACCTGACCAGTATTTGTTTGCACCTCTCTGAGCTTGCGGTTGTTGCATCCAGGGACATAACAGAACTACGAGCATAAGCCTAAAATAAGCCAGGACTATTGGTTTTTCCAATGCTTGTTAGCTGCATCCGATTAATGAGTAACAACAATTATTTAAATTAATCTAAATACTTCACTCATAAAATTAACAACCCTCAAAATCCATCTCTGGAGCTTTTTAAAAGAGTCAATAATCTCTCTTTTCCTTACAGCCCAATTAATTTGGATGTTTTGCAGTCCTTCTGCGATAATCTTGCAGCCTTCCTTTTGACAAAGGTTAGTAAGTAACATCTATCTTGAATTCCCTGAAAATAATGACTCAGACTTGCACAACAGTGATGCTTGTTCAGTAGAGACATCTAATGACGGTGCCCTACCCATGTTTCCTATCTCTCAGAAACACACGTTAATGCTCGTGTTCTTGGTATGAAGTCTGTGGCACCATCATATCTTTGTCTTAC
This sequence comes from Calotriton arnoldi, assembly GCA_963921515.1. Lineage (NCBI taxonomy): Eukaryota > Metazoa > Chordata > Amphibia > Caudata > Salamandridae > Calotriton > Calotriton arnoldi. Next base: position 2,809,538 of record CAWUFW010001018.1, on the reverse strand, counting down.
TAAAATTTTGCAACTGGTCCTTACAACTATTTACAATATAATTAAGGAGTCTGGTTGTTTCCCAAAAGCCTTTATAGAGGCTACAGTTATACCTCCTATCAGGAAGCCTAATCTAGATCCTGAAGACTTTAAAAATGATCACCCTATCTTCCTTCTGCCTACGCCTGCCAAGATACTAGAACAATATCTTAATCAGGAACTCATGACATTTATAGATAAGTACGAACAGTAGACGGTATCAGAATTATTGTGGAGATTGACGTTGCTGCTGCTCTCATCATGGTATATCTGTCCGCCGCATTTGATACTGTCTCCCCTTTGATACTGCTGTCCTGCCTCACACAGCTAGGTATTAATGATAATTAGAAGGACAACAAGGGAACCCTACTCACTGGGAGCCTGGGTAAGTAAATTGGAAGCGTAACAATGGCTCCTGTGAAACAATAAAAACGGTAATAATAAGGATGCGCACAATGGCAGTATACAGAGTTGCGTGGATGTCAGAGAGAAAAGCTAACCACATACACAAGAGTGTAGGTATATAACCATTTTTATAAATTTTAATGCATGAAATAAATATTGTGTTTGGCAAACAATAGTTTACCAGGAAATTAATACGTGTCCCAGTGAAAAAAACATAGTAAACCTAAACAATTGGTGACATAATGTGTGACTTATGTACAAGGTTTAAAACAATAGGGCGACCATTTGTAGTTTTTACAATATGAACAACACTAAATACAGTCATCAATGTTGGATTCAAGGTTCGCCCTGTTTAACAGTCGACGGCGTTTCAACCCTATTTTGAAATGTAGGGTCTCTTCAGGACCTGGAATGTGGGACACCTAAAAACAAGTGAGGGATAGTGTCAGCGTATTGCCAGTAAGCACTACCAGTATAGAAACGAAACACCCATGCTTGATGTTTATGTACGTGAAGGGCGGTAGGTCTTGCCTAATGTGAAGAATAGTGCCACCATGTGATAGGTGAGAAAGAGAAAAGGCTACTCACAGGGAACCCGTCCGGGTGCTGTGAAAGAATGACAGCCGAAGGTCAACAGAGACATTATTTACAGAAAGGCAGGGCTGCTAGTATTTACAGCGTCGTGGCCTACCGCCCTTCAGGTACATAAACATCAAGCATGGGTGTTTCGTTTCTATACTGGTAGTGCTTACTGGCAATACGCTGACACTATCCCTCACTTGTTTTTAGGTGTCCCACATTCCAGGTCCTGAAGAGACCCTACATTTCAAAATAGGGTCGAAACGCCGTCGACTGTTAAACAGGGCGAACCTTGAATCCAACATTGATGACTGTATTTAGTGTTGTTCATATTGTAAAAACTACAAATGGTCGCCCTATTGTTTTAAACCTTGTACATAAGTCACACATTATGTCACCAATTGTTTAGGTTTACTATGTTTTTTTCACTGTGACACGTATTATTTTCCTGGTAAACTATTGTTTGCCAAACACAATATTTATTTCATGCATTAAAAATTTATAAAAAATGGTTATATACCTACACTCCTGTGTATGTGGTTAGCTTTTCACTCTGACATCCACGCAACTCTGTATACTGCCATTGTGCGCATCCTTATTATTACCGTTTTTATTGTTTCACAAGGAGCCATTGTTACGCTTCCAAGGTATTAATGATAAGGCATTAAGGGGCCCATTACGATACCCGGCGTAAAAGAATCCGCCAGGCATGGAAGCGGCAAAAATCCGCCCGCACACACCGCCTGAACACCGACCACGCCATTATGAGTACACAAACCGAAAACCGCCATCGGCGGAAAAATCACACAAAATACCGCCCGCCATCGTCCGAGTCGGAGTCAAACCGCCCGCCACGGACGGAAACACGCACGACAACACAAAACCGCCCGCCCACACGGCCGACACACCGCACGTGAAATTACGATCGCACCGCCATGAGCGCGGAAAAACAACAAATATACCGCCCGCCAGCGCAAACAACGCCGATGAGAATCGACACGGCAGAAGCCATGGCGCCAACGTACCTGCACAGAAACCATCCGCACACAAAACCAATAGCACACAACATGGCCAACAAGTCCACACAGCAAGGCTCACACAAATACACAAGCACAGTACACATCCCGAAAACACCCCCCGGACAAACAAAAAATACAAAGGCCAGAACCCCAGACACAACACACCTGAAAACAACAGACCATGAGGACACACCCACATAGGTGAGTACAAAAGCAGCACTCCCACAGACCACAACCCCTTGCTACATTGCAAACCAGAGAGGAGAGGAGAGGACACAGTGACACAGCAAGGACAGCAGCACACCACAGAAACGCACACATCACTACCACCACCACCACCACCAAACACCACCACCACCACCAAACACCGGCACCACAAACCCCCTGCACATTACACAACACACACCGCACCAGCACCACAAACACCATGGCACCACAAAGGATGCCCAAGTTCACGCCCATGGAGCTGACGGTCATGGTCGACGAGATCATCAAGGTGTACCCACAAATCTATGGGAACATGGTCCAGCACACACCACTAGCCACCAGAAACAGAATGTGGAACCGGATCGTAGACCAGGTCAATGCAGTCGGGACCCTGCCCAGGAACAGAGTCGAGATAAACAAACGTTGGAATGACGTAAAAAGCCTGGTCAAGAAGAAGGAGGGCAAAAACAGAGAGCTGGCTGCCGTCACTGGCGGAGGGAATCCCGCGCTCTTTAAGACCTTCAAAGCGTGGGAGGAGAAGGTGCGAGTCGTAATCCATCCGGAGATCCTCGCCGGATTAGCAGGGGGAGTGGAGGCTGGTAAGTACAAACTAATGTATACCAGCACACCGCTATGTACTCACATGCGCAACTACCATGCCACAGCTCCCAGGGACAAACACCCCCATGTCCAGCACACAATACACAACACATCACACACACATGCAACAGACACTACCACACACAGCCCAAACCGAACAACTGTAAGATGCGTGGGGACATGTGTACACTAAGCCAGCCACGTAACCACCAACAGGTCCCCAAATATGCCAGAAGCGCCACAACGAGCACCCACCACACCCATGTGTCCGCCACAGCTGCACTAACCGACAAGTAACAGGTAAGTGGCAGGAACACAAAGTGCAGTGGGTGGGAGGGTGGACAGCCCAAGTACAACACACACCAGGCCCCAGTCCCACAGCACAGCAAGGAGGAGCATCCCCCACACCCCACAGCCACGTGTCAGCCACCGCAGTGCACAACGACAGCCGAAAGGCAGACATCACGGTCCACAGCAATCGGTGTCAGTGGGTGTACAGCCACCCCCACGACCCACTACACCCCCCCACCCCCACAGACCTGCAACATGGAGCACCCCCCGCTTAGAGCCATGTGGCATCCAGTACAGTGCACGCACGAACAACTTGCAGGTGGGAAACTGGACAGGGCTGGATTACTGGAGGCATGAGGACCATAACACCACCAACACATGGGACATGTCACGTAGCAGACGAACACGCAGCACCGCCCACCGTCACGAACAAGGGAACAATGTGCACACGGACATGAACAACAGACTCACACCCCACATGACCCATCACAGACATAGCAACACCCAAGGAGCCACGTCTGCATGCACAAGCCACACTGAATATAGTCCCACACGGCAGCCACTGTGCAACTCATCACACACAACCGAAACACCATTGAAGTCCTGTCCATGTAGCCCCTACTGCCTGTCAACCACACACCCCACAACTACGCCTATGTAAGACAAACAACACTAGACGCAACAGAGCGGAACAACAGAAATGCACACGAACACCACTGAACCCATCAAACTCACAGACACACCATGCACATACAACATACCATCCATCCCATCCGTCAGCCCCAGTCTCATGAAAGGCATGTCATCCGCACAGCTGCCACACATACAGCAGTCACGCTAAGACACATGCCCATGACCAACCATGTGCCAGAAGTCAATTAAGCGCACGACACACTGTGAGCAACAACACACAACATGGGCCACCCCCCCGAGCACTGCAGTGATGCACATGGCACAGGGCAGCACGCACACCAAGGAGATGGGACAACTGCAATACGTTGGCTGGCACACAACTATCACTCACCCATAACGATGCGTCCAATGCCATGTCCAGTAACCACAACAGACAGCAAATATGCAGGGCATGTCAGGCATGCACACACCTCAGACCATGCACTGTCATGCAGCCACAACACATGTCACGTTCGGCACCCATGGCTCACAGCATGTACCCCAAAAGCATATCCCCTCCCAAATGCGAATCTGGGGCATGGCCCCCATGTTGCCATATGCGTTCCTAAGCGTTCCATTTGAACCCCAAAAGCATATCCCCTCCCAAATGCGAATCTGGGGCATGGCCCCCATGTTGCCATATGCGTTCCTAAGCGTTCCATTTGAACCCCAAAAGCATATCCCCTCCCAAATGCGAATCTGGGGCATGGCCCCCATGTTGCCATATGCGTTCCTAAGCGTTCCATTTGAACCCCAAAAGCATATCCCTCCCAAATGCGAATCTGGGGCATGGCCCCCATGTTGCCATATGCGTTCCTAAGCGTTCCATTTGAACCCCAAAAGCATATCCCCTCCCAAATGCGAATCTGGGGCATGGCCCCCATGTTGCCATATGCGTTCCTAAGCGTTCCATATGAACTCCAAAAGCAAAGTACAAACCAGACCCAGGATGGGCCAGGAGCCCGCATACACCAGAGTCACAATGAGTAGGGGCACAGCAACACACCCATCGGCATGGCCAATCCGTCCCATGCCACATGTGCACAGCACACAGTCCCATTGCCTAGCACACACAACTACAGATGCCACAGCCACACACTCGCCTCCGGGAAACCCATGTACGAGATTGCACGAACTGCCAATGTCAGACGACTAATACATACTTCGCCAGGTGCAACACAATAACAAATCTCATTCTCTCCACAGGTGACGAACTGCTGGATGCTGGGGATGGAGACAGCAGCCAGCACAGCCAGCCTACAAGCCCCCAACGAGGACACACGGATCTGGAGGATCTGTCCTCCTCTTCGGACACGGACCACCAAGCTGGCCCATCTGGCGTGGCAGGGCCCAGCCGCTCCCCAGGACCCCTCCTACCCACCAACCCATCATCCAGGGATGCTGAACAGTCCCAGTCCCCTGCTGCCACTGTCGTTGCGGCCACACCCACGGTCATTGCGGCCACTACCACTGCCGCAACCGCCACCATCGCCGCACCGACCACCACCGCCTCCACCACCACCACGTCTTCGCTGGCACCAGCCCCAGCGCAGGTGGTGGCCCGGCCGACTGGATCCACCCTGGGAGCCACAGCGAGGACCGTGGTGTGCAATGTGGCTAGTGGGCAGGCCGGTGGCAGCAGGACTGGTAGGAGGAGCAGGGTCAGGGAAACGCCAGCCTCCCCTGGGAGCCATGCCCTGCCTCAAATGGCCAGAGTCCTTGGGGCCTATGAAGAGGCCCAAGGACAATGGGCCAGGTCTGCTACTGACACGCGGGAGGTGCTGGGGGTGCTGAGGTCCATGGACGCCCATATGGGCCAATTCGTGTCCCGTATGGACCAACTCGTGGACCTCATGGGCCAGCTGGTGGTGGCGGTGGGGTCACAGGCAAGGCCAGCAACACCACCTCCGCCACCACCTGCTAGGGCGCAGGCTCGGGCAGCAGTGTCCACTTCCCCTGCGTCCACAGCCAGTGAGCACACCTCACCCACCACCAGCAGGTCGCCACCACACACCCCCTCCCAAACGTGGAAGGGGCCGTCCGAAGAGGAAACAGATCTCCCGGGAGGACTTCGCACGCTCCAGTCGCAAGTGAGGCAGCCAGCCAGCCTTCCGCCAGCCTTCCTTGACCAGCCACTGCATTGACTTGCTCTACGATCCCACTCCACACAGCCATCTGGATGGCATGTGTGTGTTGGACTATGGACATAGAACCAGTGGGTACACCCTGATCATCACGCAGCCATGACCGACAGCTCATTGTCACTGCACGCACCACTTTTGTCATCACCTTACACACAGTCACATGTCACAGTTTGTAATAAATGCACCTTTTTCACTAACTGCTGTTTGTGCCCTGTGTTTTATTTGTACGGAATACAACGGCCACCTTGGGCGGAAAGGCACCTGATGCGTGGCATGGCAATGGAATCCGGAGGGCCTGTAGGGACCTAGGGGTGGGAGACAGAACAGGAGCACATTCAATGAGTGTGTCACACACCCATCACACAGTACATGTCAACAACTACAAGCAATGTACACACATCGCACAGAGCAATAGGGCACAATGCCACAGTCACCAACAGTGGCATACTACCCTGGCCATGGAGCGTTGACACACTGCACGCAGTGAACATACGGCCACCCTGACACAGCACACACACACCTGCACAGATACAGACACATCATCCGTCGTACATGGACACTCACCGTCAAGTGAAGTAGCGGGCGATGAGCTGCTGCCGCACATTCCCAGCTTCCTCCTCTCCGCTGTCCACCTCACTCGAGCTGTCCTGGTCTGCGGGCTGGGGCCCTGGTTGATCTCCGTCATCCACAATGAGGGGGATCTGCTTCCGAATGGCCAGATTGTGCAGCATGCAGCACGCCACCACTATCTGGCACACCTTCTGTGGGGAGTACGCCAGTGCACCCCCGGTGCGGTCCAGGCACCTGAACCTGGACTTGAGGAGGCCAAAGGTACGCTCGACCACGCGTCTGGTCCTCCCATGTGCCTCATTGTATCGATCGTCTGCTGGGGTGCGAGGATTCCTCAATGGACTGAGCAGCCATGCCCCATTCGGATACGCAGAGTCACCTGGGTGTGAGGGACACAGAGAACCGTTGCAATTCCAACTGGACAGGGGACAGCATCGCACAACCAGCACGCTACACCACTCCACATACTCACCGACAATACAGGCACGATCCTGTTGCAGATTGGCCATCAGTCGTGGCAAGATGCTGTTGCGCATTATGTGTGCGTCATGGGCCGAGCCTGGAAACTTGGCACACACGTGGGTGATCACCATGTCCGCAAGGCACACCACTTGCACATTCAGGGAGTGCGTGTGCTTCCTGTTGCGGTACAGGTGCTCAGTGGCCTGTGGTGGAACAAGGCCAACATGAGTGCAGTCAATGGCTCCCACGACGTGTGGGATTCTGCCAAGGGCATAGAATGCACCCTTCACTGCCGCCAATTCACGAGCCCTGGGGAATCTGATGTACCTGTTCCGGTACAGCATCATGGCTGCCAGTACATCCCTCAGCACCTTGCTGAACATGGGCTGGGACATCCCTCCTCCACTGCCCACTGTGTGCTGGAATGACCCAGTGGCGAAGAAATGCATGGCGGCCATCACCTTAGCCGTGGGGGTGACAGCAGTCGGATACACCCTGCGGGGACGGAGATGGGGCTCTAACATGGCACACAGTCGATGCAGAGTTGGCCTGTCCAGCCGAAACTTCCTGATTACCTCTGTATCGTCCATGTCCGCCAGCAATTGGTATGGGCGGTCAATGTTCGGTCTCCGCCTGGGTTAAATGGCAGAGGACACATGTCAAAGCAACACGGCACATAGCAATTTCGCATACACATCACTGACATGACTGAGCAAGCACATGAGCCACAGCCCAGCTGTCAAGCTGGGACGGCACGGCCACAATACACTTCCACAGGTCTCCCAACAATGGCAATGGTAAGTGAGACATACCACTGCCATGTGCATGCACATGGGGATCTAGGCCCCAATGACTTGCGGGGCGTGCTGATGGGGACTGACTGCATATCCGTCAAGCGGCAACGCCACGGCAACATGAGTGTCTGCTGAGCATGGAACTGCTTCCGAGGCTGGATGAGTATGGCACACGACGACGACGATGTGGGCACGGGCTGAGCGGCCAATACAAGTGGGACCTGTGGCACGAGGGGATATGAGACAGTAGTAGGTGTCAGCACTGCACCCTATGTACAGCACTGTACGGATCACAGCTCCCGAAACATTGACTGGTGTCCACATTGACAGCCCCATGCCAAGACGGCTGTGTGCTTGCAGTCACACGTCACAGGTGAGAGGTTGCATTGCACGTGCAAGGTGGCAGACGTACATAGTGGGAGCTGGCATGTGTGTGCATGTGTCTCCTGTTCAGGATCCACCAGATGGGCGCTGACTCTGTACTGACCATTGGACACAGCATGTTCCGTGGAAGGCTTGTGTGTGTGGGATGGTGGCACTGGATGTGCCTCCGTTGGGTGGGGGCCATGCACAGGGCGGGTACGTCGATGATTGCGCATTGTTGGTCACGGTGGGTGCACCAACTAATATGTGTTGCCCTGTGTTCAATTCCTATGTCCGCATGATGATGGACTGTGGATGTGGGCAGACTACACATTGGTCGATGTGCTGTCTATATGCATGTGCCTTCACACCAGGCACAGCTGCCCCTGCACATGTGACCCCTGCTGGACTCGCTGCTGGGTCTGTGGAGCTGATGCACCTTCTGCGCGTGGGGCGGGCCGCTCTCCTCACTTCCCTCATTGCGCATGTCATGTCTTTGCCGCAGGTGACATGGATCATGGAGGGCCCACATGTACGCGTGGGTAGGCTACACATGATTGTTCACTGGTCGCCACCCCCAGTCAGTGTTTCGAATGGGAAGGTTGTCGTGCTGGTGGTATGTTCGATGTGGCGGATGGGCGGGCCTAGGTGCGGGCTTACATTCCGGACATGGGGGTAGTTGGATTGGCGACTAGTTGCAGTACACACGGGACACGTCTCTTCCTTTCCACATCTGGGTCATCCCTTGTACTAACTGACAGTGATACAGTCATCATCGCCCCAGCCCTCATGTCCTCCCCTCGCCCCCCAATATGCATGCTCACCTGCGAGGCTAGTGCTTGCACAGGCAGCCCCAAGCTCGCACCAGAGAGGGCAAGGAGTGTATGTGTGGGTCCAGTTGCACGAGTGGGCTGTCTCAGGGTATGATGTGTGGCGGGACGCCGTCCACCTGCGTGGTGCCCCAAATGGAGACCCGGCCTGCATGGACTATGCATCACAGTCTTCGCCTTCCGGATCCGCCACCTGCGACACCCAGTGGCTGTGGCTGCCCTTGCGGCCAGGCCGCGTCCGTCTGTGGCTGATGGCCCACACATTCACTCTTTGGCCTCTCTGGGGAGGGCTCGGGGGTGGTGGCGCACGCGCTTGCACTTAGTCGCAATGGCATGTGGCGTGGTTGGTATGATGGGCAATGGATGGGATGGTGCGAGCCACCTCCCGTGACGTCAGTGCTGCTCGTGCTGTGGTGCGTCCCCCTACACTTCCATTTGACTTGTGCCATGCTAGACGTTGAGGTTCTATTGCCTGCGTGATATGACCAGGAGGAGCGCGAGGAGACCTCTCACACACCATGCTCCACTGCCATCCCGTGCCCTGTATCGCCTGTGCGGATTGACTATGTTGGGGTTACACCTGGTCGACTGGGGCTGTGTGTGCCTTGTCAAGGGGCATGGCGGGCGCACAACAGGATCCAGCTTGTCCACAGAGGGTGGGCTGAGGTGCGCCTGGTACCGCTTTGTACGTGTGCCCGGCTGCTGTGCACACACGTGTTCACTCCCCCCGACAGGTGTCCTCTCACAATGCCCAGGGAAGCGGTGGTGTACTGTTCATGACCCCTCCCAACACGGCGTGCTCCAACTTGGCATGTGCGCATCTACCCGTCGCACCCACCCACCTGAGCACTGCGTCCATACGACTTCACACGACACATGTGTGTCTTCCACAGTAGTGCTACTCATTTGCGTTGACATCCAATACCAGTGGACTACATGGTCATGTCACGACTGCCGTGTACTTCACATACTCTCATCCTCTCTCATTCGTACTTGTGAAATGAGTCAGCGGAGACAGTTTTGGTTTCAAACATTATATTGAGTCTTCTGTCCTCTGTGATGCAGTATAGTGGACACTACTGGCAGCGGAATACATGTTGAGGATATACTGAGCATGATTACAAATGGGATAGGGTGTGGGGTTACATCTGCTTGGCCAAGGCTGTGCTAATGTACATTTACGTATAGCTGCGGAGCTGCGGACTTTGACACAGACGGTATACATGTAGCCTACCAGACCGCTCGGCATCATGGGCACAGTCCATCTCAGTTCCATGTGACAGGTTTGCTGCGGTTGTTCCTCATGCACGCGTGCATGTGAGATGACATCAGGGCATGTGCTTGCGTGCATGCAGCGGCGTGCCACTTGTTGTTGCACTGTGGTGGTTACTGGACATGTCACAGTCACTGGGGTCGTGTTGTTGTTGTATGCACTTGTCGTCCATGCAAAGGTCCTGGTATGGGATTCCCGGGGCGGGGGTGGGAGGGGTGCAGCACCCACAGACTCCAGGCGACCTATTCATGTCCACTGAGCGGTGTGTGTGTCCATGTGCGCTGGATCCATGTCGTGTCCTGGTTGTTCGTGCAGTTCCGTCCATGTGGGTGCGATGCACAGAGCCCATGCCACTGCCTCCCACGATGCATGCGGTGTTCCTGGATGTGATGGGGAACAGTGTGCATGTCCCGGTCATATACGATGTCATGGCGATGTCGTTGATGGTGTGGTTACAGTTGCCGGTCGTTTGGTATGGCTGTTGTGGTGGTGACTGGCCAGTCCGTGCGGAAGCTGAGCATGGGTGCGGGGTTGGACTTCATAGGTCACTCGGGGAACCTGCGTTGTGGTCCGACGTATTTACAGGTTGTCAGGTATGCGATGCCGTCCAGCAGGGCTTCCATGTCATTGGTGGTGTACATGTTTGCCAGCCAATGAAGCGGATGGTGGCTGTCAAGGTGTTGTTCGTAGGTTGTCCCTTGGAGGACCATGATGAGGCATGCTGGGTGACATTCGATGTAGCTGTTCTCGATGATCCGTCGTGTGGAGGCACAGTGGTTCCATTTCAGTGCGCGTGCGATGTTGGCCACATACGCCATGCCCCCATAGGCAGAGCAGGCCCTGTCGTGTGCGTCCAGAGGGAGGAGTAGTGGTAGCAGGTCCGCCTTCAGACATGCCGGGTTGGAGAGGCATATCTCGACGGGATGCTGGTAGGGACACCTCCGACAGTAGAAGACGGGCATGACGCAGCTGAACAATGTGATGCGGTAAGTCAGTCGGTAACTTACGTTCAGCAGGGACAGGAGATCGCATCCCAATGTATGTATCGTGTTGGTTTGGTACAGCTTGAGCTGTTCGGCGTAGTTGGGTAGGTGTGTTGCGGTTGCCATTTCGCAGCGGTTTGTAGAGGTGGCGTGCTCCGGCTGTGTGTGCAGTCTGCAATGTGCACGCTCCGGTGTTGCTGTGAGCTCTGTGTAGTCGTGGGGAGACAGGACTTGTGTTCTGTTGGCTTGTTTGGAGGACACGGGCCCTCTTCCCACATGCTTCTCAGACAGTTCAAGGTCAGTGCTGTGTGACTCCTTCCAATTAACTTGCATGTGGCCGACATGGGGAGTGTTTTCTTCTTTCTTCCCCGTCCGTTGTGTGCTTCTGTGATATGCGCTATCTGCCCTGTGGTCGGTCTCCTCGGCATGCCTGTGTTGGTCTATTCTTGGACAATGGCTGTATTCACCGGCTTCTGTCGTAGGGCTGTGGTTTCGGTGTTGGAATGGAAGGTCATTCAGTGCTGTCTGCTCTCCCTTGTGTGGGCGGCAGGCTGCCTTTCCGCTCTGCGTTGGGCCTTGTGTGTGGATGTAATTCTTGGGCCACCTGTTGTCGGTCCCCGGGCTCTTTGGTGTTCCGTTTCATGTGTCTTGTTCATATGTGCAGGGTGGTATGGGTTTTTCAGTGTGGTACTGGCGTTCCTCTTCCCGAAGGGGCCCTGCTTCTCCTAGTTGGTGTTGCCGCCGCTGTGTGCTTCGCCATGTTTGTTACACTGGGGTGTGTCCTGCTGTTGCGTGACTTCACTGACATGTGTGCGTCGGTTGTGTGGCGTTGGGTGTTGTCCGTGAATTGGGCGTTGGGGACATGTCTGTGGCCGGCCTGTCACGTGTCATGTGCGTTCGGGGTGGGGCTGATGTGTGTGCTGCTTGGTTGTGTCCCTGTGTCTGTGTGCGACGCATGCATGGCGCTGCGGTTGGCCTCTGCGTTGTGCGCATGTGTGGCGGCGTCATCGGCGCTTTGTGGCCGTGACGGGGTGGTTGGTTCCTAGTCCCAGGTGGTGTGTACACATGTGTTCCGCGATGTTAGGATTTGGCCTGTGTGTCATATGTGGATGCAATGGTGGATGTGTAGTGTGCACGCGCTGGTGGGGGGTTGTCCGCTTTTTCCGCCCTTGCACTGTGTGCGCTGTTTGCGTGCACTTGTTGTGTGTGTGCCTACCTGCGTCTCCGCGGTACGTTGCGTCCTTGGTGGTGCATCAGCAGAAGCATGGGAAGGGCCTGCAGTGCTGGATTCATGCCCGGGGTGCCTCTTCTTCGTTGTCCGTGCTCTGCGTCCGTGTTTCCGCCTCTCTTTCACGTGCGGTGTCTCTTTGCCGTGGGAGCCGTTTGTTTGCGGCATCGTAATTTATGCGCCGGGCGGGACGTGTTTCGTCGGACGGTGTGTGTCAGTTGTGCTGCGCCGCTACGTGTGCGGGCGCACTTTGATGGCGGACGGTGTTGCTGGCTTGCCGGCGGTGTTTGGCCTGCTTTTCGCATCGTAATTGGGCGGGCGTGTGGACTGCTGCGTGCCGGCGGTAACTGGTGGTTTTTGCATCCGCCAGCACGGCGGTTGTGCTTCCGCCCACCATCGTAATGGGCCCCTAAAACTGTTACATTCCTTCCTATCGGATACGACTCAAACGGTTGTATGTGGTCCATTCGCTTCCAAGCCTTTTTCCTTTCTTGTGCAGCCACACAGGGTTTGTCCTCAAGCCCCACTTTTTTAACTTGTATGTCTCACTTCTTGCAGGCTGATTAAGTCTTTTGGATTTCTTGTGCTCTCCTATGCAGATGATACTCAGATATTTGTGACTATTACAGATAATATGCATACAGTAGCTAAGAACTTTCATAATTGTATGAGGGAAATTGGCAACAGGATAAAAAAAGAGCTGTCTTAAGTTAAATGCTGATAAGACGAAGGTCCTTATCGTTTTTAGGCAGATTTCTATCTAGTCCAATATCTGGTGGCCAACTGATTTTGGCTCACCTCTCTCACCTACTAAGTCAGCTAAAAACCTGGGTGTCATTTTTGACGCTAAACTTACTTTTAGCACCTAGGTAAGCCTCACTGTCTCTGCGTGCTGCATTATTCCAGCTGTTTGGTGTAAGATAGTTGTCTTAGCCGTGATTTTCTTTAGGCTGGACTACTGTAATTCTTTGTACCTGAATATCAATCAGAGTTCTCTTAATAAACTTCAGGCAGTTCAAAACATGTTTTCACGACTCATCCTTGATATTCCTAAATTTCAGTCTCTCAGGAGCTAAAGAAACTGCACTGGCTTCCGCTGAAAAAAAAAAGTCACATTCAAGGCTTTGTGCTTAGAGCACAAGGCCCTATGCAAAATAGGCCAGAAATTTCTTAGACGTGATTTTCAGTGGTATTCACTTAGATGAACTCTCTGTTCTTCCACGGGTAGGAAGATTTTTGTTCCCAGAGTTTCAAGCTCCACATAAGGTGGCATATTTTCATATGCCACAGCGAAACCTTGGAACTCCCTGCCTTGTCACATTATAGCAATAGAAACTCATATACTATTCAGGGGATGTCTCAAAACCTGGCTCCGTACCCAATAGCTTTTACAGGTCTTTAGTTAGGATACTGTCTTGTGTCCTCTGGTCAGGTTTCTGTGGCGTTGCGACTTGACGCCTTTGGGTAAGTGTGTGCTCTTTAAATTGGTTTCCATTTAATTAATTTGTTTTGAAAAATTAGAATGGAAATTTTCTGTTCTATATTTAACATTACTAGAGTCTGTGGAACGGGTAGTCTTTGGATTGTCTCAATCACTTGCATGACCTCCCACAAACTCACACCCTCTCTTTGTACTCACCTGTACACGCATAATTTTTGTTTCCTTTGTGCTCTCAATATTTTAACTACTCTAAACATATTCTTCACACAATTCTACATAAAAATCTCACTTGGCACATATGTTACCATCGCACTGTGCACTCTACATAGAAGTCAAGGGTTGAATGAGAAGGTGGTCTTTCTAATTCATTTGCAGGCACTGTGAGAAGCATGCACTGTTTAGAGCCTTAACTCCAGAGCTCTTAATTGTGCCCTGTCATGAAACATGTCCACAGACTGAAATCACACAGACACCTAGGCCCTTATTATGAGTTAGCCAAAGTCTGGTTTGGGGATACCACTAGGTCAGAATCTATGATTCTGGCTAATTTTCTCGAACCAAATTCCAGCTATTTTGAGTTTTGTACCTAGAATGGCGAATAGAATGAGACATTTACTGTGCATTTCCCCCCAATTCTGGGGACAAATCCACTAATAATGTCCACCAGCTTCAAGCTATCCTGCCTTTGGGGTAGGGGACGTGTGGAGGGTCCAGGGCCTATAGTGGAGCACTATTTGCTCCCCCCATGTTGTGCAGTGGGCAGAAGGCAGCAGAGTGATGTCACTGAGCCCCGGGCAATGCCAGTGACCTAGGGGTGGGGTTGGTAGGGGGCATCACAGCCCTGAGCACTGCACTCGGCCTAAGTCTCTAATTGTCTCTGGGTGGGAGCATCAGGGAGGGAGGTGGCATGCAGCCCCAAGCACTGCCAGCGATCTATGGCAGAGGGGGAGTGGAAGAGAGGTGGGGGGCCTGTTTGCCCCAGAACAAAGCCTGTGGCCATGGACCCAACATGCCTGGTTGTGTCCTCCCACTCAGCCTTTCTGAGAGATATAGGAGGTGCGTTAAGGGAGGAGGATGGTTTGAGGAGTTCAGGCCCTGACTGGCAAGCTTGTATGCTCCCCAGTAGTGCTGCTGGGCTCAGAGAGGGCTGGGTAGTGCTTCTACCTGCAGTTTCTATGCACTGTAGGGTTTACCATGTGTGCATGTAGAGCTGGGAAACGAGACTCAGTGTCCCCAGGCCCAGTCTGGAGTTTGCAGATCCTGGATTACCGGGATTGGATTTTGCAGACCTCGTAATTCCAGACCAGAGACACTGGACCACTTAGATTGGCAGGTGGCGGAATGTGATCTAGAGTTACCACTCTCAGGGAAATACCAACACTCGAGGGTGACTCAGTTTACAGTATGTGTTATAAAAGAGTCCTATGTTACATGGAGAACAGTACAGAAACATATTATCTTTAAAATGCAAATACACTTAGGGAATGTAAGATGAAGCAAAACGTGAAATGTAAACAGGGACTGCATTGCTGACATGGACTAACTTAAGGGTTTTTACAGTCGTTAAGAAATCAACCAGTGTTTTTGCCTGTAAATGTGAGGACATGAATAAAGGGTCCAGTAGGAACCCGTTTCAGAGTCAGTTTTTAATTACTGCAGTTTCTGAAACCGGACAGGACCCTTCCTTCTGAAAGCTTTGTCGGCTGCCCGTGGTCCACGAAGGGGACCCTCCTAAGAGGGCGGCCGCCTTAGTGCCACATGAGGGCACACGAGTCAGTCCAGTTGTTAGGGACCCATTATGGGTCCGCGTGCCTCGTCACTTCCGGTAAGGGGTGGGCGGGGGATGCAGTATAAGTGCTTCTCCCCGCCCATCTGGCGGCCCCTGATGGAACTCCTTCTTGCCATCCAGGGCAGCCGCACAGCCCTGGAGGGAAAATTGAAACAGTATCAATAGATGTCAACTTGCTGCGTGCGGATCTGCGGAACGTGGTGGACTGGGTCATGATGACGGAGCTCCTATCTGAGGTAAAGACTCTGAAGGGTCCGATCGCATGCCTCATGAAGGCTGCTGTGGAGTTGGAGGACCGTGCAGAGGATTCAGAAAGTAGCTCCCAGCAGACCAACCTCTGATTCCTGGGGTTCCAGGAACAGGCAGAAGGGAATAATGCTGAACTTTTCCTGGAGGATTCGATTAAGCGAGAGCTTAATCCGCCAGATTTATCAGCCCTGTTAGCAGTGGAGAGAGCACACAGAGCGCTTGCGCCACAGCCCCCTCCCTCTCCCCCACAGAGGGCCCTTATATAAAGACTGGTACAGTATTCTTAGGGCGGCCCGGTTGGCCACACAGAAGCAATTCAAAGACCAGACGATTACGATTTACCCAGACCATACCCAGACGGTACAAGGTCAGAGGAGATCGTATATGTAGGTGAAACAGAAACTCCGCACTGTGGGCCTAAGCTACATGTTGCTTTTTCCTGCCCAACTGAAAGTACTGCTAAACGGAAAGAATTACTTCTTTGATAGCCCGGAGGGTGTGTGGGCATGGCTAGAGAGAGGAGACAGGGCAGGAATTGGTCGGCTGGGGCCACCGACCTCACAGACTTCAGAATCTTCATTGAGCGTGGTACGCAGACTGAGAAGGAGACCTGGCACATGCATTTGTGGCCATACCCGGCATCCCTGACAGATTACAATTGGAGAGGATGAAACAGTGATGAGAGTTGGAGACTCCTCATCGGAAGACTCTGGGCCCCTTCTTGGGCACCTAGTGTTGCCCCGTGGGGGAGTGTTGGAACAAGTGGAGATGGGGAATGCTCTGACGATGGAAAGCGACCACACAACACTGGATGTAAACTAAAGAAAACGACTACTGTGCCCTACTACCATCAAATTGTAAAGTTGGGGGAACACAAAGACTGTAAAATATTATGCCTTTGCACTGTTTATAACAAGGTTTCAACACCATTGGGAGTAGGGCCACTTGCTTAGAATCACTGGGGCCGAGGGCTCACCCTTGTCAGCAGTAGACCACTCCCCAGACGCCTCCCCTCCTAGAAAATGGATTACAGGCATTACTTGCCGGGAACCAAGTGTTGACTGAGCTGACTCGTTGGGCGGTCCCTGTCTCGGTTGGGCTGCTGGCAGCTTGGTCTCGGCCTATGAAGAAAGGTTTTTTCCATTCCTATGATATATTGTTAGCTTATATTTTAACTCTAGTGAGGCTGATTGCTCCCAGTCATTGTAGTTACTGTTTGTTTTTGGGGGGAACATACATAGCTCTTCTGCATTCACGGAGTGCTAGTGATACACCTGGGTGATCCATCAGATGGGGTGAAAGATGGGTTTGCTCAATGGGAGGTTTGGGAGAGGGATGGATGCTTTGCTAAATTGGACGGGGGAGAAGGGGCTGTTGGGGAGAAGTTACACATTGCAACCGGAACAGACAGGAGAGATGGGACGGCATCTCAGTGGCATTGAGTGGGTGGTGCAGACACCTTGCCTTGATCAGACATGAAACATACATTACTGACATGGAATGTTAGAGGACTGAATAGCTGTCCCAAGCGTTACAGAGTGCATTCCTACCTTAAGCGCCATAGCATAACGATAGGTATGTTACAGGAGGTGCACCTGCTGAGAGCAGTAGTCCCCAAGATCCGTAAAAATGGAGGGGGGGCAGTGTACACTGTGACCTACTCTAATTCTCAACCGGGATCCCCTTCATTGAGCGAACAGTAAATGCGGACTCGGGTGAACGGTACCTGCTAGTGGTGGGTATCTTAGATGGATACAAAACATGTTTAGTAAACATGTATGCTCCCAGTGTAGATGCCAATACATTCTTCCCGGGCCTTATATGGCGTATTGCCCCATGCATGCATATGAGGATTATTTGGGCATGAGACTTTAATTGTGCTCGAGACTGGTGGCTGGACAGACACCTTCCCCTGACTGAGCCTTAAGATACACATGGCAGTTACCCTGAAACGGGGAATAAAGGACCTACAGCTGATCTGTGGCGCTGACGGATGCAGGGTTTGCATCCCAAATTGAGGACTTCACTACCAGGTTGTGTCCTTCTGTAACGCAACTGGTGCTTATGTATAGCGCTCTGATACCTGATACATTCGGGTCAAGTTCGCGATGTATAAAACTTCGGGAAAAAAAGAAAACTGGGGATTTGTGATGGACAGGGTGACAGAATGGGAAGCCTACAAAGTCATGTTGAGGGGCGAATGTATTGCAAACATGTTTGGAGCAGGGAAGGAACTAGAACGGGAGATGCTCAGCCTGGAGCAAGCACAGGTAGTGCTGGACGCAAAAGTTGATTTTTAGCCAGACGAGCTAAGCCGGCTGACTGAGTTTCGGCAGCAGGTTGGGGAGGTCTGAGGGCAACTAGACACATATGTCTGCACGTCTTTCAGACAGAGACTGATCCGAGAGGGAGACAAGGCGAGGAGGATGTTGGCACTGTTGCTCAGGCAGGAGCGACCACAAATGCACATCCTTCAACTAACCGGAGACAATAGGGAGGACATCCTTGACTGAGCCCAAATGAATGAGGCCTGTACACAATACTTATCACCTGGCTTTGCGGGAAGGCAGGGGCTGTAAACATAGGGGTGGGACGTAGCGCTCCTGCGACTGACACCCGATCAGCGGAGGCAGCTGGAGACGCCGCTCGAAAGGGAGGAACTACACAAGGCACTGGAGTACCTGCCACGGTGGGAGTCCCTGGGAGTGAATGGCCTTCTGGTGGAAGTCTACCAGTTGCTGGCACCTCAGCTCTTGTAACGCCTAGAACATTTGGGTAGAGGTCTACGCGGAGGAGAGGGAGAAGGGCGTAATGACACCTAGTATGTGAGAAGAGGCGATGGTGCTGATTCCAAATCCTGGGCGCGATCCAACTTGTTTGGCCTCCTATAAGCTGTTTTTTTCTGTATTGAAACCTCTGGATACTAAAATCTTGAGGTAATAATACTGGGAGAAGAAAAAATGTAGACGAAACGGGAAAGAGACTGGTATGTATGAAGGTTGAAAGCTAAAATTTAAGTTGAAGGTAGAGTATAACGTAATGGAAGGGTTGAGGATTACAGAAAACAGAAAGAAGTGACGTAAAGGCAGAAGATATGGGACTCTCCCTAATTATGAAAATATGAATTAAAAATAATTACAATAAAAAAAATAATAGTAACAAAACACATAACTAAAAAGAATGTGCTAAAGTGTGGGAAATGGGAAATCCGAGTCTTTCATTGGATTTTATAACAATTTTAGGACTACAACTTGACATGTAAAAAAGTAGTAAATGCCATTGTAACCGAAAGGCAGATCACTGGGTAACAAGCTTCTTTGATCCTGACACAGATGTCGCATGCGGGTATAAAGCCAGAAAGAAGTTACCTGTGAAACTGAGCATTAAAATGCCACCCTAACTGTTCTTGTTGGTTGTATAAGTGCGGCATTGTTTATTCGGGAAGATTGACATTTATGTACTACCGGTGGTTGATGTTTGTTACCGTTCTTCTTATTAAAGTGGCACTGATAGTATTTGTCAAGTTAATTTCCACCAAATTTGAGGTTTTTTTTAAAATGCCGTTGTTTGCACCGATCACTTGTAGAGAGGTTTCTCACCCTTTTTGTGATGGTGTGGAGCCACCTGAAGAACCATGGAGTAAAATGTGTGCACCAAACTATCTCACTGAAAAATCATACCTTGAGAGGACTAGAATTATGGGCATGTCTGCCAGTATGCTATACTGAAAGGTTTACATGACCCCTTTGCAATTTGAACCTCACTTGTAAACTCCACATCTAGAGAACTTTTGGCCACCTCATTCTCTTTGAAGGAACTGTCATCTTTCCAAGAAATCCATCATGGCCTTCCCGCAAAGTGTAAATGATCTGGATCCCAAGATGCACCTCTTCTCCGGGAGCATCTGCTAATCCCTTGGGGCTGGGCTGGCACTTGGAATCTGGATTATGAAAGTGACACAGGATCCAGGAGAGAGCCACCAAGAGTGAGCAGAGAGCCACCAAGAGTGATGGAGCAGCGCTTCAAGATACACACGCTAATCTTAGTCCGCAGCTATTTGAGTTTTTTTTTTTTTCCTGCAGATTTATATAGCGCAAACTCGACCCGAAGGTATTGGAGCGCTTTACATGAGCACCGGTTACGTTACACAAGCACACATTCATTTAAAAAAAAAAAAAATTTTTGGTAGGCATGGGGAGATTAAGTGATTTGCCCAGAATAGCAGGATGTGGACGCG
The DNA here is from genome assembly GCA_963921515.1 of Calotriton arnoldi. Classification (NCBI taxonomy): domain Eukaryota; kingdom Metazoa; phylum Chordata; class Amphibia; order Caudata; family Salamandridae; genus Calotriton; species Calotriton arnoldi. The sequence goes on along the minus strand of CAWUFW010001018.1, from coordinate 2,789,384 downwards.
ACCCCGAGGCTCGAACCTTCGTTTCGAGCACCAAAGTCGGCAGCTCTAGCCGTCAGACCACATCCCCTCCACTCTTTAACATGTGGTACTTTACCCTGGTTGGGAAGGGTAACAGAACACACCTTAGAAATATTTATGAGAAATGTTCATTTGTTTTGTGTTTCCAGGCAGCTGAAAACAGCGAGATCAGACAGCAGGAATGACCTCATAGACTGATCACAGTGCAGATGCTAGTGCAAGACGTGTAACTCCTCAAAAAGTGTCCACTGCTCACACTTTTAAACCGTATACTTAGTTTACACAGTGTGAACTGAATCCACATATAGGATTTTTTACTGAACTTTCTAAAATGAAGTGATTGCGTAGTTTTCATAAAAATGCAACAAAGCCTTGCAGATTACAGTAGTTTCAGGCACTACTATCATTAATTTTCCGATTACGTATGTATTTTATTCTTGAAATTATGGGTTTTCATCTCCGGAAGTGTTACACCATCAGTCATCAGTTGCTGGAGAAGGTCCCTGGCTGCAGACAAAGTGCTTACTGTGGTAGTTCCCTCTTCCCCCATCCCACCAAAGTGGGTTTTCTTTCCACGTGGCAATGCACTGATGATGTATTTTTTCATTCAGATTGCAGTAAAACAGTTTTTAGAGGTGAAACTGCTCCTCGGATGGGACATTTCCTGTTTGCGATGGGTCCGACTAGTTTAAGATCTCCTGGCATCTTCTTGTGAGCCTCGAAACAGCTGGCCATTAACAGCAGGAAATGCTTCCCCTCTCATCCACGGGAGCCAAGAAATGTAAGTGCAGTATGTGGAAATAAACAGACTTTGAAAGAAGGACTCTGCCCTCTGCTGACTGCTGCATTTCTGGGTTCTGTTCTAAGAGCTGACTATAAGAAGAATGAGCTCTGACTGAAATAACAGGTCGCATTTTCCAACTCCTGCAAACATTGTCAGGCTGAAAAGAGGGGACATGCGGATCTTAAAGAAGGGCTGGGTCCTCATCCCTGTTAAACGCATGCAGCTGGATAGATTTTGAATACTGAGGTAAAAGAGAAATGCCTACAGTGGACCCCGTCTTAAAGTCGTGGCTGGCCCTCTTGAAGAGGAGCAGTTACGGGTATGTACCCCTGCGCTCCATTTTCTAGCGCTTGTTTGAAGTTACACGGGTTACTGTAGTGTTGAACTAGTGGTTTGGAGTAGTAGTAGTAGTAGTAGTTACTCTGTGTTTTACTTTCATATGATGTATAAGTGTTGTTTGTAGAGTTCTGTGTTCAAGGATCTATGATATGACTTGAACCGGGGGGTAGTTAGTGAGTGCCAGAGTTGAGGCCCCGTTGACGCTCAGGGCTGTCATAAACCAGACTACTGGAACATCTGGCGTGTGTATTTCTTCTGCATCTCATGCCCTCCACATGAGTCTAGTTTGCTGGGACAGTAGCTTACCAACAGTTCTGAGTCTTTCCTGACAGGCTCGCTAGGGCATGAAGCATTTCCTAGTGAGGGCTGCCACGGCTAGAGGTCTTCCTTCATTGGGGGCTTTCCTGGGTGAAGTATTTTCCTTGGAAATATTCTGTGTATGTAATGAAAGATGATGTAGTTGCTGCGTCATTTATCACCCGTAATCACTCATCACCATCATTGAATGTACACACCAACATTGGCCGCCGAAGTAGTTATGTACTGTGCGCTGTGGGTGAGAAGTGTTTCCGCAAGAAATACAGATACTGAAGGCAAAGGGGCTTGTGTTGTTTTCAAAGTTATCATCCATATTTTTAAATACTACCCTTTGGACTCCTTGAAAATAATTAGGGCTCCCGGTTTTATGGTATTTATTTTTTTGTCATTTCCGTCTGTATTTATCCATATTTATTTTTTGCTAATTTTATCTGTATTTATCCATATTTATTTTGGGTTCTGTGGAAAAATTAAGCTGAAATTAGTATATTTCCACATTTATTTAACCAATAAATATGCACTCATGCTTGAATGTCTGCCAGGTTTCAGTGCTGTGAACACCCGCAGAAGATAAATCAGTGCACTTATATGAAAATATGCAAATTTCAGTATCAACCTTGTGCATATCTACTGCTGTTAAAGCCTCTTTACTAAAATTCCTTTCCAACCCCCTTATCTATCAATCCACACATCTATTGGCCTGGCAGTCATGGCAGACAGTATTTAGAATTACTCAAAAAGCAACCCGATTTCCGTTTTTATCCACATTTAAAAATAACTACAGACAAGAAAATGAATGTTTTCTGTCTGTATTTATCTGTAAAAATCAGTAAAAATGGAAAACAGGGAGCCTTAAAAATAAACTAAAACCTGTTTCCATGTGGGCCTCATCTTCTCAAGTATGCTCCCTGTGTCATGAAGCAGGATAATGTATTGGAGAAAGGTTTAGAAGCCTGCTTGCTTTTCAATGCATTTTTTTGTGTACTTGGGACAGAGTATCTGGTACCAGTGGGAAGGAATCCACTTGCAGTACACACTTTTTTGTTCTCCTGTTGTCTCATTCGTAATGAAGCCATCACATTCCCACCTTTATAAAATAACTATCTCATCTTGTTGGATCTTCTACTGTTGCAAGGAGTTAATAAATGCCCAGAGCTTGGTTGCATGCTAGGCTCATCCCCGCATCACCCTGAAATGAAAACGGGTTTGCATTGCCAAGTGTGTTCCGAGGGTTAAAGACCATCCACCCCTCACGAGTATTGATCGGGCTGTACTAATGGGTGCTCGAAGCTCCCTCCACGACCATCTACTGATCTCCTTGAGTTCAGACTGTTGAAGGAAGGCTATCTGAAGTTGCCCTGAGCCCTTGCTTTGGGGCAAAAAGGCTTGAGTTGTTATAGTGTTCGGTGAATCTATAGGCAGAACATTTTAGCCAGCAGACTTCAGATTTGTTTTGGTATCTAAAACACCCTATTACAAGGGTTGTAGCTCAGTCCCTACCTTTCTTAAGTGTTTTTAGATGTATGTAGGAACTTCATACAGTGCCACTCACACAGGAAGTATCAATCTTGTGAGAGTGTTGTGGTCAAGAGGAGGCCACTTTCTAGCCTCTTTTGTAGGGTGTTTGTATTGTTTTCGCTGCTTGTACAATTAAGGGGCACTATAGGACCTCAAATGTGCACATATAACAATATGTGAAAGACATTTTAATTTAAACCTTTGTTCATAATTGTCATTGGAAACGTTTACCTCTTCTCAAACACCCCATCTTTACTGTCTGACATTGTTCTTGATTAAGACACAAAGACACACACTTCAAAGAAAGGAGAGTCTCCAAACAATTATGACTCATTACAACAAATACGTTTTTCACGCATTCCATTACAACGCGGTCGTTACAACGACCGTGTTGTTTCAACGCGAACCATTACATCGCAAGTCGTTACAACGACTTGCTGTAGGGGGCGCGCTGGACTTAGGAATAGTATTATTTACTATTCCTACTCCAGTTTGTGCAACAGCAGGGAAGGTGTTGGATTGTAAATCCAACACCAGTGCGCCCCCTACAGCAGGTCGTTGAAACGACTTGCGATGTAATGGTTCACGTTGTAACAACGCGGTCATTGTAACAACCGCATTGTAATGGAATGCGTTGTAGCGCATTAGATGTAAAGGCTGTTTCCCCTCCAAACTAGCAGTAAAATAAGACAAACACTCGGTGTCCATCCCTCAAATGTGTACCTTACAGAGCACCTAATGTAAAACATGCTAAATAAACTTAACCTCACATACAGCAAATTACAAAAAAAGTAAAATATTAATAAGTGAGTAGTTTTATGGTTTGGTGTAGGGATGAGGTTGGGATTAGGTTTAAGAGTTATCTTTAGGTTTAAGTAAGGTTTAGGGTTATTTTTGAATTGTGACTGCAACGTAGGGTTAAAGTAAGGGTTTGCATTAGTTTTACAGCCAGGATCAGAATTACAGTTAGGGTAAGGCTGAGGTTTAGGATTTTGGGCTCAAGTTCATAATTTAATCTGAATGATTGTCACTGCTTTACTATTAGGCATTCCTTTACTATTTTTTCATTTGAGTGGAATGGCGTAAAACCTTTGGTAAATGTGTACTGTCCCGGTGCTGGTATTCTTACTTTACATCAAGTACACAAGCAACTCAGCAGTACCACATATCAAATATCAAATATGAAGAACGTAGAGGGCCTTTTTGAGGTCTTCACAGCCATGAGTGACAAAACATCTTTTATCTTTGTCTTGCTGTCCAAATTAATGTCTGTATGTATGAAGGGCAAGAGGGTCAACCTCTTTCTAATTTAGTATTGACACAAAATACATAGGTTCATTACAGCCTCCTTCTTTAAAATGAAATTATTTTCTATCTGAACCCAAGAGTTGAAAGCGAAATATGAGGTGTCACTGGACATTAATACGAAATGCCTTACCCTAACTTACCACCTTTGAACAAGCAGAGGCTCAGCCAGGGTGATGAGTGTTGTGTTAACCCAGATGAGATAAGTTTTGATAAAATACATGCTAAATTGTTGGTTGTGCAGCTGGTCAGCAGCACACACCTGCAGAGAGAATCGCAAGCTAATGGACTTTCAATTTCCTTCAAGAAGGAAGACTCCAACCCTAAATATTCTTCTGAGCTGTCACCACTATTTTCAAATTGATGATAATGAGAAGGGCCAATGGGTAGTCTCCCAACTCTCTTATTACAAGCATTCCTTGGTGCCCAGTGGTCTTTTCAGTGGATCAGTCACTTGCTGTGTTTCCTGGACAGCTTAGCAGGAGGATAGAGACCTTTGGAAAAGCCATTGCTTAGTGATAAATTGATTATACTTTTATTCATCCAGGCTGGATATAGCTTTGTTTGTGGTGTCTTTGCTACTGGGAAAATCCCTTGTTATCTATGTTGTTTCTATTGTGTTGGATAATGTACTGTAAACTTGTGAGTTATATTATATTTGTGAGTTTTTTGGGGTTTAGTGTGATGGAATGGTCATGGGTCTGTGGCCAAGGGGCGGAATGCTCCTTTCCATGTACAAGGCTATCATTGGAGCCTAGAGGTTCTGGTTGGTGCCCACTGGTTTTATCATTTTGTTAATATATTTAACAGTTCCCTATAAGACGCCTGTAGCAACAGTAAATTTAGTGCTCTTTACTTGAAAAACCTAGATGGAGTACATCTCTTTAAACACGATAATGTTTACGTTTGAGGATACAATATCAATAGTGAAAGCAGTTCTCTGAACATGTTAGAAAGTTCATAAACATTGGGAAGCAAATGTGCTAATGAAATTGATATGGTGGAGAGCAGTTATTTTAGGTAAAGGTCATGGCCTCTGTCATAATGTTTAGAACGTTTCCGGAAGTAACCAATGGATGAGTGAAATTGTCTCTCACGTATAATGGCGTCTCTCAAATATGTAATGTTTGCCTTGGAATTGTGATCAGGTGGACACATATTAAGCTGTGATCCTTCTAAAGAATTTTAAGGATAAGAGACGTTGAAATCTTATGTTCTGTCTCTAGAGGTGATATGTGGTCCCTATTTACTCTACCTCCCATATCATAGGCCATTAAAAAACGTCCCTCGTCATCAAGTTGGTCATAGATCTCACCGGTCACATAACAGAATACTGTGATAACACATAATATAGGAAAGCTGTTTGCATTGATGAAGTAGGAAGGACTTGTGAGTGTAAGATTGCGACCACCTCTTTAATTTGAAGAGTATTTCCTAGCATTAATGATGATTCCAGGGTATTGAAATATTGCTGCAATCTCCTGACAGGATCCAGCTGAGGGAAAACGTTGTTGTAAAGACGAGAGCATTCCCTTTCAAAAGGTGTCTCAACTTTGTCACCAGCGGATCGAAGTTTATAGTGTAAACAAGTCTGGAATGCTTTTGAAAAATAAATCTTTATTTTTGGCCAGACGTGTGCTTGGAGGCCATCATATAGTTAGGATCAGTGACATTAACAGGGGCAGAGTGACGCTGTTAAGAATGGGCAGCCGTCTCTATGCAGCAAGCATAGAATGCAGTGCTGGTGCATGCACTGTGAGTTTTTCAAAGCTACTGTCCACTACATTTTGGTGCTTGTGGCTGATCTTCCTATCCTTATGGCTAAAGGTACCATGTTGAAAATCTGCGATTTTTAGCATCTCGTGATAATGGTGGAGACAGTATCGGATTGGACGTTTCATTCTCCAGGGCAGGCATCACCTCTCAAGACATTTGCTGTGTGACTAATTCACTGGCTCAAGAGAGTTGTAGTGGATTTACCCAATCTCACATCACAGGTGGACACAGTTTTTCACAGTCATGAACTGGTCCTGCCAGTTTTATTCCAGGTTTGTGGTATGATAACTTGTCCAAGGCTTCAAATATTTAAAAGTGCATGCGATCAAACAGCTTCCAAACAGTACATATACATGTTCTTTTGATATATATATTTTTTTTACAGAGTTTTATATAGCACGAACTTGACCCAAGGGTATCGGGTATCAGAGCGCTTTACATGAGCACCAGTTGTGTTACATGAGGACACATTCATTTTTTTTTTGTTAGGCACAGGGAGATTAAGTGATTTGCCCATAATCACAGGATGTTCAGTGTCGTTGCCGAGACTCGAACCCGGTTCCCCAGCTTCGAGGATGACCGCCCTAGCCGTTAGGCCAACTCCTCTCTCCAATTTATAAAAATATTAGGAAAAGAAACCGTTTTATGGCTGTGGACCTTTGAGTCATGAAATGTGAGAATTACTTCTGAAAGGTGAATTAGTGGCTTACAGTAACAAAGTGCTTCACCTTACAGCCCCTTGTTTTGTGCCCACATTTAGTAGAATTAAGAGTTGAACCCGAAGATTATCGTGTTTGTGAGAACTATGCCTCGTATAACCCATGCAGGATGGAGTGTAACGGCTTCAAGCAGGACTTTGAGGGTCATTTTATCTCACACAAACTCAGAGAAGGGGTGACCAGCTAGTATTACTATTAGTGGCCATAAACTAACTACTTGACTATGGATACCATAGTTCTTCTTTTAGCGTTTATTCTTTAATATTGCAATATGGCGGGTGAGTGTGTACCACCAACCTTCGAGAAGACTACGCTCCACCTCCCTTTCACTTGCCCAGACTCCCTGCATCTACCGAAGCAGAGGTGGAACTACGCTCCATCCCCCACATCGCAGCAAAGACCTGGAACAGCCTCCCCACGCACCCGTACCATCACCTCACTTCCAGAATTGTGAATGGCCCTCATGACCTGGTTGTTCGAACAAGCCTACGGGACCTGCAAGCGCTGGAATACCCCATCGGGTAATTAGCCGCCCTTTATAAATCCTGATTGATTGATTGAGTATATCCCTGAATGAAAAGAGCTCCCACTCGCTGGAGAAAATCCACATCTGTGACATCAGAGACGGATACCACTTGTAGAGCGCTACTTTGCCCCTGTTTGGTCTACTATTTCATTGTATGTGAACGTTACTGTCTTGGATCCAGAGCTGATGCCCATTTTGGTTCAAAACATGCTTGTGAACTGTGTAGATTTCTTTAGATCTGTTCTTTTCATTTGATGAATGATTAGCAATCTGTAATGTTGTAGGGTCATTGAGGGCACCTTATGGGAAAGAAGAACTAGTTACTTACTCAGTAGGAATCTTTTTACCCACCCTGAGTGATCTTCATGATAACACCCACTAGTTAGCCGACCCCGGTCCTCTCCTCAATGATCCGTTCTACAGGGTTGAAAATCTTGAAATTGAGGAGTTGCTTGAACTGAATTGCTTTTTCTTTAACTGCCTTTTTCGAGGTGTCCGGCTTTGTTGCTGCAACCAGCTGGAAGCATTGCAAATTGTTGATAGTAGATAACCTATCATGATGCGGCCTACCACTACCAACAAAGTGACTAGTTGTTTAGGGATGGGCAGTACATTCAAAGTTCTGCAAACGTTTTGCTGGCAGTAAAACGATAAAAATAAAGGATAGAGCTGAACAACAACAGAACTGAAATCAGTGTAAAAAGATTACCCAAGGAAGTAAACATACAAAACAACATTAATCTGACTGTACAAATGGTGACAGTAGATAAGTGCTGCTAACCTCGAAAGTAGAACAAGTCGCAGCATGCAGCTTAGAGGTCGGTAGCTGCCAGAGTCCGCGCAAGAGCAAACAGACAATCACAATGGTACCCGCGATAAAAGAAGACGAAATGTGCATCAATAAACATGTAAGGAACATTACTGGAAGGAAACCCAGCAAGGGTACAAAAGGACAAGTGTTGAAGCGCACACAGCTGCCTATACCAGTGTAACCAGAGTATGAGGGAAAGAACAACAAACAGAGTTTTCAAAATAGTCCAGTAAGGACTGGGTGAAAGATGGCTGAGCGAATGCAGGAGAAAGGAGGATAAAGAACGTGATAGAGGGGAATTAGTGGGGTAAACGCTGGGAGAAAGGCAAGGTGGGGTGATGGAAAGATTACAGGACAAGGCATGGTTAAAAGCAAAGATACACAGAAGAGGACACACACTTACATATAAACACAAATACCACCAGTAGAGTGAATTGACTCGGTTACTTACCGGTAATGTTCATTACTCCGAGTCATAGTCTCCCTCGTCACAGTAACCATGGAGCACCCTGTGATCCGGACACAGCATTCACCCAATCAAAAAGGTCCTCACCCAAGATGGTCGCCCGGCAGGAAGTACCTGCCGCCTGACCTATAAGGGTGGGACCTAGACAGGAAACATCCTGAAATATAAAGAAAAAAACCATTGTTCGTCCCCCCACCAGCAAGGGCGGGCGGGAGGGAATAAGACTGTGACGAGGGAGACTATGACTCGGAGTAATGAACATTACCGGTAAGTAACCGAGACATTACCTACCTCGTCCGTCTCCCTCGTCACAGTAACCATGGAGCGTATACCCAAGTGAAAGACAAACAAGGAACAGACACCAAGATGCCAGAAAAACACAAAGTTTAATCAATGCAGACAAGAAACACAATCAGTGGACAGCCGCAAGGACAGCGGAACCAAAATCCCCAGAAAAAACCTCCCCCATCCTCAACCGATAATGGGAAACGAAAGTGTGAGGGGAGGACCAGGTAGCCGCAGCACAAAGATCCTTAAGGGAAGCCCCCTTGAAGGAAGCCCAGGAGGAAGCCAAACCCCGGGTAGACCGACCCTGAACAACTAGGGGAAGGGACACACCTGAATGGCGGTAGGCCAGGGAGACAGTGGAACGCACCCAACGGGAAAGAGTGGCCGTGGTAGGGCGATGACCCTGCCGGGCAACACCAAAGGTAACAAACAAAAAATCCACCTGGCGAAAGGAGGCAGTACGCTCCAGGTAGATCACCAGAGCCCTGGTCAAATCCAGGGAATGGAGCCGAATTTCCTCATCAGTAGAAGGGGAAGGGAAAAAGGCAGGCAGGACAATATCCTGTGACAAATGAAAAGCCGAGGGAACCTAGTGAAGAAAAGCCGGGTCAGGACGAAGGACCACCTTGTCAGGCAAAAACGTAAGAAGGGAGAATGACAAAGAAAGGCCCCAAGTTCCCCCAAACGACGGCCAGAAGTAATGGCCACCAGAAAGCAAACCTTCAGGGTGAGAAACTCCAGAGACTGAAGGGAGAGGCTCAAAGGGAGAATCTTGCAAGGCATGAAGGACCAAGGGAAGATCCCAGGGAGGGACAGGAGAAGCAACGACAGGCCGCCGAAGAAAGAAACTGCGCAGAAGGCGCGAAGCCAAGGCCTCAAAGGGAACGAGAGAGGACCACCGGAGAGCCTTAATGGCGGACCACTGGCTGCGGAGGGTAGAGACCGACAGCTCAAGCAAAAACCCATCCCGGAGGAACTCAAGGACAGAACCCCCTTCACAGGAATCAGGGAGAAACCCCCGGGAAGAACACCAAACGGAGAAATTCCGCCAGTGGCGATCGTAGATCTTAAGGGTACTGCCCTACGAGAATTCTGGATAGACAACGCCACAGCAGAGGAACACCCCAGGGAGACAAGCCTTCACCTTTCAATTTCCAAACCCCCAACGCCAACTGGCTGAGAGCCTGACGCGACAGATGAGGAAAGCGGAGAGGAGCAGGTGACAGCGGGAACCGCCAAGGAGGAGCAACCGCCAGACGACGAAGGAGGGGATACCAAGACTGGCGAGGCCAAAGGGGAGCCACCAACAGCACCAACACCCTCTCCGACCTGATCTTTGCCAGAACCCTGCTGAGAAGGGGAAAAGGAGGAAAGGCATAGAGAAGGCCCTGGGGCCAAGGGAAACTCATGGCATCCACCCCCCACGCTTCCAAGCAAGGCAGAAGGGCACAGAACCTCGGCAGAAGAGCACCCGAGGGGACGCAAAGAGATCCAACCAGGGCCTCCCGAACCTCACCGACAGCTCCCGAAAGACCAGAGGAGACAGGGACAGAGAGACAGAGGAAGGAAGAAGGCGACGCAGCTGATCCGCACGCCCATTCTCCCTCCCCGGCAGATAGACAGCCGTCAGACCCAGCAGATTGTCCTCCGCCCAAGACCCAATCTGATCCGCCAGGAGAGCCAAAAGAGGAGAGCGAGTGCCCCCCAAATGGTTCAAGTAGGCACGAGCCACCTGATTGTCCGTCCGGACCTGAACCCACAAGTCCCGTAGGCGAGGAGCAAAGTGCACGAGAGCCTTGAAGACAGCAGCCAGTTCCTTCCAGTTGGAGGACATACAGCTCTCCGCGGGGGACCAAGCACCCCGGGCAGAGAGAGACCCGAGGGTGGCCCCCCAACCCCAAGGGCTGGCATCGGTGGTCAGGGTACAGGGAAGGGGAGGATCCAGGGGAACACCCCTCGCCAGGTTTTCCGGCACCAACCACCACTGCAGCAGGAGAGATACGGCAGGAGTCACAGGAACAGGGGCCTCGTAGTCCAGGGACACCGGATCCCAGTGGGACAGAAGGTGATACACCAGATGGTAGAGGTGTCTGCGAGCCCAAGGGACCAGGAACAGAGAGGCAGACATGTCCCCCTGCACCCACAACCAGGTCCGAGCGGAGGCAGAAGACTTTGACAGGAGGGAGTCCAGATGAGACCGGAGACGGAGCTGGCAATCTGGAGGCAGAAACACCAACCCCAACCTGGTGTTGAAGAGAGCACCGATGAACTGAAGTTCCTGAGAAGGGACGAGGTGGGACTTGCTGACATTCACCAGGAACCCATGAGACTCCAGGCAAAGCCGTACCAGCGCGACATCCTCCAGGGCCTTAAGAAAAGACGAGGAAGAGATTAGCCAATCGTCCAGGTAGGGAAACCACAGCACCCATTGAGCATGCAAAAACCCACCAGGGGAGCCAAGACCTTAGTGAACACCCGAGGCGCAGAAGCCAACCCAAAGGGGAGAACACAAAACTGGAAGTGCTGACCCAGGGCAAAGAACCGCAAATAACGCTGGGAGAGGGGATGCACAGGAATGTGGTAATAAGCATCCAAAAGGTCCAGAGATGACAGGAAGGCCCCAGAGGAGACAAGAGGCAGAATCCGCTGCAAACTCACCATTTTGAACCGCTGGTAAGGCACAAAGAGGTTCACGGTCTTGAGGTCCAAGTTAGGGCGAAAGTCCCCAGACGGCTTCGGCACCAGGAACATCAGGGAGTAGCAACCCCGACCCATCTCTGGCTCGGGAACAGGCACGATGGCACCCTTCCGGAGAAGATCCTGGATCCCCTGACGCAACCCCAACAGCCTCAGAGGATTCCGAGGAGTGGGAGTGGGGACAAAAAGATCTGGCGGAGGAGAAGAGAAGACGATAGAATATCCTTCTACCACCAGGCGAAGAACCCAGGGATCGGTGACGTCGAGAGCCCAAGCGGAAGAGAACAGACCAATCCGGCCGCCCACCCTGAGATAGTCAGGACTTGGCAGAGGCATTGGGGAGGGCAGGACCAGCAGGCTGTTGCCGGGACTTGGCAGAGAAGGGGGTGCCACGACCACGACCCCTCCCGCGAAAGGGCTGGGAGGAACCCCTCGCAGCAGTCGGGGGATTCCCAAAAGCACGCCTGTAGCCAAACCCCCGACCCCTCAGAGGAGGTCGCAGAGGCATCAGGAGCTTACGATCTTCCACAGATTTTTTAAGGAGATCCTCAAGCCGAGACCCAAACAATTTGGAACTATCGAAGGGCAAGCGGGAAAGAAGGGCCTTCTGAGAAGCATCCACTTTCCAGGAGCGCATCCAAATGTTCCGGCGAGCAGAAATAATGGAGCCAGAAATGGCAGCAGCAGCAGACAGAGAGTCAAAAGAAATGTCCGATAAGAAACGAACCTGCTGTTCCATAAGGGACAGTCGGTGAGTAACGTCCTCCCCCTGCTGGAGGGCCTCAGACAGGACCTGGAAATCATGGAGCAGAGACTGCACAACATACGAGGCATAGGCCCCTGCACGGATTGAAAAGTTAGCAGCGGAGTAGGCCCGTCTGGTCGCACCGTCCACCTTCTTATCCACCGGGTCACTAGGAGAGGCGTCCTCAGAAATAATAGAACCACTGGACGCCAGACCTTAACAGTAGGAGGAAACTCAGACAGAAAGTCCTGGAGAGGATATTTCTTGGCGAGGAACCGTGGGAAACCAGCCTTTTCAACATCAGCCCACTCACGAGACAGAAGACCCCTGACAGCCTTGTGAACAGGAAGGGCGTCAGGCTCCCTACGTCGGTACTGAGAGAAATAATCATCATCCTCAGCCAGCGGAGCAAGAGACGGGAAAGCCAAATTGTCCTTTAAGTGCGTGAGGACCTCCTTCAACTCCGTGCCCTTAACAAAGCGGCCACGCTGCTCATCATCTGAGCCATCAGAGGCAGGATCAGACCGAGAAGGACCCCTAGGAACCAGAGGCACCGGGCCATCTCGAGCCGCCAAAGCAGAAGTCACAGCCCTATCAATCATGGACTGGAGCACATCAAGGTCCATGCCTGCAGGCTGCTGGGCCACTGGATCCGAATCAGAACCAGAAGACCGGCGAGGACGTTTCCCATAGCGTTTACCCTCCATACTGACACAAACACACTGAGAGAGAAGGGGAAAACCTTAAAAAGGGTGAGAACACCGTTGCCAAGCAACCGGCTCCACCCCCTAATCCAGGAAACTGACTCAAAAATGCCTCAGAAACCGCCCAGCGAGGACAGGAGCAGGCAAAAGGCAGCCGTGAAGCAGGGAGCAGGTAAGCCCACAAGAAACCCAGAAGGGATTACAGGCAACACCCGCACCGGAGCGCACAGGCGGAAGCGCGGTAGACAAATCATCACAGCCGCTCCCCAGACGCTCAGCGCGGGGGCGGACAAGCCGAGGAAGGCAGCTGCTCCCAGCGCTCAGCGTGGGAGCAGCGGCCGCACAAATGTGCAAACATGAAAGGCAGCCGCTCCCATCGCTCGGCGCGGGAGCGGTGCAAAGCAAAACCGCCGCCCCAGGGGAGCGGCGGATGCACAAGACAAACGGGGACACTATAACAGACCCCGAAAATGTAAAAATAAAAACAATACTTACCAAGCCGGAATTACAAACCGCCCCGTACAGTAGAAAGTAGAAGGGTGTTCCAGCCGGAACACAGAGAAAAAAACAGGATGTTTCCTGTCTAGGTCCCACCCTTATAGGTCAGGCGGCAGGTACTTCCTGCCGGGCGACCATCTTGGGTGAGGACCTTTTTGATTGGGTGAATGCTGTGTCCGGATCACAGGGTGCTCCATGGTTACTATGACGAGGGAGACGGACGAGGTAGGTAATGTCATAATGCTTTAGATCTGGCTAAACTACTTTCCATGAATAAAGAACTCAGACCAATGTGTGTCATTTACCAACTGTCCTAATTCTTCACACGCAGAATATCCTCAACGAGGGCTCGATTGACAAAGCCCCCATGCTTGTAATTCAGGTTTACGAGTGCAAATGGCTGGGTCTATAAATGCAGGGTTTCCAGAAAAGGTGGCCGTGTCCATAAATGTATTTATTGCTGAATAGAATAATAATTTGTTTTATAGCATTTGTTTTCCTTTTTCAAGCTCTGTAAATATCAGATGTTACTATTACCGAATGGGTGGTGCTGAATTTACCCTCCTCAGAAGGATGGAAGGGTGTGATAACGCCGATTCTTATCTAATTATCTATAAGAACCTTCTGGTCGCCAAGATCTTTTTACCTGTTGAATAGTGTAAAGGAGAGAATCTCATCTGGTTATATAACAGCCTTCATTTGTCTGAAAGGACCACTGACTCCGAATTCAAGTTTAAGAATTTATTATCGCCAAAAATAACTGAACATGCAAGCACCTCAACACGAGGTTAAAGAAATAGATGGGCACTAATACAAATAATAACCTACGCAGGAGTCTCATCCGACTCAGGATAAAGAGAATAGATAGTTCTAGAAGGATCAACCAAGCTATGATTGCTCCAATTTCTACGTTGCTCTTCATTTATCTAAGCAAGCTTTAAATCAATTGCTGTCCCTCCACTAACTCTTAGTGGCATCCCTACATAACGATTTTCCCAGGCAAGAGTGAATAAAAGGTGTCAGCTGTGAAGACTTCCTAAGAAGTGCAATCACATAGTACCTAAGCTCAGATTCTTTCCTCAGGACACTCCTTGTCCTTCTCTCTGGTCTCCCCTACCTCTTCTCTGGCCTCCTCCCTCGGGGCACTATCCCTAATACAAAACTCAAATACAATTGTACACGCCTTAATCACGCCTCCTTGGCCAGGTCTTCTTTCTTGTACTTTTCCATCGAAACGGTTACTTCATCCTGGACGGTTGCGATGACCTTGAGTCCCAGGCACCTTCTCCGCTGAAAGTATCATCCCTAAATTCTATTGCACTCCCCGTACCATGCCTCCCATCTCTCTAACTTTTGAAAACAAAGAGTTAGTCTTTACTAACGAGACATGTGTCCTTGCACCTGCAACAAAGATACGTTCAACAGAAACCTTCTACTGTGCTAATTAAATCTACCGTTTGTGCCCAGAGAGCCTTACCAAGAGAAACTTTTCTCTGCCTACAAAATAAGCTAACATAAAAATAAAGCAGGCCTTCCCTAAGCATATATGTAGTCAGGCCTTTACATATAATCTTTTAAACACACATCTTACTTTTCCCTATAAGCATTTTCATTACAATTCATATGCAAACAATGAATTACATGTGCAACTTTAATATGGTGCACGTTTAAACTACTGCAATTGAATTACACACAAACTAATTTCTCTATGCATTATGTTCACACAATTCAATAAGCATTACATTACATGATTATCATAACACAATTATACTGCTGATTCACTTCATCTCAGTGAACTATTCATTCTTTACTAAACATGCATGGATATACAACTGAATATATACGAATATATGTCTGAGTACATGCGGGTGCGGACTATCAGTGATTATGATGCACCCCTACAATTCACAAGAACATTTCGCTCTATCAGTTCCCCCCTTTGATGACTCCTGTCATCACATCCCATTCAACTCCCTTGGAGAAAGAACCGACCTAAACAGAACTCGTTGCCATTTTCCCTGATCTTAGTTTCTCCATGCTCTTGAGCCTTTGATACTGACTGTCCTGCAGTCTTGCCAATCTCATCTCATTTTCCCTCAAAGCTCTCTTGACTCGACCTGCTCTATACCACTTGTAGGCCTTGATCAAAATCCACAAACAAACCACACAAACCACCACAATAAGGAGGGGTCTCAGAAAATACCCAAGGAATCCCTTTCCTAGATTTGCAAACCAACCTCCCACTTGACCAAAACCCTTACCAACTTTTTCCCAGGCCCCCTCTTCGGTCAAATCCGCTATTTTTGTGTAGATTGTAGTGATATTACTTATATATTTCTCCAGATCCTTGCTACGGTCTGGTATATAAGTGCAGCACTCTTGAACCTTCAACATTTTACAAACTCCGCCCTCTTTTGCCAATAAGACATCCAAAGCAAGGCGATTCTGCAAAACCATTGCCCTTATCGACAACATCTCTCCTTCCACCAACACCAATGACTTTGCTGTATTCATTGAAAATTCATCCACCACAGTCGCTAACCTCCGGATTTTCACATCATTCAAGACTACTCCCAGACTGGGTATCATAGCTCCAAAGATATCTCCCACAACGATTCCTGCACTTACAGCCCTTCTCGCTCTTGAATGCTCCCCACCTTCTAGAAGATCCAAATCCTCTGTATGGTAAATCTTTGGAAATATTATTGCCAAATAACATGTTCCATACCAATTTGCAGGCAACCTCACATAAGCATTCTTCCCACATACATAATACACCGTTGGTATCACTTGTACAGGACCTTGGAGAAAATCTTTTGCCACATCTGCCATGGTGAAAACGTGATCACAAGTGCTTTGTCCCACTGCAACCTTTTCGTAGTAAGTCTGATAACGCCTTATACACAGCTTACCCCTCTGCTCTTTGTCTTACGCTATAGGACCATAGCTTCCCTTCGTCTTATGCAACTTTTCTTCATCTGTCCAATCAAGCCTGTGATGCCCCAAGTCTCGTGAGTGGGTCAGCTTTCTATACCTGTCCTCTACCTGATCTACAAACTTTTTCTCCACATCTGACATCGAGCAGGTCAGATTGTGTCTGTGAGCGAATGCTGTATCCAATTCCAAACTCGGTATGAAGAACTTCCTGAGTCTATCCTCGGTCTTATAATAGTCATACTTATTCAAATGCTTGTAAGCTAGGACTTCAGGAAGCACTGCGTCGAAATTGGAAAAGAAATACTCAAACTGATCTCTTTCATAAAATAAACTAAGCAAAAGACTACATGAAATTCCATAAGTCAGTGGAAGATGGTGGTACCTAATACCCTCGTCCACTGAAGCAGGCAACTGCATACACACATAACAATCCTTCGCATCCATCACATCAACATACTCATATAGCAGCTTAGCATATGCGTTAAGCTTAAAATCACTCCTAGATAAATCTATATGTAACCTACGACTTTCTTCTAATAGCAAAGCTCTGTCAGCTCCCATGTTTACCCCCTTTTGGCTAGGTGTAGTAGGTGTAGGTGTCCCTGGCACCCCCTGCACTTCTAGCTCATGCGAACCAGTATATGAAACTATGATTACTATGATTATAGAAACTATCACACTACTTATAAGTACGCCTACAATCCACTTTGATCTACGATTGGGATCTCCCGGCTCCATGGTTTCGAAAGTTCTCAAAAGTCTTGGTTATAGCAATGAACCCTGAAAAGTCTCTGTGTCCTTTACTCGTGACTTGCTTAACTAGCTCGAGCAACCATGAAATCTCCGGATTTTCCCTTCTCGATCACAATCTTATTTAGACAGTCCAGAAAAAGACTTCCCTAGTTTTCGTTCCTCTTCTGTGGAAAGTCCCTAAGTTTATTCTTGTTCCACTCGGACCTAGGTTATCTTCTTCTTTTAGACTTTTATTTACAGTTTATAGTTGATCCACAATAAGATCCTCATTGAGCAATTCCAGAACGTGATACAAAAGTTCAAGACGCAAAATTACCATTTCATGTGAAGACGGCTCAAACCCAAAAGACGGAAATTCGAGTCGATGCAGAACCAAGTTTCGAACTTCACTCAGAAGCGGGCGATTCGGAACTGTGAGGGTCAGTGTTCCTTCTATTTCGAGCCCTGGCAACTGCAGCACCACCTTCACCACCACATTCGGGCTCCGACGGACCACCAGCACTGACCTCAGCCTTCCCGTGCTCACCACCCCCTGCATCAAACACTGTGTAAGTCCACTCAGGGGTAGAGTATCTGCGACAAGGTACTCTAGTTCTTTTCGACCTTCGCCGACTATCCTGAGCCTGGTCTTCGTCACTTGCCTCTGTTTCGGACGCTTCAGACACTGGGGCAAGGTCTCTTTCAGGTGCCAACTTCAGGTTCCGTCGCCTCTGTCTTTCAGGCCAACTTTCTGCACTTCTGTTCGTTCGTCTGCCTTCCCCTGCTATACCCAGTGCACTACTTCCTCTTTCTGCTGAATCTGACTCTTCTCCGCCCACTGCACCGTTTCTGTCTTCGGTGTCTGAGTCAGGGTTCGAACTGTGGAAACCCCCTTCAGCTTGCTCTAGTGCACCACCAGCTGTGTCAGCGACCCTTACAGCTTGACTTGTCCTCTCATGTGGCCCTGCCACATCAGCTGGATTTTCATTTACGAGAGGAGCTGTTTCTTCCAAGGGTGCTGAAACTCTGCGGGTATGGGAGGCATGCACCCAGTTCGGTAATCCTCCACACTTTACTGCTGTGTTCGTGATGAGTATCACCTGATACGGGCCACGCCAACGGGCATCCAAGCAACTCTTCCTCACGTGCTTCCGGACGAGCACCCAATCTCCGGGACACAAGTCGTGGCACAGATCACTCGAGGCTGGGACCACTGCTGCTTGCACCTGCTGGGATACAGAACGGACCACATCAGAGAGTCCTTTACAATAATCGAGAATCAAGTCATCAGTGATGCTTATCAAGGCTGTAGCTGGTACTGCCGGCAACCTCATTGCCCTTCCCATTAGAATTTCGTGGGGGGACAACCCGGTTTTCCTGTCTGGGACACTTCGCTTGCTCATCAGCACGAGCGGCAAAGCGTCGGGCCATTTCAGGGATGTTGAAGAACACATTTTTGCCATCCGGGCCTTCAAAGTTCCATTAACTTGTTCCACCATCCCAGAAGCCTCTGGTCTGTAACTACAGTGGAGTCTCTGGTCAATATTCAATGCAGCACAAAGTAACTTCATGATTTCACTGTGGAAGTGCCTTCCTCTATCAGATTCCAAAGAGGTCGGTATCCCGAATCTAGGTATGAGCTCCCTCAACAATAACTTGGCCACTGTGAGGGTGTCACACCTACGTGTTGGGTAAGCCTCCACCCACCGTGAGAATACACATACCAGCACTAAAATGTACCTCAACCCATTACACTTAGGCATTTCCACGAAGTCTAGCTGTATTCTGTTGAAAGGCCCACCTGACCTCCCAATGTGACTCAATGTAACTACAGTTTTCTTTCCAGCGTTCATCTGCTGACAAGTAACACACCTTTGACACACTGTTTCAGCCATCGCCCGAAATCGTGGGTTGTACCACGTCTGTCTAAACACTCTCATCATTGCATCTCTACCAAGGTGTGCCTGTCCATGTATCAGCCTTGCCATCGGACTCAACAATTCTTCTGGTAATACGGCTCTCCCATCGTTGGATACCCACACATCCACATCTCCTCTCTCACAACCAGCTTTGATCCATCCCTCTCTCTCCTGGTCTGAAACTTCATCCTGCAATCGCTTAAGCTCTTCCCAAGTGTCTGCCATGGCCAACATTATGCTGAGCTCGGTTCTTTCTTGGCTCTCCCCTACGTATCTATCTGTGAATATGCATCCTTGTTCTGCACAGAAACGGGCGACCTCGTCCGCGTAATTATTGCCCAATGACACAAAGTCCTCCCCTTTCCCATGGGCTGAACACTTCACAACAGCAATTTCCTTCTGATGCTGTAATGCATCCAACAGTTGTCTTACGTATTCTCCATTCCGAATGGGTGAGCCAGATGATGTCAAAAATCCCCTCTGAGACCATAACTGCCCGAAGTCGTGCACCACACCAAACCCATATTGGCTGTCAGTGTAAATCGTGATTCGAATTCGATCAGCGGCCAAACAGGCACGGGTCAAGGCAATGATCTCAGCTACCTGCGCGGAGCGTACTCCTTCTAGGCAAGCAGCCTCGACCACTCCTGAAATGGTACATACAGCAAACGCTGCTCTCAATTGCCCAACACTGTCCCTTAAGCATGAACCATCGACAAAGAAAATTTCATCTGGGTCAGCCAACGGTTCATCAACAATGTCAGGTCTCGGTTTGGTGCAAAGTTCGGTCACATCGAGACAATCATGGTCCGCACAATCTTCATCATCCGTGTTCGGTGTAGGCATCAATGTCGCAGGGTTCAAGACAGAGCACCTTTTCAAAGTCACATTCTCTGCGGCAAGTATGACTTGCTCGTACCTCGTTAACCTATTGTTCGTTAGGTGCTGAGTCTTGGTCCTGGTCATCAATAACTCAACCGAGTGTGGCACAT
Organism: Calotriton arnoldi; assembly: GCA_963921515.1. NCBI lineage: Eukaryota > Metazoa > Chordata > Amphibia > Caudata > Salamandridae > Calotriton > Calotriton arnoldi. Next base: position 2,769,292 of record CAWUFW010001018.1, on the reverse strand, counting down.
GTACAGTCAGTGGATGTCCCATTACAATGCTTTCACATCTTTCAATGCTGACACCGGTTGCAGCAACGGATCTTAGACATCCGGGCAACGCAGAAGCTACTGGATCTAGAGTAGCTGAGAAATAGGCAACTGGTCTACGGACACCTCCATGGTTCTGACCTAAGACTGCTAATGCACATCCTTCCCTCTCATAACAGAACAATGAAAAGACCTTGTTGTAGTCAGGCATTCCCAGTGCCGGAGCACTGCACAATTCCTCTCTCAGTTTCAGGAATGACATCAAGCACTCCTCGTCCCATGGTACCGGATCACTCACATCCTTGTGCGTAAGCCTCTGCAAAGGCTTTGCTCTCAAGGAGAAACTAGGAATCCACTGTCGACAATAGCCAACCATTCCCAGGAACATCCTAACTTCTCTCTGTGTAGTGGGTACTGACATACTCATTATTGCCTCGATTCGGTCTGGTGACACCTTCCTCTTGCCTTTTTCTAATCTGTGTCCCAAGTACTGTACCTCATTCAAACAGTACTGCAGCTTGTTCGGGGACACCTTATGTCCATTCTCTGCTAAGTGGTTCAACAAAGCTACAGTGTCTATTCTGCAAGCATCTTCTGTTTCTGAGGCAATGAGCAAATCGTCTATGTATTGCACGAGGACTGAGTTCTGCGGCAACACAAGACTCTCAAGATTCTTTTTCAGGATCTGGTTAAAGATCGATGGACTTTCCGTATACCCTTGAGGGATACGACACCATGTTAACACGCGATTTTCCAGCCTGAACGCAAAAAGAAATTGGCTTTCCTCGTGGAGCGGTATCGAAAAGAAGGCTTGACACAAGTCGATGACCGTAAACCACTCAGCTTCGCATGGGATCTGGAACAGTATTACTGATGGATTCGGTACCACTGGACAACAAGGGACAACTATCGTGTTGACCCTTCGCAGGTCTTGCACGATCCTGTATTTCCCGCTCGGTTTCTGTAGCCCCATAATGGGTGAATTACAGGGGCTACCTCTGATCTCTTTCAGAATGCCTTTCTCAATGAAAGTCTCGATCACAGGTTTTATCCCTGCAATCGTTTCAGGCGACAAGTTGTATTGAGGTGTCCTGGGGAAATCAACATTCTGCTTCACCTCAATCCGCACTGGTTCAACCCCTCTGATTAGACCTATTTCATCGCCTGCGAAATCCCACACCACAGATGACACAGCGTCTCTCAAATCAGGTGGAAGTTCTTCCACAGTCACCATTGGGTACAAATCTATACATAGATGCTGATTAGTAACCTTAAAGTCAGCGTCGTCGTCCCTCGTCTGGACTTCCACTCCCTGAGGCGTACAATAAATCGTGCAGTTCAACTTGCACAACAGATCTCTTCCCAAAAGGCAAACTGGACTCGTATCACACACTACAAACTGATGTCTAGTTTGGAAGGAACCTATCTTTACTAAGATCGGTTCTGTCAATGGGCTGCTTATTCTCTTGTTCGCTACTCCAACAACCTGGATTGATTGTCCCGAGAGGGGTAGGTTAGGGACCACTGCTGATCTTACAGTAGACCGAGTAGCACCAGTATCAACCAAAAGTGTGGCAGGATGACCCTCAATATCTGCCTCCACAAAAGGTCCTCTCTGGTCTACCTCCAAGACCGCTCCAAGCATGCAGTCTTCCTCCCCCCTCAGGCACCGTCAGGATAAAGGGTCTAAGCTACTCTCGTCATAGTCTTCGAACAGGGGCATCTGTTGGTACGTTCGTATTCCTTGTGTAATCCTTGGAGCCTGGGGAACCTGGGCGTGAGAGCTGTATACCCCCCTTTCATCGTCCTAGGCCTCGTCACTGTGTTAACTACCTCTTGCGCGGGTGCCTGAGCCCCCTCTTCCTCTTCCTGCAACTGATTAACTGGGTTCAAAGGACACTCGCGTTTCCAATGTCCGACCTGGCGACAAAGATGACACGCCGTGGTCTTCTTCAGTGTGGCCACGTCCACTCCTGTCTTGGGGTCTACTGGTTTTCCCTTTCCCTGTCCTTGCCCATTCTGGTTCCCCTGGGAATTTCCTTGTTTTCTTCCTAAGGTCCCTCCATTAGGCTGACCCTGTGCTGTCTGCATTTGGACAAGCATCAATTTGTCTTTTAGCTTCCGATGTTTCGATTCCACCTCATCACTACAGTATCTCGCATACCTCAAAATTTCATCTAACGGCTTGTTCTGCCAGCAGATCAAATGGTGCTGTATCATGAGGCTGACTTCCATTCTCAGACCCAGTACAAACTTTGAGACAAACTGTCCCATATCCTTGGGGTCCAAGATATCTAACCCACTATACTGTTTAAAAGCTTGCAGAAGTCTTTCATAATATTCATGCACCGTTTCTTTGGGTTCCTGTACAGTCCGATCTATCTTAACCCAATCTATATCTTGGGGTGAAATCTTCAGTTTTAGCCATGTAATCACCTGCTCATACTTTTTCATTACTAAGGGTGATGGGCCATTTGTAACCGGCTCCCTTTCAGGTTCCGAAGTCGGCCACTCGACAGCGACTTTACAAGCTGTCCACAAATCTCCCGGCACCACTATGTCAAACAAGGTGTTCAAATCAATCCACAATACTTTTGAAATTTTTACAAACCGCTCAACCTGCTTGTACCACTCTACTGGTTTCTCCCTCAGCCGAGGAAAATCATTTGTAAATGCAGCCAAATCACCTCTATTCCACGGCACATGCACATACCCTCCATTCTGTACTTCCCGTAAAGGAAAATTTCCAACACCCATCGCCCCCCCTCCTGGAGGCGGCGTTTCCCCCTCAGCTTTCTTTGCTAGTTTCTTCTTGGACCACCTTTCTTCCCATTTGTCCAACAAAATCCATATTCTCATTCCTACAATCAGGTCTCTGGTGTGTGTCCTTAATCCTGTGATTCTTTTCTCCTCCAGCTCCTGGTCACTGTATTGTAATCTATGCGGTCCCTGCAATGCTTTAGTTTTGTTCAGGTCTACCTCATATCTTTTGGCCAATTCCTTTAATCTATCATGTGCCATTCTGGCTTTTCGAGTCACATCTTTTGCTACAAACAGCAGCTCAACTGATCCATAAATTTCTATCCTTTCCAGAGGCAGACCCCCGCTAATCATCTCGTCTACCTCTGCTTTCAACCTTACTACGTCTAGCAACCTTGCCTGTACTGCACTCCTCAGTACTTCTTGACAAGTTGAACCATCCCGCTCATCACAGTCACTATTCTGTCCTTGTGACCTATTCCCTTCCATCATATTCCTTGAACTTGGTCTATCTTCCGAGATGTTTTGTGCCCTATCTCCTAGCATCCTATCACTTTGGTTTGTTACTGTTGGTGTCCACATCCTCAAAGCTGACTTGGATTCGTGCAAAGACCTCGGTCTGACCGGTCTCTCCTCCTCCTGTCTAAAGGAAGAGTCTGCCGTAGCCGGTAACGGCGTACTTGTCTCCACTGGTCTTGGGAAATGAACCACTCGTACTCCGAACCCGTTCCCGCTCTCGCTGGTTACTTCTTCCCTTCCCATCTGTACGGAGCTCCCTTCTCTCACTCGGTCTGGGTCATACACCGGTACTATAGGACCAATGGTAACCGGTACTATCAAGGAGTCCGGTAATCTTGTGCTCCCAACAGGAGGCTGTGTTATCATAGACGTCGTTGCCCCTTCCGTTCCTGTGGAAATCCTTCCCACTACTCTCATGCTAGTCTGATTCTGGCTCTCATCAATTGTTACTGCTGGAGTCGGCTTTCCTTCTTCTGAATCTGGATTAAATGGTGGTGGCCTCTCTGCCAACAACCTATCTAACAGGCTGTCGTCTGTATCACTGTCGTCCTCATCGATTCTTATAATCTTTCCATTCTGTACTAGCAGTGGGTATAATTTATCTCCCTCTATCGTTTCCACTCTCCACCTTTTCTCCAGTGCATCCCACCTTGCATCTTGAAATGCCCTGACCGATTTCTTCACCCTTTCCTGGCTCTTGTCTTTCCTCCTATCGTACGCTGCTCTAATCCACGCATGTAGCGCCTCAAACTGTGTTGGTCTAGGTAGTGGTCGTAAAGAAGCCATTATACTTTTTAGCTGGTACAACACCTCTAACCTGAAAGTACCATAGCGTGGGAAAGACAATTCTCCTTCTCCTTCTGTCATTTTATGCCAATTCTCAAGCCATATTATAGTATGCAATCCTACATTCTTTGCCATATAATGCGATGGCGTATCCTCGGGAGGAGCTTCCTCTCCTTCCCGAGTAACCACATGCCTATCACCTCTACAAAGTTCCCGTAAAACTTTAAAACATTTCATGATGAATCAACTTTTTATTTGCACTCAAAATGTCAGCTTTTACTTCTTGATTTCAATTCACCAATGCCAGCGCGGCTCACACCAACCGGCCTATCGCAGCGCGGCACTTGTCTGACGTCACTTTTCCTCCGCTCGCAGCAGTTCCGCTCCTTTCTAATTCACTCGTTCTCGCTCGCACCTGTCCCAATCATACTCTGAAATAATGTCCGTCCTACCGAACAATTACCTCTCTGACCGTCAGTCTTACCAATGACCGATCAGCCTCTTGAGCTTGTTGACCTCAATCTGGCAACCGTCTGTCCGCGAAACGACCGGACAATCGCCTCTAACGCACTCGATAGGATTCAATCACTCGATGTTCTGCACACAATAACCTACGACCTGCGTCGGTTATTCACACACTCACACATGTGTTCCCTATCTTCAGTGGGTCTGTCAATGACGTCTCGTGACCCCCACAACCTCTGGTCAACGTTCTCAACTCTGGGTGTGTTCTACACCACAATAAATCTCCCGGTCCCGCGCGCGCTCACGGTCCGGTTCTCAATCACACAACTCTCGTTCCAACTCCGCAAGACATCACACAACAATAAAACACCACAATCTACCAAACACCACTCTTTTCATACTCACTCTACCACGAACTGCTACTTCCGCCGCACCGTCACTCTCCGTCAGTTTTCAACGACCTCCGACCTCCGACATCTTTCTCCCGCGGTCCTCTGGATTTGCGTCACTCGGGTTCTATGGGGCAACTTAGTCTCCTATCTTGCTCTAGATCTCCCCTTACCATCAAAGGTAACCATCCTACTCTGCTACCAACTGATAACGCCGATTCTTATCTAATTATCTATAAGAACCTTCTGGTCGCCAAGATCTTTTTACCTGTTGAATAGTGTAAAGGAGAGAATCTCATCTGGTTATATAACAGCCTTCATTTGTCTGAAAGGACCACTGACTCCGAATTCAAGTTTAAGAATTTATTATCGCCAAAAATAACTGAACATGCAAGCACCTCAACACGAGGTTAAAGAAATAGATGGGCACTAATACAAATAATAACCTACGCAGGAGTCTCATCCGACTCAGGATAAAGAGAATAGATAGTTCTAGAAGGATCAACCAAGCTATGATTGCTCCAATTTCTACGTTGCTCTTCATTTATCTAAGCAAGCTTTAAATCAATTGCTGTCCCTCCACTAACTCTTAGTGGCATCCCTACATAACGATTTTCCCAGGCAAGAGTGAATAAAAAGGTGTCAGCTGTGAAGACTTCCTAAGAAGTGCAATCACATAGTACCTAAGCTCAGATTCTTTCCTCAGGACACTCCTTGTCCTTCTCTCTGGTCTCCCCTACCTCTTCTCTGGCCTCCTCCCTCGGGGCACTATCCCTAATACAAAACTCAAATACAATTGAACACGCCTTAATCACGCCTCCTTGGCCAGGTCTTCTTTCTTGTACTTTTCCATCGAAACGGTTACTTCATCCTGGACGGTTGCGATGACCTTGAGTCCCAGGCACCTTCTCCGCTGAAAGTATCATCCCTAAATTCCATTGCACTCCCCGTACCATGCCTCCCATCTCTCTAACTTTTGAAAACAAAGAGTTAGTCTTTACTAACGAGACATGTGTCCTTGCACCTGCAACAAAGATACGTTCAACAGAAACCTTCTACTGTGCTAATTAAATCTACCGTTTGTGCCCAGAGAGCCTTACCAAGAGAAACTTTTCTCTGCCTACAAAATAAGCTAACATAAAAATAAAGCAGGCCTTCCCTAAGCATATATGTAGTCAGGCCTTTACATATAATCTTTTAAACACACATCTTACTTTTCCCTATAAGCATTTTCATTACAATTCATATGCAAACAATGAATTACATGTGCAACTTTAATATGGTGCACGTTTAAACTACAGCAATTGAATTACACACGAACTAATTTCTCTATGCATTATGTTCACACAATTCAATAAGCATTACATTACATGATTATCATAACACAATTATACTGCTGATTCACTTTATCTCAGTGAACTATTCATTCTTTACTAAACATGCATGGATATACAACTGAATATATACGAATATATGTCTGAGTACATGCGGGTGCGGACTATCAGTGATTATGATGCACCCCTACAATTCACAAGAACATTTCGCTCTATCAGGTGCATCTGTCTGATTCAAACTCACGGCTTTCAGATCACGTCATTCGTCAGCGGGGATAGTTCAGCTCACTCCAGCATCCTCGTACCCTACCCGCTGTCGTGTATTACACTCGTGGGAGTAAACTGCAAACAAGGGGCGGGGAGGGGTTGCAAGGAGTCTTTGTGAACACCCACAAATGTGAGTTTGACGCAATTCACCCCACCCCTCCTGGAGAATGATAGTTTTTCACCGTGGAGTGAAAGAAGAAACGAAGGGTGGGTGCCAATTTACACCAATGCCCAGTCACACACCCACAACTGTGAATGTACTCGTTTGTGAATCTGGCTGTGAACGCGGAGACTCCACACAGGTAGGGTTACTGATTGCTCGGAAGGTGCGTGTTTAGTAAAAACGAATGTGCGTATGTTGTGTATGTATTAAATGCCACTGGCACACGCCTGAGGATTTGGTAAAACAGTCAACCGGGGTCAAACCTTGCGCCACGGCCGACTAGTGCTGCTTTGTTCATGATTCGGTTCAGCACGTCTGGAGCAAAGGCTCCAGATGCGTAGTCCGAAAAATGGAAAACAGTTCCTTCAGAGTATGAAGTCAATGTCACTGTTGTTTAGCACTTCATTAGCTCGTCTACTTTAAGGACCAACCTTCATTCTTGCGAAGACCTAAATAACAGTGGCCACGTGCTTTTCTTTCTTTCTTTCTTTCTTTCTTTCTTTCTTTCTTTCTTTCTTTCTTTCTTTCTTTCTTTCTTTCCTTCTTTCTCATTTTGTTTCTTTCTTTCGTCTAGCATCTACAACAGCCCTCTCTTTAATATGCCGCCTAACATGACAGGATGCAAGTGTTTCCGTCCACAGAATTCTTACCGTACAATGTTTATGCTTCTTAAGCCCCTTTTGTATTGAAACAAATCTGTGTGCTTTGTACTGGATTTTTAGAAGTTCAAAAGTGTGCTTTTGAGGAAACATTGCCATCTAGTGTTGAATTAACAACATGCAATCGCTGAGATACCCAAAGCCCTAGGCCAGACTAGGGTGTGGCTGCTTGCTCTTCTGTGTAGGAAATAAGTATTTTGCAATTAAGCAGCAGATGGGTTAATGAAGTAATTTATATCACCCTTCAAGGGCACAGCCCAGTCTGCTTGCACCTCCTCGTATATTATGTGGTGGCACAAGAAAAGGTTGATCACTAGATTTGAATGTGGAACAACAAATAAATGTCTCATTGTGATGTGCTTTGCCTGTTTCTAAGTGCTCCACGTTTTTGCAGCTAAGGGAATGCACGCACGAGGAGAACCAGTTATTTTTTCAGAATCGCACCTTTTGGTCTGCGACTGATAATTCTTTTTCTTTATTTCATACTGTTTGGTGTTTTAGTATTGTATTCCTGCCACTTTCCAGCCACGTCAGTTGCTGGCAGTACTTCTCTGTGAAGCAGGGTGAAAACAGCTTGAGACAAGGTTTACAAAAATGACACAGGATTTAACAGATCCAAGTGCAAAATATTTCTTTAATCTTTAAGGAACTCAAAGGCTTGTTTTTATTATAAACGGATATCTGTTTTTTAAAATGAGCAGACACACTTAGAAGCTTTTCGTGTGAATCACTACTACAGAATGGGCATCGTTTAACATTGCCAGTGTTCGGAGACAGTATCTATGGAACCAAGGCCGGCTTAGCGCTGGTGGCGCCCGGTGCAACAGTCTTTTTTGGTACCTCGCCCCTCTCCACAACCTCCTTCTCCAAGAATTCCCTCACTACCACTCTCCAACAGCGCACCTCATCTCCCCATAACCTCTCTCTGACATACGTTTCATGTTTCTCATAGCGCAGTTCACTCACACTCAGTTCTGTGATCTGCATGGTACACATTCTTTGCAGCAGGCACATTAACCCTCCGCACTACTTTAGGATGAGTGAAAACTGCCACTAGACAAAATTCCAATCTCTCACCAGTAGGAACATTAATCACCAGAGTTATCTTGACATTTTAGTGTTGCCTGAAAAGTGCTAGACTCACAAGGAAGTTCACCAGGGGCGGCTGCCCTACTGGGGTGTTCGAGTGTCGCCCCACTGCATTTGTTGCCCCCTCGGCTCCAGTGTTAAATCTTAGATTCAGTTTTGTTTTAGATTTTTTCACCAGCCGCGATCAGCGCTATGCTTGTGTTTCAGGCCTGGTGCCAATCGGCATGAGTGACAGCACAGTGCGGGCAAGCGTGTGTGGGGCTTCCCAGAAGGCTTAGTTTGAAGTAAAGTGCACATGTCGATTTGGACTCGTGCCTTTCGGCGCCCAACCCGACATGCACACTTGAGGCTTCTACTATGTGCAACGTTAGTGAGCTGGGGGGTCGCAGCTGCAACCCCTTGGTCTCCTAAGGAGCACTGGGTTTCCCTGCTCCAGCCAATTCTGGTGCTGCTTTCATGCTGTTTGATAACATAAACAGCAAGAAAGCAGCATCTGGATTGGCTCAGGAGACACCTCTATGCTATTGCAACCGGCCACATTGGAGTTCAGTGGCACCCGCAGCTTTCTTCCATGCAGCTTGTAAATTAAACTAATCGGAGTCAGAGAGACATCCAAATACCACAGTGGGACCCAAACTGACAGCTGACGGCCTTGTCAGAAATGCAAAGAGGCAGTGGCGGCTGGTTGGGAACGGTGGTGAGGGGTGGGGTGGGGGTGGGTTTTAGAGAAAAAAAAGACTTACCTTATCGTTGCCGATCGCCTGCCGCCGCTACTCCTCCTCCGAAGCAGAAACAGGAAGCACCCAGCCTCCCAGAATCCCCTGACCAATCACACCGCATGCTAAGGCAGTGTTGTGATTGGTCTGAGCGCCGTGGTTCGGCGCTCAGATGGGGACTGGGAAGCTGGGCATGCTCTCCACCCAGGCTGCAATACAGCCTGGGTGGAGAACATGCAAAGTGCGCATGCCAGTTTGGCTGCACACTTAAGTGCAGCAGGAACCACTCCTCCTCCCTCTCCCAGGCAAGACTAGCCCCGCCCAAACCTACCTGGTTCCAAGAAGAAAATGATAATAACATAACGTTCTTAACGTTGCGTTATTATCATTTTCTTTTTGTACTTAGTGGGGCGACGATCCTCCATCTTAGCGAAGGAGCAGCCCCTGCAAAGAGGACCCTGTCATCTGCAAGCTATCGCCAGTGAGTGAGGTCAGTGGGAATTTGAACCCTTTCATTCTTTTCTGTCATAAAAACTCTCAATTTAGCTTTCGTGGCAAGTTGCATATTTTCTTGCGCCTCACACGATACGCCACTTTTCAAAATGATGGGAAACAACATTCTGAGGGTCGGAAATGTATGTGGTGGACTGCAGTGCAAGCAAAGTTATACTTTCTTTTAAATAGCGCCAACATGCATCACCGTACTGGTATTGGACCTTCAATTATTATGAGTTTGTTACCGCACAGCAAAATTGTGTAGAGTAGCTGAGGTTTTCCTTCTCACAAACAAGAGGTTTAGCCTCTTTTCAACCACACGCATTTGCCACATTGCTTCAGGACTATAGCCCTGCGGAGGAATTCTAATAATATATTTCTTGCTGTTGCTAAGTACATCTTCTTATTATTCTTTGTGAAAAAGATATGACTTGCCAACCATCTGCACCTCATCCACGTGCGATATAGGGTGGTCCCTAGACATTGCCATCTCTTGACAACCAGTGCCTCCCAGGGGTGCCATGATGAGAGGGACACGCAAACTGTGATGCTTTGATTTTAGGAAATCGATGCCGATAGGTGGGCGAGGCTTGTGTGTCCTCCAAGCTCACTGCCCCTGCAGCAGTAGCAGAGGATCACAGCTTTCCTCAACCCCCAGGTCACAGCGCTCTGTGCCTAGCAGTGACTTGTGAAGATGGGCAAACCTCCATGCTTTGCCGCAGTGTCATTGCCACCTATGGTGGGCATACTAAGTGCACACCGGATGGGCAAGCAGTGAGAGGACAGTGTAGGCTGACTAGTGGACATCGTGTGAGTGGACATCTGGAAGACGGGCATTCAAACATTCAACATTGAAACTTGTGGGCAAATGATGCTTAGATGTGTGTGTGTGTGGCTTTTAATTGTCCTCACTTTTACGTGTGCCTGCAGTTCAACCAGACAGAACAGAACCTGTTGAAATACCACATGCAGAACTAAGGATGGTCAGCTGTGTTGTGAAAAGGCTCACAGAAGGTGTTTTATTTGATGCGCAACAGCCTACCCCAAGGGATGCGCCAAAAAGGAGCATGATGCTGTTGTGACTTCTGCTCATCAAACAGAAAGCTGGGATTTCCTTCTGCAGAGTTTACAGCTCGAGTCCCTGTTTATGTCCTGCCAAGTGGCTTGCAGCCTAAAACTGTGGTTTTCTGAAAGTTGGCACTTCCGCCCCTTCAAAATGCAAGCAATACATACAAACCAGTTGGCAGGACATAAACACGGGGGCTGGTAACAGATGGCTAAGTGTGTTTGATGGGGTTGGAAGTGGTGGTAATCATGATATATGGGCTTGGGCTGTAAACTTTAGGAAAGGAAATGTGTTATTTTTATTTTTCAACTCGACTATCGAACACTTACTAAAAATAAAACGCTAATTATTGTAGTTGCACTGAAATGAACGGCAGTGATTGTGTCATGTGTATATGTTTCAGCAATATCTAAAGCCTGTGTTTTGTTTTTAGCATTGAGTAGCTGAGAATCTGTGAGGCCATAAATACTGTGTTTAGCTTGAGCTTGGAGAGGTCTGCGAGTGGGAGATGCTTATTTGGTTAAGACATGATATCTTTTTTTTTTAAATTTAACTGACCCATCACCTCACCTCTATGACAAGTTGACATGTGACATGGTGCAGTAATGCAATAACATATGGGGCAGATTTTAATGTGTTTAAATATTTCAAGGTTATATATTCACAATTGCTTCATAAACCTTCATGCTTTCTCTTTTTTGATTTAAAATGCCTCATTTGCCTGCTCTTTAGTTTCAAAGTTTTCTGGGAGAGTCCCACCTCCCCCACCGAACCTCCCCTTATGACATCAGGCTCACTTGCTTTGCCTATGACATAGCATTCAGCCTGAGCTTTTACGCCCTACCACTTTGAAATGTCACCAGCCGCCATTGCAGTTCACATGCTTTTAAACAAATAGTTATTTTACAACAAGTCGCCCCCCCCCACCAAAGACAGCGCCAGGTGCAGCTGCCCCAGTCAAACCGCCCTAAAGCCGGCCTGTATGGAACAGTCATTTCACTTCTGCCTGGAGGTCTTCTGCACTCTGTCAGTCAGTTGCTAGCTTGAATCGAATTGGAACACCTGAACTAAGCAGTGAATGCACAAGCAGGGGTGAGAAGCAACGTTGTCTCTAAAGCAAACCTTTCCTATCTGTTCTGTTGTGTTATGTTATTCAGGTCTTCTGTTCTGCAGTCTCGTGCTTCCCTATGTTTGCTTCGGGTCACGTGTTCAAAAGAAGGGCCATATAGTAGTTATACAATCATGGAACCTCATATGAGAAGTGTGGAGCGGAGCTCTCTTTCTAGTCTTCTTCGAAACCTGAAGTGTTCTCCCTCACTTTGAATGCAGCTGGCAAGTTGTTGCAGCTATCTGCCACCTAGCACATGCCAGCCTCCAGGGTGCTTTGTGAATCTAGTTCTACCTTGGGACCTTGACTCTGTCAGTGGTTTGCTTGAGAGACAGGCCAGTGTGTTCTGTGAAGACAGGCTGGACACCTTCACCAGAAGAGGCCGATCACCTTGACCACACGTCTGCCCCTCATCTGAAGCCTGGCAAGCTCTGGTCTGACATTATATCACCTCTTCAGCATAAATTGCGCCCTGGTGGTTCTAGACATGTTGACGCCCACTCTAAGCCAGAACCCCAACAAACAGAAAGACAATGTAACCAGGGCACAAGTCCTAAAAAAAGAAGTGGGGGGACGCTCCAAGTTAGGTGGTGTCACCGGAAGTGACGTCACGACAGGAAGTGACGTCACGAAATTTGCCGGTCTCCGTCTGAAATGCACGAATACATACAAGATACAAGTAGAGGTATAATACTGCAATAAGTGGCAGTCACTCAAAACACAAGAACACACTATACACAGGACCCATTCCTCGGATTACACGGTTATTACAGACTCGGGCCGTAGGCACTACGGGCATCTGTCGGGGTCCCTGGAAGTGACATGCTCGGCGTGTTGACAGCGCAGCTCCTTGAAGCCTTGGCACCTCGGCTGTGCTCTGAGAAAGGCTGGCAAGGGGAGGGCGCGAGGTGGAAGGGGAGATTAGTCTGAGCCTCAGGTGCATTTGAAAGGCTATCATTCGCGCGCAGGTGCAGACTCGGGTACGGGCTCCATCTTTTGGGCAGGGGGGACGGCGTCCACCCGGTAAAAACCCGGTAAAATAAGTGGAGGGACGCCGTCCACCCGCGTGGTACCCCGTCTTGAGCCCTGAATGTAACCAAGTCAAAACACAACTGCTCTCAACAGTGGCCATCCCGGAGTTGAAAAACACTGCTTTAGTATGGCGGTTGTTTTTTATCTATGCTTTTTTTCTAGCTTGTGGCAAACATCGTGGAATCCTTGGGCATGTTTTATGGTTTTTATTTTTATAAAGCCTTGTATATAGAAAGCAGTAGTTTTTGTATTATTAGATAGGCCTGCTGAAAACCAGGAATCATATGGACTCTTTCTGAAACTTGTTCCACTAGTTGTCGCCCATCTCATAGATCGAGCACACAAGCACTCTTCAGAGTCAGAGCAGGATAAAGACACATGGATGGCACTGATCACTGCTGGGATTGCCTGGTAATTACAGTTTAGCAGGTTAAAGAGGTCTTCCCTGTTTTGGCTTGAATTGTAGTATCCTGCCATTGTTGTGCCTGATCAGACAGAAGTCTTATCGATTGCCTGTGTGTTCACCCTTACCGCTCATCCTCTCCCCACCCACACAAGGTTTTTGGGGATCCAGGTGACTGCATCTCGACTGTCGGAGAGAGACTTCAGAAACGTATGCCTGTACAAGGCAAGCCTGACACCTTATCCAACAGGGATGTAGCTCAGAGACATAGACTGTGTCTTTTGTGTTATGGCCCGTGATTGGGTGAATGGGGTGAATGTCTGTCAATACTATGGGGATTTCTGATATTGTTATACTATCTTGACCTTATGAGACACACTGTGATTGGCCCACAACTCAAGAAAGTTTTAATGGACATTTGAGAAATATACAGTGACTTTCTGAGTGCTTGGGAGCAGTTTAGGTTCTAGTAAATGGAGAATTGCACAGGTACAGGTACAGTTTTCTTGGAGACTGGATTGAGTCTACAGGTAGACTGCAACTTTAAATCCCTTACCTGCCACCAGGCCCTACATGAAACCAACAAACAGCGAAGGCACATGGGTTGCCCACCACCAGTCACTCCTGTATAAACAATAGGGCCTGGGGAGCAGACTGCCAGTTTAATGACTCTCCGGTCTTTCTGCTGGCTTGAATGCATGCCTTCCAACTCACACGGTTCCACCGTGTGTTACACGATTTCATCTCCCTTCATACAGACACCTGGTGAGGAGCTGAAATCACACAGTGGCAGGGAAAACGAGCTGAAAACCACTGTATACAGTGGATTTCCAGCTCGTTTTCGAAGGCTGTAAGCAGCCGATGTCCATTAAAAGGTGTGTGAACACCCCAGGACATCGCAACAGCCTTAATGCCCCTTTGTTTAGGGTATTTTTGGGAGGGGGTGGGGGCTTGGTGAGGGGCAGTGTGCCTCCTAGATAGCTCTGGCTTCAGGCCCCGCCCCCTCCTCACACGGTGAAGTGATTTTGTAAGTTTGCAGGTATGTGAAGGGGGTGCCTCTGACGTTGCGAGAACCTGTGGCAGTGCAGAGACAAGTGCAGTGGTTATAGTAACAGCTGTAGTCCCTGTGTGGTTTTATGTCCCTGCTGATGGTTGGAAAGTGCCTCTCCCAATAATATATAAAACTTGTAAGTCGCAGCCTGCATCTATTGTTTGACTGCCAAGGCTGCCCAGGGGGGCCACGTAGGGGACCCTCCAAAAGGGCGGCCGCCTTAGTGCCATAGGAAGGCACAGAAGTCTGCGCACTAGGCTCCCTGGGCTAGGGACCAGGGGGTCTGCTGGCCGCGTCACTTCCGGCCGTGGGAGGGGACAGGGGTATATTAGCCTTTCCCCGCCCTCTGCACGGTCTCTTGACCGCTACCCGTCTCGCGTTTGGGTCGTGGCGAGATGAGCAGAGGCAGGCAGTTTCGTTTTGTGGTTTAAGGTGAGCAGGCTTGGGGTTTTCTGTTCGCCCGTCTCTCAATTAGTATTGTGGCCTCTGCTCTTCTTCTGTGTGTAGGGTGTAGACCGCCGAGGTTCTAGTCCAATGTGCCGGACCGGTGGTAGGAGGCATTGGTTGACACCGTAGTTGGGGCGACCATCTTTGTAGGCTAAGGTGCAGCGTGAGACATTGGGGTAGAACGGCGCTCACTGAACACCAGTCTTTGCGGCACTCGTATCTGGATTAGAGGTCATGGAGGGGAAACCCTTGCTGGGTCTGCTTTGCCCGTGCCATTATAGGTGCCTTGAATTCTTGTTGTTGTGCCGGCTTGAAACACGGGCAGCTGTTTGAGGCCAACACCGGGAGGCTCACGAAACATGGATTTGTAGGACCGGCCCCTCACCAGGGAGGAGGAGGTTCAGTACCGGGGTTAAGGAAGTTTCCAAAAGGGCACTTTCAGACTGCTCGTAATGTTTACTCCGGGTGCAGAGAGGTGTCTAGGCCACCGGATGGCACTGCCACTCTGTTTTGCGTGTTCTTATTCCTCGCCAGAGTTTTGTCATCCCCAACTAATGGGTTTTCTCCTGCATTTCATTAAAAGGCGTAACCTGGGCCATAGAATCACGTTTGTAGTCAGAGTAAGAAGGGTATGGATTTTATGGTAGATTGGCAGGAATTTGTATACAGCTAATGGTTATAGCATGCAACACTTGATTTGATGTAGAATGCAACAGTCAGCTGAAAGTAAACCCAAACCGAGAGGAAGTATCCCATTAAAGAAAGTGGTTGAGTACTTTCCTATGAAGGGATCACTTTCATTTATGCACAACTGAATGACCTGGGGAACCCCCCCTGTTTATGTACACTTGCCCCGTGTCAGCTGGCAGTCAGGTTAGCAAGCCAGCCTATCAATATGCGGAGTATAAGCGCATTATGGGAGCCACCATTACAATTGAACTGGAAAGTGGCTGAACGGGTGAGGTATGGGAACCTACGGTGAGCATCCAGATAGACACGTCAGTTGCCTTCCGCACACAACATTCAATTAAACCTAGGGTCCAAGGGGTCATCACCTAAGTTACATATGGTCATGGTAGGGGTAGGTTGGTCATATACACAGCAGCCGTTGGCAAACTCCGAAATGGGCTACACCAACAGGATGTGACCACGTGCTTCATCCAGCCGCAGGGGGGGTTTCTGTAGAACGGGGCTGTCTGATCGGGGATTTTATAGCAGAGGAGCAATTGAGCAGTGGGCTGTGTGGCCCTCAGTTCCCACGTGGCACGGAAGGAATAGATGTGGGCACTGCGTGGCGGGCCGGTTGGTCACCGTACAAGCTTTGTGGGTGATGCCAGAGTCGAGGCTTTAACCACAGCGGGCCGGTGCCTACCCTTAATGCAAGACGGGCAAGTCGAGCAGTAGGTTTTCAGCCAAGGGGCTGTGCTCCAAGTCGGGCTTATTTACTGGGTCACAGGCCCCCTCTTTAAGGCAGATTTACGGCGCAGATTCCCAGTTATGCTGGAATAGTAATTTGTGTGTTTCCAGGCATAGGGTACTGCGCGTAAAGCACCATGATCCCAATCTCGAGGAGGTATAGGTGACCCACGGGCCAAACTTATGTCATGGAATGGGGGCTGAGGTTTGAGTCCCGGCTCCAATTATTTGATTTCCGTCCCCCAAATCATGAGGGGCACAGTCCACGCCAGACATAAATTACCTCCCTGACGGGCTTAGGCTTCTGTGTTTATGGCTGTAGGTGTGGGTGAGCATATTGGCGCTGGGCTGCATGGGGGCGAAGGCCTCACCCCTCCATCGTTCTCAGGTGCTTGTAGTTATTTTCGCAGTTTTTCGCAGGAGCACACGGTGAGCGTTGCCATGGACCCGAGGTCCACTCTTCGCAGGGGGACGAGGCACAGAAGGTTAGTCGCAGGTTCTCTGCACAAACTGGCCCGGTAGAACCTGGAATGCGCTTGCGCGCTGCTAGCGCCAGTTGTAGCGGGGCAACCGCTGCCTGAGTGGTTACCGTTGAAGGAGTGTGTCTCGTGGTGCTCTGTCCTGCGCCGGAGTGCGTCCGGATTGTTTAATTTATTTGCAGTCTTATTTCGCGTGGAATTGGCCCGAAGGCATCAGAGGGCTTTACAACGAGCAGGACAACAAGTGTACTGTGGTTAGTCACAATGATTTAACACAGCTGCCAAGGCAGATTGCTACGGGTGATATGCTCCAGATTTAAGGTAATATGTGACGTTTCAGCGACTAGGGGTGACACTTCCACCATTTCAACAGGGGCACGCATGATTGGTTAGCAGGCCGGGCCTCTTCTGTTTGTTCGCTAAAAGGGTTCCGCCCATGGTTTAGGAAATGCCTTCCGGTGTAGGTGCGGTGACTCCGGAAGTGAATTTTGATTAACTTGTTGCTGGCAGTGGGGTGCCAGGAGAATAGTCTGGTCTTAATTGCTCCCCTTTACCCATTGAGCGCTTAGTTTGACGGTAACCATGCCGGAGCTCACTGTGGAGAGGCAGGTGATGTGTGTTCATCGGTAGTATTGCGGGCTGGGTGGTAATGGTCGAACGCAAGCAAACGGTTATTGGTTTCGGGGGCGTTTATTATTACAACGTTATTGTGTTGTCTGCGGGTAAACTCAACCAGAGATCGGAACCGAAAACGAAGTCTCTTCGTTTTTCAAATATAGAATGTATTAGCAAATTTGGAGTGACAGTAGGGGTGTTGTAGCCAGCGTTTTGTGCGTTTGTGCATTTCAGTACTAGGCGTACTACAGGCCACAGGCTTAGAATCATGCTTGTACTTGTATAGGGGAGTATATATATTTTAATTGGTACCAGCAGGATTACATAAGATGGCAAAGGTTACAGCACAGGAACTCTGTTTCATCCAGAATGCAGGGTCATCTCTGGCATATAGGTGTAACGTGACTAGTGCATAGGGGACGGCACGTTGTTCAAGGTTTCCCATGGGTGCAAACAGGCCTGGTTTGCAGTTATGGGATAGGCTAAAGGAGGACTTTTACTAGGGTGTCAGCAGTGGCCCACATGCAGCAGGCGCGCACTGGAGCAACTCTGCGACAAAGTTGTAAGGGTGGAGTGGGAGACAGATTAACTTCTAACATTTGCAGTCTAGATCTTGCACAGCCTCATGATTCAGTACCGCAGCGATTTGCAATTTCTCTCTGGGAAGCCATATCGGTTGCTTATTTGCCTATGCAACTATTAACCTTTGACAAAGGCAATGTTAGGACTGGCGAGGGGTCCAAAGGCTACAGGTTGTTTAATTAGAGGGGAACTGGACAGAAGGGCCAGAACTGTGTGGCACACTAGGCTAGGGAAAGATTGCAGCTTAATGTTTGAACCCAATGCCTAGGAG
The DNA here is from genome assembly GCA_963921515.1 of Calotriton arnoldi. Classification (NCBI taxonomy): domain Eukaryota; kingdom Metazoa; phylum Chordata; class Amphibia; order Caudata; family Salamandridae; genus Calotriton; species Calotriton arnoldi. The sequence goes on along the minus strand of CAWUFW010001018.1, from coordinate 2,751,162 downwards.
AGGCCCATCGCCCAGGCCAGAATCACGGGGCCAGCGGGTGGCTTGACGACGTACGTTCTTCTTAGAAACAAGCAGGTACTCTGGTCAGAGTACCTGCACTGCTAAATTTTCAATTTTAGCACGGGGGATACCGGATAACACTAGTGGAGCATGGCCGAGTGACATTGCATTCCAGATTGTTCAGGTACTATTATACTACCTATATGTGCCTACGCTCCACCTTTACCGTACTCCTGACGGTTAGGGCAGTCAATTGTGGACCCGAAATGACATTACTTGGGGGCATTTTGCCCACAGCCAACCTAGCAGCTTTGCACAGGCACACATGAGGGTCCTTACTTGGTGTCAGTAATTTAAGGCCCAGGGCTAGGTGCACTGGTATCTCTTGTTCCCTTATACAGTATTCATTTAGTGGTTAATCGGTACTAAGGTGGGGATACCTTTGGCAGAATTTTAATGCTTGAACGCACGCAGTGATGAAGTAATAGTGTCCTAAAATGGCACAACAGGATAAACTTTAGTAAAGGGAGATGGTTAAAAAAATTTCTTTGGGTCTAACAGTGCCAGGCTAACGGGGACGACTTGAGCAAGAATCATACTTGAGTTGTTACTCAACACTGTTGGTTAGAAGGGAGGTTGTCAAGAGACAATAGAGATTTCTCCCCAGCACTAAGGTCACACAACAGTCAGTGTGGGCTGCTGGGTGGGGATGCTCTACAAACTCATTCCCGCTCTACAGTAGCTGGCAACGTGCAACTAGTTTCCCCATGTATGGGCGAGCATTGCACTTTCCAGGAACCTTCAGGAATCAGTGCCACCAGTCTACTTTCCGGTGAATTGAATTGCATATTTACACATGGAGGGTCGTTACTTTGTGTGTCAGTTATTTTTAATGGGGGAAGCGGTCGTACCTCGCACTACAGGTGCCAACAGTGGTAAGGCAGCTCCTCGCAGCCAGGTCACTGGAACTATGCAATGCCGCACCTTATGTCTTATAATCATGGACCTGCGACTAAATCCGCCATCTCCAGCACAATTTGCAGTGAAATCAATGTCAGATGTTACAGCTCAAACAGATCATCAGTCTAGAATGCAACGACAGGGGTTCACTCGCAGTGGAAGCCCCTTGGCTGGGTGCACTGGTAATCTTTTGTTCCCTTATACAGTATTGATTTAGTGGCTAAACAGGACTAAGGTGGGGAGACCTTTGGCAGTAGTTCCATACCTGAAAGTACGTGGTGATGAAGTAAGAGTCCCAAGTTGCGCAACAGGATATATACACTTGTATAGGGGGCTTGTGAAAAGCTTCCTTTGGTCTAATGAGTGCCAGGCAAACCGGGACGACTTGTACAAGAGACGAACATGAGTGGTTAGTCAATACTGTCTGTTAGAAGGGATGTTGTCTAAAGCAGAACTCAAACTAATTAGCCTTAAACGCATGATGGAGACGATTTAAGTGACATGCCTAAAGTGGTAAATGTTGTGCTATAGGGATGGCATGCCAAAGGAGATACCTTCCATATTTCCCTGGATCCCCTCAATCCAACACGCCTAAAGTAAGCAGAGGATGCCCGATTGATTTGGTTGACCTGTCATTACTTTTATTAAACACAGCAAGTACCATGAATCAGTGACATTTGTACTAATTCATAGGTGCTTCCAGGACACTTCTAGCTAAGGGGGCAGGCGCAGTAGGGGCAATGCGGCGCTTAGCGTTAGGCTCGCCCAGCAGCAGTACGTCCAGTTGGGGGCTGGTGTATTGAGCCACAGCTAGGCCGCCTAGCAGGCTGATTTAAGTACCTAGGTCACGCACATTGGGCAGAGGGGTCCAGTGGAATCACATAATTGGGGACTGCACCAGGACATGAAATGGCTCAGGTTAGATTCCGATGTTATGTCACGGCACCACAGCTATTGTGTACTGCGACAGGCATTTCCCTAAAGCCTCGTGTTTACACGCACCAGTAGCTGGCCAGGCGCGTACTTTGGTGAGGATGGTCACTAAGGTAGCTCGCCTGTGGTGGCCAAGCTAGCAAGACATTTTCACTCTCTTCTCTACTGGGAGCCCCCTTTGGGAAAACATTGGTGGTGCTTCTATTTGGGCAGAGGACAGGAGGTTCAACTAGCTTTCCAGGGTCCCCATGGCCTAGCCAGATGATCAATGCACAGGAGGATGGAGGGTGATTACTATGGCCTCGCTGCTGGCGTTATTGATTACTACAATGTACTACAGATAGGGAGCGTACCAGCTACCCAGCGTAGGTGTATCACAAGAAGATCTGTTACACATGATTGGAAGGCCTTATCGACGCTTGTCATAACAGTCCAGTGCACTGCACAGGGGGTGAAGAATAGGCCATGTCCCGTGTCAATTGATGTTTCCTTTTATTCGCCCGGGTTTGCAATGTCATTCAAATTGGGCAGCCAGAAACGGTAAAGGCAAAGAAATACCTGTGTTGGGGAGTGGGCCACTCAGCAGCAAAGTAAGCTACGACTCAGCATAATCCAGGCACACCTTCGGGATAGCTCAGGGTTTTGGACTACACACGCATAGGCACTATTTAGTCAGCTAGGGCGTGAGTTTGTCAGTCCGAAAAGGGTGCAGTTACCCCATCAGTGTTGAAACAGAGGGGTGGATCAGAAATACGGTCAACTACCAGAGCACAGTTTGCATTTACAGTTGGGAGGATGCAGGTACATGGCTCATAGTTTTTTCACCAGGCCCTCAGTTCCAAAAGCATTGCATGTTACCAGCTGCTTCTTTTAAGCAAATTTTCCTTGGGAGTCGCCAACTAACAATGGGACGACTGTCCCAATTACTGGCCCAGGAATTCGGGACGGTGTGGCACTCCCATCAAGGGTGTGGTGAGAAGTTCAAAACCGGCCTGGCTCAGCAAGAAAGGGGCGGTAAACCCAGCGTTATGGGCGGGCTTGTCAGCTGAGTGCATCATGCAGGTGGGACGATGGGAATCCCAATGAGTTAAAAAAAAAAAAAAAAAAGTACATCCGTCAGCAGCCACTCAGGGGAGTGTCCGAAAGACGGGTTAGGTGCTTTATGTACAGGTGAAGGTTGAGTACCCCATAGGCACCCCGGTAGGCACCTGTGGTTTCTGGGGGTGCAGTGTTATTGGGCAAGTTGGATTAGTTGTATAGATTGAGGTGCAGTGCTAAACAAGGAGTGTGAGCAACCGAGCATTTCAGTAATTTGCCAGGATCAACGGTCTGGGTGAAGGGCCTTCCGTGCGTCCTGGGAGTGGCGTGACAGGCGGAATTCAGGAAATGGAGGCATGTGTTTTCCACCACTGAGTTAACTTGGTTGGGGAGCCCAGGCTGGCACAGGAACAGCTTGCTGAAGCAGCTGCAGCACACTACTGGGATAATTCAGGGGTCCCAGGCATACGGGGGAAGAGCTTGCCGCAGAAGCTGCAGCACAGATTGGGGGGGGTGTCTCCCCCTCCCAACAATTTGCCATACACCTGGGAGGCAATGATTTGACAAGGTAGGAAGACACTGCTGCTATAAAATGAAATCTCCATGGGTAAGTTAGTGACCACTGCCTTCTTATCAGGGAGACTTAGGGGAGGGATCGGTCCACCTCATTTCTGGTCATACATTTGGGAAGGAATGACCTGACGACCCTGGGGAGGAGAGTAATGCTCCAAGACAGGAGGGACATCATGTGTCAGTTGAGCATTCAGCTTGGGGCATGTGAACTGTGGTGGTCTTAAACTTTACCTCGCCCAGTTTGGCAAGGAGCCCGATCTGGGGACGCCATTGAGATATCACATACGAGAGTGAACAGCGCCATGCGTAAAGGCACGGAACAAAGGGGATTTGTCTTCATCTGGCATGGTTTACTTCAGGCCAAGTCTACTGGATGCTGGGAAGTGGAGGAGGTTCACTTCTCAAGGGTAGGCATGGACTTAATTTTGCTGGACCTTGGGGAGGCCTGGGAAGCAACAGGATGTAGGTAGGATATCTGCCTTGGTGGGGGGCCCTGGTGGTGACGGTGGCCACCCCCAGAGCTGTGGAGGAGTTACAGGGCGATCCAGAGTCTGCAAGGTACAGAAGGGTACTATATTGCAGCAGCACAACAAGGGTGCTAAGCCAAGGATACCCAGGGATGTTTTAGCGGGTCCCCTGGAAGAACTACGGCGCCCCGTTAGCCCTTCGGGCGGTTGTGGGTCTGAGCAACCGGGGGCTGCCTGGAACGCTCCGCCCACCGGTCGGGGGCGTGAGTAAGGGAGTGGACTGGCGGTCCACTGATGGGAGAGGTGGCCTCTCCCAAGAATTGGTAACCACCGGTTGTCGACGGACACGGTGCAAGTTGGCTCATCAGACGGGCAGGCGGCATAGGGGCTGGCCTGCCCTGGGATCGCCCGTAAGATAACCCACCATGTTGGCATATTGGTTATGCTAATAAACCTGCAGCAAATTTCTCCACTAAAAAGGTGTCGTGTGGTTTATTTATGTATGTTGCTGTATGAGAACTGAGTGTTGCCGATATTGGCAATATGCCAAGGCTGCCCAGGGGGCCACGTAGGGGACCCTCCAAAAGGGCGGCCGCCTTAGTGCCATAGGAAGGCACAGAAGTCTGCGCACTAGGCTCCCTGGGCTAGGGACCAGGGGGTCTGCTGGCCGCGTCACTTCCGGCCGTGGGAGGGGACAGGGGTATATTAGCCTTTCCCCGCCCTCTGCACGGTCTCTTGACCGCTACCCGTCTCGCGTTTCCCACCTACCGCTTACCCTGCGGACGGACAAAAGGGGAGTACGGGGAGGGGAAGAAGCTAACTTATTGTTTTGTGTTGCAGGAGGAGTTACAGGGCGATCCAGAGTCTGCAAGGTACAGAAGGGTACTATATTGCAGCAGCACAACAAGGGTGCTAAGCCAAGGATACCCAGGGATGTTTTAGCGGGTCCCCTGGAAGAACTACGGCGCCCCGTTAGCCCTTCGGGCGGTTGTGGGTCTGAGCAACCGGGGGCTGCCTGGAACGCTCCGCCCACCGGTCGGGGGGCGTGAGTAAGGGAGTGGACTGGCGGTCCACTGATGGGAGAGGTGGCCTCTCCCAAGAATTGGTAACCACCGGTTGTCGACGGACACGGTGCAAGTTGGCTCATCAGACGGGCAGGCGGCATAGGGGCTGGCCTGCCCTGGGATCGCCCGTAAGATAACCCACCATGTTGGCATATTGGTTATGCTAATAAACCTGCAGCAAATTTCTCCACTAAAAAGGTGTCGTGTGGTTTATTTATGTATGTTGCTGTATGAGAACTGAGTGTTGCCGATATTGGCACTAAGTGCATGTGTGAGCTCGTAGCCACGTTTTGTGCTAGAAGAAAACGGGACATGTCATTTCTTAAATTTGACTGACTGCTCAAACCACAACTAAACGGACAATATATGGAAGCCCTTCTAATCCTCGTTAGCACCCCGCCCTCCACTCCATATAAAAAGAGGCCAGTGCGCCAGATTTCTTCCCAGTTAGTACATGTCTGGGGTTGTCTAAAGTTTCTCCTGCCTTCGGGCTTGTGTGGTGTTTGACTCTTTCATCCCCCCTAGGAGCAGTGGCCCTCGGGTTCCAGGCCAGACCCAGATAAGGTCCACCACGAGGTGTCACATCAGTTCCCATCACTGCACATTGTTACCTGCGAGACAACTGGTCCCTATCCTTAAAGAGTGAAAGTGTGTGGATGCGCCTGTGTTGTTTTTAATGATTCACCTGTGCTTCACAGCACCCTCAAGTAATTCTGCCCCCGCTCTTGTAGAGTTCACCTTGCAGTATCCCAGCATCCCTGAAACCAAACCCTAGACTGCTTTTGATCTCGCCTTTTACACTGGCTCTTTCTACTTAGCTTAATGTTGTTTCCTTCTCTGCCACTTTTGATGTGTTAAGTGTAGAGAAGGGCTGTGAGCAGAGGAGGCTGACGGGGTGTACAGAAGCGATGGAGACCGCTAGAGGCAGAGCACATCTCGGCAGACTTGAAAGCTGCTGATACTTTACAGGAAGCCCGATCAATAACTGCATGACTCACATAAACAGGAAGGGACACAGTGGCCTTCCAGTCTGACATCACCAGACCACCGCGACCAGCAGCACGCATTAACCAGTGCTCAATGCACAACCATACTCACTGTGTCACTGATGAGGGTGCCACAACCGCATCAATATGTGCCATGCAGGGATCCGTACAGAAAAGGAGCCTGGTTTGATCCAGAGCAGCAATCTGCAGTAGGCGACTCTCATATCAAGGGAGTTTTAGCACCCGAGAGTCAATTTACAAAAAAGCCACAGGTAGCGGATGCTGCATCAGTCATTCTTTTAACCGAAAGACATTGCAGGCTTGGCCTCTTGTCCCACAACCACCCCCTCAACATCCTAGCCTCTCTTGTAGGACTTATGCAATCGGTTGACAATAGAGAGTAAACAGGGTTGTTAGAGCCCTTCATGACTTCTACCCCAGGCGTAGCAAAGGCTGTGCCCGGGGTACCTACAACTGCCAGCCCATAACTGACGTCCAGGTTTCATCAGCCCTTGGAATAGAACAACATATTAGAGAAGTCAATTTTGTCATCTCAGAATATTTTGTAGTCCATTCCTCAGAGGAGAAGTGCTCATTTGAGACATACATTTCTGTGGATTTGTCTGTGTTGTCAATGTTATAGATATTTTTTAATGCATTTTAATAGGGAGCTGCCCCCGGCCATCTTTCTAACCCCAGGTGTCTCTAAAATTCAATTAGAATTTAAAAATGAAAATTCTAATCGATCCCATTTGCTTTGGTTAAAGCACACAATCCGACCGACCGTCATCCATCACTTTTAAGTCAGTTGGCTCAGGCCGGCACTTGCCATGGCCTTGCTGCTGGTTGCCAGCTCTTGCCGTCAGCCACAAAGGAAGCCTGGTGTCCTTTTGTCAGTGGTCCTTGAGCCTTCATGGCGGCAGCTCTCTCAGTGAGTTGCGCTTGAATTGAAATATTAATAGCATTGCCAGGGCAAGAGGAAAGCCATCAAGGTGCAGCAGGAGCTATAACAGTAAATAATGACATTCATGCTGGGCCATTGCTGGAAACAAATTCATAGGACTTGGCAGAGGTTCATCAGATATGCAGGTATCGAGGTGGTGGACAGAGAATCCTTCTCCTCAGCCCTTGGATATCAGAGTGGAAGGAAGGCAGTGGGAGAAGGCAGCTCCTGGCGAGGAGCACAGAGAGGACTTAGAGATTCTATTGGTTAGCGTCTTTATATTGTCTACTGTATTGCACAAGCAATGAGGACATGTTCCTTATCCCTGAGTGAGCGTATGCGAGTATACTGTACACCGCTAGCCACAGAATACATTTGCTTTAATATTTTTATATTTGCTTTTAACCTTAAATTCCATCCTTAACTTCCTGTTCATACCTTTCTTCATCCAGGTTTTTAACCACCGCACATCCACCATTTCATCTTCCAAAATGATGTTTTATCGCTGTACACGTTGTCTGATTGTACACCATAAGAAAGAGCTTCTCTGCTCTTAATTGCCACATCTGAGGAATAGGGATGTTTTATACCTGAGAAATAATCAGCAGCTTTAGCCAGACCTACTGGAAGCAGATGTTCTCGCAGCAGTGAGTATAATCATTCAAATAATGAGTGAATGGCTAGAACCACTCATTGAATGCTAAGTATGGACCAAATCCCCTCGTGGCATCTATCCAGAGAAAGGAAGCAAGTTATGAGGGAGGTACTAAAAGTATATCGACAACACGGTAGAAGGCCCCCACTTGTGGGCTGTCTAGTGGCAAGAGCGCTGAATAGTAAGGTTAACTAGCAGGTAAGTGCTGGTGAGCACACAGCACTTTAAATATAATCCATCCATCCACTGTCATACAGTGACATTGAAGCCATTATCCAACGATAAGGCATATACGTGCTTGTGTCATTTTTGAAGACCATGGTAGAAGCACACAGCAGCAGCTCAGATCCATTTGTGTGAAGAAGTGAGCGTGAAGCCAGGCCACTTGGAAAATGGCACACTTTGTAGCTGATTTCATCTGATTCAACTGGGAAAGATTGTCATCAAACATGCTCTGTGAACCAGTAGGAACATATCTAATAGCTTCAAAAGGCTAGGAACTGAGCACATAAACATTGTTTTTGAGATAAAGGAACGAAGGGCCTGTACTTTTGTAATTAATCTGTTGAGCTATGTAGCATTGGCAGTCATCCAGATGATTATGGCTTCGGAGCATGAGGTCAGCTGGCAGCCCAGAAAAAGGGATGGGGCGCTGTATATCGTCAACATGTACAGATATCACACTTTATGCTAAACAGTCAAAATAAAACGTAGGCAAGATACTCAAATGAAAAAGAGAGTGAGGGTGACGAGCCCTGGAGGGTGCCCCTGGTGTACTCGGCGAAGAGAAGGGTCGGGATTGATATGCTATTGATGATTAAAGAGAAAGGCTGCTGGGAGGAAACATGCTCGGAGCTGTGGCCACATATAGAAGCGGGATATCCTGGCCCAGGCAATGTAAATCTTCATAAAGACAACACTTTGACATTAGGCGCAGCTCTGGCATGGCACTACTATTCTGACCATGCACCCAAAACCTTTGGGCCGGTGTCGATTTTGTTATGGAAACTTAACGCTACATCTCTTATTAGTTAACAACAATTTGTTTTTCCTAATGGATTTTTTAAAACCAAAATATCAACATTTTAGCCTTGGCCTGCCAAGACATCATGGCCATAATGTCAACGTCACTGTCAATGTACCAGAATATCATGAAGGTAATAAGGATATATAGGTAGGTATGGGTTTACTACACCTATTTCCACATTTATGTATTGTGAGGATACTTACATATTCAAGGTATGTTGAAATGGAGTTAAGAATAGTAAATCTTTACTTATTCATGGATACATAACCTGGATCATATTCTGGTGGCCGATATTCTGGCTGTGATATTTTGGCTGGTCAGTGTTTTTGTCCTGAATATTCTGACATAGAACCATGCTTCTGGGACTCTGAAAGATTCTATCCTATAGAGCAGATTCTTTGGCTGACTTTGTGATTGCTCATTGTACACATAGACCATTTTTGGGCACCCTACTGTAAGTGTGCTCATGAGACAGTGAAGTAGTAATATTTTTAACTGAAGCACCTGACCATATAGACTGTTTTCAGAAGGGAGTCCGTGGCTGCTGGTAAAGGCACCAACTGTAGGACATATGCAAAGTTTAGGTAATTGATTATAAAGAACAGGCCTCTCTAACCTTCTCCCCCCCAAAAACTAAAATGAGTTCTAGCCTTCTAGCTGCTGTTTACTCGGTGCAAACAGTCCATAAAGAAAATGCATAGTCTTTTTTCTTTTTACTGCAGAGCCTTATGACCAAAAATTATTTAAATTATCAAGCTGTGAGCACCTTGAAACAGACCAGTCCTCAGACAAGGAGTCACTAATGAGATAATGTCTTTTACAAGGCAGCAAAAGTACATTAATACACATCGGCGTTACAAATATAGCAGTATTTGGCCAGAATAACTAAAGCTGCCCCCACTGACCTCTTCCTGCAGATCCCGACACTTGCCCTGATAAGTGTGACTGACGCTGTCTCACCTGGACTCTCCTATGATGACTTGCCTATCCTTTGACCAGTTAGTGTGCACAGTGTGCACGTTTTAGGTGCCCGATGCCGGTGGCCCAGTTGGCCATAGGAGTTCGTGTGACAAGATTAGGAACATGAAAGGGAGGGAAAGGAACAGTGGCCATCGTATAATGCTTGCCCATCAAGATTCCTCTTGTGCAGCACATGCGGATACTGCACATGGATCACTTGAAAGAACTCAAGCATGTGTTTCCAGACCTCAAAGTGTTGAAGGACAAAAAAGCTTAAGTTGCCAACACCACCCTGGTTTCTAACATGTATTCAATTATGGCTTTATGTAAGCTGGCCTTTTAATTGTTCATTTGTTATGGGCTGAGGGTATTTATAAAAATTCGTAAATACATCTGACAGAACTCGCTGTCTATCTCTAACAGCGCACTAGTATCAGTGGGTTCAGGGTAGCCTGGGAAAACTTGGGAAATATTCACAATTACACCTGCCTTGGCCACTTTGCTCTACTTGGACATCCCTGCCTTTATGCAGAAAGTTAATCTCATGTGTTCATCTCACTTGATTGTGTTGGATGAGCATGCATTAAGAAGCTGAATCTCAATCTTTTCCTATGGTGAATAAATTATACGTTATTAATGACAAGGTCTAATAGAGTATGTTAGCTGTTATTTGTAGGGGTAGGTAGAACCCATGTTTCTGTGTCTTAATTGTGACTGCAGATTTCTGGTTCAGTCCTCCACTTTCGAGATTCAAGTATGCCTCAGTGGCCGCAGAAAATAGTGGGCAGACTCCCACTGCGGGCCCTGGACCATGACAATTGGCCATCAGCTCAGGAATCCACCTCACCCCCACACACATGAAAACTCATACATTTGTGAATCTTAGTGTGGTCCGGAAAGGCATGGGTAAAACCGAAGCCAGTAAAGATTGGTCAAAAAGTGGCCAATCACATTGCTAAAACGTCATGTTATTTCACCAATTCTGATTTGCAGTCTCAGCATCATTGTGAATTGTTCACTGTGTTTGTCACATTCGGATTGGCTGCTAACTCCAAACACTTTCCAGGAACATCTTCAAAGTTCAGAAGAGTGCATGGAGATATTGTGCACTGTGAAGTGAATTCTGATAATGTGTAGAAAGAACTTGAATTCTGTACAACTAGTGAAATGCTAAATCACCTGGATTTGCATTTCACCAAAAAGGTTTGCCCAGCCTTATTCATGTGTCTTTGGAGTAAAGGTTGTGAATCCAGCAAATTCTCATAGGCAGAGGCGAGCCAAGGGTCTGGCTTGGCTTTAAGAGCCAAAGCACGTGCCAAGCTACCTAAACATTCTGGATCTAAATATCACAGCAAATGTCACATAAAAATATGATAAAAACTCTCTCAGATTGAAAATAGGTTGTTTATTGACTATTATTTCACTTTAGTGAATTATGCTATGTCGCTACATTGACATCTCTTAAAAATACTTTTTTAAGGAGTAACTTTACCCCAGCCCAATGACCTTACAACACTGCCTTGAGTCCACCAAGAGTTGTCATTTTGTCATTTGCACTATCTATAAGTCGAATATTGTTGTTGTATAAGTTCGACATCGTTGTTGTATGCGGATTGTCTATACAGCAATACACATGGGAGGTTTTTATACAGTGCACAGCCTGACATGAATTTCTTCAAGCTGGCCTTGATGTGGTGCTGAATCAAGATGAGGCACAGTGAAGTAAAGTGATTTATTTAGATCACAGTTTACCTCGTTTCACAATGTGCAATTCATTCTCCAAAGGCATTTTTTTTTTTTGCTGCTAAAGGTCAATGGTTTATATTTATTTCACGACCAAAATGGCTACACTATGTTTAATAAATACAAGTATAACATGAGAGGGAGGGACAATGTAAATGCCTTGGGAGTTTGCCTGAGCTCTACTTTGGCTTGTCAATCCCCATAGAGCAAAGGCCGAGCCACAGCTAGGCATTCAGCCCGAGCCAGCCAGAGGCGCACCTAACTTGGCTTGCCCATCTCGACCTGTGAGTGCCTTCTGGGATGACCTGTTCATTTCCAAATGGGGATTTGGAAGCCAAAGAATTATAATTGCTCCCACAGGCAGCGTCTTTATAACATGGGCTCTGTCATGACTGATTGTGTAACCTTCAGGGGCGGCTCCCGTTGGAGCGGAGGAGCTTTGCCCCTCTTAAAATCCCCCCAAACCCCTCAAATTAAAATGGTAATTTATTACCATTTTATTTTTCTTCCCGTCCTGAGCAGATCGTCAGGACGGGGGTGGGGCAGCTTCTGAATGACTGTAGCATGTCACACAGCAGGGAGGAGGGTGGGCTGGCTGTGCACTGTTTAAAGTGCACATGTCTTTTTGACCGTCCGTCTTGCAATGGCCAGCCACACAGGCGCACTTTAAACAGCTCTAACCCAGCTGTCTTAAGACATCTGGGTTAGAGCAAGCCAAAGCCTCCAGAGCGCTGTGGAGCGCCGAGTGAAGCAGCTCCCTCCAATCAGGGTGCTGCTGTCATGCTGCATGAGAGCAGCGTCATGATTGGTCAAGGGAGTTGCTGCTTCCAGTTGCAGTGGTGAGAAGAGGACCGGAGTGGAGGATGTCGTGTTCAGGTAAGAATTTTGTTTTCTAATTTAATTTTGCGTGCTCGCACCCCCACACCACCCACTCAAACCCCCCCCCTATAGATGCCAGCCGCCACTGGTAACCTGGTGAATTATGCATTGTGTAGAAACAGGGTTGGAGTTCAGTACAGCCATGTTGTTTTCATTTTCTATCGTTCAAGCCTAAGATTACGATTTTTGCCAAGTCTTTTCAACCCCAAAATGGTGGGTGAAAGCAGAGGTCTGCTGTCCACAGTCAGCCTTTGTTTCCCTTCGCTTCTATGCAACACATGCATTGCATTGGTTAGGGTGGCGGTTGGCTGGGCAACTTGCACACTCTGCCAGCTGGCGCCAAAACTATATATTTAGTGTTACGTAAATTCTGAATATAAATGCTGTTTCTTATAAGCATTTTCAAACATCTGAGAGTTTTATTAAATCTTCCCACCAACAACTTCCCTCATGGATGGATTTATTCAGTGTGAAGAAAAGTAGGATGTAATATGCCATTCTGAATACAGGCAGATTCAGCAGCTGTTGCCCACAGCAACAGCACATCAAAATAAACATAAACATTTTTAGGAGAATGGTAATTCAAAAATCAGAATTGGCAAGCGCCGGTTTTGAAGCCTTGAAAAAAACGTAGGGATTGTTTACCCAGCGACAACAAACCATTTGTGTGTTGTGTTTTTCTGCACACAGAGACTGGTGGAGACCAAGGTTCATTCTTCTGTCAGATACAACAATATGGAAGCAGGCAGTGAAGCTCCTCTGCTCACCAGACTACAATAGCAGAATTAAGGTGTTCCTGCAAATAAGAGCATTATGATAAGGAGAAGGAAGATGAAGCTTGTAGAGAAAGTGGTGACCATAAAAGGCGTAGACTACAAAATATCACACAGCTGATCCTTTTGACAAAGGGTTCGTATTTCAATTGTATCTTTAGAATCCTTTGTGCATGAATGTCTTTACTTTATAAACAAAAAAGCTGTAAATCCAGCAACTTAGTCAGTGCTTAATTTGAAAATAAATAAGTGCCAGGGCCCTCATAAGGAGGCTACTGCAGCTTGCACCACCCATTGCCCCTACCAGCGCTGCCAGTGTCAGTACCAACACAACTACTAACCATGATACAAGTGTGACATTTTAGACTATTCCAGGCCCCCAAAGCTATAAAAATAGCTTGGGTGGCAGGTATTAGTCATTTTAATGTATACTGAATGAATAAACCACTATAGTCGTGCTGATGTCTAAATTAAATAAACAGCGCCACCATGTGGCATACTGTTATAAGTGCTGGTGTTAACAATTAAGTGCCGGTGCCGAGCACCGGAAAACACCGGCTCAAATTAAGCACTGACTATGACATTATTGTAAGACAAATGAACTCACAAGGATGTTTATTGAATAGCACTGCATCTTTATGCACAGGCTAAAACTTTCAAAAGGCTAGCATTTCCAAAACAAAAAGCCACTAGCATTAAGAAGTTATGTTAGCAAAGAGCATACTTTCAAGAGCTCTCACTAGCACTAGTCAAACAAAACAATTACTTGAGCCCCATCACCAAAGATTGATTGAAATACGAAGAGAACAGTTTAACCATCCACAAAATGCTAGTCTACCAAAGACAAACCAAGAAAAGAAACAGGAAAGCAAATGACTGATGGGTTCTGGCAAAAAGCCCACACTCAGTGCATTTTAATTTACTTTTTCGAAGAATTGGCGACATGAGGTGTTCAGACAGCTAAGGCTGCCTTACGCCGGACCATATGAAAAACCTGCTGTACTTTCCTAAGACAGAGGATTCTCTTTCCAATCCTTAATAGTTAATTAAAAAGAATGGACAAATGCTTACGGCTATTCATGGCTGGATAAAATGAGTGGGTTTGTGTGTGACATGAGCACCTATTGAAACACTGCTCTTGTTGAAGTTATGTGAGTCTGATAGCTGTGATTTTCCTAATAGTTCTGGTATGAGAGGAGGAATCCTGACTGACGATGCTGGTGGAGAGGCCCTCCTACAGCGTGTCCTTACCTCACCTAGCACACACTAATTTGATAATATTGTTGCCTGTAATTTCATAATAAAATTATTATTATTATCAATAAAAATAAAAGTGACACTAATAGCACTACTGCTATCACTAATGATACTATAAGTAATAATAATACTTGTACTAATAAGAAATTCGTTTTTAATCTGGCTTGAAAATGCAATTGACTCTGTGACTTATTGTTACCATTTCTTTAAACTATACATAGAGCGGGTTTTGGCTCCACCCAGAAGTGTATCACTTCACACCTCATGCTTTTGGCTATTTGGTGTATCATTCTGCCTTCAAGGAAGAGCACCCATCGGAATGCATTGGAGGTATATTACATCTGACAAGGGCACACAGTCATCACACTGTTTGCCACATTCAGTTCTTTGTCTTTTATATGCATTTTAACCCCTTGCGTGCTTCGGACGGCCCCTGGCCGGCCGACGTCACGGCGGGCGTGTGCGGAGGACGGCCGGGGGCCGTCCGAACCCCGCCCACTCATTAATTCGCCCACTCATTAAGTCGCCCGCACAGCGGGGGAATTCGCGCAGCGCGCAAGGGGTTAATGCAGAAAGCAATCCTTTTGTACTATTGTTTCTCTCAGACTCTATCCATCTACATGGTGGAGTAGGACCCCTCTCACAGGCCAAGTTACAAAGTGTCCCTGGCCAAAAACGTCAGTGTTTGAGCAATGACAACACTGATCATCTTTTGGAAGGGGTATGGGTCCCCGACCACCAGGATGGGCTCCAGGAACAGTCCTGGGGACTTCTTGGAACTTCGTAAATGCTGTAATGAAAGGCATTTCCCGTGTGGCCAACATTCATTGTGTCCCCAGGTCCCCTTTCTCCTTGTGTATACATTTTAATGTCACCGTGCCCCATTCTACTGAGAGAATGCTCAAATTCAAATGTGCGCCAGCTGCTAGGACAGGCACACGTCTGTACTACAGATAGGGCTTCAAAGGCAGGTCTTTAATACAAAAACATTACCCCTGAGGGGCAAATGTTAACATGCCGTCTGCACAGGGAGGTTTTTGTTTCTGTAATATGGCTCAAGGTGCACTTTGGGCTGTAAGGGGAATAGCAACTTTTCAGTTCCTGCAGTGTCAAAGCAAGGATGCTAGGCACCCTGGTTGAAACAAGCAAAATCGTCCCTCTATGCCGATGGTTAGGTACTGAAATGCTGTCATATTCGGGGTGCAGAGGGCCCCTCAGACCGCTGGATCACGGTGCCGTTGCACTTGCTGCAGTCTTTATAGCTGAACCTCAGATTCCGTGGAGGACAGTGAATGAGGCGCGACCTACTAACATCCTATGCATGAGTCTTTGGGCCTCATTCTGAGCCGTGTACTAAGTGGAAAATCATGCTCAAACCATTTTACACTAAGGGGCATATTGATGACAGGAGTTGTGCTGCTCTTGCACTACACAGTGTGGTGCAAGCGCGACAGAAGTCCAAAATGAGATTTATGAAGCCACACAAGGCCACCTTGCGTGGCTCTGAGTGGTTTCATACATCTGGTGTAACGCAACACAGCGCAAATCGCTGTGTTGCTTTACTCTGACCTGTGACGGCATTGCATGGGTGTTCCCACCCAACTTCCATGTTTTTTGACGCATTCCCAGATTTAGCAGAACTGGTAAACATAGGAATGTGCCAAAAAGATACCCCTTCTCAGGGGAGGCATAACGGGGAGAAATATCTTTAGTTCTCCTCGTTACTTCCTCTTTCTATGTGTGCTGCAGAATATATACATAGAAAGAGGAATTTGCCTTTCAGGAGTCTTTTTTGCAGGAAGGTGCTCCTTCCTGCACAAAAACAATCCTGCATGCAACACAGACACGCTTGCACTATGCTACAAGGGTGCCTGTGTTGGTGCTAGGAAGTGAAAACAGCACCAGTGCAAGGACAAGTACACAAATGCATTGTATTCTTTTAAATATGGCATATTCCCGCCCTTTCCCTGCGATGCAGTGCAGCAAGGTGACCTGCTGCACCGCACTGCGCTGCGCCACGTTCTCATACATATGCCCCCACCTGGAAAATCAGGCCCAAACCCTGAAATTGCACTAAGTGAAAAATGAGGTGCAACTGCAGTATACAACAATTAGAAAATCAGGCGCAAACTTTTAATATGCACGAAGTAGAAAATCAGGCGCAAACCTTTAATATGCACTAAGTAGAAAATCAGGTGCAAACCTTTAATATGCACTAAGTAGAAAATCAGGCGCAAACCTTTAATATGCACTAAGTAGAAAATCAGGTGCAAACCTTTAATATGCACTAAGTAGAAAATCAGGAGCAAACGTTTTATGCGCTAAGTGGAAAATCAGGCGTAAACCCTTTACATGCAGTATGTGAAAAATCAGGAGCAAATGGCTTATGCGTGAAGTGGAAAATCAGGCTTAAACGCTTTATATGTATGAGGTGGAAAATCAGATGCCAATGTTTTAAACGGGGTTGCAGTTTGCGCCCATTGTGGGATAAGCGTAAATGCTGCCTCCTTTGCAAACTCCTCCAAGTCCTATTTCGAGTAAATTGCTCATGCAAAACTGTGCGGTAAGATGCATTACCTCCCGTCCCTCCCTCGCCTTCATTCATCACCAATGAGGCCCCGCCTCCCACCCAGACCCACCCCCAGCATAAAAACTCTACCCGCCCCCACCTCCACCTGTTTTTTTCTGTCTCCCTAGTGAGACTTACCTTCAGTTCCTCCGTGTGGCGGTGCCGGGGAGTCTTCGAGTTGGTTCTCTGCGACGGCGGTGCCCTCGACGGAGTTCTCCTGGCGATGCCTCCTCTCCTCGTCTCCCTCGTGGATGGGGGCGGAGCGGTGGCTCAGGAAGCTGCTGCGTTGTTTGGCGGTCCTCCTGTGGCTGGGGCTGTGTTTCCGGGTCGGGCTGTCTTGGCTGCCTCCTCTCGGACTGCACTCTTCTGGGAGACCTGGTAGGATGGGTTTGTGCCCGGTCTTTTATTTTAGATGGCGTTTTTGTGGTTTTATCCTGTTTTTGGCTGTTTCCTGGCCTGGCCTTTCATTGGAGGGTTCCTGGTGGGTTTTTCTCTACATTTAGGTGTTGGGGAGTTGCTTCTCCATTCCTCTGCTGCCATGGGTCGCAAAAGGGTGTTCAAGAGGAACAACCTGGTTTCTTCTTCCTCTTCTTCCTCTCCTGATGGTTCTCCTGTTCCCCCCAAGCGCCCTCGGGGTCGGGGCCTTTCTGGGGGTGATGTGCCTCTCATGTCCAAGGATGAAGTGCAGGGCATGATTGAGGCTGCGGTGGCTAAGGCTCTCTTGGCTCGTCCGGTGCCTGCTGCTCCTTCGCGTCCTCGCTCGCTGGATCCTGCTGGGGCTGTTTCCCTGTCGGACGAGGAGGGTCCTTCTACCTCCTCTGGGGGAAAGTATATCTCCAGGGAGGAGCGCTGGGATGTTCTGGCTCATGTGCGGGACAATTTGGGGTTCCCTGCGTTCCAGCTGGGGGAGAGGGATGGGAGTCTTTTTCCTCAATATGCTTCTCCCTCCAAGTTGGGCATGCCCTTTCAGGGTCCGGTCAAGGACATGGTGTTGAGGGAGTGGCGTGAGATCGATAAGTTGCAGGTCCCTCGCTTCCTTCAGAAGCTGTACCTTTTGGAGGGGGAGGATCCCTTGCCTCACAGTTTGAAACTAGACTCTATCCTGGCCACTCTGATTGGCAAAACTGCGATTCTGCCTGAGGATTGTACCCTGGCGGACGCTACTGATCGGAAGGTGGACTCTGGCCTTAAACGCTCCTTTGCTGCTGGGAACCTGGCGCTGCAGGCTAGCCTTTTCTCTGCCTACTCGGCGCAGACTCTGGTGCAGGATTTCGAAAAGTTGGCTGCCGCGGTTCAGGAGGGGTCTGAATGCTCTGACCTCCTGGCTGCTATGGAGCAGCAGGCTCGGCTGCTGGCGGACATTTCGTCTGACGTGATCAAGTCTTCCGCTATGTCCACTGGAGCTTTGGTGGCGGCGCGTCGTTCCCTCTGGCTCCGATCCTGGAAGGCTGATCCTGGTGAGAAGGCGGCTCTGTTGAAGTTGCCTTTTGATGGACTGGCTCTGTTTGGGGAACAATTGCCTGCCCTGATTTCGAAGGCTTTCAAGGAGCGGAAGCATGCCTTGCCCTATAAGGGAGGTTCGGCTCCGTCTGGCAGGCCTTGGAATAGGGCCCCTCGTTCTTCCCCTAAGCGTGATTCTCGTCAGTCTTTTCGCAGGCGGCGTTTTCAGCCCCGTTTTTCTCCCAAGCACGCTGCCTCCGCGCCTAAAGGCCCTGCCAAGAAGGGTCCCTGACAACTACTGTCTGGCCGGTTCCCTGCCGGTGGGTGGCCGTCTTCGGCATTTTCTTCCTCGGTGGCAGCAGGACGTTTCGGATGGCTGGGTCCTGAGCACTGTGGGTCATAGGTACGTGATCGACTTTGTGCTGGTTCCGCCGGATTCGGGGGTTCGGCTGACTCCGGTGCCTGTCTCCGGTCCCCGCAGGGTGGCTCTGCTGGACGGGGTGTCCTGTTTGCTTGCCAAAAATGCCATCTGCCGAGTTCCTGTCGCGGAGATAGGGACAGGGACCTACTCCATTCTGTTTCTGGTGCGGAAGGTGACCGGCGGCTTTCGGCCTGTCCTGGATCTCAAGTGGGTCAACTCCTGGGTTCGGCCCGTTCACTTCCGCATGTTGACCCTTCAGGCCATCATTCCTCTGGTTCAACCTGGCGACTTCCTGGCTTCCGTGGATCTCGAGGACGCCTATCTCCACATCCCTGTGGCCGCTTCTTCTCAGCGTTTTCCTGAGGTTCGCTTTGGGAGACGCCCATTTTCAGTTTTGCGTGCTTCCCTTCGGCCTCAGGTCAGCGCCCAGGGTTTTCACAAAGGTCCTGGCGCCTCTCATGGCTCTCCTTCATGCGGAGGGGGTTTTCATTCATCCTTATCTGGACGACCTCTTGCTGCATGCTGCGGGGGAGTCTCTTTTGCTCGCTCACATCGGGAGGGCCTTGGAGGTTCTTCAGGGGCACGGGTTCTTGGTGAACTGGGGAAAGTCTTCTTTGGTCCCCTCTCAAGACATGGTGTTCATCGGGGCTCGTTTTCGGACTTTGCTCGGCCTTGTTACCTTGTCCGACAAGCGCTTGCTCTCTCTTCAGTCCCAGGTTCGGGCCTTGATGTCCCGGGCGGCTTCTCCGGCGGTCCAGTGGCTGCGGGTGCAGGGGCACATGGCTTCCGTGGTGTTTCTGGTTCCTTGGGCTCATTTTCATCTCCTCCGCCTGGCCAACTGGATCCTGTTGGGTTGGTCTCCGGGGTCTCAGAGTCTCCTGTCCCTGCTGCCCATGTCGGACCGGATCCGGGGGGAGCTCTCCTGGTGGCTCTGCCGGCGTCACCTTCTGGCCGGGGTTTCGCTGGCTCCTCCGGCTCCGCTTGTGGTGACTACGGACGCCAGCCTGTCCGGATGGGGTGCTTGGCTGGGGTCGGATCAGGTTCAGGGGTGCTGGTCCCTTCTACACTCAAGGAGGTCCTCCAACTGGCAGAGTTGAGGGCGATTTGGCTTGCCCTGGTGCACTTTCAGGACTCTCTGCAAGGTCGTTGGGTGTTGATTCAGACGGACAATCTGGTGGCGAAGTCCTATGGCAACCGTCAGGGGGGGACCCGGTCCTTGAACTTGATTGCCAGCGTCATCTTTCAGTGGGCTCAGGTCTGGGTGCTGGGTCTGTCGGCTCTCTACATTCGGGGGGTGGACAATGTGAGGGCGGATCTGTTGAGCAGGGAGATTCCGTCATCTCGGGAGTTCTCTCTCCTTCCCGGTGTGTTCGTCCAGTTGGTGAGTCGTTGGGGCCTCCCTGTGGTGGACCTGTTTGCGGATCCGGGGAATGCCAAAGTGGTCCGGTTCTGTTCTCTGGGCAGGTGTCCCGGGTCTCTGGGGGTCGACGGCTTGACCTGTCCTTGGCCTCGGGGTCTGCTGTATGCCTTCCCCCTTTCCGCTGCTCCGCTCCTTTCTGGTGCGGGTCCGCAGGGACTGTGCTCAGGTGTTGTTGGTGGCTCCCTGTTGGCCGCGGGCGAGTTGGTTTCCTCTCCTGTCCGGGCTGTGTTGCGACCGGGAGTGGGTCCTTCCACTGGTTCCGTCCCCTTTGGAGTTTCCGGCCCTTCCTCTGGATTCTCTGCGGAGGTTGCACCTGACGGCCTGGCGGTTGAACGGCAGGGCTTAGCTGGGTTGGGGGTTCCTGCCCCTTTGGCTGTTACTTTGCAGGCTTCCCGTAGATCCTCTACTCTGCTTTCCTATGCTAGGCATTGGCGGGTCTTTTCGGCCTGGTGTGCTGGCAAGGGTGTTGATCCCACGGTTGCTGACCTCTTTGTGGTGATGCAGTTCCTGCAGGATGGGGCTCTTCTGGGGTTGTCGGTGGCTTCTCTGCGGGTGCAGTGGGCGGCTATTCAGGCTTTTCGGGGCTCCTGGCGTAATTTGCGGGATGAAGGGGCTCTGATGCCGTGTTTTTTTCAGGGACTGTTGAATTTGTTTCCCCGCCCTGTTAGGTCCTTCCCTTCGTGGGATTTGCATTTGGTGTTGGATGTCCTGTCTGGTCCTCCCTTTGAGCCCCTTGAGGGTCTTGAGTTGCGTCTCTTGACTTTTAAGACTTGTTTTTTGGTCGCTATCACCTCGGCGCGGCGCTTGGGGGAGTTGGGGGCCTTGTCTTGTAAGTTTCCCTTCTGTAAGGTCTTTTCGGATCGGGTAGTTCTGGTTCCGGTTCCGTCCTTTGTCCCTAAAGTCAATTCGGCTTTTCACCTCAGTCAGGAGGTGATTTTGCCTGAGTTCTGTCCTGCTCCTTCCTCGGCTGAGGATTGTCGCTTGAATTGTTTGGATGTCCGTCGGGCTTTGCTGTGGTACCTGCAGGTTGTGGAGTCCTTCCGGGTGGGGGACTCTTTGTTTGTTAACTTCGGTCCAGCTAGGAAGGGTGTTAAGCCTTCCACGGCTACTTTGAGACGTTGGATTCGGTCCACGGTTTTGATGGCTTACCATCTTAAGGGGGTGGCTCCTCCTGTGGGGGTTCAGGGGCGTTCCACTCGCAGTATGGCGGCTACGGTGGCTGAGTTGCAGGGGGCTTCGGTGGTGGAAATCTGTAGGGCGGCGACCTGGTCTTCTCCCTCTACTTTTGTCCGTCACTATCGTATTGCGAGTCTGGAGCGTTTGGATAATGTTCTGGGCCACAGGGTTTTGTCCTCTATGCGGGACCAGGGATGTTGATCTGCTGTGTTTGGGGCACTGTATTAAATTTTGGTGTTTCTTTATCACTCAGTTGTCCGTCTCTGTTTTCTTCTGCTTGCTATGTCCTCATTGGTGATGAAGGAAGGCGAGGGAGGGACGGGAGGTAATGCTTCCATTTCTAACGATAATAGCATTACTCCTAGTCCTACTCCCTCGCCTTCCTTCGAGGACCCTCCCTCCCTCCCGGTGCGGTTCAACTGAGTGCTAGCTCGGCTTGTTTACGTACAGGTGGAGGTGGGGGCGGGTAGAGTTTTTATGCTGGGGGTGGGTCTGGGTGGGAGGCGGGGCCTCATTGGTGATGAAGGAAGGCGAGGGAGTAGGACTAGGAGTAATGCCATTATCGTTAGAAATTGAAGCAATACCGTGTGAAAAAGGCAGGTGGTATCTTGTAACCGGGTGCACAACACACCCAATAACGAGCATCAGGGTGAATTGCGTCCATTGAAAGCTTGAAACTTGGAAAGACAATGCTAGACTAAAAATATGGGGCCATCGAGCGGAATGCATCTTATCGATATAAAAGTCTTCCGTTTTGAGCTCCTTCCATCACCTGTCAGGCGTCGCGGTGACATCCTATTTACTGTTCCCTGTTGTGTGCTGCATGTTTAAACCGGCCCACCATGTATTCACAGCTTTCATAACACTCGGGATATTTTGCAAACAGCAGGATTTTTTCTGTAACGAGCAGATTGTTTCGAAGCCAAAAGCTCGGTTTACGACAGAATTTCTTGGCACCGGGTGCCACCTCATGGCAGGGCCTCTTCCCTTCACTATGCCAGGCGTCGCATAAAATTATGAGAACGTGGCAGAGGGGGAAATCTAAATTAAAAGGGCTGGCGGTCTTGGGCTGAATTGAAAGCACTTTTTAAAATGTATTTTTATGGCTTACAAAACGGAGGTAAAACTTTACACAGAAATCGTATCACTACAAATTGGTACCGCGAAGATCAAGTTTGGAGTGAACCCAAATATGAATAGGTTATGAACATTTGGGTGTACATACAATTATCATCTGTTACATACAACAAGTGCAGTGGGAAATTAGAAGTCAGTGAGGTATATTCCATTGTGGTGAACAGTCAGAAAGTACATGTTCAAATCAAGGCCTACTCATAAATTCTCGCTGAAGGAACATAGAAGCTGAAGCTTCAGGGTTCAAGGTGGCCTGTCGTCGGATTTGAGATTGACTCAGGCCCGGCTCCAGGAATTTTTATTTGGGTGGGCCAAGGGTGCATTTGGGTGGGCCACTGCGGGCTCGATTTGTCGCATATATGTCTAGGCAGGCCTGCTTCAGGGCCCTCCTTTATCTCTTCTTAGTCTTACAAGGCCCAGTAAAACGCACTCTTTTCCAAATCTCTTTCTAAATATTATCACTCTCAAAAAGTGTTTTTTCCATGTAATGTTCCTTTGATGGGAAGAGGAGGTTTCTAAGGTGGGAGTATCAGGCAAGTGACACTACTCGGGCTCCCTCTGTGCGAGTCTTCAGGGAGAATCCCTCTTCATTACTACCTCCACCTGACCCCGGACTCTGCAACGCACTCCCTTACAGGCTTGATTATCCACTACTCCTCTCCAGTGCACCTTATCTCACAGCTCACCTTGGGCCCCAGCCCCATATCAGGCACCATCGGGCTCCACTTTCATTTTTCCCGGTAAAAACATTAGTAAAATCACCTTCAAACTTAAAACATTGAATATAGCAGTAAATATGATTAGCACGCACTTTAAAGTATGTTCCACAGTAGCCCTTATGACCCGACTGCTAATTAAATAAACAAAAACAGAAAGGCCATGACAGGGCCGGCTTCAGCGCTGATGCGAAGGTCTTTTTTGGCGCCGCACCAATAACCTCTTTCTCCGTAAATACCTTTACTACCACCTTCCAACAGTGCCCCTCATCTCTCCATGGCCCCCCCATTGACCTACTCCTCGTATTCCCTCACTGCCACACGCCACAAGTGCCCCTCATCTCCCCATTGCCCCTCCCCCTCATGACCTCCTCCTCGGATTCCCTCACTGCCACGCTCCACCAGTGCCCCTCATCTCTCTGTAGCCTCTCCCCCTCATGACCTCCTCCTCAGACTCCCTCACTACCACCCTCCACCAGTGCCCCTCATCTCTCCCTAGCTCCCCCCTCCACCCCATAACCTCTTCCTCTGATTCCCTCACTGCCACCCTCCAACAGTGCCCCTCATCGCTCCATAGCCCCTCCCACTACCTCCTCCTCGGATTCCCTCACTGCCACCCTCCAACAGTGCCCCTCATCTTTACGTAGCCCCTCTCTCATATGCATTTCATTTGTTGTATAGCGCTACTCATATCAGTGTAGTGTGTGTCAGTACTTTACACCACGCACACATTATACAGAGACAATGAATCATACAAGTATGTAAATCAGTCTACAGGGAATGTCACATAAGCCAATGAGGATTACAAGGTGTATGAATCACATGTCATCCATACTGGTGGGCAGTATATTTTAAGAGGGTTTGGTCTGGGGAAACACAACCTTAGGATTTAAAGAGTATTCCATGGGGGTCAGCTTTACTGATAAAAATGTATATCTGCCCAAACATACTCATTTTAGCAACATTAGAATAATGAAAGACTGGGGAAGTTCTAACTATATCACAAAACAAAAAAAGCGAAGTTTTAACTATACCATTCATGTTTGTATGCAGCTCTTTGATGACAGTTCATTGGTCACTGTCCTATGTTAGGACTGTAACTTCTGAACTGCAAGTAACACAAGGATCTCTGTGACAAAGGCAGTAACCCACTGAGCTTCCACATAAAATACAGTTCATCTGCATTTAAAAACTACTAACAGACAAATGATTGCTCTCCAGCAGGATCATTAATCACCAGCGTTATCTGGGCATTTTGTATTGTCTTATTGTTGTCCTGCATCAGCCATGATAATGATAAAAACTTTTTAAATGAAGCACACACGAAGTATGTGTCCTGCTGGGCCTGTGCAGATTTTAAAAAGAAAAACAAATAGTAACACATTCTCTTACCTACTCCATTAGTCAAACTTTGTGTCACAGCCTGATGTGATAAGCAGCTGCAGGGGTCAGGAAAGGTGAGTAGGAATAAACAAACTTCTTTTCTCCTGCGCTGCATAGAAAAAGAAATATCCACGCAGCAGAACAGTAGGCAAAGGTTACCGTTGTCAAAGAAAGGATGTGTCGCCTTTCGCCATGTGGAGATGAAGGGGTGAAAGAATAAACAAAGCCTCGTTAACATGTAAATGGTCTTTTAAAGACCTGTGAAGTACTCGGGTGCCGTTGGGCTGCGATAATCTCTAAAACTGCCTCTGTGTGTGTGCGCCCGGGAAGCTGTCTCGGCCCCGGCTGACACACACGACGGGGGGTGTTGAAGCACTTTGAGCCCAATGGCTTTGCGCACCTGCCTTCAAGCCCTCATTGCGAGGGCCAAGGCTCCTGTTTGGGTGGGCCAGGCTCATGTTTGGGTGGGCCTGGCCCACCCGCTAGAACCGGGCCTGGATTGACTTAGAGTAAAATGGTATCCCTGTCGGTCTGTACCATTTGCCTCTGTTGGCAGAAGCATAACATTCGGATCGAGGTATCTTCGGCTTGTACTCACTTACGCAAGTCCAGTCTCCACTTATATAGGGCTGGGGCCCGGGGTGAGTCCCAGTTAATGGCTATTGCTTATTTGCTAATTACTAAAGGCAAGTTCAAACAAGCATTTGCAATGCAATAGGTCTCACATTGCTGAAAGTTTGAGCTACTGGCATTGCTAATAATAATTTAACGTCAATAGCTCAAACTTTCAGTAATGCGAGAAAAATTGCATTGTAATTCAATTGCGGCACTCGCGCTTTAGCTTTAAACATCTTAAGCTAAAGCGCGGGTGCCGTAATTGCTTCAAAAGTAAAGAAATATTTCTTCATTTTTGAAGCAATCGCGGCACCCGTGCTTTAGCAAAAGATGTTTAAAACTAAAGCGCGGGTGCGGTGATTGTAACAAAAGTAAACAAATAGAAAAAAATGGCGGCCACACGCTTTTTTTCTCTATTTATTGACATTTGTTACAATGGCGGCATCCGCGCTTTAGCTTTAAACATCTTAAGCTAAAGCACAGGTGCCGTGATTGGTTCAAAAGTAAAGAAATAGAAAAAAATATTTTTGTCTATTTCTTTACTTTTGAGCAATTGCGGCACTCGCGCTTTAGCTTAAGATGTTTAAAGCTGAAGCGAGGGTGCCGCCATTGTAACAAAAGTAAATAAAGAGAAAAAAAAGGCCTGCAGCCACTTCTGATCACAACTAACCAAAAGAAAGGTGCGGATGCCATTATTCCAGTCAAGGCGTGCCGCGCTGGATAAATAATTAAAAGAAAAAAGCATTGTGGGAGAGTGTGCCCTGCCTGCAACAGCAGCAGGACAAAGCTATTTGAGAAAATAGTGCTCGGAGGCTGTAATTAAAACGTACCTAGCAACAACACATGTAACAGGGGGGGTCCTCATGGGAGGCTACAAGAAGAAAAAAGGCGGTACTAAGGAGGGACTACTAAGCCGACTGACCAATGAAAAGCCACCATTTACAAAAGACAGTTACAGGAGCCAATTAAAAAGATGGGCAGAAAGTGGGCGGAGTTTCATGCCCATATCCTGAATGCAACATGTCTAGAAGAGACAGCGCAAGCGCTCCCTAGGCGAGACCTAAAAACTGCATGTCATTTTATTACACTTGGGGCATGACATAAGGCATAGGAGGCAGACCATAGGCCTTAATATTTGTCAACCACCCATCCATTCCGCCTGAATGGAAAGCACCTTCTGAATGTGAGCAGGAGCTGGGCTAATTGGAAAGTATCATCTACATGTCGAGGATGTCCTGAGCTACATAGGTAACTCCCTCTATATGTGGAGGGGACCTGGGTTAAACAGAAAACTTCAATGTACATGCAAGAGGTTCAAAGCCAAATGGGAAACTCCTGTATGTGAAAGAGGTCCTGGGCTACATAAAAAGTTTCATCGCTGTGAGCTGGAGGTCGGGGGTAATACATGAAGCTCTTTCCGTATGTGCAGGAGGATCTGACCTGAATAGGAAGTTCATTGTATGGTGGATCTGAACAGAAAGCTTCGTCTATACAAATGTAAGATGTCATAGGCTGATTAAGGATCTTCAACTATATGCCCATGAGCTGAATGTTCAGTTTCATCTATAAAGAGAGGGTGTTGTGAGCTGAATGTAATTCAGTGCCTCCAGGATTTCCTTATATGAATGTCATTCTTTACTGGACACCTTGGTCTCAAAGAGATGCTTCGTCTTATGTAGAGCACTGTCATGTCCTATGTTTATGTGCATGGAGACTAGTATCCCTCAACAGACTCCTTATAAGTATTATGTAATCTGATAGGTGTGGCTGAGTGTGGTTAATAAAGTTTGTGACTCAGTGCGTTCAGTTAACGGTTGCATACTGAAGATAAAGATGGGCAAGATGCCACAAACAAGTCGTGCTGGATGGGGGATCCGGCTCATCTGCATGTGGAGGGGCTTTAGTGATGTATTGTCTATATAAGTATAGTATCCTGGCATAAATAAGAAAGTATTTTGAAAAGTACTGGGGGCCCAGCTCATGTTTGAAGCTTCCTGTATATATGTGCCTGAGGTCTTGATCTGAAATATGGTTAGTGCTTTTCACAAGTGCAGGGATTCCTGGGCTGAACGGGAAGCTTGCTTTATATAAGTGGGAGTCCTAGGATGAAATGGAATGTTCTTCTTTATATGTGCATGGGTTTCTGGATGATCCTGGAAGGTCCTTCTCCATGAGTATGTAGTCGTGGGCTGAATCTGAAGTTCTTTCTGTGCAGTTGGGTGAATGAGATGCTCCTAGATGCACAGAGGATCATCCGTCGAATAGCAAGTTTTTTCTGGTTGTAAAGGATCCAGCTTAGGTGGTTCTTATGTGCCAGCTTTTACTACAAGTGCTGTATTGTCATTAGTTCAAAGCAAAGCCACGTATCTGTTTTTTGTGTCAGAAAATATACGTGAGCCATAATTATCCATTGTCATCCCCAAAACTTCATCAGTCTTATTCAGTACTTGTGTGCAATACTTTTGGGCAACTGGACAGCAGTGCAATGTGTGGATAAACATGCCACTCATACCACAAACTATCAGGCATACATCGTCATCAGTTCTCCAAATCTTGTGAAGCTGAACTCCCATAAAATATATTCTGTGTAGAATTTACAACTGATCCAGGCAACATCTTGTTCCTACTGATAACCTCTCTGGAATTTATCAATGCCTCTTCCCAAACTCCTCCCTTTTGATTGCCCACATTTTGTTCTCAATGGGACATCAGCTTCTCTAGTTCTTTTTCTGTGTTGTTCATAAATAAGGCTCCCTGTTTTCCGTTTTTTCAGATTTTTACAGATAAATACAGACAGAAAACCATTTATTTTCTTGTCTGTATTTATTTTTAAATGTGGATAAAAACGGAAATTGGGTGCTTTTTGAATGATTCTAAATACACTTTGCCATGACTGCCAGGCCAATAACTGTGTGGATGGATAGGTAAGGGGGTTAATAAAGAAAGTGATTTTATTAAAGAGGCTTAAACAGCAGTAGCTTTGCACAAGGTTGATACTGAAATGTGCATATTTTCATATAAGTGCATTGATTTATCTTCTGTGGGTGTTCATATCACTGAAACCTGGCATGCATTCAAGCATGACTGGATATTTATTGGTTAAATAAATGTGGAAATATACCAGTTTCAGCGTTACTTCTTTCAAAAAGCCCGTAATAAATATGGATAAATACAGGTAAAGTTGACAAAAAATAAATATGGATAAATACAGACGGAAATGACAAAAAAATAAATACCATAAAACCGGGAGCCCTATTCATAAAGTACTTCACGTCAATGACAATACTTTATTTTTGAATCTCGCCACTAATCGTCTTTCTTCTAAAGGTGAACTTTCTGGTACCACAATGCCCTTTTGAATATACGTGTGCGACTTATGTTTGAGTTGCCAATATTTAAACATGTCATCCCATATTTCTTGCAGTGTTGAAGGACCTATGTTACCCAGCCTTGCAATCCTAGCAGTCAGGTAACCCATAATGGTGTTCTAAGTTTCAAAGTTCCAACTTATGTCTTTAGTGACTTTCATCCATTCCTTTAACACTGAATCTGTAGCGGGAGGATTTTTTCTTTCAGCTTGCCACCATACTTCGCATGAACATATCCTTTCTCAACCAATGCATGCCAGTCTATTCTCAAAACAGGTTCATTCTGTGTCGAATACCCTTTCATTAACTGGAATTATATGTGCACACTTGTCTGGCATCGGTAGTGCTATCCTTACATCCCAAATACTTTTTGTTGCATCATTAATACTAATCAGGCTGAAGCATTCTTCCATAGAAATTAATTGCATCAAGTTGTCTAGTCCTCTGAAAAAACAGTCAGAGACTTTACAAAGGCACATTTTGGAGTATGTATAGGAACTGCAAGGCTATCATTTTGAATAGGGCTGTATGGCCTATTAACGAAGGAGGGAGTCTCTTCCAGTGAGAAGTATCAATGCCAAGGTCTCACAATATTGGGTCTAGGTTGTCTCTGGAATATTTATCAGGGCCTGTAGATACCAATATCCCCAGGTATTTAAAGTGATCATATTCTTCTGTAAGTGGGACTATTGACTTCTGTGGAAGGGAGCATATTTCAGATCTAAAAAGGGAAGGATTTCGACCATTTAGTATGAAATTTAGAATATCTTCTGTAGACTTCAAATATATGTTTTAAGTTATTCAATGAATCACTCAGATCAGCCATAAACAGTAATGTGTCATCTGCATAAAGTGGTATAAGTTATTCCCAATCATTGTACCATTTCGATCACCTTACAAGGACGTCTCATATATTAAATTTGTCAGAGGTTCTACCACTAAGAAAAGCAATTTTAGTGACAGCTGTCGTGCACTCACCTGGTCCCAAGATGCGGAGACGATACTAGAGCCCATGCCTGACCTCACCTCCTATCCCCCTCAGGAACGAGCCTGTTCAAGGAACAGAAAGTCCTTATGTCAAGCACTGCCCTTAGGGGAAGGGGGGTTGGGATAAAATAAGAAAAGAGAGACTTCAGGTACTGGTTCTGCTCAGCAGCTGTGTGGCACTGCATAACAGGATTTGTCGCTCCTGAGGCCTTCTGTGTCTGTGAGGTATGCACTGGACCAGAACCTCTGGTTTTGTGATGAGGCAATACACTAGAAATAACAGGAGGAGGCCGTTACCATCAGTACACTAACAGGCCTCTATTTACAATGACTATGCATTGACCTCAGTGACATACACTTACAGGTTTCATCAGCTGCATGGCACGAGAGCAGAATAACATCACAGATTGGAGTGTGGGACTCTCAAGAATTAAACTCAGAACACAGATTGGAGTTACTGGCACTCCCAGGGATAAACTCGGAATACAGATCTCGATACAAGGTTCATACATATATCAAACGCTCTGAAGTGCTTTCTCATGGCAATACTGTTCATCAAAGAAACATGGAGCTATAGTCTTTAGTTCTTGCGCAATCATAGTTCAAGCACAAATTCAGCAGGAAGAGTCCAGAGCATGAACACACAAGAAGCGCTGGAGGAAATCACAGAGAGGGCATAGAGGAAAAGTCTATAGTCTTTGAAGACCCTGATACTCAGTCCTTCTCACTACTGTAGGAGGATTAGTGCGCACTAACCTGATATCTTCCACTTGTCTGAAGTTCGAAGAAGATCTCGAGGCTTTGACTCAGGGTGTCGCAGGGGAAGAGGAGTAACTGTGCAGGAAGAAGAGATGAAGGAGGCGTCAAGGGAGGTGGAGCCAATGGAACCACCAGTTAAACTTGGACTTAAAGGAGACTAGAGCGCTTCTTGATTCTGGCTGGATTCTTCAATTAAGTGGGAAGGGTGAAGCTTGTGCCACAGGGAGCGGGGCCAAGCCATGACTCTGGGTTGGTCATGGTTTATATACTCTCTTGAAGGCTTAAAGGATGTGGCTATTTCACGTGTGGCACATGAGCACATGGAAGTCTGGAAGGTTCTCAACGACCCTTAAGGGAAACACATGCTAGTACACTTGCTTTGACCTTACAGGAACAGCAGTTGCAACTTGAGAGTTGGAACCAATTAACCAGGAAACAAATGTATTGTTTTTGCTTGAATGTGCATAATGGAAAACAACACCAAGGCCCTAGTAATAGCGGGTGCAAGGTACTCTATTGGTTCATGGGTTCAGGGGGACAGTTGCAGAGACTTAGTGGCATTGGAATCACGGGCTTTGGAGAACACCAGTCCTGGTATCGTAGCATGCCATTAAACGCCACAGGGGTAATACAATATGAGCCCTGTGCACTAGAGCTACTACACAGAGGGCGCATGAGGGGGTTGTGACAACAGCAGGCATCCTTACCCAGTTCTTCTGTGTATACATAAGGGTTTTGAATGAGTGCCATTGACTCTAATTTTGGCCTGTGAGTTGCCGTCTAATAAATTTATCCATGACACATATTCAGGGCTAAAGCCCATCTTTCCGAATAACAATGACAAGAAGGGCCACACAATAGAATCAAAGACTTTGTTGCCATCCAAAGCTGCCAGTGTTTTTATCATTAGCAAGGTGAGTACATTCCTCCCACAACACATTTTCAGATTGCTGGTGAAAGGTTTAATCATCTCGAGCAAACTCATTCTTCACTGGCCTCCTACTCCCTTAAAAATATGCTGGCTTTACCATATCATAACCATTTTACGGAAGTGACTGACTCGCACCAGAGGCAACTCTCTGATCAAATACATCTACCAAGGCACTGCTGTATCAGACAACAAGTAACCATAGGCCAAATTCACTCCATGCGTTGTAGCTCAGTCCTCAAACTGAAGATAACTGCTTAACACAGCAGCTTTAACCGTTATGAAATAATGGGGTAACCCAATAAGCGTCACAGGACCTGGGTACAGTATATTATGAAAAGTTGGTCCTTGACTGACTTGGAGGAAGTAATCAAATAGGGAAATTACTGATATAAGGGTTGCCAGGAGGGTCAACCACAGGTAATGAATACAATACACTTATGAAAATACACCCTAGAAAAACAATTAGTTACGCAGGGAATGCAAAATATATGTACAAACTACATCCACGCGTATTTCAGTTAGGTAAGTTCATTGTTTTATATATTTTTTATAGTTAATTACAGACATCAATCAATAGATAATGATATTACCACATAGAGTTGAGAAAAGGTTGCACAGGGGAAAGGAAAAAAAGGGGAGTGCTCGTGAGAAGAAAGTGAAAATCAGGAGGTTTGAAGATACACACTGTTCCTTATTACAGAAGGACACTGGTCTATATAGTAGCCAGTATTCTTAGGCCTGTCCACGATCTTTTGTAAGTCTATTTATATTACTCATGAGTGCATAAATGCAACATCCGAATTGTAGGGGATAAATAATGGTACAGGCCCTTGCTGGGGAGATGCGTATACGTTTTGACCCGTCTTATGTGAAGAGGGTGACTTGAAGCCTCCGCGTGCGGGTCTTCTTCAGGACAAGGGGGTGAGGCAACCTAATAGCGGTGCAAATGATGGCGTCAGTATTATAAAGTATCCAGGAGCCAATGTTGGGCGAGCCTGGCATCTATTCCCAAAAGTGGAAGGTCCGCAATTTGCAGTGTGGCTGCGCATGGGAGACAACCAATAATGAAGTCCTCATGTGTGAACTTAATCCGAATTTATAGGTAAAGGATCCAATCCTGGAAGATTGCCGGAGCGCTGTGCCTCAAAAGAACTGCTCTGTCAGGCGCCCTTTGGAATTCTTGACATAAGTAACAGTGACAAAAAAAAATTTGAAAGCTGGTAGCAGTCGTTTACTTCACTTGGAGATACAACCGCAAAATTCCTTTTCAGGACAGATGATCCTACCATATTAGGTACTCAACTTCGAAAAAAACTTCTAGAACGTATTCTTCCTTAAATGTCTGTAAGAGCACAACCACTACTAACCCTCCCTCAAAATCCACGAATGTCCCTTCCATCGTACTGATGATTCTCCAACTGGATTGTTTCAGCAATTCCAGGCAAGCTCACAGAAAGAACAAAAATACAAGTATAACTGTAGGAATGTCATAATCAAAATTAAGCCTTATTTGGCAAAGAAAAGCATTTGGAAAGTGCTGTACAGCATGCCAAATTTCTGGACTTGCCTTTCACTGAGCTGCAGCTTTCAAATTACATGATTTGGAAAAGTTGCTCCCTCGCTACTATTAGAGGTGCTTATTGTGCAGCGGCGGCTGGATTTTTTTACGCTCACCATTCTGCTTTCCTGTGATGTCTAGAGACATGCCACAGCTACGGGCTGCTGATTACCACAACGCGCTCATCCCTGTGTGGGCATGGTGACTGTCACCCATGACTGTCCCGGTTTCAGGAAGTGAAGCACCTCCATAGACCTATATGCTTTACTATTGGCTTCCACAGGAAGTACCCAATTCATGATGGTCCTTGATTCCTCATCATGTTTACTATCCCCACTCTATAAAAGGAGTGCAAGAACATACTTTCACTGTTTCATGGTGCAAAAAAGTTTGCCAACAGGTTGAGCACCCATCTAGCTATTGTTTTTGTTCCATGTTTTTTAATCTTCATTGGAACTTGCTCTCTTGGGTTTGGGTTCCTTTCAGCTCCACTTGTTCTCATCCTTCTTGTGGACTCTACTTCCTCCTTCATCTCTCCTTGTCCTGCGAGGTTTTTTTTGGCCATTCGGCATTTTCTTCCAGTTCTGCGGCCCATCTCTACAGATACCTATTTAGAGCATGTTCTCCTCAATCGGTGTAATGGACAATGTGTCTACCGAAAGGCCTTGCCCTTACCTCGACCCAGCTAAAGCAACATCAAGTAGCCATCATGGTGTCCAGCGCTTAACACGTCAGTTGGAAGGAGCAGTATCACACTCGCAGAAGGGGAAAATTAATCGAAACTTCTGCCGGAAACATGTCTGCTAAATCACTTATGGCGAAGCTCTGTAGTGAGTAATCCACTGCAAGAACTAAGGCGACTGATGTTCAGCCAGGGCAGTGTTGTGTTGCCTGCCCAGCAGCAACTTTGCCTCTGCCAACGTAGACCAACAGTCTGGTACAAAGGCTCCCTGTGAACTGAGCCTTGTTTGAACTTCTCGATGTAGGTGAAATACGATGGTTGCTTCATGGCGAGCCCATGTCAGCGGCTTGGAATGCTGACATCGAGACCGGGTGCTAGGCTGCGTCTGCGAATGCAGTCTCCTCCTATGGGCGCGTGCGCAGTGGCAGCCTGTACAATCAGAACGTCCAGTGCTCAGGAATGCTGCCGCCCCTTCCGGCTCGATGAAAAGAACACTCTGTTAACTGATGGTGACAGATGTTTGTAAAGGCTCCTCCGGTGCTCGCCCTGGTGCTTTTCTTTCTCTTCTGCAGTGTTCTGGAATGAAATGCTTACATGCTGAAATGCACATTTAACGTTAAATATAAATTAGTTGACATTTTGAGTTGCAGGCCTGCCTATGGCTTAAGTACACTTTTTTATAATCCTCTTTCTTTATCGAATGGAAAGCACTGGCACAATGGGCAAGGCGGAGCTGCTGTCACCCCTTGTCTGGTGTTGACGAGCTCTGATATCTGAACCCAATGACTTCCATCGACATTCAAACACAGGATCTTTCAACTTGATGTTACTGTGTCTCTGAATACGACGAGACACAGCTACAAATATTCGACTTCCTGAAACAAAGACAAGTCCATGGTGTTGGACATGTGATAGCCATGAAGCGGGCATTTAGTTTCGATGCAGGCGGCCTGTATAAAGTAGTAGGCTGTGTCGCCGCTGGAGGCGGCTATGGGGCAGGACCAGGCTTCTATGCACTACAGATTCAGAGAGGAAGGGCCCAGCAGCCTCTGCAGCAGAGGAAGAGGCTGCTGAGATCCAGAGCAGCTGAGCCCTACTCTCTCAAACCATCAAACCATAGTGTTTAGACAAGAGACGAGAGGGGCGGAGAGCAGAGGCAGAAGACGTGGGCAATTAAAGTGACCATGTGTCCCGATAATAGAAGATAAAGGCCAGGAGAAATGGCGGGTGGGTGAGGGGATATAAGCCTGAAAAAAGATCTGAGAGGGGGAGCAGAAAAGGCACACCAGGAGAATAGAAGGTGACAGAGGACAGAACAGTCTGGATAGGACTGGTGAAGGAATCTTGGAAACGAGTGGGCTTGGCAGGCTGTCATCTCGGCACTCTAAAAGAGGTCAAAGTTACTTCATGTAATCGTATATCTTATATGCAGCCCACCCTACACATTTAGATGTCAGTCCTGCTTTGAAGGAACTTTGTAGAAAAAAATACGATTTTCTAAGACTGCAGTGAACAGTTACTGTTTATAGGAGGTTCTGTTTCCATTTTCCCAGTTAGCAGTGCCCAACTCTGCATTGTTAATATCTTTAGTCAGCAGCAGGACCTTCCTAAAGATTACAGGAAGTGAGTGGAAGCGGCGAGCTGCACACTTCCTGCAGACATCCGCAGCGGCTCTCTTTAAGAGATGGAACATGTAATCGACGTACTATTTTAGGCTTCAGTTTCCTCTAGAGTATTGCACGTCTATGAAAGGGTAAGAGACCGCTACAGTGCATTTGTAGGACATCATATTCTGGGGAATCTTAACATTGTGAAAATATTCTGATAGGTATGTGTTTGAGAATAATATCTTGATGAAGGACTTCATTAGTTTGCCATGTTTTAAGGACTGCGTGAAAGGTTGTAATAAAAATGATTTGGCTAGAAGTATTGTACACATGATTTCTTATCTGAAACCTCTGGATGCAAATGGGTTTGACAAATAGATGTTCATGTGCACGCATTAATGGATGTAAAGAGAAATGATTGGGGTGACCTAGAATTTCTTGGTGTGGACTTAACGTATAGAGAGGCAGGTGTTTTTTTTAGTGACAGCTTGAGAAGTGCTCTGTTTTAAGATAGCAAATTTGTAACCGCATGTCGCAGAAAGAGGATGTAAAGGAGGTTGTTTTCAGAGGGCGTAAAGTAAGAGTTTACTACAAAGGCAGGCTGAGTGGTAGGGATTCTGCTTGTGGATGTGCGCATGAGAGCGTGGGGTGGAGGTATGTGTATGCATAGGTGCTGTCTGGGAGAGCCAGTGATTCGCTCCTATTGTGGTATACAGGAGGCCAGTGCAGTGTGCTGAGCCGGGTTGATGTGGTCCTATAG
Source organism: Calotriton arnoldi (assembly GCA_963921515.1). Taxonomy (NCBI): domain Eukaryota; kingdom Metazoa; phylum Chordata; class Amphibia; order Caudata; family Salamandridae; genus Calotriton; species Calotriton arnoldi. The sequence continues at coordinate 2,715,378 of CAWUFW010001018.1, read as the reverse complement.
CTGAAGTTGCTGGGTCTTCCTAAAAGGTTCTGGGTCCATTGAAGTCTGTGTAAAAGACATCAAGAAGCGCACTGTAGAGAAGGTCACATATTCCAGATGTGAGAGCACCAGAGTGATAGTGGATTCAGCCCAGTGATGGAAGGTGAGAAGGGCTTCTTACATTTAGCAGGCATCGAAGACATACTTCAAAATGTTGCCATTGGTTCCCAAGTCCTTTAGAGTAAACATCTACCTCATATCAATTTTAAATGTATATACAGCTTTAGGCATGTTATTTGTAATGTACCAAGAGATTCAAAGCCTTATATTACAAGACTATTTCTTATGTTATCCTCAAATGATGTGTTAGTGTTTGCAGGTGGTTACTACATTTTCTGTTCATTGTTTTTCTAACATGGGGATGAGTGCAGTGCACCATTGTATTCAATAAACAAAAGATATAAAGTGCTATCCATCCTGGAAATATGGCCGATGGATTATTTATGGGGTAGTTGGACTCTGTAAAATAGCATAACATGCTCTGATATCTAGACTACATGTTAATAAGATGAGAAAACTTCATCGTTCAGTGACATCGTCTCAATTAGCCTGTGTCAGTAGCACGCAGCACCCAGTAGAGGGAGCAGCCCGGGTGTTAACGAGCAAATGTCACAGTGCACAAGTTTGCCAACTTTCTTCATGGCTTTTCATAACTTTTAGAATTGAAGCTGCTCAGCTTGCACTATTTGAAGTAAAGAAAAGACTATCCTTAAAATGAGCACAACTGTTCAGACCTGTTCTGGCGTAAATGTAAACAACCCTTATCCAAGCAACAGATTTTCCCTAAAGAACATTGCTTATGAGTGTGTATGTTGCACTTTAGACTGCGTGAATGGAGTGGTGGCTGCTCTCATGTGTTGTGAGGAGTGCCTTTAAACAGAAAAATAGTACATCTGTTTGGGTTTCCCTTTTATATTTCCTTTAGTGTCACGTGTTAAGCTGTTATCTTGCATGGGGCTGCCCCCTTAAGAACTGCGTAAGTAATTATAGATTAATTATGTAGTGATTAAGTTATAATTAAAGAGCATGTGCGAGTTTTTTTCAGGAAGCAGGGAAATGACAGTCCCTCATTTTCCTGGACAAACTGACCATAGAACCTATATCCATAGAATCATAAAGTCCCTTTATCCCTGTTACTGCCTGTAGTTTCATTGTAAAAAGACTTGGCCCTCTTTAATATTTTTTATTTTATTTCCAGTTGTTCACTCTCACTGGAGATGGGAGCAATCCCCGCCAGCTCTTCTTCAGTCCGGCTTGATTTAGCTTGCTATGTTCAGAGATTGCTGATGCTGCTTAAAAAGTGTGTCAAATTCTTGGCAGTTTTTGTCCTTTCTCTGCTCGTCCTTTTTCCGCCTCCATGGTTAAGAATGCCTGGTGCTAACAACATTTTTTGTAATGTTTTGTCGGTTACTAATTGTATTTTGGTTTCTTGTTACAGTCGTCTTTTTGCTCTGTTTTTAGATGAGCTTGGCTGGAGGATTTGCTTCAGTATATGTCATGTTTTTTTAAATTTTCCCAAGGTTCGTTAGGTGGATGCCTCTTTGTGCTCATGATCATGGGCATGATATTCATTCTCTGTTTTTATCTCTCATTCACACCCTTACTTTATTTTTTTTAATATGGAAGGAACAGGCACCTATTTTCTAGTCTGCAACAGAGCCTGGATTTCTTTGATGCCACTGAGTAAGCCTTTCCTAAGAAGGGAGCCCAATTAGAGGTCGCTACCTGTTTAGGTCGAGCCTAGCGTTGCAGCGCATGCGCTGCTCGCTTTGCAAGGCATGCAGTATTCAGTATAGTGTGGAAGCTTCGTGGAAGCTCCGCCCACTCTCCGCCCATCTTTTTCATTGGCTTAGGTCCTAAATGCTGCCTTCCGATTGGTTTTAGGCTTGTTAGTCCCTCCTCATGACAGCCTTGTCCTCATTTGTATCCTTCCATGGCGACTGGCCCCTTTACTCCGAACACTATTTTCTTCCCTGTCTCCCCCCACCCGCCCCCTCCCGCAGTCTGTGAGTTCTCGCCCCCCACTCCCGATCGTGCCTTCTTGCCCTCCTGCACTCCCGTTTCCAATGCAATAGGTCTTGCGTAAATGCGAGTCCTATTGCATTGCAAATGCTTGTTCCTTACACCTGTTGTGGCATCAGTTTTAGTGTTCTGTTAAAAGGAAGGTAGGGTAGAAGTGGAAGTGGTAATCGCAAGAAAAGTTTTTCGATACAGTGACTTTGTTGGCCATCTTCAATTAGAGCATATTTACACCTACTATTATTGGAGATACCATGGTGTCTTCAAGTAAAGTGGCATTTTCTAACCCGCTGGGGAAGCAGTTATTATGTTATGTTATGCTTCTATAGCATTATATTGCCAATAGTGTAGCCCCACCAACAGTGCCAAGTTTGCATACCTGCATGCTTCGGTATTGAGAGTTTCGTCACAGACTGGAGCAAGTTTTTGTTTGTTTGACTACAGTCATCAGTCGTGTGGGTCTGGTTAATATTTTGTCAGGGCCGGACAGACCATTTATCTAATTGAGCATTTCCCCGAAGGGCTGGCGCCATTGGAAATGTATTTTTAAAGCCCAGCGCCACCTCAGGTATTGCTAGCTCCAGCGTGCCAGGGTTTTTGGCGGCAGGGGGCGCACACGAGCGAGCAGGGAGAGAGAATATTAGAGAGAGGAGTTTTAAATGGTTAGTGTTCTTTAGTGTGTGTAGCAGTCTCAAGCATTGGTATGTTCATTGGCTGCGTTGAAGTATGTGTTTGACGTAATTGAGAATAAGGTATCGTATTAAGGACCACAATATCTGCTTAAGTCGTACTAGCTCTGAGGTGTTGGTTTAGTATGTTATGCATTATCTTGGAGAGTATGTTCTTCAATGAAGAGTGCAGTGGGTGCTGTTAAGAGCACAGAGGCGCCAAAAATAAGATGCCCTTGAGTCGTGTTGCATGTGTGTGTTCGTTACTCTAACTAATGTATTCCTCTTGGAAGTTGTAATATTTTATTATTACAGTAGGGTGACTAGGTGTCTCAAATTGGCCAGACAGTCCTGGTTTTTACAGTTGTCCCTGGCTAATTTAATCAAATTTAGTACATATCTCGGTTTTCAGAGAAGGCTGACTGAACAGAGAGGGAGAAAAGTTGTAATTCTTTTTATTACAACCGCTAGCTTAGAGCAATTTAATTAACACATGATTCTGTATGTAAAAGTTGCATTATAATTCCCTCAGTGCCTCTTTGTCTGTGTTTTTTCTTAGTGATTAGCACTGTCAATCACATCATTCTAAGCCCTTTGTTCAATGCAAAATTGTTGTCCTACTTTTATGTTTGTGGAATGTTCGGGTTTTTGCTTTTCGAAATCTGGCTACCCTTTATTAAGGTTGGCATTGTTGTAGTTGCTTTTTTTGTTTTTCAAGTGTACAGATCACCTACACTTTCAGGGGAAATCTTTGCTATAATTTGCACATTTTTAAATGTTGGTGAAACATATACTTTTCGAGTCATTAAAGATGACCCTTGCATTAAATTTCAAGCGAAAACGTTCAGCTCGAAGACTTCCCTGAGCTGTATTTAATACAACGTTAACATCCACCTGTATGTTGTGCCAGCTCTGAAGTAAATATCAGCTCCATGACACCAACATTTGAACCTTCTTTAATAACCGTAGTTTAATACACACTCTCTCTCTCTCTCTCTCTTTCTCTCCCACCGGTGATAGCACATCTGCTCTTCCAGCTCCTCTGACAGTTCACTTGCAATAGACCCTTTTGTGTTCTTTCACTGCACACGCTCCTCTACAGCTTCCCTCACAAATGTCTGTCAGTCTTCAGTCTGCTTCTTAAAGCCATATCTTCACCAGCTTTTTGTTTGAAAAACGTTATTTTATCACAATAAAGAAAAACAATAGAGAAGAATACAGAAGATCAGTGTGTGAAGGATACCAACATACATAGAAGGCAGTGGTGATGTGACACGAGTACCTCCCCTGTGGGCAAGAAGGGTAGAGAATTTTGCTAGTGCCATACTTACCTCGTACTGTAAACTTATACATTATTACCACAAAGTTGCATCAGGAGGAGCCACCCATGAATGAATGAATGAATGAGACTTTTATAGAGCGTGCAAATACCAAAGTGTCTTAGCGCTGGAGCATGCCTCCTCACCAGCCAGTAGAACCGCACTGCTCTGCTTAAATTACATGAGAGACAAAGAGCCAAGTTTTTTTTGTTCAAATCTCTTTTATTAATTTTTTATACATCACAAAAGAAAATTCAGCACAGCAGTTACCAAATGGTAGGCATAATAGGGCATCACATTGGAGACAGATGGCATCGTATATGTGGATGGCCTAGGGTAGGCGAACCATAGAGGTCAACAAGCAAGTCTTGACAGAGGAATGCATGGCCAGGGATTTGGCGCATCCGGCGCAACAGGAGTTGGGCCGGTTGCGTGCGATCGTTGCCCTAATGGCATTAAAATTCAGGCAATCCATGCCAGGAGGACGTCTATGGCTGCGTTAGCCTGGTGCGCATTACTACAGGGCCGAGGAGAGTTCAGATAGTAAAGTATGTCGGGTGGTGTAAGATGTCATGCTCAGATGGCTCTGGAGTGATAGGCATGAGAGGTGTGGCCATGTGTCATGTTGGGCGCTCCTCAGGATGGTTGTTGGGATCGCCACAGGTGCACGTGGGTCTGGAGACCCGAATTAGAGGCACTTTCACGGTAGGGATTGGCCCTGGCACGACGCGCACCGACCGATTTCGCCCATGTTGAGACCATCGGAACCCAGTGGTGTCCACGGTATTTGTGATTAGGCTTTCTAAAAGAGAGTTGCAGGAATGCTGGCTTGTATGAGAAAAAATAAGAAGAGAGAAACGAAGAAGACAGAAAATAGACGAGTACAAAGAACATAGGGATAGATGAAGAAAGAGGTGGGGAGAGGGGCGCGATGCTGCGTCATCCGGGTCGGAGGAGGCTCGGGGAGAGGAGGGAGGAAGGGGAGTCCCTATGTACCACGGGTTTGTGACCTTAGAGTGGGGTTTGTCAAGTAAGACAGGGGTCCCTCCCATGTCAGCCTATGTCGTTTTCGTAGGTTTCCCCTCTTGGGAGTATAGGATCGTCAAAAAGTTGAAGGGCTCTCAAGCGGGGGGGGACGGATCGAGCGTGTTCCAACCTTGAAAGGTGTAGGACCAAGGGCTGCCAGGTGCGTTGGAATTTAGCATCAGTGTGCGCCAACCTGTGGGACAGAAGTTCCATCGCCATGGCATGCCAAAGGCGTGTGAGCCATATCGAAGTCGGAGGAGTATAGGCCTTTTTCCAATGTAATGCAATGACTTGTTTTGCAGCAGCAAGCATGTGAAAAATTAAGCACCAGTCCGTGTGCGTCATTGCTTTAAGAGATGTTGGTCGAATGCCCAGAATGACTATCCCCGGGTCATTGGGTATGGGGAACCCCACCACTTCCCCAACGTGATTCAGTATCTCCTTCCAAAACGGGAGAATAAGTGGGCATGTCCACCAAATGTGTAGGAAGGAGCCCTGGGCAGCCAGGCATCGCCAGCAGAGAGGGGCAAATCCAGGGAACATCTTCTGGAGTCTGAGGGGAGTATAGTACCAGCGAGTCATGATTTTATATGCTGATTCCTGCTGTGTTATGCTTTTAAAAATGCGCGGGATATCTCTCCACAGCTGTTCCCATTGCTCAGGGAGGATATCATTCTCAAGGTCCAGCTGCCACTGTCGCTGGTAGGTATGTGGAGGTACTGCGTGGGAATGCTGAAGAACCTTATAAGTCCGGGAGATCAACCCTCGGGTTCCGTCAAAAGAGCGGACTAGTGATTCAAAGGGCGTGGGCCGACGCGTGGCACCGTCCGTGTATGAAGGGGCTCGGAGCCAGTGGCGCACTTGAAAGTATTCTAGGCGCACGGTTCTAGGGAGATTAAAGTCTTCCTTGCATTGATCAAATGGTTTGAACGTTCCCTCCGCAAACAGTTGCTCTATAATACGGCATTCACCAGCCGTCCACGCTGAAAAGGATGAGGGGTGGAGAGCTGGGGGGAAGTCAGAGTTAAGCGCCAAAGGTGTGAGAGGGGAAGGAAATGTGGTGAGGCCTCGGGATACAGCGATTCTATCCCAGATCTCCAATACCGTCCTCGTGGGGGTAGCGATATAGGCACTTTGGTGTCTGGCGTTCCTCCGCAACCAGGCCAAGTCCCATAGCGGGCGGCAGGCTACAGCCCTATCCATGTGAAACCAGTGTTTTTCACTTGCACGAACCGACCACTCCGATATATAGCGTAGGTGTGTCGCCCAGTAGTAGACGAGTAGGTCGGGGCAAGCCAGCCCTCCCCGGTCTCGCGGTAGCATTAGAACTCTAGTGGAAAGGTGCGATTTTCCCCCGCCCCAGATAAATGCGACTATCTCCCTCTGAAGGCCTAGGATGTCCCTATGGGGAATCGGTGTGGGGAGTGCCTGAAAGAGATACAGGACTTTCGGGAGGATTGACATTTTAACTGCATTAAGGCAAGAGCCAAGTTTTGAGCAGCTTCCTAAAACGAGGTAAACTGGGCTGAGATCTTAAAGACAAGGGGATATCATTCCATCATTTACTGCCGAGACAGCCCAAGCTCCTACCCCCCCATCTGGATTTATATTTGGAACTTTGACCAGGTAGGCAGGGGATGACCATAAGTTCCGTTGAGGGCAGTACCAGAAAAAGGTCTTCGCAATCGGAGTAGTCCGCACATTCGCATTTCCCTCTAGTGTTTTTAATCACCGTCCAGTGTGGATCAGGGGGCACTGCAGTCACATAGGTCTCCTCATCAAGGGACCACTCGGTAAGGTCCCGCACCTTAAACCATAAACAGGCCCTCTAATGCATCTGGTGGATTGCTGCTCATCTTTTTTCAAGGACGAGGCACACAGCCAACAAACAGTAGTAAAGTGTTTACCTTTTGCGGCACAGGTGTGTGCCCAGTACGCATTGTCTTGAATAACCAAATTGCCAGTCGACTTTCCCAAGTGCAGCACAACCAGTTTCCATACCAGTTTGCCAGTTCAACATGTCCATACCATCTACAAGCACACAGCTGTCTCTTCTCAACATCTTCAGCATCTCCAAGGGTGTATAGGATGAACTCACAACCCTACCTCGACGTAGAATCTTGTCTCTTGTGTCCCACCTCAGCACTGCTCCAAGAGGCTGCGTCCGCCTTTCACAGATTCAGTGATTCAAGGAGACCCGGGGATGCTTAGACTCACAAAGCAGAAAACACAGGCACTGGAAAATATGGACCATGTGACACATGAACAAAGGGATATGTAAGCATTCCATACAGAAGACTGGCTTAATTTCATGTATTTTAGGTGTGAGGTTGCTAACCTAAACCTGCTCCTAAATGCAGAAATCCAGGGTTGCAGACTAGATTGACTGCAGTCACTTGGGTTAGGTGCATGGTTACAAGGGACTGAACTGGTCTTTTCAGAATCGCCTCGTTTATTAAAATTAAAATTCCGTAGCCCATTTGACCACAGTACCAGCACTTTATCATAAACTGTGAAACTATGCATGTTTGCGTCCGGTTTAAACCAAATTCATTAGAAGCCCGCTTTTTCTAGTAGGGCTGGACATTACATGCCCACATGAAATCAATGAAAACAGTTCTAATTTTACTTTTAACATATATTTAAATGAGTGTAATGTAACTTTTAAACCAGAACAATTGTTTGACATCTTTTTTGTACTCTGGTGGTTTGTGCTGCCCTTTTATGATTTGAAAAGAAATCAAATAAAAATACTACTTGTGGTTACAAGGGACTACAATCTCGCTCTATAATTCTGGCTGCAATATTAACAAATATACCCTTCCACAACATCTGGTTACGTTAATACTAATCCAAAAGGATAGGAAACATGCGTAAGGAAATCCATTAGAAGTCATTCATTACAACCGAGCATACCCACCAAGCAGTGAGTTTTTGCAACAGGTTGAAACTCACTAGCTCCAAGGCTACTGCTCACTATTGAAGAACTGTAATTGGGCCAAGCGGAGGTAGGGAAGTGCTCGTGCCAGAGTCCAGAGTGTACTGCCCCACCCAGTCTCTTTGAAAGATTGTTTAAGAGGTGAGCAGCACACATTATCCGGTTCTGCTGCTGCTGGTGCATGGGCCTATCACTGCCGTCCAAGTGATCTAGCAGTCTTAGCACCAGTAGCGGCCGGCACAGATCGCGAGGGGAAGGGCGGGTGGGGGAGGAGGTGGGGGAGAGAATGTCATGTAAAAATAAAAAGTAAAAAACTTACCTTCTCACCGCTCTCCCGCACTGCACGTCATCTCAGTCTCTCCTCTCCGGGGCCAGAACAGGAAGCAGCCAGGCTCTATCCCCAAAGCCAATCACAAGGCTGAAATGCAGCGTTGTGATTGGTCTGAGCACCGTGGATCGGCGCTCAGCCATGGAATGGGGGCCTAGGAATGTTCTCCACGCAGGCTGTAATGCAGCCTGCATGGAGAACATTCGAAGTGCGCATGACTGTTTTGGACAGCCCCAGTGGGCCGGCAAAACAATCATTGCGCACTTGGAGTAGGCAAACCACTCCTCCCCTGCTCTGAGAGCAGAGCAGCCCCGCCCGCAGCAGGAACAAATACAATGATAATAACCTTGAGTTATTATCATTGTATTTGTTCTTTCTTTCACTGCTTTGCACCAGTGGGGCGACGCTCCTCTGCCTCAGAGGAGGAGCCGCCACTGTTAGCACTTTCAATGCCCTGTGGCCGTATTTATGTTCCCTTCCAAAGACAACTATTTTCCATATGGCATAAGTAGATGGCCCTAATGCAGGAAGACGTTTTTTGGCAAGTAAATTTAGGCACCTACAGGGCAAGGAAAAAACACAGCCCTTTCAAAGAGGATGTGCAGGCATTGTAAGGGTTGCTGTTATTTCACTATCGTTACAGTTACAGTGAACAGAAGCCCGAATCAACTTTTTGATCTTTTCCTCTGGTCCTAACTGAAGCAATGTGTCCCATGCATGGAGACAAGGCCAGCCACGCATTCGTCAGCTGTCAGTCTGCCTGACCCCGAGTGACACCGGAAGCTGTCCGGTAGCCCAGCCACCCAGTGTTAGATCAGACAATTGGCAGAAGTGCGTGCTCCATGCTGGCCGTATCTCTGCCACGGGTGTTACTGGACAACTGCAAACATTTGTGGCTCCCTGGAATGTGTGCTATCCTCTCATTGGCTAGCAACTTTACAGTGTGCTACAGTCTGTCTTTGTACTTGTGTACTCTGAGGGGCATTTTGGTCCTTGCTGGTGCACAACCCACATGACACAACAGCTAGAGGCAAGCATATCACTAGCCCCCTAATATAAATTAGACTTTGCTGAGGCAAGATGTAAGAAAAACCCAAGCTTTTTGTAACACAAAGCAGTGGATAACCATTGTATTGTGCATAGAAGTAACTTTCTTGTGGAATGCGCTATATAAATGTTATATTCATTCATTAGTTCACAGTTGGTAAGGGCAGGCAATTGGTAATTGACTAAAGGGAATTTAACATGTTTAAGTGCATTCAAGTAACTGGACGGCTGTTGGCGCAAATATTCTTTATTAAACCCAGGGCACCCGCCCCTCCACCATTTTGTGATGCTGATCAATGCAGTAAATCTTGCTGTTGCATGTATTTGAATTCTGAAATGAGGTACAATTTTGCTCTGGTCCCTGTACTAATCTATTTAAAAAAAAAAAAAAAATTATTGAGCGGAGCAGAAGGTATATAAACAAACATCATTATTAAATAACATATCAAATACAGCCCAATTTTAAAAGACAATATAAAAAACATTTTCCTTATAGTAATCTCAAACCACAGTACATATTGAATATTATCGTGAAAAAAAGTGCTAGTGCTTATACAGTACAAAAAGATAGAAAAGTGCAAATGCAATATAAATATAATTGACTAGTACATATCCAATATCTGTCAAATATTCATATCCTTCATTTTTTCTAAATCACTAAAAAACTTCCAGTTCTTTCTAAATTTCTTTATCGCTCCTAGTCGTTTTGCATTGGCTTCCTCAAAGTTACAAGTTCTCTGCATTTTTTAAAACCATTTTAGATGGGAAGGTATTTCATTTGAGTTCCAGTTCTGGAGAACTAACGAGCGTGCAACCGTACAGGAAATACACAAAAACACTTTCTCAGCCTCAGTTAGTAACAATTTATCTTTACAAAATCCAAATAGTGCAATATCGGCCTCTAACGGTACTTTCTTTCCCAAAGCCTGTCCAATATCAGTGAAAATTGATTCCCAGAAGGAATTCAGGCGAGGACATGTAAAAAAAATATGATGCCATCCACCTTCCCCATCTCTCTGACATCTAAAGCATTTGTTTGGGACTTCCGGAAACCTTTTTTTAAGTGCCGCCGGGGTATAATAAGAGAGCCAACAGGATAAAAAAGACATTCTCTTAAAATTCGCTGCTCGAAGTGTTTTATTTCCTAAAAGGCTGATATCTTCCCAATCTTTAAGAGTAAAAGAACACTGGGTTTCACTGGCGATTCTCGCTAAATGATTCTCTAGTAAGGGTTTTTGGCTATGCTGTTGTAACAGCCGATACCAATTCCCCACACCATGTAATTTAGTGGCATAAAGGGTTGATATTAAATAATTTAGAACATCAAAAATGTCTTTTATATCTGTTAAAAAATGAACAATTTGAAGATATTCAAAGAAAGCAGGTTTATTACAACCCTCATCCCTAACCATTATTTCTTGCCAGGAGATCGCCCTATTCAAAACAGAAAATTGTCTTAGCTCGGATAGTCCACAGTTCTCCCATACTTTTATGGTTTTGGATCGGAGCTGGAGACCCAAATTACTACATTCTCCCAATTTTACAAAGTGTAGACCTGATGAACTCGTTTTTTAAAAAAAGCTAAAAGTCTAAAAGAATAGTCTTTTAATGTTTTATACCTTGTCTTTTGGGAAACTTGGAAGTTTTAAAAAATACTGAAGTTTGCGAACCCATTTCTTGAGTCATTTTATCCATAAAAAAACTATCTCTCGTACCATTTGATCTTAACAGTCCAGAAACTAAATCTAAAAATGCGGCTTCATAATAAGTTTTCAAATGTGGCAAAGCCAGGCCCCCTTGTTTTATAGGTAATTGTACCGTAAGCAGCTTAACCCTGGATGCCTTTTTCGCCCAGATAAATTTCCTAAATAAAGTTTCCATTTCTTTAAAAAAAGAAGCGTATACTTTGATGGGAACATTTAGAAAAAGAAACAAAAGCAGCGGGAGTATAGACATTTTAATTAAAGACACTCTCCCAATCACTGAAAGGGGAAGAAGAAGCCATTGTTCCAACAATTTTTTAATTTTATCTTTCATTCTTATATAATTTAGTCTAAAAAGCTGCTGATGTTGATTAGACACAAACATCCCAAGATATCTAATTGGATCCGTCTTAAATGCTTGAGCTTCTAAGCATAGCGGAAGAAAATTCGAATCGACATTAAGAGCGAGCACTTCGGTTTTATTAGAATTTATCTTATATCCCCCAATTAATCCATAGTTCTTAAATTCTTTTAAAACTGTCTCTAGGTTAATTTTATCAGGTTTTAAATATAAAATAATATCGTCCGCGAATAATTTTAGCTTTGCCATCCCAGGAATTGGAGGCTGAATATCAAGGTTATTACGCATCTTGATAACCAAAGGCTCTATAAAAAAAGTAAAGAGCAGCGGCGATAACGGACAGCCTTGTCTTGTCCCACGGCATATTTTAATATTGCCTACTTTTGTAGCATTTATAACTACCGTGGCTGTCGCTTCCTGATAAATGTTCTGAACCATCTTAACAATTTGAATTGGGAAGCCGAAAGAGCCGAGAATAAAAAATAACGTTTTCCAATTAACCAAATCAAAAGCTTTCTCGGCGTCCATCATTATAATACATGCCGGAGTATAATTTGTATTAAAGTAATCCAAAGCATGAATTAAAAATTCTGTATTTACCGCCATCGATCTGCCCTTAATAAAACCAGTTTGATCGCTATGAATAGACTCTTGGGCAGCCAATGAAAAGCGCTCCGTCCAAATTTTCATTAGTATCTTATAATCTGAATTTAAAAGACTAATGGGCCTGTAAGAGTTGACATCGGCGGGATTCTTATCTTTTTTCACAAAGGACACAATTATGGATTCCTTAAAATTCGCGGGTACCAAGCCTCCCTCTTTAATATAATTAAATAGCTCTTTAAGAGGGATCAATAGCTCCCCTGAAAAAGCTTTATAAAATTCAATAGGGAAGCCGTCTTGTCCGCAAGCTTTAGCCCCAGCAGTCGTTTTAATAGCGGTCAAAATCTCGACGGTTTCCACATCCAAACTTAATTGACCAACTCTTTTTGTCGAAAGTTTTGGAATATTTAAATTTAAAAAATAGTTCTGAATCCATTCATCCTCTACCTGATGTTCTGTTGAATAAAGTTGTTGAAAATGATTCAAAAAGATCTGACTAATCTCATTACTTTTGGTTGTTTCACCCCCTGTCTGAGGGTCAAGCACTTTCAATATTGTAGCTGCCTCTTGTTTCTTTTTCGTTAAGTTCGCTAGTAATTTACCTACTAGCTGGCTTTCCTCATAGGTTTTTTGTTGATAATTTTGGGAGCTACAAATTTCTTCCAAAACAAAAAACTCCCTTAATACTGATTTTGCTTGAGCATACCGGTTCGGGAGTGACTGCAGCAGCAGTGCATACTCTTTTTCAGCCTCCAACTGTAGCTTGGCTATTTTCAACTTCCGCGCTTTATGTTGGACGGCTGAAAAAGTAATTATTTGGCCACGAGCCGCTGCTTTAAAGCCTCCCCAAACTGCAAAAGGCTCAGCACTATTATTATTGATTTGGAAATATTCAGTAATCCATTTTCTAAAACTGGCCATCCATTCCAAATCTTGAAGAAGGAGGCGATCTAATTGCCATCTGGGGGCGGTCTCATACCCCCTTTAGAATTAGCTCAAGACTAATATATGCATGGTCAGAGAAAGGATTACACCCTATTCCTACCTTAGAAGTCTGAAGAGATCTAGATATGAGAAAAAAATCAATTCGGGAGGATGTTCCAAAACGATGCGAGTGGCAAGTATAGAAATCCATGTCTGGATTCTCAATCCGCCAAGGGTCTACCAATTGATATTCTTGTTTAAGAACATCAATTAGTTTTTTAGTCTTCGGTTTCAGTTGATTTTTATTTTTATTTGAAGTGTCTTTTCTTAAATCTTGTATATAGTTAAAATCTCCGCCGAGAATAACCTGTCCAGGCGTACCCAACAGGTACTCATTTATTTTCAACAAAGCAGAGACATCATCAGTCACAGGTCCATAATAATTTAAAAAATTCAAGATTTTCCCCTGCAGCCTTGTGGTAACCCAAATCCACCTCCCTTGAGGGTCTCTAACTATTTTTACAAATTCCCAAAGAACTTTATTGGAAAAGTAAATAGCTACCCCCCGCATAGCAAGACCTGCTGATGCGAAAAAAGCGTGAGGAAAAGCCCTGGGTATAAATATTTTAGGAAACTTTGTTTTTAAATGGGTTTCCTGCAAATATATAACAAGAGGGTTAAGTGACATTAACCATTTAATATGAGCGCCGCACTTTTTCTTATTCAGCAAGCCATTGACGTTCGCTGATATAACCTTGCAATTAATATTTTTTTCCATTATAAAGTAAAAAAATAAGCTATTAATTTAACAAAAAACAAATTCACACTTTGTTTATTAAACATACCTTCTGCTCCTTTTTTCTGTATGTGCCCCCCTTCCTCCCCCCCCTGCAACCCCAAATGCGGATAAACCCCTACTGCCCACGCTTGCCGCATTTCAACCCTCCCTTTTAGTTTCCTGGGTGTCCTGTAATTACACCCTGGGTGACCCAGCTGCCCCCCAAAACCCCTGCAATAGCAACCTAATATATTAAAGACACACCATCCCAAAGAAAAAACCCCCCCATCAAGATATAAAAGAAGGAAAAGAGAAAGAAACCCCTACATATTCCTAGCACTTTCTTTAGTCTCGAGATACATGGGAAATCTCTTTCAATGGAGCCTAAACATTAAAGACCTTCCATTTCCAAACATACCCCACCCATCAATTTATATAGAAACCTACTTAATCATAGTATTTCAAAGGATTTCCCTCAAGCTCGAGATCCCTGAGAGATCTCCGTTAATAGAGCCTGAGCTTCCTCCAAATCAGAAAACATAAAGAATTTCCCTTTTACCAATACTTTCAATTTAGATTGCTGAGCAATCGAAGCTTGGGCACCATGAGCTTTAAACAAGTGCAGGATTTTTACAAATGCTTTCCTTCTGCGTGCAGCAGAGGCAGTCATATCTGAAAATATTCGACATTTTGCGGTGTCAGTTACAGAAAACTGTCTCTGTTGGATTGCCTGTGTCAAAATTCTTTCTTTTATTCTAAAGTCCGCGAAATTAAGTAGCATTGTTCGTGGCATCGTCGAATTGGGGAAAGGATGGGCTGGAACTCGGTGTGAAAACTAATAAGAAGGGGGACCCCTGACTAGATGGTGGCAGGTACGCAGGGGAAATAAGGAACACCAAAAATGCAAGAAATAACCTGCCCCGTATTTTCAACACATGGCCCTATACAAGGGTCCTGAAATTCATCCTCTATCTCTGGAGCAGATCAAGGAAAGAATGAGTGGTTACATCAAGTTTTACAAATTAAATAATCATTTTATTAATTGGATAATCATTTCAACACATAACAAAAATAACAATAATTGATAATCAAAAAGACAGAGTTCAAAAAGACATATATATATCGTCCCACACACCTATTTCAAACAAAACAATCATATCATCATACATTCCCAGGCTTCATCAAAAAGACTCACACATCAATCACACAACTTTAAAAGAATGATATCAGGTAAAAATTGTGTATAAAGGCCACAAGATGGTAGGATGACAAAGAAATTACAAGTCATCAAGGGGTAGGGTTAGAGGTAATCCAGCTGCCCCCACACGAATAACGCCTTATTCGTGTTATTGTTATTTTTGTTATGTGTTTCTATAAACTGTTAAAATGATTATCCAATTAATAAAATGATTATTTAATTTGTAAAACTTGATGTAACCACTCATTCTTTCCTTGATCTGCTCCAGAGATAGAGGATGAATTTCAGGACCCTTGTATAGGGCCATGTGTTGAAAATACGGGGCAGGTTATTTCTTGCATTTTTGGTGCTGGAACTCGGTGTGCTCTGGTGATGGTGAGGTCTCCTTCAAACTCTGGGAGGACTTTTTGCTTGATAAAGGAATTGACCCACTGTAATGGCTGAGAACCTTCAATACCTTCCGGAATCCCAACTATCCGGAGGTTTGACCTCCGAGAATGGTTCTCCAGCTGCTCCAACTTACTTTCCAGATTATTCTTATTTTTTGTTACCTCTCTCACCTCACCAATCACTGTTGTCATCTGATCTTCGAGAACTGAAATCCTTCCTTCAGCTTCCTGGAGTTTAATTGGAAAACATGCCATTACTTCTTCTATTTTCCCCAATCGTGAATGCAAAGAAACAATCTCTAATTTCTGAGTTTCTTTCATTTTGCGTATTTCTTCCAATATTAAATTTAACATATCCTTAATATCCAGTTGGCAAACCCTGGATACCTGCGTACTTTGGCTGGGATCTTTTTGTGATTCGGTAACATCAGAGATCGTACCTCCATCCGTTATTGCCGTTTTGGCCATAGCATCATCTTGAAATAGTTGGCCCTCTACCGAACCTTGACCCTGAAAAGGAAGTAGAGGTAGAGGTAGAGGTAGAGGTGAAGATTGTAGCTGAGGCTTATATTGGAGTGGCATCTGGTTTAAGATCTGATTTGAGGTGATTTCTATTGCGGTGTTATTGCTTTCATCTCCTATTCCTTGCAACTGAGGAGGAATTTTACTAATAGCTGGTAATTGCATAGAGGTTTCTGATGGAAAAGGCCTGTCCTGAGTTGGAACTTGAACTTGGGCTTGATCTTGATCATAACATATCTCTAGGGGTACAGCCTTATCTTTAGAAATCATATCCATCAATGTCTTTGACAGCCCTGCTTCCTTTGATACTCCTTCTTTTACTTTTAAAGTTGGACCTAAATTTGAAGAGGGAGACAACAGAGTGGCTTTCTTCAAAAATAATGAACATTTCTTTACCTCCTTGGAGCTATTTTCTGATGTTTCACATATCGGTTCTCCTTGCGGAGACTTTAATGAGGCTGCTGCGATGTTACTTAAGTTTGGTATCATATTAATCTGATCCATCGCCGATTCTACCTGCTCCAGAGATATAGTAGAGGGCAGCTCACCCTCAGAACTTTCAGGGGTAGAGTCAAGGCCATACGAGGCTCCTCCCTTATTTACTGAACAGGCGGCTTCCTTAGCTTCCCTGGCTTGAGCTAAACGTGTTTTGGCTTTCAGCCGAACTGCAGAATCGAGTTTGACAGTATTAACATGTTTAAATGTTTTGCCCATTTCTCTTCTGTTTTTTTTTTTTAAAGTTCTTTTCCTTTCTCTTTTCAAGCCTCCTCCTTCCTCTTTCCACTTCCACTTTCCACTTTCCGGCGCCTATGCTCCTTAGATCTTATTTTCCCAGATGTTAATCATTAATCATTCACCTCGCAATCTTTTTTTTTTTTTTTTCCTTTCCTCTGTCTTTTGTCTCCCCTCTCTTCTTCTCTTTTCTTCTCTCTACTTTCTCTCTACTTCTCTCTGCTTTCTCTCTCTCCTCCTTCCCTTTCCAAAGCCTATGCTTTAAACCTGTTGTCAAACCACCAACAGCCCACTTTGCCGTCTTACAGTCTTTCCGGCTCCTCCAGCGGTATTCTTACCAGCCTGTTCCTTTAGTCAGTCACCTATTCCTCCTCTGCTATCTCGCCAATTCCAGCGCTCTCCAATCGCTGCCAGGACCTGGTCGCGCCAGTTCCTTCCTATATTGGCGCAGGCGAGGAAAAGCCAAACTGTATTCAAAAGAAAAAAGCGGACGGCTGCCCAAACAGTTGTCCGTCTTTAAAGAGCGGGCCAGGTGAAACAAACGCCTCTCGTCCGAGGCTCCCCCACCGCTCCTCCGCGGGAGCTCGGTCTCTGTTTCACTAAGCCCAGCCGACGCCCGGTTCAAACGACTCGATAAAAGCCGGTAACTACATCGAACGCCACATCTCCATCTACATCTGTAAACCTCTCCACACAAACCGGCAGGTACGATCCGCCAATACAGGGGGAAGAGGCGGGGCAGCTTCGTCACCTGTGGCTACTCGGAGGCGTGGTTCTCCGTAGCCATCCCCCTAGCAGTCCTCCTGTGTTCCTCTCATATAAATTAGACTTTGCTGAGGCAAGATGTAAGAAAAACCCAAGCTTTTTGTAACACAAAGCAGTGGATAACCATTGTATTGTGCATAGAAGTAACTTTCTTGTGGAATGCGCTATATAAATGTTATATTCATTCATTAGTTCACAGTTGGTAAGGGCAGGCAATTGGTAATTGACTAAAGGGAATTTAACATGTTTAAGTGCATTCAAGTAACTGGACGGCTGTTGGCGCAAATATTCTTTATTAAACCCAGGGCACCCGCCCCTCCACCATTTTGTGATGCTGATCAATGCAGTAAATCTTGCTGTTGCATGTATTTGAATTCTGAAATGAGGTACAATTTTGCTCTGGTCCCTGTACTAATCTAATGCTAAAGGGACATATTTCCCAAAGGCAAGATGTCTCTTTTCCTGACGCCCATGGAGCGTATGGATGAGCACTCATGCAATCCATAAAATAAGCATCACAATTGCTAAAACATAATTTCCTTGAGTGAGCTCACAAGCTCTTTCAAGCTGGAAGGAGAAGTCTTGTTTGAAATCCATCTTATTTATTTATTTTTAGAGTTTTACATAGCACGAACTTGGCTCGGGGCATCAGAGTGCTTTGCAAGGGTTATATATACAGCGATTACAGGTGATATAAAACAGTAGGAAGCATATAGGAGATGCAATTCAAAATGAAGCATACAGTAATACACAATATATTGATTGTGATAGCATGGAGTTGGCACAAAATATAAAAAATATGGTTCAACCTTTTCTTACCATCGCTTAGAGGGTTACGCCCCTGTTGGGGGGAGCGTTTTGGGGCTTCGGAGGGGGCTAGGGGGCACCTTTGCCAGTTGTTCGAGGGAGTGATTTAGGGGCAAAGGGGCAGCTTAACTTGAGGCGGGGTGCCCAGGAACGCTCATACTAAAATGAAGGAAACAAATGTGTGAGTCATGGAAACCAAGCCAAAAGGTTTAACAGATTTATTTAGAAGGCGCAGCTTCAAGAAAAAGGCATTTAAAATACAAAATACAAGATATAGTGACCTCGCATTTACAGAGAGTCATATAAATCAGAAGGCAATATTTGTCATGGCAGCATTAGAAATCTTTAGAAGAGAGGCACTTCAGAAAATGCAATTATAACGTGTGCAGAATACAAACCTCAATGATACATTTACAAATGCAATATGAAAAACATCATTTAAAGCAAGGAAAATGTTCTCAGAATGCACCACTTATTTGATCTAAAATGCTGAGTATACTCACGTCTAAACCTAAAAGAAAGCAACCTTGCAATCACAGTATAAGCATTTAAATTACAAAAGGGAGAAAATAATAATTAAAAACAACATAGCAGATATGGCATTTTATATGGCAGAGTATATGTCAAACAGATAAATGCAGAGTATATTTCAAACAGAATAATACACTTAAAGTAAAACAAGAGCTCTTGGGGAAAACCTACACAGTCTGTCACCTACATACAGACGGAGAGGTAATCCACCAAAAACCCAGTGGACTCTCCTTTTATAATATTTAAGCTGGGAACTAAAACAGAAGTGCATCTTATGTACGTCAAATTAAGTCACGGGTCGCACATTTATCAGATGTGTCGTGCTTCTTCTGCTAAATGCGGAACATAGACTAGGTGAAAGGTTATGTTCTCATGCCAAGCGCTCGTCGTAAATTGCATAGGGCAAGCAGAAAAAATGTAATGTAAGGAATAAAATATATATATATATAGATATATGTCCTGGTTGCCACATTCATCAACCCGGTCTGACGCTTTGGGAACTTCTGTGTTCTCATGGCCAGACACAACCGGGATGTGGTGGGCTACATCTCGGCAGGGTAGAGAGAGAGACAGTGAACTTTGCACACGGGTAGGGTGGGGGCTATCTAGTCTGGAGTAGTGTGCCTCGCAGAGAGAAGCTGGCTGTGATTTTTGGTCAGACAGGCTTAGAGCCTGCTGTTCAGACAAAATGGCGGAACTCTGGTCAATTTAGCAAAAGGCCTGCAGAGAGACCGCAGGTCCTACCTAGGGGTTCATACTGACTGAGTGACAAGGATGGCCTAGGGCATCTGTTATATGGTAAAACCCAACCCTCTCTCATTTCCCTCCTCTTGTTCATTTTTGAACACCATTCTTACGGCATAATTAGCCGGCTGTGGGGGCTGTTTGTGGCTTATATTTAAGTCAGCACGTAGGTGTGTATAGCGTCACTCCGGTTTGTCAGCCATAGTCTCATATGGATGCACCAGGTCTCTCCCCGGGGGAAGTGGGGGTGTACTTGGCACCTGGTAATGGCGATCAAAAGGAACCGGTGATGTGTTAGAGGTAGGGATGGTGAGCTCCACTATATTTAACATAGCTATGTCCTCCTCATTCCCTTGTCCCCTGCATATTCCTGAGTACACTCCTGTGTCTGCGTAGTTCATCCCAACTATCTTAGAACTGAATCTTTTGACACAATGTATTAGGATCTGTGCACCGCAACACCCTAGCAACAACACACAAAAAACAGGCATTAACATTTTCAGTACAGCAGACAGCCATGAAGGCATCCATTCAAAGTTGAACCAATTAGAAAAAACGTCTGCCTCAGCACCTCCTTCCTCATTCATCTGTTTCCCCAAATTGTCCAAGTCCTCAATGGCTTTTGTAAGTGTTCCGTTATCAGCATCGTTAGCCAATATGAACGTGCAGCAGGATTTCCCAATTTTGGCGCATACTCCACCATTTATTGCAGTTAACTGATCTAGAACATAGCGGTGTTCCAGGACCATAAGTCTCAAGGGACGTAGTTCCTCCTTTATGGCGTTGAACCCGTCACAGGTGTTGTTGATGAGTTGCATGAGTTCATATCTCGTCACTTGAAGCCAGCGGGCATTTGCTTTAGTCTGGAACAGGGGGAAAGCGCCCCCGAAGAAAAGTTCAGCATCGTTGAAAAGGTGAAATTCTTGTGGAATCTCGTGAAAGGGACCATGTGAGAAATAGTGCATGATGCCCCTTCGGTGTCGGTGGAGCAGGGTGATGTCACCTGTCATCGGGTGGGCATGAATGTGGGAAATGTTGGTTGCTGGTACGACCAGATGCAGTTCATGCATTGTTACCATAGTACAGAGTCCGTTCCACTGGGGGGCAGCTGCAGATATATATGTTCTCCGCAAGCCCAATAGATGTCCATGAGGCTGGAGGTGCCGTACTGGAGGTCCAAATTAAATATAGTGTTGCTGCAATTGGTGTTCCGGCCCACAGGAACTGTACCATTACCTAGGAAGCAAAGAAGAGGTGATTTTAGCTTGTATGCTCTTTTCGGTTTGTATGTTGTGCCCTGATTGAAGGTGTATCTTCTAGTTTCCTGTGCCCATGCCTCAGCGCACTGCTCCCCAATATTCCAATCAATATCATGCTTGTTCTCAGTATCTACAATGGGGCGTCCTAGGGAGGCTGCCTTACATATCAAGTCTTGTGGGCCATTCCACTTGCTGTTAAAATAAATATTGGCCTTTAGGCGCAGTATTGCTCTCCACTGACAAGGGCAATTGGCAGCTGTATGGTTGACAGCAATATGGTCATTTGAGTGGCATTTTGACGGAGGTGTTGGAAAGGTGAAGTACCCTAATCTCTTAAAGTTCTGTTCCCAAACTTCTGTTGTGGCAATAGGCACTCTCATGCTATAGTATACCTCCATTCTCCTTTTAAACACCAGTGGATCAGTAACAACCGTGAATGTAACATAGTTGTAATCCCATTCTGTAGTGTTTACAAGTGCTTCATCTATTGCAGCTGAATGAAGCTGAATCTGACCATGTATACGACAAAGAAACAGGTGGAGAAGACATTTGGCGGTGGGTGGTGGTACTTCTTTGGGAAAAATCAGTCTATCTGCGCCTACAGCGTGGGGAATGTGTGAGCACACAAAGCAGGACTCATTTGTAACCTTCTTCCCAACTTCCATCATGTCCCTGTACCACAGATTGTCTAATAGTGCGTTATGGACCCCATGATCCCCTGCTGGCTTGTCAGGGCGCTGGTAGGGGATGTCAGGCATAGAGTGCTGTTCGAAAGTGTAAACAACTGTGTTCTGGAGATTACTGACCCAGTCTGAAACTGGTGGGATCGGCGCTTTTTTACGTTGGGTGCGTAATGTATACCTAATGCTTCGCCTATATTTGCGGGTGCGTTCAGGGGTACTTAGCATAGGGGGTTTTGGGGTGAGATCAAGTGTCACGTCCCATCCTGTATTGTTGTCAGGGGGTGTGGAAGGTGTCAGGGTGGGGGGGACATAGAAAACATAGCTATTAGTCAGATTGATCCGGGATGTTGAACTCTCCACTCTCTTGGGGGTGCTAGTACTTCTGACAAAGGACTTTGGACTTCTTTCATAACTAATGGTGCTTCTCTCAGTTCGTGTGTTACCAGGAAGTGTCTTGGACCTGGGGTGCAATGTGGTAGCGGCAGTTCTATTCTTGCCGGCTGCACACTTCTCTCTATTTGGGCAGTGTGAAAGTACTGCAAGCCATTGGAACATAGCAATTGTAAAAACAAATGTAACAAAGAAAATAATGCCGACAATACATATCTTTTTGAATGGCATTTCTGCACGAGGGGTGTGACTGTCACTGCGTCTTAGTCCATAGACCACCATGTGATCGCCATCCTCCCGTTCTCGAATAGTCAGTGGGAACAAGACGGCCTCCTCTTGCTCATCAATCAGGTCTGGGATGGTGCCGGGTGGATCCTCACGTGGCTCCGATGTATCCATGCCTTCCTCTCAGCTATTCGGACAGCTGTGGGTGAAGAGTCCACGACTTTAAAAGGTCCGTCGTACTTGGGGTCTCGCCACTTTCAGACCGCTTTCTTTACAAAGATCTGTGTCCCAGGGCGGATAGGTGGAAGTTCATCAGAGGTAGGACCCTTGTTCTTTGTCTTTGATATCTGAATAGAAAGGAACTTTGCAGCACGTGTTAGTGCACATAGATAATCAAACAATTCAGCTTTTACAATCTCAGAAGAAGTTTCAGTATCTAGTTTGGGTCTGGTGGAGGGAACTGCTACGTTCATTGATCTGCCAGTGACAAGCTGGTGAGGTGTGAGGTGATGATCAGAACTGGGAGTGTTTTTGAGGGCAAACAGAGCAATGGGAAGGCAATAGAGCCATTTCTTTCCAATTGTGGCACTTATCTTACTGATTTTACCTTTGAGCAGGCCGTTGAGGCGCTCACAAATACCATTGCTTTGTGGGTGATAGGCTGAGGTCAACTTATGTTTAATTCCTAACATTGTGGTGATCATGTCAAAAATGGCGTTTGAAAAATGGCTGCCGTTGTCACAAC
Source organism: Calotriton arnoldi (assembly GCA_963921515.1). NCBI lineage: Eukaryota > Metazoa > Chordata > Amphibia > Caudata > Salamandridae > Calotriton > Calotriton arnoldi. The sequence continues at coordinate 2,692,635 of CAWUFW010001018.1, read as the reverse complement.
GAATGGCGTCGGGCAAGCCCCAGCGCGATATGACCTCTCGAAGCAGGAAGGAAGTTGCGGCCTTTGCGTCACAATGGACACATGGTCCAGCCTCAATCCACCGTGAAAATGGGCATACCACTACAATGAGGTATCGGTAGTTCTGGCATCTGTCAATCATGTCTACATAATCAATGTGGAGCTCTCTAAAAGGGCCTTTGGGCTTTGGTATTGTTGAAGCAACTGTTTTCATAGTTGGGTTAGGTGAGTATTGCTGGCAAATGAGGCATTGTTGAACAAAGAGTTGTATCTGCTCATAGGCATTGGGGATGAACCAATCTGTCTGTAGAGTAGTGGACATGCCATCACGAGAAACATGTGTAGGAAGGTGTAACTGAGTGAGTGCTATTTGCAATAAGGCTTGTGGCATGACAGGTTTTCCTGTCATTGTCTGCTTATAAAGGAAATCTGAAGCATCCGGTTGTACTCCCCTCTTCTTCCATAACTCTTTTTCTTCAGGTGGGGCACTCTCTTGAACCTCTCGGAGGTGCAGCTGTGCAATGTGATCATATTGCTGAGTACTGTCAATAGTGTATGGAAGTGTTGGACTAGGGGTGTCTGAGAGTGGCAAATCACAGGTGTTATCAACTGTATCTTGTGTATCTACCTGTACAGCTAGAGGTGCATCTTGGGCAAGCAGGATGGGGGCACAATGATGTGTGGCTGTGCATGGTGATGGTATAAACTGGGGTCCTCTGGCGGCTGCTTTTGCAGCCCAATCTGCCAGGGCATTACCTCTAGACACGAAATCTTGGCCATTTGCGTGTGCCGCACACTTCACTACAGCTACTTCGGCTGGCAATGTCAATGTGTCTATTAGCTCTTCAAGTAACTGTTTGTGCATCACAGGCGTGCCATCTGTTTTGAGGAAGCCACGCCTTTTCCATCTCAAGATGCTGGAATGTGTGGTCGTGGTGACATATGCAGAATCTGAGTATACAGTAATTCTTTTCTCTGCTCCATGTTTTAGGGCTGCTATTAGTGCTACTAATTCTGCTGCTTGTGCTGAGTAATGTGATGGCAATGTTATCTGCTGTACAATGTCAAGAGAATCGGAGGAGCCATTCTGTTGTGCTCTGACCACTGCAGCTTCTGTATATCTTATTCCTGTCTCTTGATCAATGGTAGAGGAACCATCAACAAAGTAAATCGTACTGTCTGGCAATGGGTCCTCCTTTGCTGTTCCTGACTCATCTGGACAGTATGTGGCACAGTCATGAGTGTCATCTGTGGTAGCAATGGGATGGGCAAAGAACGTGGCTGGATTTACAGTATGGCATTTAACAACTTTTAAAGATGGTAATGACAGTATCACTTCATAGCCTGACACTCTTTGTGTTGTAAGAGTCGTTTTAGCTTTTTGTATTATTGCAAAGACAGCATGCTCAGTGTACAATGTCAGAGGGGAACCCATAACTATGGGGGTGCTTTTCTCAACAGCAAACGCTGCGGTCGATAAAGCTTGTTCACAGGGATAGTGGCCCTTCATTACTGAGTCCAACATGCCACTGAAGTATGCAATTGGTTTGTGGCCCATGGGGTATTTTTGGGTGAGGACTGCTGTCATGACCTGTCCATTACAGTGAGTGAACAGATAGAACTCTTTGGTGTAGTCAGGAGAGCCTAACACCGGTGCGTTTTTAATCTCAGCTTTCAATAGTGAAAAGGCTGATGTCATCTCAGGTGTCCAGTCAATCTTATTATGTCTGTCTTTAGCCAATTTGACAGCTTTCAGGAGTGGTGCAGTGATGGTAGAATATTCAAATACCCATTGTCTAACGTAGTTCACTAGTCCTAGGAACTTTTGCATATCTTTGACTGTCTGCGGTTCTGGAGTGTTTCTGATTGCCTCTCATCTTTCTGGGGTAACTCTTCTTCCTAATGCTGAAATCAGCTGACCTAGGTATTGTACTTCTTTCTGAAAGTATTGCAGTTTATGTTTGTCTACTTTGTATCCTCTCTGTGCCAGTGTTGTAAGCAGAGCAACTGTATCCTGCCGGCACTGTTGCTCTGTGGTGCTACATAGGAGTATGTCATCGACATATTGTAGCAGGGTGCTGTCGCATTGAAAATTTGACAAATCATCTTTGACAACTCTGTTGAAGACGCTGGGGGATTCACAGTAACCTTGTGCTAACCTTGTATAAGTGAATTGCTTATTTTTGAATGAAAACGCGAATAAGAACTGGCTGTCAGGGTGCAATGGGACACTGAAGAAGGCATTTTTGAGGTCTATGACTGAAAAGTATTGTGCATCTTGAGGAATATTTGTTAGTATTACTGAGGGGTCTGGGACAATGGGAAATTCTGGAACCACTATGCTGTTAATGGAGCGCAAATCATGAACTAGCCTCCATTGACTAGTTTTACCTTTTCTCACAGGAAACAGACAGGTATTGCAAGGCGAGACACAAGGGTATATTACACCTTGGTCTAGCAATGCTTGTATAGTGGGGGCAATGCCCTCCTCTGCTTCTTTGGACAGGGGATACTGGCGCACTCTGGGGAGAATGGCGCCTTGTTTCAATGTGACTCTGAATGGTGCAGCTGATCTAATAAGACCCACATCGTTTGGACCTGTTGTCCACAAATTGCAGGGTACTTGAGCTAGGTCTGAGTCACGTGTGGTATCAACCAGTGAGATTGGAGTTGGGGTCCTAATTTCCACTGTTACTGAGAGAGGGACTTCATTTGAGTAGACAATTTCTATTTTGTCATATTCTTCCGGAGGGCCAAAGAGTTGGTCATCTGAAATGTTTCTCACCAATTGCTCAGGTTCCAGGAAAATGACGCAGGCCCAGGTGTGGGCATTGTCGTCAATGGCTAGAAAAGCTCCATATTTAGGTGTAATTTCAAGAGCATTTATGTGTAGGATCATGTTGCTGTCTGGTGCTAGGGTGTTCTGACATTGTGGGCGAAAGAGAAACTCTTTTGGAAGCTGGACAGTGCGGCCATACATTTCTGGTGTGTTGGCAACAATGATATGTACCACAGTGGAGAATGCGTGTTCGTCCAGTGGGCGGGCTCTCATCTGATCTTTTAGGGAAGAATCCACAGTGACTGCCATCATTGTGATCGTTTGTGTGCCAGGAATGGAGCAAACCATTACGCCGTTCTCATCAAAATGTATTGTCATATTTAACTTGGCCATGAGATCACGTCCCAAGAGATTTACTGGGGACTGGGTTGAGTACAGTAAACGCTGTTCAACACATTTACCTCCTATTTCTATTGGTACTGGCTTGGTGAAAGGGACCCTTGTTATTGCCCCAGAGAAACCTTGTGTGTCTGCAACATGATTAGAGATGGGCAGTGCTCCTTCCCTGATACAAGAATATGTAGCACCTGTGTCAATCATGAATTTATACGTTTTGTTGTTAATCGCGACATACACAACTGGGTCCTCTCTGACATCTGTGATGCACGATAACACGGGACACATAAGAGTTGTCTGTGGGCTGTCCTATCTTGAATACCCTCCAGCTTGGTACTGCTGGATGGTGCCCTGTGAGAATGGATTGGTAGGGGACAGTACTGTGGCCCCCTGGGGTACAAGGGCTTGTGCCTGGGGCATCATTTGGTATACAGGTGACTGTGGCTGTAGCATCTGTGGCTGTGCTTGTTGAATTGGAGGCTGTACTTGGGCCATCACGGGAGTCTGTAATTGTACCTGCTGTTGCATGGGCTGTTGCTGTGCTGGAGAAGGATAGGAATACACTACTTGGGGCTGAAGAGGCTGTTGGTGCTGCTGCTGTAGGTATTGAGTTGGGACCTGAGCTTGCTGTGGGTGTCCTCTGACTGCTACCCTTCCTTCATCCCGCATTTTAGTGCGGCAACCTCTCACAAAGTGTCCTGGTTGCTGACAATAAAAACATAGTGGTGTTCCTGGCTGTGGTGCAGCCCTTTGGAAGCCTAATCCTCTACCTCTTCCCGCATCCCTGTATTTGTAGGCCTCATCTGTTGGTTACCATAATACTGCTGTTGTTGTCCATTGCCATATGACTGTTGTGGTGCATAGTCATAGGGGGGCTGTGCCTGATTAGGTGGTGTTACTACCTGTGTGTTATTTCCTAGTGCATTCAGGGCATTTTGTGGAAAATTGGTGACAGCAGTCATCTGACTCACTGGTGTAGCTACCATTATTGTGTCAGGGGCCTCTTTTTTTCTTAAGTTTCTGCTGTACTAATTTAGCAGCCGCGTTTTCAATTGCTAACTGCCTCTTTTTCTCCTGTTCCTGCTCCTTTTTGCAAAAGTGAATGATGTGGTGTTGTATTTCTGGCCAGGGTTTGCATTCCATTGCTACTATCCCGTCCAATCTGTCCTGTACTGCAGTGGGCGGTCCTCTTTTTACTGTGTGGTAAAAGAACCTACAGTTGCCCCCAGTCACGTCCCATTTCTCTCCTAACTCCTGATGCCATTTTTCCTTCATTCTTGAAATGCACTGTGCTGGGTCTTCATTGGGTTGCATTGCTTGCGACATCAGAGATCCAATGTCAGGGACATCGGGAAACTTACGGCGCAGTTGGTTCCATATTGCTGTTCTAATTTTATTGAAGGAATTACCATCACATTGTGTATCAGTGGTGGAAAGTCTTTTGTCAATGTGTGTGAACATATCTTCTGCATCCTCTCCAATCAGGGAGGTGAGCAGACTTTTTACATCCCCAATAGCCAATGGTACCCCTGCAGTGTGTTTCTCAAAGGCTTACATCCACTTCCCAGCGCCCTCTGTGAGGGGCGGGAGTTGTTTCTTCAAATTTTCTTTGTCCATCAGTGTCCAGGGGACATAGATGGGGGGGTCATTGGCGTTCTTAAACAGTAGGGGCATCTGGTGTGTCACCCCTGTGGGTCGTGTGTGGTCATACTTGCGTGCATATTTCTGCCAGACCCTTAGGGCTGGGCGCATGTAATCGTAATCCCAATCGTCATCTCCTGCCCCATAGAAGATACATTCTTCAGCTGTGGCCATGTCTTGTGGCTCAAATGACCCATCTCGAGGCCAGACATTCATTTGGGGCGCATTAGCTTCTGTCCAACCTGCCAAATTATCTGAGAAGGGATTGACATAGAAGTCTGACCCCTCTCCGAGTGTTACTATCTCATTTGGTGTCAGACCGTTAGTCAATGATAAGGGTGGTCTGCTAAGGGCCATGCGGTGCATTGGCCTAGATCTGGTGGTGCGCAGACTGATACATCATATTGATAAGGGATGTCATCAGGGTGCCCATGGCTACCCAACACTGCAAGTCTTTCTATTTCTGGTCTTCTCTGCCTTCCCCGTCTGTGTTCAGCCCGTTCAATTGCACTTGGGAGGTTTAAATTGTCCAGTTCTAGCTGTGGCATCCCTGGCCTGGGTGGTGCAACTACTGGCGGTGTTCTCTGAGGTGGAAGCACAGATAGTGGTGTCATCTGGGAGCCATTGCCAATATCTGTTGGCTGTGTTTGGGGCATATGTAAGGTAGCTGTAAGAGAAGCTGCTGTGTTGGTGGGTAGTGTGGCTACACTTTGGACTTCATGATGTAAGTCTATCAACGGTACCGGCTGTGACGGGATGATTGGGACCCCACTACTATGTGGAGCCGCTGGGCCTGTAGTACTAGCCAATTCATTGAGTGTTGGTTGGTGTTCTTTACCAAATTGACCCATGCCATCCATCAATTCAGTGAGTTTATCCCTTACCTTGTCTACTCGTATTGACAACCGCCGGATGTTTGCGGTAGTGCCAGTGGGGCTGGGTGAGCGATGGTCGTGTAACATGTCCCCTGCCCCTCTACCTGCTCTTTGAAATAAGTCATGCTCCGTCCTCCAACTGCTAATATCTGCCTCAGTGACTACCTCAGAGGACTGTAGTTCGTTATCCCTATTTCCTTCATTGAATGTTAGTGAGTGCATTGGGGAGTGCTCTTCCCCTTGCTTGGGACCAGGGTTGTGGGGCATCTGCCCATTACAGTGGGTCCGTGAATTGGAAGGGAACCGCTGCTGCCTTGGAGTGAGGAACGGGCCGTAATGTCTGGTTGTTGTGTCTAGGGGGTCACGATCCTCAGTGAAGAATGTGGGGGCCGAGGGGACCAAGGGGCTATGCCTGGGGAGCGACATATGGGAGCTGTGTTGCGAAACACTAGAGGCCCCATCGCTCTCTGAGTCCTCTTCTATTTGGGGAGCTGTAGAGTTTGATGCTGGTGTAAGTTTTATTGTAAACAGCGCGTCAATCTGACCTGGCATCCCTGAAGTTGCACCCTGCATTACTGGGCTTTGAGCGTGCAATGATAGGTCTTGGGCGTTCTCTGGGCTACTGTCCTGTGATTCGGATGAGGGACTTGGGACAGAGATATCGGCATGACCTATGGCTGCCCTGTCATTTGATAAGGGCTCTAACTCAACCTTGAGTACAGTCTCTGTATACATGCCACTTGGGTGGTAAGCTGGTGGGGGGGTTGTAGGTACTAGGGCTGGCTTGTCATCATCTCTGAAGATGCTCCACAGCGCCAGCGTATCTCTGCGTTTTTGTAATGTTTTACCGGAGTACTTTGCCTCCAGGAATGTTGCAGCGTGGTCTAGAACTGCCCTATTAAATGTACCTTCTCTTGGCCATGGGTGTAGCAAATGTTGTGTGAACTTGTGTAGTTCTTTACAGTGTTTCATGATGCGCTTCTGCTGAGCTGTGAAGTTGCTTATCACGTGTTGTAGTGGTGTAACCATTATTCTATAATGTGTTTATATTAATGAGTGGTGGGAAATCACCACTGGGTGTTACTGACAGCCTCACCTGCTGCAGATGTGTCACGTTAATCCCCAGGGCTGAGAGCAGTGTCAAGAGGACTGTTCACGTTAGAGATGAGACCTGAACAAAGGATGCTGAAGAATCCTCAGACAGAGCAACAACACACCTGTTTACTATATATAGTGTGATCTGTAATACTGGATATTGTGTGAGTAATTCACGCATTCCCTAGAGCTATCTTTGAGGAGGGTGCTCAGTGGTTGTGGGTTGGCAATGTTATTCTCCTCTTAGCTGACGGTTTTGCAAGTATGCCCACAATAATGGGTAATGTGTTGTTGTTGAGGGGTGTTGTTGTAATTGTTCTGCGATACTTGGTGAGGGGTGCTGTTGTAATTGCTCATGCAGCTGTGGTGCGTGATGCTCACAAACCAGGGGCAAGTTAGGGTTGTGCAATGCCTGCAGCAATGATGAGTGATGTTCACAGCCTAATGGGGCGCAAGTATCTTGGGAACCTCCCTCCTGCCCTAGGCTGGTGGTGCTTGAAGGAGATAATGTCGGTGAGTGCTGGTGGGTGAGATCCGTGTTCCTGCTGCTTTCTACACTTCCTACTGACTGGATATATTCTGTGGAGGAGTCTTCAATATTGAAATAAGTCAGTGGGGACACCGGTGATTGTGGCAGTGGTATGTCTAGAGTGTCCCCCACAGAGGGGGAACTTTGTGAATATTGTGGTCCCTCAAGCCTGCTGTTCAGACAAAATGGCGGAACTCTGGTCAATTTAGCAAAAGGCCTGCAGAGAGACCGCAGGGCCTACCTAGGGGTTCATACTGACTGAGTGACAAGGATGGCCTAGGGCATCTGTTATATGGTAAAACCGGACCCTCTCTCACCCCGTTCCCGCGCTGGCTTCTGAGTTTAACTTACTTCAGGTGACAGACCTTTGCCACCGTATTTTGAGTCAGGAGCTATTTCATCATAATAAGTTAAGTCACAATTACAGTTCCAAGTTGAGTCAATGATGAGAGTTTGGATTAGTTTTTGAAAGTTTACTTCTCAATAAGAGATTAGTAAAATTCTCTTTATTCTTTTTATTCAGATTAGTTGACAAATTCAAGTAAGTTTACAGAAATCTCATAAAAGATATGGTTAGAACAAATTATCAAATAATTCATCAAGCGCATTCAATAAAGGAAAAATACCCTATTCTAAAGAACAAGACCAGAATTTAGAGTTAGTAAAACTCATGAAGAGATTGAATTCAAAAGGAAAAGAGTGAGAAAGAGCATAAAGCTCAAATTGCAATTAAGCAACGTAACTCCTCATAAAGAGAAGTTCATAAACTCAGTTGAGTCCCAGCAAATCGAGCCAATAAGCATATAGTTGCAGTAGCAATCTGTAAATATCAAGAATCAATAATAGGGCAAGGGATGAACAGCAGCAGCGGTAGCCACAGCTGTCAGTCAAGGGCAAGGAAATGAGTCTCAGGGAAAATAGCATTAGAGTTCTCAAATCAAGAGTTCTGAGTTCTAACTAGTAACGGGCACTAATATAAAATACAAAATGTATGTTGTAGACATTGCTCCTCTTTGGATCCAATCAGATAGCAGCATTCGTCTGAGAGCGAGTTTAGTTCTTCTTTTCTCATGAAATAACATGCAGCTTGCAAAGTTTTTTCACAAAGTTTGTTACAGCCATCTCAGGTATGTGACTTTTTGATTCATAAGCCGCCATTCCCATAGGCATCAAACACAGTTTAACCTTCTAATGTTAAATGTTTCATTGTGTAAACAATGAACTATGCTAGAGAAGAGAAATACAACTTACAAAAATAATGTTTAGTAATGCATTTCATTAACACAAACAAGAAATACTGTTTTAAAATGAACAACTATTCTATTCAAACATTATGTGAAAAATTGGACGTTTGGTTACATCACAATAACACTTTTCATAGGAAAATTTAAAACATTTGTTAAACAGGAACATTCTGAAGTTATGATGAATATTTCTAAGCATGTCAAATTAAAGTCAAGCTTCTAAAGTCCATTGCGCACATTTCAGCATGTCTAGTTTACTTCTAGTTAAAAGAAAACTTGCATTTTAGCGTTTCTGCGGCCTATGCTAATAACTATGTCTGCGTAGTGCAGTTTGCACATTTAAAATGAGTCTCATTTCATCTTTGAGTTTTTACATTAATAATTGTACATATAGCTGATAATTTTTCAAATTTGCACCTTAATTAATTAGCTTCTTCCATTACAAACAGAATTGCGGATGTTGTTGCTGTCTGTTAACCACTAGCTGTGTGTGTACAATGGTCCAGTTAAGGCTGAGCTGACTTTTTGGACATTTGTTTTCAATAGTGGGTTTGGAGCCTGCCCATTGCTTACCATTTGTTGGTTTCAGTGTCACTTTTGTTTGCTGACCCCTAATTGGCCAGCGCAGGTGAAGTACCACACGTTCCTTTCTGTGGTGTTATGTTTCATATAGGTACCGCAATGTAGGCTCAGGTAGTCACCTAACCTTTCACCTATATTCTCCCCTACCATTACACTACATAACGGTTCTTGGGACTGCACTTTTACCTAGTTATGATACTGCTTACAGGACGTAGGGTTTTCCCCTGAAAACTAGCCTCATCCATTATGCATGAGGATTCTTGGAAACTCAGCAGGACTACCATCTCCTGCATAATAACTATGTATAAGGGTCATTCCTTTCGTCATCCTAAGTACGACAAGGTAGAACCCCTGAGGGTACCACTTTGGGTATATAAACACCATATCTTGCTGAGGTAGTCATAGGAGAAAAGGACTTCCATGCTGACACACTGATGCGAGGCGCTGAGGCTCCTGCACGCAGACACTCCAGCTCACAGTGGTCTGACATCCCTTGGGGTGTCCATCTCGAGACCAAGACGGGGTCCCACAGTCTCTCACTTCAGGTAATGCGGTTGACTTTATCCTAGAGGGATTCTTGGCTTTTACACCTACATACATGCTAGGTACACTTAGGTAAATCTAGTTAGGGTTGCATCATAGGAGTACGCATTTTACTGTCATGTATTTTATATACTTGCCTGTATTCATTGTTTTAGCACAATGGTAGAAATCTACCATCCTTTTACTCTGTTAGTGCTTCTAATCATTTATATCTGTTTCTGTCTAATGGTTGTTTCAGCACACCTATTTTACACTAGAATGATCCTGGTTCAATAAATGCTTATTGGAAATGTCCCCACCGTTTATTCTGTGTATCTCTCTGAGACAAAGTGAGCACGAGTGACTGAGCGAAAAGTGTTGCACTGTTTCCACGATCCTGAGGGATCAGGGTTGTCATGTTCGATAGTTGCCAAGAACTATTCTCTCCTTGGTAAGAGGGGTTTCTAGTGGCACTGTGAGCTAGCTGGTACACAGGCCAACATATCCAGTGGGGGTGTCTAGAATCAGTCCGGACACCAATCCTACAGTGTATGTTGTCTAAACGCGCATGTCCTATATAGGTTTATAGGAACTACACGACAGTGGAGCATGGACCAAATACAGATTGAATCCACCTAATTAGTGCCTGTCCGTTACTAATGCTGTGATTGATGTACTATTTTACTATTTTCTTCCCCCTCCTGCTCTCCCCTCCCATGTTGCCATTGCGTGTATTTTTTGCTTTCACACTACTCATTTTTTTCCAAAAATGGTCACTGTAAGATCCTCTCCATCTTGGAACAAAGCTAATAAATATCCAGTTATAATAGATCTGTGAGAAAAACAAGTAAAGGTATCACAGTTTTTCAATGTTCTGTGAAATCTGTGTGAATAGATATTTTACATAATTGCATATATATTTTATAATATTTTTATGTTAATATTAATTACATGGTCTCCACAAAACCAGAAAAGTATTAGAGAACATGGCTAGTAATAACTTGGGGAGAGAATGTAGCCTTATGGCTAGAGCAGTCGACCTCGGAGCTGGGTAACTGGGTTTGAGTCTCGGCAACGACGCTCAACATCCTGTGACTCTGGGCAAATCACTTAATCTCCCCGTGCCTAACAAAAATGAATGTGTCCATCTGTAATGAAACTGGTGCTCATGTAAAGAAAGGGCTCTGATACCTGATATCTTCGGGTCACGTTCGCGCTATATAAAACTCTAAAACCCCACCCCCCAAAAAAACAGAATTGAGATTATAGTGCTTGTGTAATTAAATACTTTGCTTTCTGTGTTTTCCTAATAACTGAAATGTGAGAACAACAAGAGATGCTCCTCTTTAAATCAGGACTTCCTTTCTTCTCATACTGCAAATTTCCTTAATGTGCAACTGCCTGCTAGCCCATTTTCTGTGTTGCCGGCAGCATCTCTCCACTAGACCCTGTTTGACCCTGTTACTTCCCAGGCAGTGTCAGACTCTCATCAGCGTCTCATCTGGCTGGATCTCAGCTCTCATCCCTGCAGTGAAGCAAGTAATGCTTGCATGCAGTATTTTCCCAGGGCGCACTTACAGTGAAAGCATTGTGATGTATTTATTTGCTTTTGCAACCAGGAGAACAATTACAATGGAAAGGAACCGTCAAGGCCCTCTTTTTACCTAGCATATCCTACACACCCACAGAACATCTATGTACCACAATGTCCCCTAAAGACAGCCAGAGACTGTGAAATTTTGGGTATTGGTTAGAGATATCATGATTTTTTCACAGATCCCCACAATTTAACATAGTCAGCTAGACATTGAGTCACCTACTCCCAACTACCTCCCAGTGTAGAACATTCTTTGAGCTCATGGATGGCGTGCAACCCGGTCCCGTGGCATATCTTTTGGCGGGGGCCCTCTAAAGGGCTCTCCCCGCACCAAAGTCTAGATTGCCGCTCTGTTGCGAAAATCCTTGTGTTCCAATCTGCTCGCTCTGATACGAAGCTTTGATCCTAAAATCCTTGACCAACCTGTCTCAGAGCAAACCTACCTGGAGCAACCCCCACACCATCCAAGAGCCAGTCTGGGCAACAGGGTCATGCCATGGTCCATTAGTGCAGACCGCATCCTCCAAACCCCAAAGAGCCTATGCTAAAAAAGGGGCAAATGTGCATGCATAGCGATTGCTAAGGGCCGTGAAGAGCGACTGCCCAACCTCTGTTAATAGCAGCTTCTATAACGAATGCTGCCAACACCCCCTTTGAGGTCCCAATGACACTGTTCTCGTATGTATATATTTTGTGTGACATGCCAAGAGTGACCTGAAGTGTCCCCCCAACCATGAACTCACCCTGCCCCAATACTATAAAGCTCACTTGTTAAACTTGACCATTCCTGCCAACAGAAAGGAAAGTTAACACAGCGAGCAAGGACAAACAGAGCACACTTCCAAAAAACAGGGCAAATACCATCTCCTACAAAATATGCACAGGGGCTGCCAGCTTCATGCGTAGCGCAACCACCTCGGCGGGCAGGGGCCTAGTGCCACATTCCCATGCCCCACGGACCCCTCCCACTCAAAACCATCCAGTTTGGGGAGTTCAAGCATGTCAGATGGCAGCCAGTCCGCTCTCTGGGGTCGAGGTGGGCACTTCCGGGGCAAGGGGCGCCTTTGGGAGGAGTGGCCGCAATGGGAAATACATTCCTAATACCTTCAGTTCTGGAGGTCCACAGGGTGGAGCACCCCAAAAGGTATAGCAGCCGATGATGTGTAGTCCAGGCGCTCTTTGGCCAATCATGTGGGTGGTCAGCATAGGTTGCTCATTCGGTGGCCGTCCTGTATTGCACGTAGGATAACCCAATTTTGTCTTGTCTACCAATGCAATAATAAACCTCCAACAAGCTTTCTCCAACAAAATTCTGGTGTGTCCTTGTCTTTTTTCAGGTTTCTCAGTCCAGGGTTGCATGCAAGGCGGGGCCAGGAAGGCTATGGGATATCGGCGCTATTTATCCTGACATGAGGGCTGGGAGATTGGGAAAAAAGGTAGCGATCTCTGCCTGATGTTGCTCTTGCACTGCGCTGCGGGTCTAGTCTATAGTGAGGGTGGCGACAGTGTCCGTCAAAAAAGGAAGGCAGGTAAAAGACCATGTCCCAGCCTCATCCGCCTTTTAACGGTACCTGCAGCCACACCCCTCGCCACCCCGCACCATTGCAAGATTACCCCATGACCCAGAGGTGAATGGGGCCCTGAAAGAAGGCTTGCCACATCCTTGAAAGGGGGACACCTTGACCTTTTAGGTGGGTTGTTTATGCTTGTGTAAGGTGAACACCTTTACTGTTGGCTTATGTAGCCGTTGTGTTATTGTTTTTTTTTATAACATACTTTATTGGTTTTCCTTTTATATCCAGTACATCCATTAGGATCATTAAAACATTGCATTTCTGTCCAGTTTGGTGTTATACAATATTCGATTACATGTATTATACATCAAGTTACTGTATCGTTACAGGTGTGATTCATCATACATGTACACTGTGCATCTCCGCAATTATGCAAACTTCGAGAGTAAAAGTGAAACTTTTAACTAGTGAAACTGCCTACCCCTCCCTCCCAAGTTCTGGCTAACTTATCCGTATGTAGGTATAATTTGCGTCCTGGTCTGTCTTGCATGGTGACTTTAACGATATTGATCGTGTCCCTTGACTCATCCTGCTGTAAACTGCAACTCTGCGCGCTACAGCTATGCAATGGTCTACTGTGCATTCGGGGTACTAGGTATGGAATCAGGGTCTATGCCTTTAAAGGCTTCTAGCATAACAATCCATGGATATCTCTTTTTTCCGCAGCCCCTGAGCCTCCTCTCGGCGTATTGCGGCACTCTCAGCCCTGCCCCAATGCAGCATTTCGCTATGCCAGGTGTACGTTACAGGGGGTTTTGCTGACTTCCATCTCATGGTTATGGACCGTTTGGCTAAGATGAGTGCGAGGTCAAGGAATCGGAGCTGGACTTTCTGTGGGGCCGAGCGTTTACGGAGGACTAACAGGCACTCCGCTACCGAGTCCTCATTGTGTCGGTGTGTGGCTGTCTCTATGTGGCATCGGACCTCCCCCCCGAATCCTCTCAGGCGCGGGCATGCCCATAACATGTGAGCTAAGTCTGCTTCTGCCAACTGGCATCGAGGGCAGTGATGTGTGTTTGGGAACATCCGCTCCAGGCAGCGTGGTGTAAGGTAGGCCCTATGGAGAACCATGCATTGTATAAATTTGAATTTTGCATTTCGGGTCACTTTTTTGGCGTATTCCAAGATATCAGCCCACTCCCTGTCAGGTATCTCCCGTCCTAAGTCCTCCGTCCATTTGGCTCGTAGGTCGGCAAGGGGCACCGCAGCGTGCGCCCGGACGCCAACATACAGCCATTTGATGAGGTGGCGCCCCTTTCCCATGTAGTATAGGGATTTAACTAATTCATGCGTTAGGGGTTCATCTTTCTGGGGGGCCCAGTGTTTCCTTACATATTGCGATATTGCAGCGTGTAACATGTATAGGTGGTTTGGCACCCCAGTTTCCCGTACAAAAATCTCATGGTCCATTAAAATCTCATTATTGAATAGTGCCCCTACCGTGTCGACCCCTTCGTCGGACCAGGCCCTGATCCTGCGCCTCGTAAGCCTTCCGCTGAGTATTGGGATTCCCAGTAGTGGAATGTTTCCTGCATGGGGGGGCAATGGGACATGTACTGCAGCGCTTTCTTCCAGCACAGTAGTGCTGTGCGCAGCAGAGGCGGCACATTCGGGCGGAGTTTACACTGTGGCAGTAATAATGTGTGCAGGGTTCCCTGGTCAATATCCTGTATGTTATATCCGATCTCTTGTAGGTTACGGCCTGCAGTCCAGTAGGACAGTCACTGTAGTTGGCTCGCATAATAATATGCTCGGAAGTCCGGCACCCCAAGCCCCCCTCTGCATTTCTCTAGCTGCAATTTTTTAAGGCTCACCCTTAGTCGGCCAGTCCCCCAGATAAGGTCCGAGAGTACGGCATCTAGTATGTGGAAAGTAGCAGGAGGTACTATGATCGGCAGGTTGGTAAAGTAATATAAAAGCCGGGGGAGGACCACCATTTTTGACACCACCACACGGCCCATTGCCGAAAGGGGCAGCGTAGTCCAGAAGGCGACTTTCGAGCGTATCCCCCTGATTGCCCTATTAAGATTGCTTTTCAGCATGTCTGCATGGGACCGGTATATGTGTATGCCGAGATACTTGAAAGTGCACTGCGCCACTGGCAAGGAGTACGGACCAAAGCTGATCTCCTCAGGGTGGGCATGGTCTCGGAAAAAGAAGGCGTTCGATTTTGCTTCATTAATGGCGAGGCCCGATACGCGTTCGAACTAGGAGAAAATTCTGGGGATGGGGGCTAGCTCACCCACGAGGTCCTGTGCATATATAATTATGTCATCCGCATAGGCGGATATCAGGTGTGTGGAGTTGCCCAACGGTATCCCAAGTTGGCCAGCCTCCTGGCGCAACCGAAGTGCCAGTGGCTCCAGCGCTAGTACGAATAACAGTGGGGACAGGGGGCATCCCTGCCGTGTGCCCCTGCATACCGGATACTCTTGCGATATGTATCCACCTGTACGGACCCTCGCGGTGGGGGCCTCGTATAGTAAATGCAGCCACTGGAGGTACTCGGGAGGCAACCCAAACTTTTCTACAGCCTTAAACATGTATTCCCATGTAAGCGTATCGAACGCCTGTCGCACATCTAGTGAGACGCAGCCGGCATTTGCATAATGTTCAAGGTTAGTTGCCATTATGTGGTGCAGTCTCCTAATGTTTAAGGACTTGCTGCGTGCTGGTATGAATCCACATTGATCTATGTGTATGAGCTTGTTTAAATAGGGGAGGAGCCTGCTTGCCAAAATTTTATTTAATATTTTGTATTCTGTCGCCAAAAGTGATAGTGGGCGGTACCCCGTCATGTCTGTTGCATCCCTCCCCGGCTTGGGAAGTGAAACTACTAAAGCCTGTGTGGTAGTAGAGGGGAGGTGACCCAATTCTAGCGACCTGATGTTCAAGTCCTCCAATTGGGGAATCAAGGCCGCAGAGTAGGTATCAAAAAACTCCACCAGTAGGCCGTCCAGCCCCGGCGCTTTGTTACGTGGGAGCCCCTTGATAGCGGCTTTTATTTCGGCTCTCGTGATAGGGCCTGCTAGAGTTTCTCGCGCTTCTGCTGTGAGCTGAGGATAGGGCAGGTCCGCTAAAAATGCGTCTATGAACATGGTGTCTATTTGAGGTGGTTTGCTGTAGAGTGTGGCATAATATGTACAGAAGGCATCATTTATGTCCTGCTGAGTATGTACCGTGTCTCCCCCCGGCGTGGTAATTTCACTAATTACAGTAATCGGGGGGTCATCTCTCAGTATCTTCGCTAGAAGTGTCCACGATTTATCTGCGTCTGTGTGTTTTAACTGGGTATAGGCCCTGCAGTCGATAACCCTGAGGGTCTCTAGCAACTCAGCATGCTGGATACGCGCCTCTTGCAGGGTAGCCTGTTTCGCGGGGTTGCTCGCCGCTTCCTGCTCCACCCACTCATTTTGTTCTCTACTGCTTTCAGGCTTTTATGTACCTCTTGCCTTGCACCCACTGTAGCGCTAATCGCAGTACCCCGTATGACTGCTTTGAGCGCATCCCATTCAACTAAGATCGAGGACGCAGTATTGCCATTTTCTGAAAAGTAGTGTGTGATGGCGTTGGACAGGGTGAAGCGAAACACGGTGTCCTCTAACAATTGGGGCCATAGCTTCCACGTGGGGACCGGAGTGGGGATTCTGCCCCAAGTAATGGAGATTTCTAAAGGATTATGGTCTGAGAAGGTTTTTGCTAAGTACGTGGCGTGTGTCACTTGCGCGGCTATGGGGAGTGAGCATAAAATTATATTGATTCTCGTATGTAATTGGTGGACTGGGGAGTAGAAGGAGTATTCCTTGTTTGCTAGATTCCTCATTCTCCACACATCACTCAGTGCCCATCCATCCACCCAACCACAAAGGGCCTCTGCTTGCTTAACAGTTCCCGCTCCGTGGAGAGGAGGGTGTGAGTGGTCAGGCCTAGTGTCCATAACCGCGTTGAGTCACCCCCTATAATCCACAGGTGTGCCTCCCAGTCTGCTAGTATCGTGCTTAGTCCCATGAAGAATTTATCCTGGTCAAAATTTGGTGCATTTAGGTTACCCAGTGCGACGTGTGAACCATCAAGTGTCCCATGGAGGAATATGTACCTACCCTGTGCATCTATACGCCTTTCTAATGCCACAAACGGGACCCCGTACCTGATCCAGATCGTCACTCCCCTGGCAAAGGCAGAGTAATTAGTAGAGAATACCTGTCCCTTCCATTTCTTATGCATTTTCGCCGCTTCCGGCTCTGTAAGGTGTGATTCCTGCAGGAACACTATCTGCGCCTTTCGCCTAATCAGTTGTGCATGTACCCTATGTCGCTTCTGCAATGAGCCTAGGCCCCGCACATTCCAGGTGACGAAGTTATATGAGCTGAGCATGTGTGGTTGGTGGTAATGGTGGTGTGTATGTCCGGTGTAGTGAGCAAGGGCCTCGATTTAGGACGTATCATCAGTTGTGTGCCAGAACCCCCGAAATCCCTCTGAACTACAAAGACAGGGCCCAGCCGGTGAACTATGCCGGTCCAAACTAAAAACACAACATGAAGAACTTTGCTGCATTTACATGGTGTGTACGCAATTAGGGGGTTGTCGCTTACGCCGTCCATGGTGTGATATCCACATATATGAGCTCGCCAGAGACTGGGACTAGTATTAGTATTGTTACATTACCATTTTAATCACGTAAAAGGATATGCATGACTATGAGATTGTGTGCCATCTCCGCTGTACTTTATGTCCTCGTGGTCGAGCAGGACAGCCCCACTTGTGTCCCGTTAGCCCAGTAGATCATCTGCAGTCTGAGGCGTCACCGTGGGGAACAATGCGAGGCTGCTCTCAGAGTCAGAGTGCACAGTGCTTCCCTCCGAGGATTCAGAAGCCGTGCGTAGGACACATTCTCTGAACGTGTTTGCTGTCGTCAGGGCCTCATCTTTGCTCTGCTGCACCTGCTCGTGGGTAGGGCCAAGTGCCTGTGATTTGTGAGCAGATTTCACATTACAGCTCGACCGCCGTCCTTGCGTTTGTTTGGCGCTACTTGGTAGGCGTTGGAAGGTAGCACCGGACAGCGAGGCTGGGTCCATGACCTCTATCCATTCCTCTACTTCTTCTGGGCTTTCAAAAAAGTAAGTCTTTTGGTCGTGAATGATTTTCAGCCAGGCAGGGAATAAGAGCGCATATTTGAGGTCCATAGCCCGTAGTTTCTTTTTGACTGTCTGAAAGGAGGATCTTTGACGTTGGACCATGAGGGTATAGTCGGGATACAGTGATATCCAGCAATTTTCAAATTCTATCTGGCACCGCTCCCGCGCCTTCTGGAGCAGTACATCACGATCCCCATAGTTTAGGATCCTGGCTATCAGCGGCCTCGGAGGAGCGCCCACTTTAGGTCTCCCAGTGGGGATTCTATGGGCTCTTTCAACGCAAAAGAAGTCTGATAATCCGTCAGGAGCTACATGTTCACGGAACCACTGTTCCATAAAGCTAGCGGCATTGGGGCCCTCACTGCGTTCCGGGAGCCCAATGACGCGCACATTGTTCCGTCTGGTTCTGCCCTCCGCATCCTCAACTATGTCTTGCAGACCATTGACTTGCCATTGTGGTAACTGAATTTGCGACGTGTGCTCCTTGTGCTGAGGTAGGATCTCCCCTAGTACCAAACTGTTGGCCTTCACTGAAGTTGCCAATTTGGTGTGATCAGCCTTGAGTAGCGTAAAGCCAGTTGTGAGCGAACCAATCTGCTGCTCCATGGCCTTTCGGGACTCCCTGACCTCTTGTAGTATTAAATCTAGCTTGTCCAGGGATGCCTCTTCGTTCGTGGGCGGTATACAGGTCAGCGAGGGTGGGGATGCAGAATGTTCCGGTTCTTCTGTGGATTGCGTATTAGTGGCAGTTGCCTCCGGTAATTTCCCTGTGGGTCGCCCCATGATTCGCGGCGGTCTCCTCCACTGAACATACTGCTGGCGGAAGGTTGATGATGATTCTGCTGTTGGTCGTTTTTGTGCGTGTACTATGCCCATCCAGGCCAGCTATGATAGCGTGGTCATCCAGGCTGCTTCTGGGCTATGATGCACAGGATTCCTCTGCGTGTCCCTGCGCCACGTATGGGCTATGAGCGTGATGTACGGTAAGCAGCCGGCACCCAGTCTCTCCACTCCACGGCTAAGTAAAGTGTCACACTCTACAGCGCTGCTCCTTGTTTCAGATACACTATGCACTGAGGTGCAGGGGGGCCACCATTGAGTCACAGACCAGGTTCAGCTCACGGTGATCTCACTGCAGGACTCCGGAGGCGGCGCCCCAATCCACCCGCACTTTCGTGCTCTTTCCAAGGGTACTGCGCGTGCCCAAGTGTTAGGCCGTCGTCTTAGGCCCCCCGACGGAGCTTGTTACTCGCTGTAGGCCTCTATCGGCCTGTGGGGTACCGCT
The DNA here is from genome assembly GCA_963921515.1 of Calotriton arnoldi. Classification (NCBI taxonomy): domain Eukaryota; kingdom Metazoa; phylum Chordata; class Amphibia; order Caudata; family Salamandridae; genus Calotriton; species Calotriton arnoldi. The sequence goes on along the minus strand of CAWUFW010001018.1, from coordinate 2,673,363 downwards.
CATGAGTCATTGCTGCATGCGTCCTGTGGTAGGCCTCTATGGAGCATCAGTCCTCCCACGGCTTGGCCCCAGTTAGACCCCCTCCGTGCGGCCTCTGATTTTGGCAAGAACGTACTCCGATGGGGCCGGGGTTGAAGAAGATGTTGTCGATGCAGGGCAGGAACGACCAGGGCCGTGCCACCCCCACTCACGCAGCCCAACGCTCCCCCGGCTCACACCTAGGCCCGGGGTCAGCCGCTCAGTTCATTCAGGCCGCGCTGGCCAGGGGGTGGCAGGCAGGAGGTGTGGAGTGATAGCGGACAGCGCCCCCCCGGCCGCCCTCACCTGTGGAGCTGCACAGATCGGTTGGTGGGAGGCCGATTCCTCACGTCGCAGCGGGGTTAAGTATAGGCCCAGTCGGGTGGCACACAGGGACTCCAGCGGCAGCAGTGCAGATCAGGCCGTGCGCCGACACAATCCGTTGCGGTAGCCCCGCTCGATCTCCGGCAGTTGCCTTGGAAGTGTCCCTGCTTTCGAGGGGGGTGTCGGCTTCTCGTCGCGGCAGTCTGGTGGTAGGAGCCATCTCTGGTGGTAGGAGCCGTCTGCGCTGGAGCTCCCGGGGCTCACGGCGACCAGGCGCCTCGCCGGGGCCCCGGCCTTCGACGTGCACACCAGGCCGTACACTCAGGCAGCAGGAGGGCAGCGGGGGTGTCCGGGATGCACTGGCTCCCCCGAAGCACACGGCGGGAACCCAGCGTCTCGCCAGAAGGCCTCACTCGACGTTCCGCTGCACACAGCCGCGCCCGCCAGGGGACGTCCACCACGTCCCCTGGCGGGCCACCCAATCGACCAGTGGGCATGCCCTGGCCTCACCACAGCTCAAACTTGCCAGGTGGGCTTCGATGAGTCGCGGCACACAGCAATGTTGTAGGATCGTGTTGCCCGGGCTCCGGAGCTCCACTAATCTGCATCCGCCATGATCGGCGGTTAGCCACGCACCACCGTTGTGTTATTGTTTGAATAAATTTGTCGTTCTGTGAAGTGTCATTCCATCACACTTTATATTTTCTTTACAGGTTGGTCACAGGAAACGCTGCAGAGCCTCCACTATGTTTTAATGGGAAATCGGTGTCCTTAAATCTTATAGTCATCTGTTCTCATTTCAGCTGCTGATTATAGAATGCTTGGGTAGTACACCATCCCTCTTCCATAAATAACATCACAATTCTGGCCGTATCATAGCACTTTAGACATACTGTACATCCACACTGCTGTACAACACATCTAAAATAGGCTAAACCAATAGCTCACGCATAGGCGAGATCTATTGGCTTTGCTACTGCTTGTTAGTCAATGATTACATGGAAGCATTGGCTAACCTGCATATTCAGTACACCGGTGTGAATTTACTTGGTGGAACTGAACTCCGGAAGCAGTTGTCAGTAATAATGTAACATGTCTGAACTGTTTCCGTTGCTAATACATTATTTTTATTTAATTTTTTAAAACATATTTTAGTATTGATTTTCAGGTTGGTGCTCGTACAATAGTAATATGAACGTGCCGTCATATATACTTTCTGGTGGTACAGACAAAGTTGTTGGCATACAGTAAAGTAAGGCAGTAACTTAAGCATTGCAATGAAACGGACATTATAATCATACATTCATAATAATAAAAGGGAAATATAATACAGTCCCCAGAACTCCATAACTCACCCCCCAGAACCAGTTTGGGTGGTCCTAGTGTTGACGGGATTATCATCAGTAGGGATTGTGAGGGGCCGATGTGTCACAAGAAGCAGCAAATGTCTAAGTTTGTGTCCTCTAGGAAACAAGAGTGGGTGCTTTACGTTGCACATCATGTCTTGGATATGTGTTCGCGAAACTGTTCCACTGTTGCTAATACATTATTAGCTCTCTCATTTTGTGTCATTTCACAAAAAGCCATGCGCTTATGTCTGTATTTTTAGAATGAAGGACGGTTCGTGGCTACAACGTTCTAGACTGCGTGCATTTAGTGTGTATAATCGTCTTACTTCTACCGCCTGATAGGGGCAGGGCTGTAATCTTGTTCTATGGTATGCGCTTACTTTGCACATCAAATGCTAGTAAACGGTGACAGTTGAGTGATGCTGAATCTTGTGCATCACTTTGGGCTGGACCTCACATCATGCACCAGTCCCAAGTGGAATCTGCACCCTTGTGTAACACATGCCTTCCACTGAACAGTTCAGCTGGAAGTGTATGGTGCTGCGGTCCATTTATTTATTTATCGAGTTTTGCATAGCACGGACTTGACCCAAAGGTATCAGAGTGCTTTACAGAGTAAGCACAGCAGCAATTATATGAGTTACAAAAAAAGAGTTATGGGGTCTTGCGTCCTGACCCTGAGACCCAAGCACGTGAAAAGGAGGATGTGCTACGTACATTATCTGGGGGCGACGCTGGGACTGAGGAAACCTGATCCCCGTGATATTAGACTTCACACCACTGCCTCAGCGGGTGAGTTTCAGGGTGGTGGGGACGAGGCTCTAATGAGGTCTTGACTTTGGATATGCCCACTAGAACCATTCCTTCACTACTGATACCATGTTTGATGGACATGTTACGAATGTTTGCACATTGTTTTATCTGACCTATTTGTTGTAGGTTTTTTTGGGTTTTATTTTTTCTTCTCACTGTGCGACTCAACATGGGCCAATCTGCATTTGCTACTGGCCTTCTGTTCAGGCTGACACCCTTCCGCTTTGTGCCTTAATCGTCTCCTGAGGAAGCCTCTTTAGAGCTTCTCTTCCCACTGTAGGCCTCCTGGGACTTAAGATTGTTAACCTTAATGTTCGGGGTCTTAATAATCCCACCAAGATGTCAGCCATTCTCTGTCTCTTGGAACAGTTGGGCGGTGATATTAGTCTTCTCCAAGAGACCCCACTTGTCACTAAGGTTGTCCGCAGAATGCAGTCCTGTTGGTTTTCCCACCAACACTGGTCGTCTGGTCCTTCCAAAAAGGGTGGGGTTTACATTCTCTTTTCAAAACGCTTTACAGGGGAAATTCCGACTACTGTGGCGGAGGTCAAGGGTCGTCTCTTTGCACTTCGTCTCAAGGTAGGCTCTTTCTACTTCACTTTAGCCAATATTTATGTCCCAGAATGAACAACAGGAGAGCTTTCTGACACAGTCCCTGGCCGCTGTTCTCCAGACTCCTCACACGTCATTAGTGGTGGGGGTGGGGGGGGACATGAACCTCGTTGTGAACTCTGACCTGGACCGTTCTGGCCAGCGCTCCACGCAGACTGGGCATTCTCACCTTCGGGTCTGCGCTGGCTGGCAGATTGTGGCCTACAGGAGGTGTGGCGATGGTTGCATCCCAACACTAGGGACTATACATTTTACTCTGCTGCCCATAAGACATATGAAAGGATCGATCATTTTTTTGTCACCCCAACTCTACTGGACCTTATCCCCGACGCTACTATTGACCCGCGATCTCTCTCGGATCATGCACCTATTTACTTGGCGATTCGTCTTCCTCCCTCCCCATCTCACTGCCCACGCTGGTGCCTCCGTGACACAATGTTAAATTTTCAGCCTACGGTTGATGCGCTTTGAACAGTGATCAAAGATTACTTAACTACTAACGATAACGGAGAAACTTCCATGGCTTCTGTTTGGGAAGCCATTAAATTGGTGGTTCGGAGAGAATTCATAACTCTTTCTGCTGCTGAGAATCGTCAGTGTTGGGATAAACGTTGCAGCCTCGAGAAAATGGTTTCCGAATTAGAAGCCCTTCATAAGAGGACTGGGGCTCCTATGATCTGGAGAGAGTTGGAGAAGGCTTGTCTTCAGCTAAAACGATTAGACCTGGATAGAGCGGAATTTGCCATGCTGTGCCTCAAACATAAATTTTACCTTGACAGCAATCGTTGTGGTCGCATGTTGGCTCACTGTCTCCACAGTAAAGTACATAATGGTTCGGTAAAAACCATTCGCACTGTTCCCAACTCAGAATCCAGTTGCGATGAAGGTATCGCCTCAGATTTTCAGGCCTTCTATGCCTCTCTTTATTCCTCTACAGATGACCCTGTTAGTGGCCCCGTGAAGTATCTCCCCAATATTGTTCTTACCTCCCTACCTGCTGAGGAGTCTCACACTCTTGATCAGCCTATCTGAATCGAGGAAGTGGTATTGGCCATAGCACACCTAAAACCACTGAAATCTCCCGGACCTGACGTTTTTAGTGCCCCGTTCTATAAGACTTTCTGCCAAGATTTAGCTCCTTTACTCACTCGACTTTTTAATTGTTTCTCTGAGACGGGCTCTCTGGAGGATTCCATGCTGGAAGCCGTCATTTTGATCATCCCCAAGCCGGGCAAAGACCTCACCCTTTGCAGGTCGTATAGACATTTCTCTTTTAAATGTGGATGCGAAGTTGTTTGCTAGCATTTTGATGCTCCTCCTCAATCCCTTAATGCTGGGTCTTATAGACCCAGATCAATCCAGTTTTATTCGTTCTCGCCAGTGTGGAGACAACACGAAGCGTTTGCTTCACCTTTTGGTTAAAACACATCGGTCACGCAAAGAAGCTCTGCTTCTCTCTATTGATGCTGAAAAGATATTCGACTGGGTACACTGGCCTTATCTTTTTGACACAGTTCAGATTTTTGGCATTGGCGAGAGATCTAGGAGATGGATTTGGAACATATACAGTGCTCCTCGGGCATTGGCTAGGGTAAATGGAGCTCAGTCGCATCCATTCCCCATCCTCCACGGCATTCATCAGGGTTGCCCTCTTTCGCTGCTTTTATTTGCGCTATATATGGAGCCCCTGGTGCAATGACTCCATGATAACCTGGACGTTAAAGGAATACCTTTCGGGGCTGACCACCATTTGATAAGCCTCTATGGCAACTATGTCATTCTGTCCATTACGGAGTCTTTGACCTCTCTTCCGGCATTGATTACCGAGCTCCAGACATTTGGTGCGATCTCTGGGTTTAGTGCTAACATGCAGAAATCGGAACATTTTAAATCTCTTGGCTACATCTGCGACTGCCTTGCATTCTCAGTTTCCCTTTGAATGGGCTACGGATGCCATTCCCTACCTAAGCATTTCTTTTGCACGCACCATACCGCAAACGCTTGCCCACAACTATGCGTCTCTTGTTAGCCACACTTGTAAGGACCTAGCATCATGGTATTGCCTTCTTCTTTCCTGGATAGGGCGTGTTACAGCAGTTAAGATGACCATTCTTCCCCGCATTCTCTATATCTTTTAGACTCTGTCTCTGACCCCTACGCCTAACACTATCCGTTCCTTACTATTGGATATTAATAAATCTATATGGGGGAGGAGGAAGCCTCGCCTTCACAAACACCTTATGTACCACTCAAAGGAGGATGGGAGACTCGCGGTACCCCAGCTGTTTCGATATTACCAGTCTGCCTAGCTATGGTTCTTAGTGGAGTGTAACCGGCAACTCTCCAAAAAACATTGAGCCTTTATGGACCAAGCAGTTGCGGGTACACTGATTTGGAAAGAGTTGTGGCTCCCCCGCAAGCTTAGAGCTTGGGGCCTTTACTCATCACCGGTTACTAATGCAGTTCTCAGGGTCTGGCACTCGGTTGTGACAAGGGCGGGCCTGACCACTTTCCCTTTGCCAATGTCTCCTCTTTTTGCTAACCCCGATTTCGCCCCCGGTATGTGTTAGGGCTGATTTTGCCGATGGATTGCAGTCACGGCCGCTGCAGGTAAGAGTGGTGGGGCGGTGGAGCAAGCTGGTGGGTGGGGGGGGGGGGGCGGGTTCCACAGACGACCACAAGGGAAAATTAAATAAATAATTAATTTTCCCTCGTAGTCGTCTCTCGAAATCTCCCCCAGCCGGCCCCACCGCTCCTACCTGCAGTGGCCGCGGCTGATGGATTGACAGGCATTGGAAACGGGTGAGTTGCCTTTTTGACATGCACACCCTTATTTCTTTTGATCAACTCAAAACATACTATTCCCTGACTGACGCGGACTACGTCTCCTACTTACAATTACGTCACTGGGTGACGGGGGCTGAGATGCAACATAGTGTAGGTAGATAGATGTCCTCTTTTGAGAAATGGCTGTTACTTAAGGTGGACGATAGGCACTTAGCCAAACTGTATGCTCTGCTGGGGGGTAAGAGGCCCCAGATCAAATCTTGGGGTCAGCTGCATTGGGAGTCCAAGATAGGTAGACCCCTCTCTACAAAAGATTGGGATGACATATTTTACCAGGTACACCACACGGCCCACATCATGGCCAGCACTGAAGCTACTTAAAAAATTGCCTCATATGGTATTTGATCCCAATGAGACTCAGTAGGTGGAATACGGGGCACTCTGGGGATTGCTGGAGGGTCTGTGGGAATGCAGGGACCCTGCTTCATCTTTTGTGGCATTGTCCCAAGCTCACTAGATACTGGGAACAGGTCTTAGACGATATTGACTTAGCTTTTAACACTACCATCCAAAGAGTCCCATCCTACACCATCTTGGGACTCCCGAACCTCCTAACCTAGCCCTTATGTTCCAGTAGAGGAAGGTAAATGGCTCTTGCTTTAAACGCGGCTTACCAGGTGATACTCTCACTTAGGGGTACAGACAGGACCCCATATCATGTCTCCTGGCTGCTCAGATTGTGGTTTCTTCTGGGGATGAAGAAGCTTTCCCTCGCTACGACCCCTGATCGCTCCTCCTACTTAGAACTCTGGGCCCCCCTCATTCACATTCTATCTACCGAATTTCGGGAGCTGACATGCCCGTCTTATCTACGGCTCCTTCGCCTGACTCCCTGAGGTGTACCACCCTGAAGCATAGCCAGCCTTGGTCATTCCTATACTAGACATAAGCCCTGTCCCCTAATTGATGTTCACCACATTGCTTGTTTTTTCTTTCAAAAGCTTGTAGGACCAGTAGGGGGAGGGGGATGGTTAATGTTTATCTTCTTTGGTTTTTCTTGTACTTACCAGTCTGATTTATGCAGCCGTCCCCAGGGTTGTAGGCGGATGCTGTGTCAAACATTTGGAACGCAGCCGGCCCCTAGGGGTTGTAGGCGACATGCTGTTTATATATGCATTCTCTGTGTTAATAATAATAAACAAAATTGACCTAACAAGAAAAGTTAATAAAAGTACATAGTAACAGTATAAAAAGAAGTATACAATAGACAGTAGGATATGTAAACGATATAGCAGCAATTCCACGAGTTACATAAGAAGTAAATTAAAAAAACATAGTAGCAGTATATAAAAGAAGTATATGATAGACAGTAGGATATACAAGCATATTAATGTTCCACTAACCACACCTTAGTAGTGGAGTGTTTTGTAAAGAAGAAAAAGAAAACATGTATTATACTAAATACTATCAGTTGAGTTGAAAAGACATGAGGCTGATGGTGTGACCACCAGTGGCGGCTGGTCAATTTATAAAGTAGTGAGGCTACCAAACGAAAGGTCACAAAACGGTAGTTATGACACATACTAACAAACACTCACACACACGCTCACATAAACACACACACTGGTGCACGCTTGCAGACAGGCGCATACACAACATAAGCATATTATCACTCAAACACACAACATGGAAACTTACCTGGTGTAGTCCTCAGTGCACAGATTCCTCTGCATGCCGATTCCCCAACATTCAGACTGAACAAACAAAGCCCAGAGCAAGACTCACACCCTTATGCCCAATCAGAAGCTTAAATAGGATGGTAGACTGTCCTTTTTCCTTCATCATGGCTTCTGATGGGGCCTAAGGGAGCATGACTGACAGGCCCCAATTCAATATTATGTGGCATGCTGCACTGCCTGACGCTAGTGCAGCATGCCAGATATGTATTGCACTGTGTGAGGACGGGCTGTAACAGCCCACCCCTGACACTTGATCAATACAGCCCTGGGGAGCCCTCTTCTGGTGCAGGGTGATATTGCAGCTTTGACATGCCAGCAAATGACCGGTGAGATCGTTTTGTTACATATAAAAGCTGTAATCTTTTCAGAAATAACGATGCAGGTGCGATGTGATTTGGGGGTGGGGGTTTGTAGGGGGGGGGGGCGCAGTCGTTTTGGCCCCTATGGAGAAGCCGCCCCTGTCACTGCCCGCCTTCACAGCTGGTGGGGCAGCCTTTGCCCGAGTTTGTTTGAAAATGAGAATCCCAGCCTCCAGCTCTGGCAGGAGCAGCGCCTTGCGTCATTTATTCTTTGCTCTGTCTCAACACTCTCTGCAGCTTTTTTTTTCTTAATTGGGAGCCATGAGTTAAGGGAAGCGGCCAAACGTTTGTCCCTGGGGATGATGGACCGTCTCCTCGCGCGGACAGGATCTGAACGCCAAGTTGGTGCCTCAGATGTGCTGCGTGGGTCAGTATCCGCAGTGTGTGTTTTCAGCGGTGTGTCTGTGCTCCCTCCACTCCGGAGAGAGCTATTGTGTCTGAGCGTTCCTCTCAGAGAACTAGAAAAACAAGCACTGACACGTGTGTGAGGCCTCTCGACAATAGGCCCGTGCCCCATTCTTTATTGTGCACTCTGCGCGCGCGGTGAAACTGAGAGTCCGACATAACAAGGCTCCTACTCTTACCCTACTTAGAATTCGAACCATTTTCTCTTGCTCCCCAGACTGAAGTTGTCTTTATTTAAAGTGACTGCCCTTGGTGCATCGTGGTCTGTCTTTCATGTGTGAGCAGCTGTTGCTGCCATCATGTTACTGATAAACGCAGGGTGAATTTTACTGTTCCTCCTAATGCTTTTAATTTGAATTATACATCTTACAGTATGGAAACAGGTTGCATAGTGTTAGTAAATTGGCAACATGCAATCCCATGGCTTTTGCTCGCATAATGACTATAGGAAAGGAATCAATGCATTTGTCTCTATGCCCTTGAGTGGCTGAGTTTCTTGAGAATGGGTAAAAAACCCACCTGATGCCACTGCATTTCACTTTGGTAACTACCTACCAACGAATTCTCTCAAGTTCAGCCAGGGAAGTGTCCAAAATGTAAACAATTGTTAGGTGTATCTTAATTTGTTTGCTCTTTCTTCCAGCAGCTGGTTCTTTATATGGGAGTGAGTTTCATACCCTTCTGGGAGCGGCTGTTGTGTTTCTATTTGGTTGCGACTGGTTGTGTAGAGTCTAGTTTAGTTAAGGTCTGCGTTGGTTAATATGAAAGTCATAAATGTTGAGGCTGCTTAAGATCTGTGTAGTGAGTGATGTGTATGGACGGGTATTTCCAAGGACTTTGGAGGTGAACGTTGGGTCGTTGACTGCTTGGCCTATGTGGATTCCATGTAAATAGCTACGAGGCAGTTTTGTATGGAGGATATTTGGTTAGGCTTAGCCTAACTTTACTTCAATGGTTACAAGAGATATTTGATCTTTGTTACTGCTGAGCAGCCACAAACAAGCATTCCATTCTGCTGAATACTAGCAATACAAAATAGCCATAGTTATTGCCGGAACATTTCCTGGGAGGGTTCGATCTGTCACAGCCACATTCATAGTTACTTCATCTAATGGTAGAATGGTGAAAGTTGTAAGTAGTTTTATAATTTGGAATCCCTGCTGGGGAGGGCTGTACCGCACCTTTGTGATTGTGGAAGTCTAAAGAGCTGTTGACTTAATGCTGAGGAACTGCTTAGGTGATTTTTTGCACAGGTGTGTACTGCATAGCACATTTCAAAATATGGATATATCTTTTCTGTAAAACACCTACTTTGGTGATTTATCTAGGTCTAGCAACCGGTTCCCAAATCTGAATTTATATTTTCTATACTGGCAGCTTATAAGAAATATTTAAACCAGACCTCAAATACAGACATTAACTTATTGTTTGGGGCTGTCTTTAGAGGAGCTGCTGCTTATCCCAGGTTTTATCCTTGGTGATGGAACCCTTGGCAGACCACAGGACATCCGGGGATGTGGTGGGCACTCCAGCTGGGAGGTCTAGCATTGGGGTTCATACACAGACTGTCCATTCAAATGTAAGTTCTCAACACTGCTCAAGATAGCCTCAGATTGCCTTGGGCCAGACTCAGATGTACCCTGCCTGCCCTGGTTCTTAATGGATTTCCCCTTGATGCCGGTCAGCTAAGTTTAAATACAGACTGTTTGTACGCAGCTAACAATACAAATGTCTTAGAGTTCGGCAGTGACACAACCATTGACATTCCCAGAGTCCTCTACTTATGCCACATTTAGGAAATTGAAGGGGACCGCACAAAAAATGCCTCCACAGATTTATGGGAGGGAAGACCTCCCAGACCCTCGAAATAATCTCACAACTTTCTGCATGTGTGGTTGTTGGCATATTGACATAATGTCACATTTTACATATGGGACAGCACCCTTCACATTCTCTGTGTCAGCCAACAAATGTAATAACATACTGTGGCAGAATAAAAGTTCTAAATGGGATATTTGTTATGTTATGTATTGGTATGTTACATCATGTTTTGTAATGTAATATAATGACCTGCTTTGATATGCCTCTGTTTTCGTTGGCAAATAGACTAATTATAAATGACTGATTTCTGTTTTTGAGTGCCTGAGCAGTTACCTATTATAGGAATGAGCCAGTTAGTGTGTCTATGACATTGTTTTAATTGTGAAGAATGGGGCAGTGGTGTGTCTATGCTTATGACGTTGTCTTATTAGTGAAGAATGGTGCAGTGGTGTGTTTATGACTGTGAGGGAGTCTTACCAGTCAAGAATGGGGCAGTGGTGTGTCTATGACTGTGAGGTTGTTTTACCAGTGAAGAATGGGGCAGTGGTGTGTCTATGACTGTGAGGGAGTCTTACCAGTCAAGAATGGGGCAGTGGTGTGTCTATGAATGTGAGGTTGTCTTACCAGTGAAGAATGGGGCAGTGGTGTTGTGGAAGCTTGATTATTTAAAACCCATTGGTGCAGGGGTCACCCTTAGTCCACGGATTCTTAACAAGTAAGGAGGAAACGACACTGGAGCGAAGTACAAACCATAGGTAATTTATTAGCATTCATGAATGGGGGCCTCGTCCGACAAGCACCATAGAGATACTCGAGGAGAGAGCACACTGAACGATGGTTACATGGGTTTTTATAGCAAAAGATCACAAACAAGGGACGCCCAGAGGTAAATAGAACTTTGGGAAAAACACACAAATGAGGTACCTGTAAGAATCGACAGCCTTGGTGCCTTGTGCAATTGTCGCGTCCTGAAGCTGCACAACAAGATATGCTATCTGGGTAAACTTTACTTGAGGCTTTACCATTATCTGAAAAACCCCAAGCAGACGCCAGCTGTTCTTTTGCGCTGACTCTGCATGTATACACAGCCTACAATGCCCCAATCTAGATTCTTTACTCATGTTTATACAAATGCAGTGTCAAGGATAGAGCCAGGCTGAAAGCAGGGCAGGGGTGAAAAATGGATGAGGCATAGCTTAATCAAAAAACAAGGGACTCAGATTTTACATTTTAACAGTCCTTGCTTGCCTATGCTGAATCCATTTTTAAAAGTATATCATTTAATCTCGTATATTAATGTTCATAAGTTCGTAAATTTCAGTGTGCATCATCATTTCTCGATTCAATTCATGAACATTAATTGGGGGAGGTTTAATATTATTACAGGTGGTTATACAAGCTGTACATATCGTAGGGGCACACTGAATGCAACAACAGCAAGTAAGAAAGATGGCTCCTATTATCACTATTACCATCAATATTTTCCAGCCCCAAGTAGAAAACATACCCCAAAACCATTCTGACCAAGTCCATGTTCCTTTTTCCTGGTGTATTTCTGCAGCTATTCGGTGAAGCTTTTGTGTGGCTCAATTAACATTAAGGGCGTTTTATGTAAATATTGAACAAATGTATTGTGCTTATATATTTGGCAGTGTGAGTCCTTAAGAGAGGACAAGATGAAGTGATAATGTTCAGATGCGGTAGGAGTAGGGGGCACTAGGCTATGAACAGGGTAATATGTTTCAAGCCGGCAAAATAGACCCAAAAATCCCAATACTAACAATAGAAAACATACAAGTATCCCTATTTTTCTCCTTTTAATCCAAAACTGTCAGCTTTTAGCGGGGGCATTCGGGGCAAGTACTTCTATTCCTCCTAATAGGTCAAAAAACACCTTCCCAAAAGGGCCTTAATGGCAGATTGACAACTCTACCCATTTCAACCTAATCTATATACAAATACCTATTTCAGAAGAACACCTAACACTATTCCCTATACTGATCTTTTATATTCAACCTGTATGTTTCTTAACCTTCCTTCCTCTTACTGTAGTATTTGTTGTTTGATTGCCAAGGTAACAAAGAGTAACGTAACGATCAGCCAGAAACAGAGCAATGTAATCTCAATTCTCCCAAAATTCCCTCACTACTCTATCAGAGAGCATTAAGTCCCAAGTGTCTTTTGCTTCAAAGCCTCACTGGCAAGCTTATGTACCGGTCCGGACGTTGGCGGTCTTGACCACCGGCATGGGTTGCTACCTCTGCAGAGATAGTTTCTTCAATCAAAGTCTATAGTTCTTTTCGGCCCTTGGCCGCATTTTGTATCAGGGCTGAACAATGTCAGGACGTTCAAACAGAATCTGTTCATCTGGGTCAGGCATGATGGCAGCAAGTTATTGTTCCAATGACACCACTTCACCATGTTTCAAAAAGATCACCATCCCCAAAAGGCACTTGCTGAGAAATCTGATCATATTCAAAATCAGGTATTCCTTTTTTTAATTTTTTTTATTTTTTATTAAGCAGAACAGATGGGCAATTGAAACAATATACAATAATCAATGATCAGGAATAAAACAATTTTACAAACAGCATACGATGTCTAGTAGAATCCTTAGATAAAAAAACATTTGACATTAATATTAATAGAAAGCAGGAGAAGAGAAACAATGTTCCCAATAACATATTTTCTAAAGTGCAAACAGTGCTCGATATTCAAGTATATCAGAAATGACCGGGAGCCTATATTATTATTGGTACTAGGCTTTGCCCCTAATCCAGGTCATGTTCATTAAGTAGATACACAATCTATCCATTCTAGGACACCCCTGCCACCTTAGAGTAACAGCATGTCTTAGCTAAGATAAATATCAAAAAAAGTGCCGAGTGCTATCATTTCTACCATCACAATTACAGTAAAGTGCTAACCGTGCAGTGCTAGAATATTACAGGGATAAACAGTCTTGTTGTTGTCGTTTACCTTGCCCCCCCCATGAAGATGTATTTTCTTGGTTTAGTAAACATTCTGTGTATCCAGAAAGCTCTGTAGCATTCACATACAAACATGTCTATCTAAAATTTTATAGAAATAAAGTGTCGGGTGCTAAAGTGCTAAGTGACGGGCATGAACTGTTCGCTATCAAAGAATTTCCTGATATTAGTGAACTTTTTCGTTGCCCCAACTCTTTTTGCGTAGGCTTCTTCAAACCTTCTAGTCCTTTGCATTTTATTCACCCATTTTGAGAAGGATGGTATATCCTCTGACCTCCAATTTTGGAGGATTAGGGAGCGGGCTATTAAGGAACAAATCGCAGTGTATGCCTCTTCAGCTTTGGACAAGTCAGATCTTTTAGTAGAAATGCCAAAGAGAGCCACCTCGGCTTCGGGATTGATTGTCTTGTCAATAGCCTGACTTATTGAAGAAAAGATCTTACGCCAATACATTTCGAGCTTCGGGCATGTCAAAAATATATGGAGCCAATCGCCCCCATCCCGAAGCCGGCAACGAAAGCATTTATTTTCTACTCCCGGAAAGCGTTTATTAAGAGCTTTTGGGGTGAAATAGGCCAGCCAGCGAGATAAAAAGGACATCCTTTTAAAATTGGCTGCTCTAAGGGCCTTGCTTCCTAACTGCGCAATCTGCTCCCATTCCTGCCTCGAGAAGGAACAATTAGTGTTGCGGGTTATTTTGGCCAGCGCTTCTTCAACCAAAGGGGACTCTTCCCCCTTTCTCAATAAGGTATACCAATTTCCCACTCCTTTTAATTTGGCTTTATAAAGGGCGTTGGCCAGAGCTGGTGGTGTCCCACCCGTCAACAAGTTATATTTATTTATAAAATTTAATATCTGCAGATATTCCAGAAATCCTGTTTTTAATCGATTTTCAGTTCTATCTATAACCTCTTGCCAGGTGATGAGTTTCCGAGAAGTAAAAAAAAAAAAAAACAATTCTCCTAGCCCACAGTCCTTCCATCTTTTGAGCTTACTGGAATGAATTTGAAGCCCAAAAGTCTTACACTCCTCTAATTTCAAATACTGAAAACCAACAAACCCAATCTGTTTAAAAAAGGACTGTAGTCTATCAGAGAGATCCCGGATAGTCTTATATCGAGTCTTTTTTGGTAATTTGGCTGTTTTTAAAAAGATAGGAACTTGCGATCCTGACTCCTGTATCATTCTATCATAAAAAAACATATCTAGCAAACCATTAGGATCCAGTAGACGTGCTGAGAGATCCAGGATTGCAGCCATATAGTAAGTGCGAATATTTGGTAGTGCTAGACCCCCTTGGGCGGTTCCCAGCTGTAATATAGGCAGCTTTACCCTGGAAGCTTTTCTATTCCAAATAAAATCCCTGATCATTGACTCAACCTCTTTAAAGAAATGGGAGTTAATCTTTAGCGGTACATTTACAAAAAGAAAAACCAATAGGGGAAGTATAGACATTTTAATAAGACCTACGCGACCAATCAAAGTTAATAGTAAAAGAATCCATCTATCGAGCAAAATTTTAATTTTATTACGCATCATTAAATAATTCAGACTAAATAATTGTTCAAATTGATTGGAGACATAAATACCCAGATATCTAATAGGATCTGTTTTTAAGGCTTGGGATTTTAAGTTTAAGGGTAAAAAATTACAATCAACATTTAGTGTTAAAACCTCAGTTTTGTTCTGATTTATTTTATATCCACCAATCAGTTCAAATTGACTGAATTCGTGGAGCGCCTGATCGAGGTTTATTTTGTCGGGTCGCAGATATAAAATTATATCGTCAGCGAATAATTTTATTTTCGCCATACCTTCTATTGGTGGTTTAATTTCGGGGTTTCCACGAATTCTTATTGCTAGCGGCTCGATAAAAAAGGTAAACAGGATGGGAGACATCGGGCAGCCTTGTCTAGTACCTCGATTTATATTAATTGCCCCTATTGTATTGGCATTGACTACTATCCGGGCTTGGGCCCCTTGATAGATGTTATTCAGCATGTTGATTGTCTGGGCAGGAAAGCCAAATTTTTGCATGCCGAGGAAAAGTGCATCCCAGTTTACCAGGTCAAATGCCTTTTCGGCGTCAACCATTGTAACTAGAGTTGGAGTTTTATTATTTGTAGCAAAATCGAGGGCCTGTATTAAAAACCCGGTATTTGAAGACATAGTCCTCCCTGCCACAAACCCAGACTGATCGGGGTGAATTAAAGCCTGGGTAATCGGGGTAAAGCGTTGGGCCCATATTTTCATTAAAATCTTGAAATCAGCGTTAAGGAGGCTAATCGGCCTGTAAGAGTTAACATCCTTGTGATTCTTTCCTTTTTTGACAAAACTAATGATGATCGACTCCTTAAAACTAGGAGGAACAAAGCCTCCCAATCTAACCACATTAAATAGTTTCGTCAAAAAAGGAGTCAATTCTTTAGAAAAGATTTTGTAAAATTCAATTGGGAGCCCATCTGCTCCACAGGCCTTCGCCCCAGCTATTGATTTTACCGTATCTGAGACTTCTTCAACCAGTTTAGCGCGCTCAAGTTGATCCGCTAACGGGCCAGGTAGGACAGGAAGGTTTACCTCATCAAAATATTTGTCAATAAGGTCTAACCCTACCTCGTATTTTGTGGAGTAGAGCTGTGAATAATGTTCCATAAAAACTTGAGCTATAGCATCTTTGTCACCAATGATATTTTGAGTCCTAGGATCAATAATTTCTGATATTAAGGCTTTCTCCTGTTTAGTTTTTGTTTGCCCAGGGAGCATTTTTCCCATCATTTGGCTCTCCTCATATACTTGTTGTTGGAAGGTTTTGGAGCTATTAATTTCTTCAATTAAAAAAAATTCTTTTAAATCAAACTTTGCCCTTTCTAGCTGAGAGACAACTTCTCTATTTCCGTGGGGCAGGGTATCTCTCAAGCTCATAGCATTGTTTACAGCCTGTTGGAGTTGGTTAATCTTCTCCCGCCTTATTCTCGACAGAGCGGCTGAACGCGCGATCATCTGTCCCCAGATAGCAGCCTTAAACCCACCCCAGACCGAAAGAATTTCTGCTGTATCTTCATTAATACTAAAAAACTCCACTATCCACTTTTTAGTTTGAGCCACCCAGTTGGGATCTTGCAAAAGTAGACGATCCATCTGCCACCTGGATTGAGTCTTAGTTCCCCCTTCAATTTCCAACTCTATTGTAATAAGGGAGTGATCTGAAAAAGAGTTAGCCCCTATAGTGGTATCTATAACCTTAAGAGATCGTGATGTAAGGAAAAAATCGATCCGGGAGGCCGTGTGGAATTGATTGGAATGGCAGGTAAATTTCGCAGCAGTGGGATTGAATTTACGCCATTGGTCAATCAGTAGATATTCCTGCTTCAAGGCCTCCAACACTTTCCTTGTTTGGGGTTTCAGTTCTTTTTTCTTTTTATTCGAGGTGTCTTTTTTCAGATTTTGAATAAAATTAAAGTCTCCACCCACAATTATTTTTCCCGGGGCCCCCCTAAGTAGCTCACTGATCTTTAGTAGGGCTGTGGTGTCATCAACTATCGGACCGTAGTAATTTATAAAATTTAGGATCATCCCGTTTAACTTGGCCTCAACCCAAAGCCAGCGCCCCAAGGGATCTCTCCGAATTTGACCAAATTCCCAAGGAAGGCTACGACAAAAATACATAGCAACTCCTCTTTTGGCCAGCCCGGCCTAAGCAAAAAAAGCATGCGAGAAAAACCTGGGAAGGTATAACTTAGGAAGATTAGTTTTTAAATGGGTTTCCTGGAAAAATAGTACCTGGGACGAGAAAGACACTAGCCACCTTATTAAAGCTCCATATTTTGATTTGTTTAGTATCCCATTAACATGGATGGAAATAATACAGCATGTACTAATCATTTTTGCCCTGGTTCCCATTGAGTAAGAATCAACCAAAGAATACCGACAAAGACACACTTAAACATTCCCCCTTTCTTATTAGCTCTATTGCCCCTGCTTCTGCTCTTTTTATTACTCTCTTTTGACCCACCACCCACACCCCTCTCATCCCACCCCACGGGAAAAGTGTACCACCACGCAAACCACCTCTCGCTCCCCCCAGCTACTTTGAAGGGTGCCATGGATCTGCACCCAGGGTGCCCCCCCCCCCCCAGCGGCACATGTATGCTAAAGACAACCTGGCTGAGAAGTGAGAAAAAACAGTAATACGTTCATTAATTCATTCCGAGCCCAAAATTTCCTTTTTCCTTAAGAAGATCCTATGCCTCTTCTAAGTTCTAAAGGAACAGAGGAAAAAATATAAGAGAAACCATGAAGACGTCAATCAGAAGAATAAGCATTCATAAGTCCATTGATTCATTGAGGCCCCGAAATTTCCTTGAGAAGATCCTGCGCATCCTCTACGTTAGCGAAAATGTGGAATTTCCCCTTAACAAGCACACGCAGTTTCGACTGTTGGGCTATTGACGCCTGCGCGCCTTGTGCTTTAAACAAAAAAAGCAGCTTGACAAACTCTTTGCGTCTCCGAGCCGCAGCTGCAGACATATCAGGGAAAATTGTACAGTTGGAAGTTTCATTAACCGGGAATTGCCTCTGTTGTATGGCTTTGGCCAGGATCTTCTCCTTTATACGATAGTCTGCGAAGTTAACTAAGATAGTGCGGGAGCCACTCGTGCTAGGCAGAGGATGTAAAGGAACTCTGTGGGCCCTGGTGATTGTCAGATCGCCGCTGAACTCGGGAAGGACTTTTCCCTTAATGAATGATTCCACCCATTGCGGTGTCTGGGCACCCTCCATCATCTCGGGAACTCCCACTATATGCAAGTTGGAACGGCTTGAGTGATTTTCCAGCTCCTCGAGTTTATTTTCTAGCGAATTCCTGTCCTTAGTAACTTCGCGTACTTTAGTAAGCAATCCGGTCATCTGGTCCTCCAGCTGAGAGATCCTGGACTCTGCTTCCTGGATTTTAACTGGAAGACACACCACTGCGTCTTCAATTTTTCCTAAGCGGGAATGAAGAGAAGCAATTTCATTCTCCTGTGACCTCTTCATGTCTCTTATTTCATCAAGGATGAGATTAAGCAGCGCTTTAATATCTAGCTGTTTGGTGGAAACTGTAACTGCTGGATCATCTATTAGGGTTTCTAAAGAATCTGAGACTGAATCGGACGCTGGAAATTGTGAAGTATCAGAAACCTTCTGATCCTGGCTATGAGTCAATTGTAGTGTTTTTAAGGTCTTAGACTTCTGGGTTGGAACCTTTTGCTGTTTTTGCTGTTCCTGTGGCCCTGGAGAGAGTACCGGGTTGCTACCACTCAAAGTCTGGTTCTGGAACGGCTGTGCAATTAGCTGCAGTACAGATTCTGCAGAAGATGAAGGGACAAGATTCAGAGAATTAGCATTCAATTCTTGTATCAGGGAGGTTGAGGCTGGAGAGTTTTGGGCGTGTGGAGGCGCAGAAGAGGCAGAGGAGGTAGCAGGCGAGGATGATGAACTAAGGTCTAGTGGATGCTGGCAGGGGAGGCAAGATCAACGACCACCATCTGAGGTAAGTTGGACTGAGGAGGGATAGACTGTACTAGCTTTTTCATAAAGAGAGGAAACTCCTTAACACTCTTTCCCTCCTCTTTGCTACTTTCTGCTGTTCCTGCCTTATCCACTTTTATCTTGCCAGCCTCGCCGGTCACCATTGTGGGCACTGTAGGGGAGGTTCTGGCTCCCTGGTATGTCCCAGAAGGCTCTTCCGCCGGTTCATCCTCCGAGCTCTCGAAGCTGGAATTATGGTCGAGGCGGTTTCCCAGAAGTCCTGCTCTTCCTCCCCCAACAAACGATGCTTTGGCCTGTGCCTGTGCCAGGCGCGTCTTCGCCTTTAGGCCAGTTGCTGAATCGACTCTAGAGGCTAGATTATTTTGTTTATTATGTCTCCCCATAGTCCAGTCTTGCAGAGGGGTGCAAACGATAAACACAATGAAGCTGTTTGGACCAGGGCTTCTTCTCTTCCTAAAATATACTGTGGCCGCTACTTAATCTCTTGCATTTACTTTTCAAAACCACCACCTCAGCTCCTAGCCTCCCAGTCTCCTCACCTCTCCTCACCTCTCTCTCCTTCTGCCCGTCGTATTCTTTTCTCCAGCCTGGGCGATTTAGCACAAAGAAATCTGTCAGCCTGCACCTCTTCCTCGCACACCACATCCGTCCAGAAAAGAAAAAGGACTCCGACACCACTTTCCAGCAGTTGAAAGCTCAGTAAAACCGTTTCAGCGTTTTACCGTTGGCAGCAGATTTTTCGTGCAAGACTGTGAAAAACAAAAGTTTTGTTCCCGTAGTTTTGCCAGACTTTTCCCCGTCAAACGTTTTCCACGTCCAAATCCTGCTGCCCCTTTTTCGCTGCGCAAAGCCGGCTAAGCCGCGATGTCCTCAGCCACGAACGCCAGCACGCCAGAACTGCCGAGCTACGCCGCCATTGCCGACAGGGGGGGGCGTGATCACCTACGGCTACTCGGAGGCGTGGTTCTCCGTCATAGCCCCCCAAAATCAGGTATTCCTCTTGTTATCCACTGATCATATGTCAAAGGGAGTGGCGCTTGCTTTCTCCACATCACTGGCATGGATCCAGTGTCTGTGCCTTTGCACTTAACAGCAGTCTGAGTGGTGATGAGAACTTGCACTGGACCCTTCTAGCATGGCGCAAGGCTGGACTTCCTCTGAAACTGTTGGGTAAAGACACAGTCTCTAGGCCTCAGCTTGTGACCTGGACCTTTAAGACTGGGAGGGAGACTGGCCTTCACCTGTGAATGGATCAAATGCAAATCTTTAGTCAACACAGTAATCAACAAGAAAAGTATATTCAATGTCAGATTGTCTTTGATCTTGGTACACCCTATACATTTGCCGGCCTCCCCATAACCACCTCAACTGGTTGCAAGACCTCGAAGGGCAGATCTGGGGGTGCAAAATATCCTGGACCGGAAACAAGCATCCTAGGACCGGTTTCGGGGTTTCAATGTATGACATTGTTCTGCATTCTGTCCATCAATAGTTCTTTTTGCATTTGTCACCCCGAGTGGGACGGGTATGCCCAGACGTGGGTCCCGTGCTCTCCATGCCACTGGAATCAAGCTATCCTGGCTGAAGAGGGGTGAAACCCCGAAACCGGTCCTAGGATGCTTGTTTCCAGTCCAGGGAGGACCTGGCTTGGCAGTTCGGGCTGGACTGTTCCCATGAGGCACAGGGTCAAGACTGATTTGCATATGGCTGGGTTCAAACTGGAATGGCATGGTGAGCAAAAAACGATGGATTTAGGCCCAGATCTCTTTACTGGGGTGAATGTATGACATTGTTCTGCATTCTGTCCATCAACTGTTGTTTTTGCATTTGTCACCCCGAGTGGGACGGGTATGCCCAGACATGGGTCCCGTGCTCTCCATGCCACTGGAATCAAGCTATCCTGGCTGAAGAGGGGTGAAACCCCGAAACCGGTCCTAGGATGCTTGTTTCCAGTCCAGGGAGGACCTGGCTTGGCAGTTCGGGCTGGACTGTTCCCATGAGGCACAGGGTCAAGACTGATTTGCATATGGCTGGGTTCAAACTGGAATGGCATGGTGAGCAAAAAAACGATGGATTTAGGCCCAGATCTCTTTACTGGGGTGAATGTATGACATTGTTCTGCGTTCTGTCCATCAACTGTTGTTTTTGCATGTGCCTTTGCACTTAACAGCAGTCTGAGTGGTGATGAGAACTTGCACTGGACCCTTCTAGCATGGCGCAAGGCTGGACTTCCTCTGAAACTGTTGGGTAAAGACACAGTCTCTAGGCCTCAGCTTGTGACCTGGACCTTTAAGACTGGGAGGGAGACTGGCCTTCACCTGTGAATGGATCAAATGCAAATCTTTAGTCAACACAGTAATCAACAAGAAAAGTATATTCAATGTCAGATTGTCTTTGATCTTGGTACACCCTATACATTTGCCGGCCTCCCCATAACCACCTCAACTGGTTGCAAGACCTCGAAGGGCAGATCTGGGGGTGCAAAATATCCTGTTGAAACGGGGTACCTTTTCCTGTGTTATGAGTATGGCACATCATGCACCTCTTGACATAGAACTCTGCCACCCTGGGAATCAGATTATTGAACCATACATAATCTGACTTGGCCACTATTCCTTTAGCACTGATGTGGGCTGAACTGTGGGCCATGGTAACAATAGCATTCACATAACAATTTGGAAGCATTCATCTTTGCTTTCCTGACAGATCTATCCAACATCCTGTCGCATCCTGACACCCATATCTTTTACACTGTTCCTTCACTTCCTCCGTAGCTTCTTCCTGTACTTCCCTAATGCAATCTAGAGTCTGATTAAACATAGGCACTTCTGGTGTCCATCTAGCTGTCCCTACAATATACATTAAACTATACTCTAAATAGGCTGTTCGTTTAGCTGTTTCATTGGCAAAAGTTTTTCCCTGTATTACCTCATCTATAATTTTCTTGTGGACAAAACATTTCACAATAGCAACTCTTTTTGGTAACATCAGGGTATCCAGTAACTTTACTATTCATTCCCCATACTGTATCTTATCACCATGCAAAGTCAAAAAGCCCCTTTTTTTTCCAGAGTCGTCCGAATGAGTGGGCAACTCCAAAGGCATATATATTTATATTTACAGTCAAATCTTGACTTAATTCACAGGCTCTAGTCAAAGCTGTCAGCTCCACAGATTGCGCTGACATTTGTTGTATTTTACATAACTCAACCACAGATTTCAAGGGGGTAACTGTATAGGCCGCTGTACTAGAGCCATCAGGTAGTTTGTAACATGAACCATCCACGAACAGTTCCCCTAGTGGGTCAGATATAGGGGTATCTGTCAGGTCTACCCGTCCCTTAGTCTCCTTCTCAGTAATAAATATGCAATCATGCTTCTCATCTTGTTGCGACTCAGAAAGGGGCAGTACAGTGGCTGCATTCAAAATGTTACAGCATTTCAGAGTGATGTTTGGAGCAAAAAGTGTCAACTCATACCCTGTTAATATCGCACGGGTCAGGTACTGGGTCTGAATTATTTTATTTTTTAGATATCCACTAAATGTGGTACCATAACTGTCAAATTGTGACCTTAAATATACATTTCAGATTGCTTTATCTCAGTAGGGTCCAATGTGCAGGAGAAATATGTGCATGACCTATTCCTTCCTACATGGGACCGTGCCAAGCTGCAACCATCTTTTGCATGCACAAATTTGTAATAATCAGGTTTTACCTAAAGCAGGAGCATTACATAAAGCATTTTTCAATTGCAAAAAGACAGCTTCACACTGATTTGTCCAAGGAAGCTGCATGCATACGTGCTTTAATGTTAAAGCAAGCAGGGGTTTTGCAATTAGTGAAAAATTTGGTAATAAACGCACAGATATTAGATTGAGTCAGTGGTTTCTGCAAGTTCTGCACCAATTATATCCTATGTTGGTGTAGCGTCTTACCCCCCTTTGACAGGTGGAGACCTAAATAGGTAACCTTCTGTTGACAATACTGTAATTGGAAAAGAGATACTTTGTCCCAAGGAGGCTAAGTGATGCAATAATTTCACTGTAGTCTGTTTGCAACCTTCTGCTGCCATGCTATGTCTCCAATGAGTGGCTCGTGAGCTACCAGTAGATCACCAGGTACCTGTGAGTAGCTTTCCTGTGTGCAGTCCAACCTGTATTTTAAAAATAAAAAAACTCATGCATTCAAGACAACATTTCTTTTGTATTTTCACAACTCATAAACTGATGTCTACAGAAAAATAGTTGACATTTTGAAAATGTACTTACAGCTATTATTTCAGTTGGAGATATTTATTACTCATAATTATATCTTGGCGCAAGGGAGTATTGCAGCTATTGTTTGTATCTAGTACCCATGTAATATTTCAGTTCAAATTGTCAAAGCCTTTTTTTTTCATTACTGCTGAAAACCCTGGCTAATGCACCAATGTGATCACTACTGACACTCTTGGATGGGGTGGTCACTTTTTCATCACTAGTGACTTTTGTTACAGAAAATGTTGGAGACCCTTGTACTAACATTCAGTTGTTGTGAAATAGGGCTTTGAACGGGGATGCCAGAAAATCCCATAGGTGTATTAACTTTACCTTAGAAACAACAGGATATTGAGGGACTACTATCTTGTTACTTTCTCTCAAATCAATCCCAAATCGATAAACTTTTATCCTGTATTCCAT
Organism: Calotriton arnoldi; assembly: GCA_963921515.1. Classification (NCBI taxonomy): domain Eukaryota; kingdom Metazoa; phylum Chordata; class Amphibia; order Caudata; family Salamandridae; genus Calotriton; species Calotriton arnoldi. The sequence continues at coordinate 2,649,936 of CAWUFW010001018.1, read as the reverse complement.
CCCCTCTTTTAAGGACAGGAAGAATAGGGCTATTACATACATTAGAGGAAACTTCCTAATGCTCTAACATCATCAGGGCCATTCTGTCCTGTAATCATCTCCCATTGGACCATAAGTTGATGAGAAAGCTTATTTACAAGACAAAGAAGCTCGCCCTCAGAAAAATCCTGTATCTGATCTATCATTTTTCCTACCTCCATTTCTAGATCACTCAACCAATTTAATACCATCAACCTGATCGCGTCCTGACGCAACTGAGGTACAGTAGAACGAAGAATTAGAGGGGTCGAGACAGATAAAGAAAGTACGGGATCATCAGGCATTTCAGGTGCAGTGGCCTGGGATGGAGGTGCAGTGGCCTGGGATGGAGGTGGGAAAAGATGTACTGGTACTGGTTGGAAAATAGGAAGCTGGACAACCGCGGGCAAAGGAGGTGGAGCCGGAGGTAAAGGGGGAACGACATTTGGTGGTCCAGGGGGAAGGGGTGTTAAAGGGACATATGGGGGCGGGGGTCGTTCAATCAATAATCCATCAATATCTGAATCCACATCTTCTTGGTGGATTTGTGCTGTTACTGTCGGTCTGACTATATATTCCTTAGATATTAGCAATCTATGCTCTCGATCTAAACATTCCTTCTTCTCCTGAACTTCCTTATCCTTCAATTCCTTATACTTCTGATACTCTGTCTTCCTTTCTTGTTTCCTTTGTACCTTCTCCGCCTTGAGCTGCCGCTCCTTTACTTCTTTCCTCCACATACGCAAACTGTCAAACGTAGCTGGCCTAACTTTCTTTAAAAACAATCGTTTCTCTAAATACTCGAGTTTGTGAGGGTCCATTGTTCCCTCTAATGGCCATTGCAACTGGGGATCCCCTTTTGTATATTTGTTCCACAATGCATTATACATGATGGGACAAATACCATATTTAATGTACATCTCAAAATTCGGCGTACCGTCTGGTGGCGCCGGCTGACTTGCTTCCAAAAATGCTCTGCTTATCACAGCAGCAGCAACAAAACCCAAAGTGTGCTAAATACAGGCATGTTATATAAGATATAAAAAACTTGTAAACAGAGAGAAATTAAAAAATATTCTCACATTACCTGTAAGAAAAAATGTTAATCAATATCAAATAGTAAGTTCCAAAGAAGGTTCAAAACAAATTCCAAACAAATTCAAACAGATTCCAAACAAAATTCCAAAGAAGTTCCAGACAAATTCCAAACAACCAAAAGAACCGGTTCAATACAAATCTACCTTATTTGTAGTCTTCAACTCCCACCTGTCGATCCTCCCTGATCCAAAAGAATGACCATCCGAGGGCCCCAGTCAAGGTTAGCAGCCGCCAGGAAGATCAGAGTCGGAGAGCTGAAAAATCACCTTGGACACGAGAACTAGTCTCTTCAGGTGGTGCGCTCCTCAGTGAAGTTCGTCTTACCAACCCGATCTCCTTCCTCGGTCCAACTGCAAGCCCTTGATGGGGCCCTACGTTTGGGCGCCAATTTGTGGAAGCGGATTATTTAAAACCCACTGGTGCAGGGGTCACCCTTAGTCCACGGATTCTTAACAAGTAAGGAGGAATCGACACTGGAGCGAAGTACAACCATAGGTCATTTATTAGCATTCATGAATGGGGGCCTCGTCCGACAAGCACCATAGAGATACTCGAGGAGAGAGCACACTGAACGATGGTTACATGGGTTTTTATAGCAAAAGATCACAAACAAGGGACGCCCAGAGGTAAATAGAACTTTGGGAAAAACACACAAATGAGGTACCGGTAAGAATCGACAGCCTTGGTGCCTTGTGCAATTGTCGCGTCCTGAAGCTGCACAACAAGATATGCTATCTGGGTAAACTTTACTTGAGGCTTTACCATTATCTGAAAAACCCCAAGCAGACGCCAGCTGTTCTTTTGCGCTGACTCTGCATGTATACACAGCCTACAATGCCCCAATCTAGATTCTTTACTCATGTTTGTACAAATGCAGTGTCAAGGATAGAGCCAGGCTGAAAGCAGGGCAGGGGTGAAAAATGGATGAGGCATAGCTTAATCAAAAAACAAGGGACTCAGATTTTACATTTTAACAGTGTGTCTATGACTGTGAGGGAGTCTTACCAGTCAAGAATGGGGCAGTGGTGTGTCTATGACTGTGAGGTTGTCTTGCCAGGGAAGAATGGGGCAGTGGTGTGTCTATGACTGTGAGGTTGTCTTGCCAGTGAGGTATGGGGCAGTGGCGTGTCTATGACCGAGTTTCTCTTACCAGTGAAGTATGGGGCAGTGGTGTGTCTATGACTAAGAGTTTCTCTTACCAGTGAAGAATGGGGTAGTGGCGCGTCTATGACTATGAGGTTGTCTTACCAGTGAAGAATGGGGCAGTGGCACGTCTATGACGATGAGGTTGTCTTACCAGTGAAGAATGGGGCAGTGGCGCGTCTTTGACGGTGAGGTTTTCTTACCAGTGAAGAATGGGGCAGTGGCGCGCCTATGACGGTGAGGTTGTCTTACCAGTGAAGAATGGGGCAGTGGCGCGTCTATGACGGTGAGGTTGTCTTACCAGTGAAGAATGGGGCAGCGGCGCGTCTATGACTGTGAGGTTGTCTTACCAGTGAAGAATGGGGCAGCGGCGCGTCTATGACTGTGAGGTTGTCTTACCAGTGAAGAATGGGGCAGCGGCGCGTCTATGACGGTGAGGTTGTCTTACCAGTGAAGAATGGGGCAGCGGCACGTCTATGACGGTGAGGTTGTCTTACCAGTGAAGAATGGGGCAGCGGCGCGTCTATGACGGTGAGGTTGTCCTACCAGTGAAGAATGGGGCAGCGGCGCGTCTATGACGGTGAGGTTGTCTTACCAGTGAAGAATGGGGCAGTGGTGTGTTTATGACTGTGAGTTTGTCCTACCAGTGAAGAATGGTGCAGTGGGGTGTGGCTCATCCGTTAGTGATGTTTCAAGGTCAGTCTTGGTTGATACCAAAGCAGTCAGTGCACCTGCTCACGTCATACGTGGTGTCAACTTAGGCTAATTTGTCCCCCGAGTAGCACATGGACGCCACACATTCCAAGCCGCAGTGAATGAAGAGGGCTGACCCAACCGCAAGGTGTTTTTGTTGTTGTTTAAAGCCATTTTTAAACATAATAAGGGCTCGCACATAACCTAGGCCTGAGGGGATCCACCAGGGGAAGTGGAAGTGGGCACTTGTCATTGCAATAACTTTCTGTAATTCCTTAAGCTTACATGTAATTCATGCACGTTGTTTTCTTCATTTTAGATGAGCGGGACAAAGTGCAAAAGAAAACGTTTACAAAATGGATAAATCAGCACCTTATGAAGGTGAGTTTCACTTCCGCGTCAGTCTTTGCATTCAGTGTGTGGAGTTTCACTTGCGCGTCAGTCTTTGCATTCAGTGTGTGGCCGGGCAGTTTTCATTGTGGACAGAAGTGTTGTTTCCAGAGCTGGGCTCCGTGACAAACAGGACAGCCACAGCTGACACGTCTGCATTGCGAGCTTTACCTCCATGTTACTTGGACACATAGCGTGGGTTATTGTGTTCCACTCTGTTAGACTGCTTTTACACATACCTGACAACATTGAAAAAAAACAAGTATAGCGTGTGGTTGGAAAACCGCAGGGATAATTCAGACAGAGGGCAACATATTCCCAAAACTTTTTGCGTCGCTGTGTGATGTCCTCCGGGAAAAAGAAATCTTAATTTATCCCAGAAAACATCTTATCTACTTGTGACTCGCAGAGACAAAAAAGCCGCAGTTATGCAGGAATAATGTCACTTGTGAGTAATTTCACTTGTCTGGTTTACTTACTTACTAATGATCAGGATGTGAGGATTTGTGGCGTACTGTGTGCTGCGAGGGGTGTTGCCGTGAACAGGGGAAGAGTTAGATGTGTGGCCAAGGGCTTGGTGGGCTCATTTTGTGAACGTCTAGACAGATGTAGACAAAGGTTTTAAAAACACACCTACCACAGTTTTCAGTACTACTAACTCCCACCTGTATGAGCCTTAGAGTGTAAAGTGGAGTGAAGTGAACCAGTCAATTTGAAATTTGCAAGAGGTGTGAGAGAAAAGTAGCATTTATGGAAGCAATGTTTTATATTTGAGAAATGAAGGATGAAGAGAAAAAATCTTTTTAAATTACTTAAACTTTGCTATTGAATAATTGGTTTGATGAATAAGTTACACTCAAGTTGTATTACAGAAATAGGAGTAAGTCAACTTTGTGCTTTGATTAAACTTTCAAGCGGATCTTTACTAGTGTATGTGGGTATTTATATAATACAAATATATGAATGCTTATGTTAGCTGAATGTAAAAAACTGGATTAATATTTGAGTTGGGTTGACTACTCACCACAAGGATTAATCACAACTTTTGTCAGGGGGAACCACCAAAGTCACTAAATTAACCTGAGTTCAAATCATGGTTAGCTGATAGAACAGACAGGCGTAACTTAGGGCAATGTGTAAAGTATTTATGCAGTACCAAAACAGTAATAAAGTCCAAATGCAAAACAATAAAAGTCCCAAACTAAATGAGAATATTAGAGTGAAGTTTCATAAAAAAAATGACATCAACACGACAAAAGTCCAATAAGGGGAACTGAGATATGTAGTTTCAAAGTGTTAAGTAGAAAAAGCACCAAAAAGTACAAAGTGCCAATGGTAGTCAATGGTCGCAGTAGACCGGGACCTAGGCACAATTGGAGCACGATGGAACACAGGCCAGATGCCCCAACCAAGTTCTTCTTGGTCCAACATTTTACCTTTTGCCTTAGTCCTTTAAATCCCAACAAAAGTAGGATTCTTCAGCAGCCAAACAGTGGATACACAAGAATTGCCTTGGCATCCTATTTGTTTCTTTTGAAGTGCACCCCGGGTGTAATATGTAAAACCCAGAGACAGAAGTCTGATAGGACAAAAGTAGGATTCTTCAGCAACCAGACAATGGATACACAAGAATTGTTGTTGCATCTTGTTCTGTCCCTTTTAAGTGTTACATTTAGGTCAGCACACCTGTCAAGCAGGATAGAACATTGCTTTCAAAAGGAGGCCTGTAGTACCACCATGCATATTCTGTCGAGCTCAAAGGTGTCCTTCCTGCTCATTCAGGTCGACTTGTCAATCACAGTGAGCTATTGTGTAGCTCCTGGGAGGAATGTCACACCTCATTCAGGCTAAGTACAGGGTGAGAGAAGCTGGAGATGTAATGCAAATTAGCCTCCAGGAACTTCAGGCACGGGAAAAGGTAACTTTATAACAAATTACTTTTCTTAAAATGTATTTATTCATAAAAAGTCAACTTACCATTGAATTGGATTTTTAATAACTATTTAAAATAGTTTTTTCATTACTTTACTAGGTGGTCCTTCTGAGATACAGTATTTTAATCTATACTTTTGTAACATTAAATGTCCATATAGTCTACCTTTAACCATGATGCACCCTGCATTGTGGGCTACAAGGCCTACATAGGATGACCTATTACTATATTAGAGGAAGGTCAAAAAGTGTTTATTTTGGTAGGTTTTTACACTGATTCAGTTAGGCTACAATGATAGGCCTGAAGCCATGTTTGCACTGCCACTGTAACTGATGACACTATGGGTGCTGCAGTCCACTAGTGGCATGTAACTTCTAGGGCTTGGTACACTCTACCATATATTAGGGGCTTATAGGCAAGTTGATTATAATAATGCAATTAGGAATATGCCAGTTTTATCATGTTTTAAAGGGGAGCACAGGGACTTTGCTACTGGTTAGCAGGGGTGAAGAACACAGAGGTCTAAAGCCTACAAAAATATAGGATCAAGCAAAAGGCAAAACAATCTGGGGTTGCCACACGCAAAATACAGATTCCATACCCAGACAATGGAAATGTTCTTGCTTTAGCATAAAAAAGTTCTGACTTGCTTACATAATAGTAGAAACCTGACACTAGAAATTACTGGGCTTAATGAGCAAATTGATAGCTATCTTTATCTGTGGGGAAACAATGACCCACAAACCATGACATGAAATGTTGTTTATTGTGTTGTATTGTATTGCAGCAATTATTTAGCACTGTATACCCCTGTGTAGGTGCCAAAACACATTTTTGGATGTGTAGCACGCTGCTATAATCTTGAGGTTACTGCTGCCTTAGAGCACAGCCTAAATCGCTCAATATTTCCCTTGCTAAAGTGGCGGTCTAACCTGGAGCCTTTCAGGGAATTGACTGTTAGTCTGATTCTAGTGCTCATCAAAAGTACCTAACATAGCACTATCTCACAGCTAATAATATTCTTTGTTTCTACAATTTTGCATCCTCCGATTGCATGCAATCTTAAAAAAGGGGCAGCAGGCAAAATGATAAGCCTCCTCTATATTCTCATTAAAATGTACCTACAATTAAAAACATTTCAAATATTTTACTTTTCTTTCAAATGAACTTCTCCTTACTTTCCATCCTATGCATGCCTCCTTTCTCAGAACACAGCCTACTCTAAATCACACGCATATTTCCTTTAATCCCTATCATTGTATTCCTGTAACTTGCCAAAATCTAATTTCAAAGATCACAGTCCCTCCTTTCTTCTTCTCTCCTTTAAAAGTTGTACCCCTGCAACTTAATAATACCTAATCTCCTGTAGCTCATCTATTAACACCTTCAGCCATTTGCATACATTTACATATCCACCCATTAACTATGACACCAGACGTCTGCTAATTTAATCTACCTCGTAGAAAGTGGAGCAAGTGCATGGAATAATTTCATTAAGAGCACAAGACTAATCCCAATAACTAACAATGACCGCTGAAAAAATCACTAACCTTGAGTTCTGTAACAGCCGGTTGCCTGGCAGTAAGTGCTTCAATGCCTCATTAGGGGTAGTAAGCGCTATATCAATGTAATTTCCAAACAATACAATACATAACTCTCGTGGTCCACAATAACACTAATGCCATAACACTCAGCTGTTGGTTTGTCGCTTGTAGTTAATACAGGCTGCTGGGGCCTACAGAGCTGCTCTTAGCTACCAGCTTACTGATTACCACAAACTGCGTGCCTGTCCCTCACATTTCTTCAGCAATCACATGGCATGAGCTATGTTCTGTAACATGATAATTGCATCTCGATGGTCCTCATGCATGACTTGAAAACACTTCCCACGAAAGATCAAAACAAAGCCAACACCTTTCCAACCACACACCTACACAGAATAGAATGTTGCCCATACAGGCAAGCACTTCAGCACCCTACATAGGGATAGTAAGCACTATATAAAATGTGCAATGAGGTACAGTGGTTGGCAAAGTGTTTTATTTGTTGTGATTCTAAGTGGCAAGTGTTTTGGTGTCATGCATGAGGGACTAGAGAGGTGCTTTTATGTTTTTATGTTGACTCAGATGGAGATGTGAAAGGTAGACACACAAATTATAACATAGCATTATAGCCCACTGCACAGGGCTAGACCAGTTGTTAAAAGCTCTGAACCCAAGTTATAAGCAGAGGCCATAGCCAAGGCTCTATAATGAATAAGGAAGCCTTACAAGTATAGTCTGTGGCAGAAGGGCTATAATGCTATTAAAACATCCCACTCACATGGGACGGAATGTTCTAAATTAAAAGGGGAGAAACAGAAAGACAAGCATTGCAATGTTGGAGCACAAGGAATATATCAGCCACTATTGACCTTTAGCCACTCCTTTCATCTAACATGGAGCTCCCAATATCCCAATGTTCTAATACTAGTTGGGCCTAAAACATGTAGGCAGCTACACTGCACCAGTCTAGTCAGAATTGCAATGTGATGATTTGTGCATGTACACTGGGAAAAGGTGGCTAATCGGAGAAGGCCCAGTAACCCATAGGGCAACATTTGCAAAGCAGAGATGCTGTCAAATGAGTAAAATGATGCCAATCCGGCAAGAATAGGGTTTGTTAATATGAACGTAGCATTGCACCTTTTCTAGAGGCAGAGATACTGTGATCCAGAATAAAAAGGTGGAAAAGGACTTGCATTTGCGGACTTCAGAGAGTAGCCCTATAATCTAGTGGGGCTGACAGATGCACACTTAATGGGTTAGAAAGGCTACTGGCTGCCTTATGAGTCAGTTCCTTGTTTTATTTATTTATTTATGTCATTTATAAAGCGCATGAATCACCCCGGATGGGGTATCTCCGCGCTAAGGGCGACTAGAAAGGCACGAGAAACTAAAAGAGTGATGTTTTAAGTTTTTTCCTGAAAGTCAGGTAGTTAGTGCATTGGCGGATATCCAGAGATAGCTGGTTCCATAATTGTGGGGCTATGTAGGAGAATGCTTTGCCTCCTAGCCTGGTTTGTTTTATGCGCGGGACAGTAAGAAAGCCCTTATCTGTTGATCGAAGGGTGCGCGAAGGTGTATATCTAACCAGTTTGTCTGCTAGATATTTAGGTCCCATTTTGTTAAGGCCTTTGAATACCAAACAACCAATTTTGAATTCTATTCTTTTACGTATGGGCAGCCAGTGTAATTTACGTAACAGGGGACCTGAAGGAGTTCGGGGGGGAGCACTGGTTACCAAACAGGCTGCCGTGTTCTGGACCACTTGTAAACTGCTCAAGGCGGTTGTCTTAGCGGAGATCAGCAAGGCATTGCTGTAGTCCAGTCGGCTAAGGACTAGCATGTATCAAGGTTTTTCGTGTTGAAGAAGGGAGAAGATGGAAAACCTTACGGAGCAGGCTGAGAGCGTGGAAGCATGTCCGTTTAATTGTAGCTATATGGTCATCCAGATTAAGTTTGCTATCAATTAGCACGCCCAGATTCTTAACCACTACTTTAGGGGATGGTGCTGGTCCCAGCTCTTCTGGCCACCAGCACGGTGACCAGCTGGTCACTGCGTCTTTAAATAGCATTATTTCTGTTTTATCTGTATTTAACTGCAGAAAGTTATTACTCATCCATGATGTAATAGTTTTCATGCCATTTGTAAAAATGCTCTTAATGTTAGGTGTGTTTTTATCGAAAGAGAGAAGGAGCTGCGTGTCGTCCGCGTAAGAGATGGGAGTAAACCCAATATTTCTTAAGAGTGCTGCGAGTGGGGCGACATATATATTAAATAATGAAGGGCTGAGACAAGAGCCTTGAGGCACACCCTTTGTTACCATAGTTGTCTGAGATTTGAAGGGACCAAGATTAACTGTTTGTGTTCTTCCCTTTAAAAAGTCCGTTAACCAGTCTAGTGCATTGTCCTGAATTCCTATAGCCCGTAATCTCTCCAACAAAATCTGATGTGAGATGGTGTTGAATGCTGCGGAGAGGTCGAGCAGTATAAGAATCACTGCTCGACCGGCATCCGCATGCATTCGAATGTCATCCATGACATTGACCAGGGCTGATTCGGTACTGTACTTGGGGCGGAATCCCGACTGCGAATGGTCAAGACAGTCTGATGATTCTATAAAGGTGGAAAGATGAGTGTTGATATGTTTTTCCAGTATTTTACTATACAGAGGGAGAAGTGAAATGGGACGATAGTTGGAAATTACATCAGGGGGCAGTTTGGTGTTTTTCCTAATAGGCATTATCTGGGCAGCTTTCCACTCAGAGGGAAGCTTGCCTTCTTTAATTGAACTATTTAAAATGGAACACAGGGGTGCAGCCAACTCGTCTGCTAGACCTCTGGAGATTTTAGATGGAATTAAGTCTTTAGTTTAATTGTTGTCACCGAAGAACCATCTCCACATTTGCTGTAGCAAATAAGCTTGGCTTCATCTTTCCTTCATGTGATTATAAATGCAAATATTGTAATTCTAGTGGACAGCATTCCATCAGTGCTTTGTCTACACTAAATGGAACATGTGGAAGTTACAGCCTTTACATTCAAACTCAGTTATTTAGGAACTGCTTTTTATGCATGGAAGCTCCACACGGGGAATGGTTCAGTGCATCTTATGATAATTGAGGGTGAGATGGTGGGAGGGACTCCCAGGTTATCTTATCTCACCAACCACAAAGTCACCTCTGTTTTCTTGCCTAGAATTTCTGAAGATTGTGTGATCCAATTCTGATGATTTCTTCTGGTGGTAAATTACTGCACCTTAACTTGGGACTTATCTGCCAGCCTGGCTCCTAAGTGGCTGTGAATGGAGGATTTAGATGAGCGTTAATGTTGTAGTGAAAGCACATCACCATTTGTGACAACATATGTATGAATCATTCTTGATTTTCTCCACTCCTTGATTAAGGGAAGGCACCCGGCTGCTTTAGTAAGAGGGCTACTCGATAATAGTGCACTCTAGCTGTTCCATTGTTCACTAAATTAAATAGTAAATTTTAATCTGTAGGTTTCAGGCTAGAAGGAATATGTCACATTCTGCTCTAGATTGGATGAAAACACTTCTTCAACAAAACTGCCTGTAAATATGAATTGAATCTCCCCAGAAAAGGATATCCTGCGGTGTCCTTCATTTCACCTCTCGTCTTCCCAAAAATGATTTACATATATTTGTGTAGTCAGGAATATGTGATCTTTTAGCATTGTCTGCAGTTTCATCTATACAGCTAACATTCAAATCCATAACAAAATGTTTACTGAACCAGGGTGGCAGGTGTGATTATCATTTGTAAGGATTATTTTTATTGGATGAAAAGAACATACCAAACACAAGGAGATGATGGACAGAGCGCTGAAACTTTTCAGACACTCAACCCCAGTCACAGATCTGGGTTGAATCCATCATCGTTCTTTAGCTCACTTTGCCACCCTAGTTCAGACCCAGCCATATGCAAATCAGTCATGACCCTGTTCCTCATGGGAACAGTCTAGCCTGAACTGCCAAGCCAGGTCTTTCCTGGACCGGAAACATGTATCCTGGGACCGGTTTCGGGGTAACACCCCTCATCAGCCAGGCTAGCTAGAATCCAGTGGCAAAGTGGCATACATCAGCTTTGATTGGTACAAAACCGTTTTTATTCTTCCATCACTGAGAACATCCCTAACCAAATATAAAAAAGCATTGGCATAGCCAATAGGTCTCGCCTTTGGGACCTTATAAGTGTTTAGTTATCCAGGACAATATCCTTGGTGCAACAACATCAAGTGTTGCATGGCTAAACACTTATAAGGTCCCAAAGGCGAGACCTATTGGCTATGCCAATGCTTGTTATATTAAATGTTTTACATAATTCTAAATCTTCATGTTTACTTGTATATTTCATGCACAAGTAAGAAAGAAAGAACGTCTTTGTAATCCGAAGTGCAAAATATCAACTGTAGAGTCCAGCAGGCACTTGCGTGATTTCACATAAAGACCCATACAGCCCTTGAAGTTCAAAGCCATGCAAAGTGCAAGCTCACACATTTATAGAGACATGTTTCAAAGCAGTGAACTACGAATTATCCCAGTGAATGTTCTTTTGTCATTTTGAAGGTTTCTGAAAAATCTGCTTTGGAAAAATGGACAGTCTTTTGTAATGCTTAATTGTATCCCTGAAAATATGTTTGTCAGTGAAGTGATTACAAGTCTGGCTGGAATTAAATTTGTGAGATCTTTGAATCAGAAGATGTCGATCTCAAGAGGCAATAACAATGCTCAGAGCTATTCTAACTCTCTGCATAACTAATAAGCGCCGTTTTGAACTGGAGGATTTTCTTGCAAAATGTATGCTTTTGGCTTCCTAAATCATGGCAATTCGTCCATCTCTGAACCTTGCTTCAACACAGTTAGCATCTTATGGGAGTAAAATATTTATGCTTTTAAAAAGTAAAGAAAAAAAGGTTAAAAGTGAGATCAAGTGAGGTGGAAGATTGACACATTCTGTCCAGATGATGCTGAAGCAAAGCAGAGTATTCTTAAACTTACATATGGAACTACAGTAATGAGTTTAACATATGAGAAAATAATTTTCGACCAGCTAAATAGGAAGCAGATTTAATTGATACAAACGATTTGAAGGAATTAACCTCAATCTAAAGCTTTAATGCCACCTAGAAAACGAAGGAGCGCAGCTCTACTGAAAACAGTGCTATGGCACAGTGAGAGCGGAATATATAGCAATCCATGCCACCCCTTCCGATACTACAGTAAAACAATGAAAATAAAGTTAGATGTAGATGCCGAAAAATGATTAGCCTCCTTCTTCAGTCTATAGTAGCAAGATGCAGTTTACTGTGATCAGGGGCAATAGAACACATGGAACTATTAAGCTTCAAAATCTAAGATTTCAAATCAGTCAAATGAAGCAAATCACCAGCACGCTTGCTTCAATAGTACTAAAATGTTAGCAATCCATATATGCTACAGCTGCATGCGTCATATATACGATGTATTACAGAAAACTGCACTAAAACTTGGGTTAGAGCAGTGGAGATATAACTTGAGGGAAGTGTTCTGGACCACTTCAGAAAGTGCCCACCACACATTAACTGTCGGGACTTAACAATTCAAGCCCAAACTTAAACATGGAAAATACAAGTATTGCACTAAGTGCTATTAGTCATAGTCTCGCTTTTTACTCTAATCCCATAAAGAGAAAAAAAGGAAGAGGAACTGTTCTGAAGTTCTTACAATGATATCCCGCAAGACATACTGCAATGTGTGACTCTGCAAAGACAATCAAGGGCATGCCCAGAAACCAGAGCTCATGTACTACAGCATCATAGGAACCTAGTTTAAACAGCCTAGGTTTTAAATACGTTTTAAATACAAAGAGGCATTTCTTTTTGGAGTCAGAAACGTTTGCTCATATGCATTGCTTCTCTTTGAAAGGCACTGAAATAACAATGATTCGCAAAGCCACTAGGTCTTTCCTTTTTAACCTATGGGCAAAAAACAAAGAAGAGGGTGTGATGACCCATCCCCTGCTCGCCAGCCAGGTCATTCCATAGGGGCGTGCAGGTGAGATGACGCATGCATACGGAAAGACACAGGCTTTTTCTTTTGTTTGGACACAAGTAGGATCAGTAAATTAAAAAAATATATATTATCTGCGCGAAAGTGCTTTCAGTATAGTGGCACGCCAGCAAATTTCAGCTGCAGGCCCCTCTAAAAAAACAATACAATTAAAAAATATGTAAATTACCTCAAAGGACTCAGGGAGCAAGCGAGGAGCAAGACGGGGGAAGCAACAAGTAGTGGGTGGGTGCAAGGGAGAAACAAAGGCACGGAAGGCTGGGCACCAAGAAAGCCAATATAAAAAAACAAGCGCGCGCGCTCGCACGGCAGCAGGGGAGGGGGAGAGGAGGGAGCCTGCACGATTCACTTGCGGGAGCGAGCGGCGCCAGGAGCGATAATTGCTACCATATGGCGCCGCTCGCTCCCGCAAGTGAATCGCCAAACGTGCACGCGTTGCCATTGAAGGCAATGGAACGCGTGCACGTTTTAGGCTGAAAAGCCGAATCGTTGGCAAAAGGTCTTTTTGCCTATGCAGCGCATGCGCGCTGCGTAGGCGAGACCTAAAAAGAAACTGGGTGCAATATTTAATTCTACCACCAAAGAAACAAAGTGGCCAACTTCATTATTTTCTAAATGAGATAGCTTGGAAATATTCTCTCACCCCTACAAATCCACCACCTAGCAGACCTTATCACATGAATAACCTGCACACTTGGGTTTTTAGGTCTCCAAAAACATTTTAACTGCTTACAAAGTGCACAAAACTAATCCGCAAGACTGGAAATTAAAACAAGCAGACTGGATATCTGTAATAGTGCCACTGGACTATAGGACAAAAGCCTTGTACACCATGCATACGTCTGTGTGAAGCAACCCCCCAAAACACCCTGCAGGATGCCCAACTCCTAAAAGCCAGATCCTTTGCCATTTATTCCACTCATCATACCCATTTGTTTCTGTTTATCGAGGGCACAAAGTATACACGGAAAAATATATATCTTATTAAGAAGGGATGTTGCAAGGATTCTGCTCTGGAACAGAACTATATTTGGGACCATAGAACATCAGTATGTAGGGATTGAGTCACCATACCACCTCAGTATCTATTAGCCTGAGTCCAAATAGCTATAGTGCCTCACTTGCCTTCTTAACCTTACAAGAGAAACAATTGAATTGGCACCCCAGAACACAACAGTCTAGACCCACTCAGGGATCGCGGTAACAGGACACACCCTTTTGCTCTCTCACTTATACTCGTCCACAATAAGATGTACAGGAGACACAAAGGAAGTTTAGAATATTTATTTAAATTATCGTGCTCTGAAATGTAGTATTCATGCCACAATTACAAAGCAAAATCATACTAAAAATACTGTTAGCATGATTAATAAACCATATACCATGGAAAGCCCTGTCATTATATAGGACAGAGTAGCCTAAACCGCCCTCCCCTGCTGCTGAAGCAAAATGATTATATATCAAAGATCTCTGGGATTAGTGACAAACCCCGTACCTTAGCATATACAGATGAACATTCTACATCTCAGCAGACGCAATGTTCCTGTACCTTCGGCAGTCCTTATAGGCTGGGTGCAGAACTTCCTCACATATGGCTAGATTATGTCCTTAGAGTTTGGCAGTTTGGGGGACACAACCAGAAACTGAGACCTGGTGCAATACTTGCATTTTTGGAGGGACTCAATTAGGTTCAAGTGCATCTTGTTTAAATGTCGGTTGGTGTCCTAGAAACAAGCAGTACATATTGTGCTAAACCCTGGTTCTGTGGTGATGGCAGACATCCCATTGTATCACCATGGTTTAGTTAATTCAATTCAGACAGTCCTTTAGTGAATTAGGTACTTGTTGTGAGGCTTCTGCCCTCCTACGTTAGAGCTGACTACAGGATGCGGAGATGGTATTCAGCACATTGCGTTTGTTCAGGTGTTATAATTCTTGATAAGGTAATGCTTCTTTCTAGGCCACAGGATGAACTGACCAAAGCTGGTGTTAACTCATGGAGTAAGCTGAAAGGATGTTTCAGTGTTATGTTGAGAGTCCTGAGAATCAGAACCAGATTTACAACAGCCTGGGTACAATGGACTGGGCAGGAAGGGGGAATGTGACGAACAGCGCAAGGTTATGTAGGGGACAGGGGAGACATCTAACTCAATATTTATATTATCATGGCAACCCAACTTCTTGGGGTGACACATGTTGTGGGTAACCCGAGCCTGTATCCCAATCCATCACATCGCCTCATTGATGCTACATTCACATTTCACCCTCTGGGGGTAGGAAGTGGATCAGGTCATGCCAAACTACACTGATTTACCAGGAAGGGCCAGAAGGCATCTTCACCGACTAGGGTGTAATGATGTGCATGTGCACTGATCCAGCGGGCTAATATAAATTTCTCCTTAGGACACGAATCCAGGTAAAACATTCACATCTATTAAACCATATGTCGGTGGGGCCCATGACACCGCATATCATACATTCATTCGTTCACTGGATTACACACCGAGGAGAAATGTGTTGCTGGAGGAACGGGATACCTTGTTAAATTTGACAGAATAATACCTCAGACATCATATACATCAACTTTTGATCCTGTCAGTTCTAAACATCAAGGTAGTCCGCTCTGTGGTCGATGGACCAACTAGTAGAATAAGTTGATGGTGATTAAGACCAGCTCAATCACTCTTAAAACCTGTTAACCTTTAAACTTATTAATGAACTAAAGAACCACAGACTCATTTTAAGTTAGAATGAAATTTTATCTAATTTCTCAATTGCACGGGTGAAATTCTTTGTTTATTAATCACTTTTAATACTTTAATAACATTTATATGAAAAGTCTAATAAAGAATCGAAAATTATGCATTTACCCATTTGGATGCGGATAGGAATGGTTCACCAAAAGAAGATAAACCGCAGAATCACAGAATAGAGCTCCCAAACTGACTGACTGTCCCTCTAAATGCCTCCTCGGTCGGACCTCCCGTGCAGATTTCCCGCAACGATCTCGTTCCTTCCCCAGTCAAGTTCGAAGTCCAAAAATGACAGAGTCCTTTCGTAATATTGAGGTGGAACAATGGAAAATAGGAAAAATGGTATGGCAAGAAAAACACAAACAGCAGCAGTAGCATCAATAGCAGCGGCCACAGCAGCAGCAACAGGAGCAACCCACCCCACATAAGAGTAGACCCTCTTATACTCTACTTTCTAGCTTACTACACAAAAAGTTGCAATCCTTAGGGGCAAGAATCACGCTAATTGGTCCATTTGAGGGGTGGTGATGGTCACCTCATCACCCTCCTTGTTCAAACTGGTTTTGGGGACAGTTAAACATACAATGAGTCTCATGACTTCTGGGTTAAAAGCAGTCCAACTTGTCCATTCATTTTGTTGCAATCTCGATGGTCACAATTTAGTTAGTCCATTGTTGCTCAGTACTTTTCTCTTCCATTCCCACAAATACGTGCTGAGTCTTTCTTGGCACCCTCCTTATGGTAGGTCAGTAAGACCTTGACATCTCTCACTCTGTGCACAGGCCGCACCCACGTGATTTAGTTTCTCTATTTCTTCTGCCCAGAGGCCATCTTTGGCTTTACACGTGACCTCATCTGTTTCGGCAGCCATTTTCGCAGTATGGCCTAACAGGCCCGAACGAACTATCATAAGAACAAACACAACCAAAATTAAAACAAAGAAAAATAAGCCTTTCTGTTTACCACCCACCATTCTAAAGACCCGTGTTAGGTGTTACCTAGCAGAAGCGACATTTAAAGGCATTTTACTTACCATCTGCATTCTTTGCCACAATACAAATCTACTACATAGCATAAATCATGCGATTTTACTCTAATTAGTACGCAAAACACAATATTAGGGTTAATCAACTTCACAATTGTAAATAAATTAGATTTTGCACAAATTTGCAGGTTACCCTTATATAGTGTTTACTAAAAGTGCATTTGTTGGTTATTACATGCTCCTTCAAACAATTAGTATTGTTAATTTATTAAGAGTTCATTAATTTTCCAAGGGGGTACAAATTATTTTAGTTACCCTGCTCCATCAGCACCATTATGATGTAGGGGCATTCTAATAAGGAAGGTTTGTCCAGCGCGCATAATAAAAGCATTACAAACTTACTTTGTGGCTGGAGTAAGTCATTATATAGGGGTAGAGATAAAAAAGGCTGGACGACACAACCATGTAATCAGCTGCCCCACCAGCCATTAGTCACGCCATTGCCTGAACGTGAGGCTGACAGTCAAACATGCTAAATTGAATACCATTGTAAAGTGTTAAGATCTTCCGTGCAGAAAATGTACTGGGTGCACTAGAAAACGAGGGCTCCAGGAGCAGGGCAGCACAGTGGGACTTCACAAGCTGCTTTCTACCCTACTGCTTGCACCTATGCATCTTTCATCCTTCTACATATTTGTATTGAGGAATAAGCTGAAAGAAATAAGATAAATTATTAAAGTACTCCATTAGTATATACATATCTGGGATGATACTTTCAATATATTCAATTAGAGAAAGTGTAGTTGACACTATCATCAGATCTTTATGAAGCTGAACATTTTTACAGTGACGTGTCGGTGTCACCGTTAGAGTTGCTGCGCCTTTGATATTCCCTACGCTATTGAAATGCGTACTTGGAATGTGAACGGAAGGATGAAGGCACACTTAACGTTGCAAGGTTGCTCTCAAAACTGCTTAATATTAGCTTGTCGGTAAACCACGCTGAGCAGAATGCAGAGTGATCTGCACAGAATGAGCCACATTGCTTCACTAACCCAGGCACCCGCTCCCCAGGATCACCATTTGCAGTGACATTCAGCCCACTGCCTGATGCTCGTTAGCCCATTTACAGTGCCTCCCTGGAGAAATACAAAGCAACCTACTTGTTTCAGGCAATCTATTCTTAAATATTATGCAAATCAACACACAGGAGTGGGCCTTTGGCATCCCTTTACTTGGTTATGCTTTACAGCGCAATCAGTGTTTATGCCACTCTTTACATTATCACCAGCGGCTCAACCAACTTTCTATAAAGGTTATTAAAAAAGACAGAAACACGAGCTGGTGAAAGCAGGGTTAAAATATCTGAACAGCTGGAATGGTTGGAAGTCTTAGGTAGAAATTGTGAGAAGCTAAGTTTCCTGCAAAGCACGGTACACTTAAACAATATTATGTTGATACTTTATTTTTTCATTTGACTTCTTCCTGAGCGAGATGTAGACCACAAAATGTTATTGCATTATACAGCTGATTGCAGCCGGTTTAAAGAATGATTGAGTACACTGCCTTCCCATAACAGTGGATGTGGACTAAAACATTCTTTGGAATGACTAATACTTTCTTATGATGAATTCTAACTCAGGTTTGAGCTCACAACACAAGTATTTCAGCTAAAATGCAAGGTTATGTTGTCAAATGTTTTTGCTGCAGTTTTATTCTGCATCTTGTCTTCACACGTATATGTTTATTTATTAGGTCTGGTGTTAGCCAGGGCG
Organism: Calotriton arnoldi; assembly: GCA_963921515.1. Classification (NCBI taxonomy): domain Eukaryota; kingdom Metazoa; phylum Chordata; class Amphibia; order Caudata; family Salamandridae; genus Calotriton; species Calotriton arnoldi. The sequence goes on along the minus strand of CAWUFW010001018.1, from coordinate 2,631,533 downwards.
TTTTGATTTGACTTAATTATATGTAAAGAATACATACAGGAACTTTCCTTCCATTGATCTGTTATTTTGGCATTCACATTTTCATCCCGCCCCTACAGCATACAGCATGGGGCAAAGGGTCAGCACACTTCAGCCATTCCCCGACTTCATGTCAGTGACAGCATTCTTCCTTTTCACCAGGAGCACATCCATGCAGAAAGTAGTTCCCTCTAGTACCACGGTCTACTGTGGCAATGTCTGCTTTTTGAGCCCAAAAATGTTTTTGCTTTTGGCCAAAGATTTTTTGAAGAATAACAAGGGCTCAGCATCTTCCCAAATAATAACATTTAGCAAAAATCATGACAAAAACAATTATTTACAAATTGCTGGCAGTCAGTTCCGGACCTATTGCCTTTGCCTATGTTGTCTTTTACTGGGCACAGCACATTGCAGTACCTTTTGCAGTGTTATGTTCAGTCCGTGGAGGCTCAAAGAAATCTTCTGGCATCCTGATAGAAATAGCTGCTAGCACACACCTTCCTTCTACTGAAGTTGTCATGTAATTTGTTGGTGGTTTGCGGGTAATTGTCTAGACTGCTCCAGATAGTACTTTTAGACTGACTTAAGGCTTATTTGGACCCACCTGAGAATAAGACAGGTTTTGTGCAGGGTTAGTGTCTGCTTACCACCACCACCATTCACTGCCTGCATAGTGTTTATTCCCTCTACCTCCACTAACTTGCTGTGTTTTCACTTCACTGATTGCACTGTGTTTCTAGCTCACCAGTTGTCTGCCCATTGCTTCTCCTTGACACATTAAATGCGCACAGCACAGTTTTTCTGTCTACTTAATGCCTACTCACTTCTCTTCCATCCTCACCCACTAAATGCACAGTGCTGCTCTCCAATTCACCATCTGCACAGTAGTTCTACCCACACACTTTGCACACTTTGCTCTCAATCCGCTGTTTACATAGTGCTTCTTTGTCACTTTCTTCACTCACTATGTGTGTGGTGTGTGTTTCTTCAATTCACCATCTCCACAGTAGTTCTACCCGCACACTGTGCACACTTTACTCTCAATCCACTGCCTACATAGTGCTTCTCCGTCCCTTTCTTCACATACTATGTGTGCGGTGTGTGTGTCGTTAGTTCACCATCTGCACAGGAATTCTCCCAACCCAGTTCCACATCACTTCTCTCTTAATAACCCACTCACTATCTGCAAACAATACTTTCATTCACTTACCTCGCTCACTGTTTTCACAGTGTTTCACTCTTGCTTGCTGCCTATGCAGTATGTCTTCTCCACCTCTCAAGCTGTTTGACCCATATTTGATGTGATAGGTCTTCACAAATCCTTCAAAATGCATATAGGAATAACCGCGTTTGTGATTTGAGAAGTGGTCTGGCTTGGAATACATTGTCATCACTGCTGCAGCAAAGTCAGTCATGTAATAGTTCTCTGCTTCTGGAAGTCTGGTAGAGATGGGGTGCAGTCAGCCTCACTGTACCTCTGGAAAGCCAATAGGCAGGCTTGTGCCTCTGATAGGGAGCAAGGATGTGCCTGAAACAATTGTGCCTTTATTGGCTCGGGGTACATGGACAGATACAGTCATAAGTCGGTTCTATACATATTCACCGAAAAAAACAAATGTTACAGGGACGTTATATTCAGGCTCACATTTCACTCATACAAAAGCATAGAAATTCAGCAGTTATAGTTACCTGAGCTAACTATAACTTTCACCCCTGCAGAGCACTGCTTATGACCTCACATATTACATCACTCATGACGTGGCCAATGACATCACTGATGACATCATCCAGTGAGTTTGAGGTTTCTGAGTGTTAAACATATATACTAAGGTATCACAAAAGTTAAATTAGTTTACTTTGTGTTCTACTAATGAGTGATTCTATTTTAAAACAGATTATGCGAGTGTCTGTGTAGCAGTGTATCTTTGTGTGTGAGTGGGTGTATGTGTGGCTGTATGGGTGAATAAGTGAGAGTGTGAGTAGCTTTATGGGTGAGTAAGTGGCTGTGTGAGTGTCTATATGAGTGAGTGAGTGGATGTGTAAGTAGTGTATGGATGAGTGAGTGGGTATGTGAGAGACTATAGATAAGTGAGTGGCTGTGTGAGTGGCTGTATGGGTGAGAGTGGGTATGTAAGTGGCTGTAAATGGTGAATGAGAGGGTGCATGAGTGGTGTATGTGTGAGTAAGTGGTTGTGTGAGTGTCTGCATTGGTGAGTGAGTGGGTGTGTAAGTGGCTTATGGATGAGTGAGTGGGTATGTGAGAGACTGTATAGATAAGTGATTGGTTCTGTGAGTTTTTGTATGGGTGAGCGAGTGGCTGTGTCAGTGGCTGTATGAATAAGTGAGTGGCTGTCTGAGTGGGTGTATGGGTGAGTGAATGGACATGTGAGTGGCTGTAAATGGTGAATGAGAGAGTGCATGAGTGGCTGTATGGGTGAGTGTGAGTGTGCATGAGTGGCTGTATGGGTGCGTGAATGGGTGTGTAAGTGGATGTATGGGTGAGTGAGTGGGTGTGTGAGTGACTGTATGGGTGAGTGAGTGGGTGTGTGAGTGCCTATATGGGTGAGTAAGTGAGTGTGAGAGAGGCTCTATGGGCGATTATAAGGTTGTCTCAGTGACTGTTGAGGTGACTGAGTACATGTGTTAGTATCTGTATGAGTGAGTGAGTATCTGTATGGGTGAGTGACTGGTTGTGTGAGTGCCTGTACGAGTGAGTGAGTGGGTGTGTGAGTAGCTCTATGCAAGAGTGAGAGGGCGCATTAGTATTTGTAAGGGTTTGTGAATGGGTATGTATGTGGTTGTGTGGGTTTTTGTGAGCGGGTGTATGAGAGGTTGCAATGCGGTGGGAGTAGGTGTGTGAGTGGCTCTGTGGATGATGTCATCAGTGATGTCATTTGAGATGTCATCAGTGATGTCACTGACCATGTGATGAGTGATGTAATATGTGAGGTCATAAGCAGTGCATTGCGGGGGCGTAAGTTATAGTTAGCTCAGGTAACTATAACTGCTGTTTTCCTATGGTTTTGAACAAGTGAAATCTGAGACTAACTATAACGTCCGTGTAACCTTTGGTTTTTCACTGAATTTCTATGTTTTTTAATGTTATTTCCTGACTGTAACCTGTAACCTTTGAGAGTGATTGTGTGAGTGAGTGCATGAGTGTCTCAGTGGGTGTGTCAGGGAGGGTGTTAGTGTTTCACTAGGTGTGTGAGTGGGTGCGTGACTGTCTGAGTGGGTGTGTGAGTGGGTGCATGAGTGTCTGAGTGGGTGTGTGAGTGTCAGAGTTGTTCTGCGAGTAGATGCATGAGTTCCTAAGTGGGTTCTGCTAATTTTCTGCCATTTTTTCTGCTCGCTTATGACCGTTATTGTGCCTCTTTCTGCTGTTTGCTGACCTTTATTTTTCTTCTTTCTGCTATACATGGGCGGAGCTGGAGTAGTTTTACTCTGCGGAATTCTGTGGAGTTACCAAAAAACTCCGCTAAATTCCGTGGAGTTCCGTGAGCGGACGGAGTATTACTTCGCCACCCCTAATTAAGTCCTCTTGGATCCTGAGAGTAGTTCGGGGCCAAGAACCCCTCCTGTTACCACCAGTAAGTGCCCCACAGTGGGATTGCTGAGACCTTGTCGGAGGCCCCACCCCCTTTCTCAGTCACTCTGCCATCGCATCTCCTGACGCACTACTGGTTGGAGGCTGAAGTTCCCTTGGCTTCTGAGAGTAAGTGGGGGCCAAGAACCCCCAGTGTTGCCACCAGTAAGTCTTCCATAGCTGGGTTGCTGAGACCTCGTGGAGGCCCTGCTCCCTTTCTCAAACAAGCCTCCTGGCACACTACTGTTGGGGGATGAGGTTTCCTTGGCTGCTGAGGGTCAATGGCGGCCTCTTTCTGCTCGTTTCTGACCTCTATTTTGCGTCTTTCTGTTGGTTCCTGATCTCTATTTTGCCTCTTTCTGCTCATTTCTGATATATATTTAGCCACTTTCTGACCTCAATTTTGCCTCTTTCTGCTTGTTTCTATTTTGCCTCTTTCTGCCCGGTTCTGATCTCTATTTTACCTCTTTCTGCTCGTTGTTGGCATTTATTTTGCCGCTTTCTGCTAATTACTGACCTTTAGTTTGCCTCTTTCTATCTGATTCTGACATCTATTTTGCCTCTTTCTGCCCTGTTGCTGACCTTTATTCTGCCTCCTACTGCTCATTTCTGACCTTTATTCTGCAACTTGCTGCTCGTTTCTGACCTCTATTTTGCCTCTTTTTGCTTGTTTTTTACCTTTATTCAGCTTCTTTGTGCTCTTTTCTCACCTCTATTTTACCTCTTTGTGCTTGTTCCTGACCTTTATTCACCCTCCATCCGCTTGTTTCTCACCTTTATTTTGCCTCTTTCTATTAATTTCTCTCTTTATTCTGCCTATTTTTGCTCGTTCTGACATCTATTTTGCCTCTTTCTGCTCATTTCTGACCTTTATTCTGCCTCTTTCTGTTATTTTCTGACCTTTATTCTGCCCTTTTCTGCTTGTTTCTCACCTTTAGCTTGCCCCTTTCTGCTCGCTACTGACATTTATTTTGCCTCTTTCTGCTCGTTGCTGACCTTTATTCTGCTTCTTTCTGCTCATTTCTCACCTTTATTTTGCCCCTTGCTGCTCTTTACCCCGGGACCACAGGGGAGTCTCTCAAGGCCCCCGCAGTCCCTGCCGGCTTCCCGCCTCCTTTCGGGAGCTGGCATTGCTCTGACAGACAGGGAGCTGCTGAACATGCAGCTTCCTGTATGTCAGAGCAATCATTTCGCCTCTTTCCCTACCTGTGTGACAGCGGGCAGGGAAACAGAGGAAAGCTCCTGTTCCAGCAAGCAAGAGCATTTTCTCGGCTCTTGCTTGCTGGAAGTGAAGTGTTTACTCTGACTTGGCGGGAGCTGTCAAAGCTCCCGCCAAGTCAGAGCAAGCAGCTATGTCCCAGTGGTGGGCACTGCTGGACATAGCAGGAGCCGGCCCTGGGGGTGTTTGTCCCCATGGCCATTACTGGCTACAGGAGGGGGGCCCGTGGCCCCCCTCCTTTCACTTTCACGGTCCTTCCCCGTGAAGTTGGCGGTCCCCAGGGTCAAGAACGCGCAGGGAGGGAAGCCTCACTGCCCCCTCTCAGTTTTTATTATATTATAGGCCTTGGGGAGGTGGTGGTCCCCAGTACCTGGGGGTCTAGGGGGGTCTGCATGGCCCCCCATTGTTTTTAATTTAGCCCCAGGGAGCTGGTGGTCCCAGGGCTTGAACCCACCCCAGGAGGGGGTCCTATGGAAACATGGTCCTAAATATAACTACCTACTGGCAACCGCTAGTGGGATATATATATATATATATATATATATATATATATGTATGTATATATATATATATATATATATATATATATATAGCATTAAGGAAAGGGTAAATAAAAACTATTATCGCAAGACAAGAGGAGTTTGTGCTCTGTTTTCGGGACCGTTAAGCACAAGGACGGCGAGAGCGATTTGGAAATTTATATATATATATATTCCTTTCCACATAGTCCCGTTTCCTGCCTGCTGGGCGCCTCTCTGGTGGTGCGTCTAGAGTACGGCAAGACCAAGCCGTTCCAAATATCGCCACACTATCCCTTTTGACAGGGATTAATCTCACCGCACTCGCTGCTCCGTGTTGTGAAAAGCAATAAAGCACCACATTTTTGTGTTTTGGCAGCTTTGGAAATTAAACACCCTTGAACTACTAATGGATGATTGGTGCTTTATTGCTTTTCACAACACGGAGCAGCGAGTGCGGTGAGATTAATCCTGTCAAAAGGATAGTGTGGCGATATATATATATATATATATATATATATATATATATATATATATATATATATATATATATATATATATATATATATATATATACTTTATTAATTTGTTAATATATTTATTGTTCCAAGCAGTCACGGACCCCCTGATTAGGCTTCATGGTCTCCTAGGGGTCACCAGACCACAGGTTAAGAACCACTGCCTTAGATAGGTGTAGGTTGATGCCCCTGTCTTCCTGCTATTGATCTTGTATCAGGATAGCTTCCCCAAATGTCCCTTCGTTCTTTAATTAAGTCTGATGAAGGTTGTTTACACCGAAACTCGATCAGCTCTGGACTGGAGAAATCTAATACTGTCAACTGAGGAGGGGAGAGCATGACAGGCCCTGTTTATGGGTTTACCCTGGCACAGAGAGAGGCGACCATCTTTTCTAGAAATCATCTTTGTAGCATTTATCTCAAAAAGCTAAGTACGGCTATGATCTCCAAAACAAAACAAATCCTTCATTCTTCTATCCCTCCACTATCCTTTCAATCAAATTAACAGACTAACATGTCCACTTCTCAAATTTCATATTTCACTGTACTAATTCACCACTAATTCTTTATGGGTTCCGGAGTAGCGTGCTACTCGCCAAAAAAGCGCCTCAACACCCCATCAGAGGTAACAAGCACTATATAAATGCAAACCTTTTCCCTCTTCTACCCCTCCGCTATCCTCCGAATCCAAATATCTGACTAACCTATCCACCACTCAAATTACTTTCATATTTCACTACTAATTCAACACTAATCCTTTATGGGTTCCGAGCTAGCGTGCTACTCGCCAAAAAAAGCACTTCAATACCCCATCAGGGGCAACAAGCACTATATAAATGCAAACCTTTTTTCCCTTTTTTACCGTCCGCTGTCCTTCTGAATCCAAATAACTGACTAACCTATCCACCACTCAAATTACTTTCATATTTCACTATACTAATTCACCACTAATCCTTTATGGGTTCCGGAGTAGCGTGCTACTCGCCAAAAAAGCGCCTCAACACCCCATCAGGGGTAACAAGCGCAATATGAATGCAAACCTTTTTCCCTCTTCTATCCCTCCGCTATCCTTCTCAATCCAAAAAACTGACTAACCTATCCACCACTCAAATTACTTTCATTTTTCAGTATACTAATTCACCACTAATTCGTTTTGGGTTTTGGAGTAGCGTGCTACTCGCCAAAAAAGCACCTCAACACCCCATCAGGGGTAACAAGCACTATATAAATGCAAACCTTTTCCCTCTTCTACCCCTCCGCTATCCTCTGAATCCAAATAACTGACTAACCTATCCACCACTCAAATTACTTTCATATTTCACTATACTAATTCACCACTAATTCTTTATGGATTCCGGAATAGCGTGCTACTCGCCAAAAAAGCGCCTCAACACCCCTTCAGGGGTAACAAACGCTATATGAATGCAAACCTTTTTCCCTCTTCTATCCCTCCGCTATCCTTCTCAATCCAAATAACTGACTAACCTTTCCACCACTCAAATTACTTTCATTTTTCCCTATACTAATTCAACACTAATCCTTTATGGGTTCCGGAGTAGCGTGCTACTCGCCAAAAAAGCACTTCGACGCCTCGTCAGGGGTAGTACGCGTTATATAAATGCAATTACAATACCATACAATACATCAATGAAGATCATAGACGGTCGCAAAGAGTTGTTTGCTAGCTTTTTCTATGCGTCAGGATAATATGACTTTATTTTTTAAATAGTCCCTTAAAAATGAGAACTAATGGTTCAGCCTGTGCATATAAAGCATTTTTTCTTTCTGTTATTGCAGAAACATCCCACCCTCGTACTGGGTATGCTTTTCTCCTGCCCATTATACGTCTAAGTATTTTGGGACTTTACTAATGTTCAAAGCATGCTTTTAAATGTCAAGCTTTACATGGTGTATGCTTGGTGTAGTTTTTGGCCTACAGCAGCACCACTGCACTGAAAACCCTGATGCCATGTTTTAAGGCCTTACCTAAAAGTCACTAAAGCCAATTATAGTTAGCCGCTTACGTTTTCATGTTATAGGGGTAGGAACACATGTATTGGAAGGTGTTCCTACAGACTCCCAGTGCGCAGAATCCAATCAGCAATTAGGATTAGGAATCATGCAAAAAGAAATACTTTTCTACATACTGTCTGACCGCAGAATGGCCCCTGTCAGGACAGTAGTGTTTTTAACATTGTGTATCAGTGGCATGAGGGCTAGCAACCCGGCAACGATGTGACACCTAAGCTCAACTTCTGCTGTGATGATTCAGGAACCCATGAGACGTCGAATACAATGAATTATATCTGTGTTACAATCCTGAAGGTCTCTTATATGTTTCTTCTTTCTCTGACAGCAGAATTAGGCACAGGTTTTGCTAGTAGTACTAAGCCACATCTATGAGTCCAGAAGCTTTTTTTAATTTTTTTTACAGCATCTTGAAAGGCAAAAGACAGCCAACACAAGCTGCAAAACTGAACGCTGCCTCTTGTGGTTTCACTAAAACACATATACCGCACACTAAATCCTAGAGGTGTTTTGGGTAGGGAATAGACACGTTGCTGTCATTTGCAAAGGTCTCAGAAAATGTGACCTGACAGACCTATTTTTTTTAAATGTATTTAGTAGACGGATGAACAAAACAAAGTTACTGAATTACAGAAGCATCAACATGGAGGAGGATTGGGTATAAGCGTATTACAGGGTGAGAAAAAAATGGCATAGTTTCCATCAAACTACATTAGGGCTCAGCTCATATCTTCATGTCTGACGATGCAAATTATGAAGGATAAACTTCGCACATTCTAAGAAGTGTTTCTGGCTTACACAGATCATTATCACACAAACACCAGTACTCACAGTTTAGACTGTAAATCCCCTCTTCAGACTTGGAGCATATTGGACTTCCTCTAGAAGGCTCTTAAATTTGGGATTTCAGTTTCTTTATTTCCATTTGTGCATTGTGGGGGTTGTAGTTTCTGGCCACACTTAGTGCAGCATTGCTGCATTAGAGAGGTCCAAACGTGGACACTCTTGTTCTAGGAGATTTGATTCCAGGTGTTTCAGCAGATCAGTGCAATGCACTGAAGGATGAGAATTGATGTTGTCTTTTTCAGTCCCCCATAAAAGACATTACCAGGCCTATGGGGAGCAATTATCTTGACGCCAAGTCATGAATCACCAAACCCATCTGCCAGGGTTGTACTTAAAACCCAAAATAGTCCTTAAATGCATATTAATATCGGACTCAGTTAGCACTGAGTGAGTGAGTCCAGCCCTCTTGGATAGCTCTCTCTGCCCCAAGAATTGTTTGGGAAAAAATTAACCAAGCGGTGTATTTTAGAACACACTTTCCCAAATTTATTGGCTAAAATCAGAAGATTTTACTGACAGGTCTTAAGGTCAACTAATGATATACAGTGCCCAGTATGTAAATTACCATCAGTGTATACATTATCATAGCCAGGCCCACTTTCTCAGTGTCCCCTTATGTAAATTACCAAAGCCAGGCCACTTTCCAGAGTGGCCCAGTATGTGAAGGTTCATTGTCAGGTTTATATCTACATGAACCCTGTATGTGAAGTACAAAAACAAGATGGGTTTCCACAGTACCGTAGTATGTTAAGCGCCATAACTAGGACAGTTTCTACATTGTCCAGGCATAAAAACAAGGTAGTGTATCTAAAATAGCTTCAGTATGCAAAGCACAATATGTAGACCGTTAGCCACCATGATCTTGTATGTAAAACATAGCCAGGCCAGTATCAGCATTGCCCCCATCAAGTAAACAGTGTCCATACCAAGAACTTTTAACATTCAGGTGTGTAGCACCATAGCCATCCTGTCCATCCCAAACTCACTTGCAGCCTTGCATACTGTCTAGTCTAGAGGTGGACTTGATTTCAGTGTTGTTCTGTGGTGGTTCACTGCTCCTACAGAGGCAGTTCAGGGCTTCAGAGTGCAGGACAATGCCATCCACCCATCCCCAGTATTAGCTAACATGTAGCACCTGCCACTGGGGACTACTTACAGCTGTGACTTGCTGCATATTCACAAATGCCTCCTCTGTACAGCTGTGGCCTAACACACACTTACAGACAATAGCAGTCCTTTGACCTCAGCACTCGGCACAGCTGAGGCCCACTGCACATGCAGCCTCTGCTCTTTGCAGTGCATGTGAATACATTTGCATTAACACTGAGCAGGCCTCTTGGCTACAGAGCCCGCACCCAGGTGCACCCTGGGAGAGACAGCACCCCACCTTCAGGGCTACTTTCCCAAATGGGGTAGGCAGATCATTCAACCCGGAAACAACCGGAAAAGCCTACTGCCTACCAAGGAATCCCTGAGTCTTGATATAGCAATTCCAGCAGTGCCAGTGGGAGCAAATGTTAGCTATGACATTTTGCATAACTTCTAGATAAATACACACACTGCAGCATAATGATTCAACTGTGATGTCCAGCCCCAATCCAGAGTGCCCACATATTACAGAATGAACCACCACCTGCTCTTGCTAAGCTAAGGGCAGAGGGAATGTGGAAACGAATGGAGGCAGCAGTGGATGACAGCAGACAAGTGCTGAGGGCACGAAGGAACTGTCTAAGTCCTGGGCACCGATAAAGAAACGTCACAGACTAGAGAAAGGAGCAGTGTAAGCTGGTAATTGATGATAAAGGCTGGGGCACCTGGGACCATGCTACATCAGCTGAGATTAAGAACATCATTGACTAAGCCCATTAGTTGACATTGTTAAGAAGATGTAAGCCTATCAGCAAGTTCTACCTGTTGAGGAGGAGTAGACATGGCTCCATGTGTTGAGACCAGGGGCTCTATTTACATATAAGGCGCACTGTCCCACTCTGTGTCGCGGTGTACACCTAAGTGTGTATATTGGTCACAGAGTAGCACTGTTCTTTGTATCAGGTCGAATGCAAACCCACGCCTTACTGAGATCAGCACATTAGAGAAAAATGGACTAGCTGTTTGAAGCTGCCAGTCTTCCTTTCACCGTGCAGGCATCGACCAGCCCTTCTTTCAAAGAGGTGCAAGGATACCCCTGCAGGAGGGTACATTGTGTCAGACTGTCAGATGTCACAAGAACAAGAAGGAATAAGAGGCAAGCACATGAGAGAGACAAGAAATCCAACCAATCATAAGCAATGGGCTGTCCCAAAGCACACTTTAAGTACTGGTATTGTACATGATAGTTATTTCAACAACAGAAAGCTAGTGGTATCTGCAGGCAAACACCAAAAAAGTTGCACAATGTGTTTCTTTTCGTTACCTTCCTGTTCTCTCGCTTTGAACTGAACCATTTCCATGCGCAGGAAAGCAAAATGCATGTCTTCCTTCGTGTACACAATCTTACTCCCGTTGTTTCCATACATTACCCACAACTCCTGGGCATCAAGACATAACCCACTGCCCCAAAACTAGCCTCCCAGTGAGATTCCAGGTTATTATACATTTTTAGTTTTGCTGATTCTTATACTTTTGAAAGTGGAGCTGTTGCATTTTGCCCGCTTTCTTCTTTCGATCACTTTTCAACATATTCAAGGTGTGAGGGTTTTCTCATCATGTGAATACAGTAAACAACTTTGTTCAACAGGGCATGCGTTGCTTGCTATGTTACTAACATTCCTTTTCAGTGTTAGCTACAGTTTTCATTTAGACAACAGACTTTGAGATTAAATATTGACCTGCTACAGAGAATATGCCTTATGAACTACTGCCATGTATACTTTCAAAACACATTTTTGTAGTTGTTAAATTATGTGTTTCTGCTATTCTATTTATAACTGGGGAAGAATCTAGGCCATAGAAGCATAGACCACTGTAGTAATTTTTAACTCAAATGGACTGCTTTTTAATCATGTCAAGACAAGTAGAACAGACTATCAACATGTTAGGAAAGATGGAACGAAGCAACCCTTGGAAGGCAGGGCCATAGCAACCACCAAGGTTTAAGGTGTCAATGTTACCAACAATATGACCCATTGTCTTGTGTATTCTGACTAACATGAACATAGTTATTTATTTAATCAATACACTTAATTGGTTATTCTACTAACAATTAAATAAATTCCATGCACTATTGGTTGCCACACCTACTGGAACTCATTTAATAACTTTTACACACCCTTGCCGATGCTATTGACCTTTTATTACTCTAAGATAGTGTTTTTTAACTGTTTGACTTCTGTGAACCCCAAATGAATCACTACTAGAAGCTGGGGGCACCAGCCTAAGCCATATCTATGATATGAACCTCACAGCAATGCACAAAAATACAGAAACAAATGTCCATCAGACAAGTACACAAAGATTGACATACTTAATTTATTTAACAAACTGAAACAATAATTTAAAAAAATTCAATATGAATATTGAAGCTTTTCAAAATTTCGTTTTATTTCTAAAAGACAAAGCAATAATTGCAAGTGGTCCATGTCATGTGTAATCCCCACAACCAGATATGTCTTTCTAGCCAATAGCACATTATACACTTGTGTTTGTAGATTTTTTTTTACCATTGTAAGTGCAGAAACAAATGTCCCAGTGGACATAGCGCTATTGGCAAAAAAGCTAGGACTTGCTGAAGGTGTCACACATGACAAGGGACCACCTGGACGCTGGGAGAAGGGAAAGGAAGAGAGAAGTAATGTAGAGAAGGTAGATAGAGTTCTGTGTTAGTGTAGTGAGTTTGCTGATGTCAAAACCTATGTGAGGCCACAGCATATTCATCATTCTTGTTGTTCTTAACATATTCTCATCATTACTGGCTGACATCTCAGTGCAGCAAGTACTCAATCCCTTCCATCCTGCAGAAGAGAACATCCATCACAAAGTAAATGCACTGTGTCTGCCTCTTCCCTCCTTCCTAGATCAGTCCAATCCTAACAGCCACACCCCCTCACCGCCTCAGCTTCTAGTTCCACATGAATGCTGATGAAATCTAGCTGCAATGAAAACCCCAAATGATTTGTTCTATGATTTGTTTAAATCAGTACATAAAAGTTCAAAATATGGATGTTCCTCGCTGGTTGAACATTCTTCAGAGTAGATCAGTGGCCATGTATTTTATTAATATAAAAAAGCAATATAGTGTGCATATGCCAATATCCTCCTCTTTGTAATGTTCATATTAATTCCTGGTAATCTTCATGACTCCTATTTTCCAGTCCTCATCCCAGTACTTGCTGCAAAAGTGACACCTGCCTCTTGATACAGCTCTTATTATTGAAGCACTTTTTTCCTTTCTTCTAAACTATACAAGTTCCACCCCGTCTCTTAAACATAAAGGGAGAAACTCCCATCAAACGTCCTGTTATAATTAAACCTCTTACCCCCGCAAAGAAGATCCCTGAGGGTAGAAGGGAATGTAAGTACTGGGGCGACAAATAAACAATCAGAGTAATGTAAATTAACTGTAAGTAATCTAGACTTTCTGTTCCCATCACCATTACTCATCAAATTCCTAACTTATTGCAGCGTTACACAAGTGTTATGCCTTCTTCGCATACTTTCTAGCAACCAAAGGCACAATCAGACACAGGAGACATGCAACAACAAAACGATATTTTTGAGACTAAGACTCCTAAGGCACACCATTAATTAATAACATCATTGTGCTTGATTCAACCCCTAAGCCTTATTCAATCTTTAATGTTTAACAAATGTGGAAGGAATTATTCAAGCAGTTGCTGCACAAATATCAGAAATGAAGGCCCCATCCCATTAAGCTGATTCTATGAATGGATCAAGCTTGGGATAGAACTTGGAAGATCTCGACCCACCTTACAATAGGCAATTGAAATGAAGTCCTTAATCAGTGACTCAACTTTGATATTGATGACTTATAACCGCGTGCCAAGATGCACTAACCTTGCAATCCAGATCCAGCAAGAGCGATGGGAGTTTTGACTCTTCTTTGAGCCCACAGCCAAACTCACGCTATTACAGTGCAGGTTAACAGTTGACCCTTGGAAAGGGGAAGGGGACAAGAGAAAGAATCAGAGACACTGGATGTCATCATTCTGCCTGGTTGCATAATCTATACTGCAGGAGGTGTGATATCTGAAAACAACAGACTTTCATTCGGGCTATACTGATAACTGTGGAAGTTATATTCTAATACTGTATTTGATATACCTGCTATATGTACTACTCTCTATTTTGAAAATGAAACTCAGTATTTGTTCTGAGCTGTAATGCAATGAAAGTTGATACAGAACCTACGAACCACATTCTGGATTACAAAGTATTGTTTCCTAAATAGAGCTACCTTCACTGTTATTCAATAACTTTCCGGGGTTCTACTGATATTCAATATACTTGGATGATGACTGTAATATGAAAGGTATTCATCAAAGTCATGTAGTTCACCTATTCTTTAAAATCAGATATTCATTATTATCACTATCTTCATATATACGTGTCTAATAATAACATTTATGAGTCACTTTGATGCCACTGATTTCTCTTAATAAAGCACTGCATTGATTGTCAAGTTCTTAATCAAAACGGAAACTGTCTAGTGAAAATAACATGGTGCAAGATAGAGTTTGTAATCCAAGTGAATCCAAATGGATGACTCCTTGTGGAATGAACAGTAAATCCTGGCTGCAGCAACTACACCTCACAATTGCCTAGCAAGGATGCTGTGGAACACGATGAACTTTAAGTATTTACCTCTGACCCTCGGTCTTCCCCAGCTGCTCCGCTGTGCTGTGCTCAGCCTCTGATCCCCACCCAGGTAGGGTTCGAGACCCGTTGCTGCGCCTGCCTTCTTTTTCCCCCTGTACTGCATTTGTTTTATTTCTCTCCTTGTGCTTGTGCCCATTGTTGAGTTGGTTTTCCCTGCTGTACTGCCTTTTTTCTTTCTCGTGCCGATCGTGCATGTGCCCATAGCTGTTTTGTTTTATTTCTCTCCTTGTGCTGTGCCCATTGTCGAGTTGTTTTATCTTTATTCCTGTTGACTCGCTTTTCGCCTTTTCCCTTCCGTTTTGTTTGTTTTCCCCCCGTTCCTGCCGACACCTCTGCACCCGTGACCCCTCCCCCGCTCCCGCCTCCCAGCTGCACGTCCCTCACCCTCCCCTACTTAATGCCGGCCGCTGCGCGGTCGCGCAGCGGACGCGCGCAGTGGGTGTGCTGCTGGCAAGCCAAAGGCGCACTTAAGGCAAGCCAGTCCGCGACCCGACCGCGGCCAGAGCCAGAAACCCTGGATCTACGACCTTCCACCACTACAACTCCGCCTCTCTCCATGCACTCAACCCCGGGAGAAACTACGACTGCCAAAGTGCTACACCTAACACCACCCACGGCCAGTTCTCCTGCTGACAATCCTTCATCATCGACAGCGCCCCCACGACCGCCGAACCATCGCCGAATGCCAGCGCCACCAAAGCCCTGAAATGCATCCTCCTCAACGTGCGCTCCCTACACAGACATGCCGTAGAGATCTGGGACCTGCTCGACACACTCTCGCCGACGTCGCTTTCTTCACAGAAACCTGGACCAACGCCACCTCCACCCCCGACATCACCACCGCCATCCCTGACGGATACAAGATCCAGAGAAAGGACCACCCACTCCGCCCAGGACGAGGACTCGCCATCGCACACAAGAGCTCCCTCTGACTCTCCACCTCCATCACGTGCGAGCCCCTCTCCAACACAGAGCACCTCCACTTCCAGATCCAAACCAGCCCCAGAACCACGCTGCGCGGGACCCTTGTCTACAGACCCCCCGGACCTCGCACCTCCTCCGCCACCACCATTGCCGACCTCGTCGCACCCCACGCCATCGCCTCCACGGCCTACATTCTCATCGGAGATCTGAACTTCCACCTCGACAACCACAGCGACCCTGACTCCACCACCCTCCTTGACAACCTCGCCAACCTCGGACTGAAGCAGCTCGTCACTACCCCCACCCACAGAGCCGGACACACCCTCAACCCCATCTTCGCAGGAGGGACAAACATCCACTTCAGCAACACCACGCAGCCCCTCTGGACAGGCCACCACTGCGTACACTTCACCTTCAACACCACCATCACACACAAACCCGCCCCGGGCCTGCCACGAAGGAACTGGAGTAAGATCACAGAGGAACACCTCAACACCACCCTCCTCCACGACCCCCCCGCCGCCACGACCGACACCAACTCCGCAGCCAAAGAACTACACCGCTGGATCGCCGGCTGCGCCGGCAAGCTCACACCCCTCCGCCACCCCGGCAAACAACGCCCCCTGAAGGCCGCCTGGTTCTCCACCGACCTCCAAGAAGCCAGGTGCTCCTCCAGACGCCTCGAGGAACTCTGGCGGAACAGGAAAACCACCGAAGACCAGAACATCTACAGGAACGCCATGAACGAATACCACCAGCGCATAAGAGCCACCAAGCGGACCTTCATCAAGAACAAAATCCACACCAATGCAAGTAATGCAAAAGAACTCTTCAACGTCATACAACAATTCACCAAACCCCCCAGCGTAACCACGGACGTCACTCCATCTCAGGACCTCTGCAACAAGCTCAGCTCCTACTTCCACCTGAAAATGAAGGCCCTCTACGACAACTTCAGCGAACAGACTCCGGACACCGCCACCCTCTCCACAACCGACAACCAGCCGACCATCACCACCTGGAAACCTGCCACCACTGAAGACACCACCACGACCATGAAGAACACCCACTCAGGAGCCCCCACGGACCCCTGCCCACCGCACATCTACCACAGATCTGCCGCTGCAATAGCACCCGAACTAAGCCGGACCATCAACTCCTCCCTCGAATCCGGCACCTTCCCCGACGACTGGAAGCGGGCAGAGGTCACGCCCCTCCTCAAGAAACCTTTGGCCGACCCAACGGACCTGAAAAACTACCGGCCCATCTCCCTCCTCCCCTTCCCACCCAAAGTCACCGAAAGATTCATCAACACCCAGCTGACCACCTTCATCGAAGAGAACTCCATCCTCGACTCCTCCCAGTCGGGATTCCGCAGCAACCGCAGCACCGAGACCGCCCTCCTTGCCGCCACCGATGACATCCGCATGCTACTCGACCAGGGCCACACTGCGGCCCTCATCCTACTAGACCTCTCCGCAGCATTCGACACCGTCTCACACCGCACCCTTGCAGCCAGACTACACGACGCCGGTATACGGGAAACCGCCCTCGACTGGATCCGCTCCTTTCTCTCCGGCAGAACCCAAAGGATCCGACTCCCTCCCTTCCTGTCCAAACCCACAGAGATCCACTGCGGAGTACCCCAAGGTTCCTCGCTCAGCCCCACGCTCTTCAACATTTACATGGCCCCCCTCGCAGCCATCGTCAGACAGCATGGGCTCAGCATTGTATCCTACGCTGACGACACCCAGCTCATCCTCTCTCTCACGAAGAACCCCGAAGACACCAAACTCAGCTTCCAAGAAGGAATGAAAGACGTTGCAGCCTGGATGAGCGACAGCTGCCTAAAGCTGAACTCGGAGAAGACAGAGGTCCTCGTTTTTGGACCCTCCCCCACTGTGTGGGATAACTCCTGGTGGCCCCCTGCCCTCGGAAACCCACCCACCCTGACGGACCACGCCCGGAACTTCAGCATCATTCTAGACTCCTCCCTCACCTTGACCCGCCAGATCAACGCCGTCGCCTCCACCTGCTTCAACACCCTCCGCAAGACCTTCAAGTGGATCCCCTCAGATTACAGAAAAACCGTCACCCACGCACTCATAACCAGCAGACTGGACTACGGCAACGCCCTCTACGCCGGAATCAACAAAGCCCTGCTACACAAGCTCCAAACCATCCTGAACACCGCAGCCAGACTCGTCCTCGGAACCCCACGACTCGAACACATGACTCAGCACCTACAAGACCTCCACTGGCTCCCCATTGAAAAGAGAGTAACCTTCAAACTACTCACCCACGCATACAAATGCCTCCACAACATCGGACCCAAATACCTCAACGAAAGAGTCTCCTTCCACGTAACCAAAAGGAACCTCCGCTCCGCCGACCTCGCCCTGGCAGAAACCCCACGCATCCGCAGAACCAGAGCAGGTGGAAGAGCCTTCTCCTACGTCGCAGCAAAGACCTAGAACGAGCTCCCAGTCAAATCAGACGCTCCACCACTCTGCACACCTTCAGGAAGAACCTCAAGACCTGGCTCTTCGACTGACCCGGAGCTGCACCTCCCCCTCCCAGCGCCTTGAGACCCTCACGGGTGAGTAGCGCGCTTTATAAACTCCTGATTGATTGATTGATTGATTGAAGCATTTAGGATGGTCACCACAATTGGCAAGCCTTGTGAGTTTTATGGCTCCATGCAACTCGTAGTCCTTCTTGCCTTGCCTTTATTCGGGTATTTAAGTTAGTGCGTCAATCTAACACGCAAGGTTTCTGTTCTTCAGACAGGCCCATGTGGGCTTCAGCTAATTGTACGCTGTTCACTTAAACCATATGTCACATACTTTCTCATTCCCTCTGCTCACCATGACCAAGTCTGTATTCCTGATGCTAAGATTATTGGTCAAAAGGGGCTTTTTAAATTCACTGTGAAGTTACATGCAGACGTTTTGTTGGGAATAAATAGAGACGTAGATTTTGGATCATAAAGAGTGAGAAGTGCACTTGAGTAACTAATATTTAAATATAGGGAAAGTAAAAAAGTAATCCTGGCTAAAGAATTGAGTTACCTTCCTCCCACAAATGCAGAGAATGCAGGTTTTCTAGTTTCAGGAACAAGGAGTTAATTGTGTCCTGTTTTCTTAGCATTCTGGCACTTGTAGTCCTTTATAGTAAAATACAATAGAACAGTAGTATTTTTAATGTGTTGTCTGCAGACCCCTGAGGGTATGTAATACTTATTTAGGGAGTCTGTGACAGTTCAGAAAATTAAATAGCTGTAGATTCATGAAATATATACACAAAAAAGCAAAATATAAAACTGAAAAATGTTAAAGACTCTGACCATTTGAAGAAAGTTAAAACTGGAGGCTAAAATTAGGTTGGTGTCCTTAGCTTGATTTGTGTGAGCAGAGCAAGTACAGCAAACATTAGAATGAACGACTGATTGTCACAATTGCAGCAGTGGTGTGCGCTGACAAAAAGAGGATGCTTTAGGAGCAAAAAAGACAAAGTGATATGCTAGACTCTAGAAATAAAACCACATTTTCAAAAGCTGCAACCTTCCCATTGAAATTAAAATTAAAATTTTTGTATATTGATTTGTGAGTTATAGAAAATATTTCATAATTGGCGTGTTTGTACGATGTATATCTGTTTCTGAAATTTGTTGTTGTGTTTTGGAGATTAAATCGTGAAGTCGCAAAGGCAGTGTCCCCGCCTTCTAATAGTCAACAGTCACTATGGCCTCTTTACCATGAACATTTTAAATCCCCCATTAATTCTGCTTCATGGAGATACTTCTAAAAATTCAAGGTGATAAAACAGTAATACAAGTGGGGTCCTTGGACCGACTGAGAACTGAGAAGTGAAGAATCACATGGGGAATCAGTAATTCTGGTCTTAATTCTCGAGTAAATACTAATTTCCCTAATATTCCACCTGGAGACTTCATCTGGCTTTAGCATATGGAGTCTCTGACACAAGATCCGCCAAGTTACTACTGAACTCATAATTCTGATGGTGCTGGTTACTCCTAAGACAGTCCCCTTCGGAATTAAAAGACACTCGGAATGTGATGCTAAGTGTGTCAGGATTGTGCTTTGTCTTTTCAAACTATGGGATAGGCCTACAAACCCGAGTTTGCTTTGCACAGTCTGTTGCAAACCAAGTGCCTGAAAGCCTTATGAGACAGTGCTCCTTCACAACTTTGTACAATGCAGGAAGTTCATGCACAGCTTTGTGCCAGTGTTAAAAAGCCATTTGGCCTGTGAGTATTACATAGCGCTCTCACGTTTTCTCATTACAGGCTAGAGTAATACGTACAATCCTGGTCTCCTATTTGCATTGTGTTACTTGTAGCCTTGCTTTTCCCATTTTAAATGCGGGATTACAACCATAGAAGCAAGAAATCAGCAAATACTAAGTAATAACCTTGCTTAACCCATCACAACTGACATGGTACAGCTAGAGAACTCTATTCAGGAGCGGGTGTGATTAATGAATCACATTTTCTTTTACTTTGTTATATATAGCTCATTCAAATGCAAGTCGATAGGCAAATAAACTTCTTTCTCTTTCTTCTGCAAAATATTCTTACTGGGTGAAAGAGGGGCACATACCACGGAGAAAGAATTGGTTTGGAAAAAGTTGCTTTTATTGAAAACACGTGCGCATCACATAATAACCTTAGGTCTTGCCTTTACAAAACTAAACCTAGCTATACACAAAATTCCTACCATTACTATTCCCCCACCCCTAAAGTACCAACCCCGCTTTTACCTCTTTATCCTACAACTTCCTAAATCCTACCCTGCTATTGATATTTAAACTTTTCTTCTCCTACCGCTTAACCTAACATCTACTACTGATCTAACTATCGACAGTACTACAACATAACATTCAATTTCCTTGTTTAATCCATGTTTAACTTTTGTTTGACACCCCCCAATTGTCCTACTCACTTTTGGCAACAACAATAGCCTTGCTCTAGAATCATGTCAACTTGATGGACCACTGCCACTCAGAAAAGCCCCCTGGATTTGCTGACCCCCAATATACGATCCCTCGCTCATCTTCACACATTCAAAACCGTATCCAGGGCCAACCGCATCTGCAAAAGGTACAGTTCCACCCCGTAGTGAGACAAAGGCACCCCATCCCCGTGAAAAAAACTCTACTGCATCGTACCACGACTCTGGGTACTCCACTCTACCGAAACCTTCCTCCCTACAAAAGGCACGCATCTCCTTGTTGATTTTCCTCCTGGCCCTGTCAATGGCCGCGGTCCTCCTTGCAGCCCTCCATTCCCTTCACTGGACAAAATACGTCCAAATCACTTGGCACCCTGACCACTTGCACTTAATTTCCCTCAGATCCCTCTTCATCTCTTTGGGCAATGTCAACCTCTTGCACACCACTATGTCATTTTCACCAAGGTAAAGCAAGAAAACATTTGGGCATTTCTGCCATTTCATCAAACCTTTCAGACATGTTAACAGTTCCTTTCATCTCATCCCCCCACCATGTAAAAAAAAATATATGCAGTCCATCATAAAGCCCCAAATTCGCTCCATGACCTCTCTCTGCTTTCTGCCTCTCTGCCTTCTTGACAAACGAGTGCCCCACAATCCTGATAGACAGGTCTACTGCCTCCGGGCCTGCCATGGCACCTGAAAAATAAAACAAGTAATAGATGCAGAAAACAGAGCATTGTACGTTCAACAGCCCCCCCCCCCCTTTGGCACGCACATATCCGTGATAGCAATCAGAGGACCACCTCCCCAAACTCATAATCTGCTCCCTGCCCCAGCCCAACTTGTCGCCTCAGTGGCCCCCCCCAATCCGGAAGGAGTGGGCCCGAAAGACCCCGGGTCTTCCCCCATATGAGCCAGGGCCTTGCGCAATATGGCCAGCAGCTGAAAAGATGTCACTCTTTCCCCGCCAAGGTGGCAGAAAATGTCCCCTCTCGCCTCGCCCAAGGTCCCCCGCAAGCACTCCCCCACAGGACGGATCATAAACCGGGCACCGGAAAACTCTGAAGCACCACTGTCTTGCCCTGTGATCTCTGATCAGGTTTGGTCCTGAGTAGGCACAGCTCCACCTGTCCGGAAAGACTTGACACCTCTTCCGACCGAAACCCATGTGCAACTCAGCCCCCAGCAATTCCGATACCCGAAAAGCCCCAAAAAATATCCACAACATCAACATGGAGAACAAAATGACCTCATCTGCCCTGCTGCAGATGGCAGGCGAGAATTCCAGAACTTTCCCAAACAACCCCCTTATTAACAGTCTCCTTCCCCCACTGCCCCTTTCCCAACATTCCAGAATCCTCTGGCCCAATTCCCACGCAGATGGCATGTAACCCCAGCACATATTGCCCATGAAAGTGATCCCTGCCAATTTCCCTGTGATCGTGACCCATGTTAGCCCTCTCTTAATCAAGTTCAGTATGAATTGGACCACATCTTCTTCCCTGTGCCAGTCTGCTGGTCTCCGCAAAGCCCTAAAATGGATAAATTCCTCCCACGCTTGTGCGTAAGAACACCTGGTAGACTACGCCAAAGACCTACCACCAACTAGAGCATCTTTTTTTCCCTTTCTTCCACAAGTTAGGCGGCATCAGCGTCTTGAACCTGTCCGCTTCCATGGCCAGCTCATGAAATCTTTCCCAATGCGAACGAGACAAAGCATCCACAATGTCATTGTTCACGCCTGGCACATGTCTCGCCTTAAAAACGACATCATGCTTCAGGGAGCCTAAGACGAACACCCGCAGTAGCTTACGGACCTGTACATCTCTTACAGAATGCCTATTGACAATGAAAACCACAGCCATATTGTCAACCAGAAACAAGACCTTGTGGTGCACCAGCTCCTGGCCCCACAGCATCATAGCCTATGACCAGGGGAAAGAATTCATGAAAATTAATGCTCCACCCACTGTGCTTTCAATTGTCTGGCCATTCCTCCGCGTGCCACCTACCTTGCCAGTACAACCCAAAGCCCAGACCACCTGCCGCGTCCAAATAAATATTCACCTCCCACACCCTTTCCTGTGGGACCCCAATTGGGATACAGTTGAAGTCATCCAGGAACCTGCACCACATGTGCAGATCCTTTTTCGCACCTGCTGAAAGACGCACGTGGTGATGGAGTTGTGACAAACCTGCTAGGGATAAGCTGAGCCTCCTGCAAAATGCCCTGCCCACCCTGACTACTCCGCAAGTAAAGTTCAGGTGTCCGAGAAAGACCTGTATCTCTCTCCCTGTCACTTTGTCTCTGTCCAGCATAGAGTTCAGAAAAAGCAGCAGATGTATTTTTCATCCACGGGTAGTTGTGTTTCCATTACCTTGGAATCCAATTCAATAACCAGAAAAGACAGGGCTGTGGTGGGCCCGATTGTTTTTTCCAGTGCAAGGGAATGCCCAGGTAACCCATGAGCTCCTGGAAATGTATCAACTGGAGCTGGCAGTCTGTTGAACAGGGGTTGGCTCACGAAAACAAAATTATCCAAGTAGTGCATCAATGAGCACTGACCTGTGTGCCGTGTGAAAACCCATTGAAGGAAAGAGCTGAAGTGTTCGAAAAAGGCGTGTGAAATTGAGCACCCCATGGGCAGCGTCTTGTCCACATACCACTGCCCTTCGAACTGCATCCCCAGTAGTTCAAGAGCCTCTTGGTGTATGGGCACACGCATTCATTCTACCATCGCCATGGCCATGACCACCAAAGAAAATGACACAGAGGCTGCCTCCTCTGCAATGAAGTCATTCACAGATTGACCCTCTGGCCATGACAAGTGTTTTATAAGCCTACACTGACCCTTTTCTTTTTTGGGTACCACCCCTATTGGTGACAGAATCAAGTTCTGCATGGGCCAAGCATCGAAAGGACCCACCATTCTTCCTTTTTTGGATCTCCTTCTGCATTTTAGTGGCTACCACCTGTCTATGGGATTTAGCTGATTTTAAATTCTCCCCCCACCTATGCGTCTTCAGGCCCTCATACCCCGGCCTGCACCCTCAGTGAAATCCTTCGCTCAACACCTGTGCGTGTGCCTTGTCAGGGTAAAAATCCAGCTAAAATTCCAGCCGCCCCAAGTCAATTTGTGTACGACCCCTTTCCCATTGCCCCCAGGAAGCCCCAACCTCCCTAGAACCCTCCTTGTGGATTGTGGATTGCGCCAAAGTTCCCCTGTTGTGAATTTCACTGACCCCCCTTGCTGCACTTGTCCACTCTCTCCAGGCTCTTAACATTGCATGAGGGCGTGCCTCCCTGAGCATTTGGAACATTTGCTCCTGGGTGCAAAGTCCTTTATTAAAATCCCATCACATCCCAAGGATGCCTCCCTGACTCTTGTTTGCTGGACCCACCCCCCCTCTAGTGGGATGGCCCTGAAAGGGCCGATATACAAAAGGAAGGCCATTGGCCATGAAAATGGTCTTCCCAAATTTGGCTGTCCCCATAGTCTGTTGCCAGAGATCATTGTCACTTTAGCCCCACTTGGCATCTGAGTCCCATGGCAGCTGAACGCAAAATTAATCATCGTATTGCGCCCATGTGTACTCCCCGTACATGATCTGGGCCCTCCTGATCACGTCCATATACCTGAAAAGGGACACGGACCTCTCAGGGTATTTTTCCCAGTATACACTTGCTAAAATCAGAAAAGCGGCCATCCTGTTCTCAATAGTCATAGGCACTCTTGGCCTTTTTGACAGCTCATACTTCTCTTCCTTAGACCCTTCTTTAGCCTTGAGTTCTCTATGTTGAAGGTTAAACATTTCCGCATACTCCCCTTTCCAGATTTTTTCTGATGGGCGCCAAGGGGTTTTGTCACCCCAATATATGGCAATTTCTTGATTTTTAGCTCCTTACTCTCCCAGGCTCTACTGTCTTTGTCCCCCTTTTCCCCTACTCCTTACTCCCTTTCACCTGTCCCAGCTGATTCCGTCGGTACCCCACTAGCAACCGACATGGCCCCAGTCACCCCCTTCTTCCCAGTCATGTCTGTTATGTTGTCCCCCACATGTTCTGGCCCATCAGTGCCTGACATACAAACCTCTTTTCAACCACAGCTCCCTGCTGCCCTGAGCCCCAACCGCATCTACCCCCATAGACCTCATTACCATGCTGCTACCGCAGTGCTTGTTAACCTCAAATGGCGTCAAGGTCGGCCTCCTTTCCGGATCCAGCCACCTAACCAGTCTTGAAGGTCCGCCTTGACCATCTTCCGTTGCTCGCTTCCTTTGAGCGGTGGGCGTTTCCTGCAAAATACTAGGAACAACCACATTATCCCCCTGCTTGTGCCGCAAGCCCTGCTGTGCCACCACCTGTGCTCCTCCCTTTGATCATCCACAATTTCACCTTCCTCAATGCTGCCCTCATCATATTACCGCTGCGTATCTTTGCCCAGCAACAGCAACACCTGCATGCCATCACCTTGGCCTTCCTCCTGCCATGCTTCATCACTCATGCGCCTGCAATCAATGGTCTGCCAGGGGGCCGTAGTGTGCCCTCCTGGTTGTTCTTCAGTGTCCTGTGTCTCTCCGTGCTCATGCACACCGGGGGCCGTACCGCCCATTCTGATGCACTGTCAAGCACACTCCAGACCTTCTAGTGGCAGCGTCGCAAAGGTCCCACCTCATCGTCTGGCTGGCCGCCCAGTGGCCTGCCATCACGTCACCTTGGGGAAATCAAGTCGTACTTAGCTCTCCCGAGTCCGCCTGTTTGTGTGATCGTCGTTCCTGTAAAGAAAATGGGAGGGCCAGTGTGCTGGGTTTAGTCTCCCGGGCCCCATGGCCAAATCAATCTCCGAAACCTACAACTACTGTCCCCACCCGCCTGGACCTCTTGTTCCCCACCCAGCCCCTACACAAGGCCACTGAGAGACCTAGCAGGTGCCAGACGCCGTGTCTGCTATCTGCCCCCCTGCAAATCCCGCTGCTGTATGGCCCCCCCGGCAGTGCCGGCTCTACACCTCTACCTAGTGTACACCTTCAAGGATGCCCTTAACCTGTCCCCGATGACGCCGGGGCCCGGGAACCTCCCTACCACTATGGGGTCTGACCTCCCTTCCCCATCCTCCCCGTCACTCCTCTCCAGCGTGGCTGTGATCAGGGACGAAACCAGGCCCCTGGCGGAACCCAAAAGGTTTTCCCCCTTATCCCCTACCAGCCCCGGCTGCTGCACTGTGGCGTGGGTTAAAGGGGGGGGCGACCCCAACCATCCTCCTCAGACCATAAGGCCCACATACGCATGGGGGACCCAGTCCAACCAACCACCCCTGGCCTGACCATATGGGTTCTTTCCAAAGTGGCTTTGCATGGCCTCATAAATATGATTTCAATGTTTGCCCCGGCCGAGCGTTACAAAAAGTGTTGCTACAGCAGCACCAGGGGGATATAAATATGCCCCCCAGTGTCTTTGTACGCACTGTTTTGTTTTTACTGTATAATAAACAGTAGAGAGTTGCTTATAGTTGGTCACAGTTCATGGCCATTTATAACGTATCAACTTCTGCACACACTTCCACAGCATCGACAGGTGATGTGCACGACGAAGTTCAAAGAGTCAAACTAATGACAGACTAACTAAGTAATAACAAACAAATGGCACGCACGGTCGTAGACAGCGTGAAGCTCCTGTGTACTACCAAGCATAATCAAGTACATTTGTTTCATGAGATGTTGTGTATAGTGCATAGAAACTTATCGGTCTATACATCCTTAAGGCTGTGTGGGTGCAGTATTTCTGGCATAAATTCTTTCCAACCAACGAGATCATCTGATAGCTTTTCATCACTTCTGAAGTGATCATTAGTCAACATCTCCCAACCATCCTTTCAAAACGGGAAGTTCTGACCTCAACCTTCTGAAGTAGTCCTGTGCTGCGCTAGCACCACTTTTAGAAAGACAGCCGCCTTTATCATTAGTTTCAAAAGGGTATGAGCAAGACAGGCCTTGTATGGCTTCTCAATGGACAGGTTTGTATTTGATGCAAATCTGTTTATTAAGCGTTCGCAGAATTAGGCTTATCTAGCACATTCCTGGTCTGTTATTGTCCATCATCTGCAACAATACAAAGGTTACATAAGAGGTGTACAACACATGGAACTGGGAGAGGCAGGCCAGATACTCCTACTTGCCTTGACTAGTCTTGCACAGCGGTTCTTAACTTTTTGTGGACCCCGAGTGACTCATGGAAGCCGGGATCTCATCTAAGGAATTTTTAAGACTTGAACCTAAAACCAATATACAAATGTACACAAACAAGTATATTTTAAGACAAATACACAAATCATGCAATATTTAATTTAATTCACAATCCGAAAAATATACAAAAATCAAAACTGTAAATTTTATGGAAAGGTTTGAGCTTTTATTTCTAAAAGAGAAAGCACAATGCTAGATTTCAGCAAATAATGTTGTCTTTTATGCTCCTAATTCATGCTCTCTTTTTTTTTCCCATATCAATGTTTCAATTGAGGCCACCAATTACCCATACTAGACTTTGTTAGCTGTACTTGCTGTGCTCCCGCATATCAAGATAAGAATACCAAACTAACTTTTAACCTCCAAATTCAAATTTCTTCACATTTACAAAGCATTTAAAAAATTTCGATTTTGCTTACAGATATATATCTGCTAATATTATATAACTTTTTAAACAGTGGCAGACCCCTAGGTAGGAGATACGGACCTCCAGGTTCCAGGTTAAGAACCACTGGTCTAGCATATGGGAGATATTGAATACCTACAACATTAGATATACAACTCCAAATACTTGCTGCGCCTCCTGAAATGCTATTAAATTGGAATTTATAACTAAATTCCAGTAAGATCAAGGATACCCTGATGCTAATGTGTGAAGTCTGTCAGTGGCCACTTTCTTTAATTGTAAAAGACCCCAAAAAGGGACAGTTGGTGCATAAAGAGCCTGGAAAGATAACCACATATTCCCATAGAGTTATGCTAGCTGGATATGGAAACACCAGTTTGCGCAGATTATGTCCCATGTACAGGCTCTCCAAGTCTGAGTCCAGTCGTGCTCCGTCAGTAACCATGCACCCGAGATCCTACAGCAATTAATAACAATAATAATTCTCCATGTCTCGCAATTACAGGCCTTCGTCTCTGCTTTTCAGTTTTACCAGGAGCGGCCCGTTCAGGTATGAGCGGTGAGGCAGGGTGGGAGGGAGTCGACAGACGACAACGAGGGAAAATGAAACAAAATAAAAAGAAACCCACTTACCTTGCACTCGCCGCATCGCCGACTCGGCAATGCGGCGACCTCAAGGTAAGTGGTTTTCTTTTTTTTTTACATTTAATTTTCCCTCGTCGTCGACTGTCGACTCCCAACTCCCCATCCCGCCTCACCGTTCTTACCTGTGCGGACCGCTCCTGAGTTTTACTGTTTCCAGCTTTATCGTTCTTCTCTTTGGGCCCCAAGCCAAGCATCTCAACACGCCATCCACTGTGCACCATGTCAATGTACACATGCATCTTTGAAAAATCTCTGATCATCTTGGCAATGCAATAATCTCAGTCAGGGCGATTCAGCTCTTTAATGACAAGAGTCGAGTTATACAGAATTCAAGTAATTTTACCGTGTGCATTTTTAAGAGTGACCATACCTAGGTTTAAGATATTTGTGGGGGTTTTTCTTTGTGTTTTTCTTTTTCAATAAAAACTTTCCCCACTCAAACGCCCCACCGTCCTACACTCACCCTATGATTTGTGCACACTGAGGTGCACTTTCTAAAACTTTTAGGTGCATGCTAGATGCGAAGATTAGTATAAAAATGTATTCCAAAATGTTGGTGAATGCAGGAACAGTAAAGACTGTGCGGATGACAGGTGTTTAATGTGTATGCATAAGTGTGAATACTACACACAATTAGATCACAGGTATTAATACATATTTGATGCTTTGTGAATGACACCTCATTTTAAGTTACAATTTTCTATGCATGTTATACATACGGCTGAAAAACTTTTAGCAAATCATAGCATATGTTTAATAATCACATTTCGTAGGCGTAGGTCAGATTTTGGACTGGAAATAAAAGTTTGTGGATCCAATCCTAAGAGTGTAAGTGCATAAAAAACTCTAGAAAGTAAAGATCCCCTTTTTTCTTGCTCTCAGACCACTTTTTTTGTTTTATAAAAGCAGTCATGAGTGAACACAGCACTGGTAGAGCACAAATGTTTAGCAGCATACGTTTGCACTATTTAAATTGTGAATATGTGCTTTTGATGAAAAACAGATGCACACAAGGTATTTCCCCTCAAAATCAACCTCTTGGTTTGCACTAAGATACTCCTGGATGAGGTCTGCAAAAGCAGGTTTTTGAGTGTAAGTCCACATATTAGGCTAATGCTTTCAGCGGAGTCTGGAGATGCTAAAAGATACTATAAGAGTGTTAAATCCCAGTATAGTGCAGCACACCCATCTCCTAGTCCTTGGTATTTCTGACATGACCGGTATTCTAGGATTCATTTCATCATCCTGGATATTTTCAATTGCTTCATAGTGAAAAACTCGGTCTAATCGTCTTGATGTTAACACCGCTCAATCTTACTCGTGTTATTGTAACACCACTGCGATGAAGAAGTCCAACTCAGATCCCTCAGTCTGAGGAAATGTCTAGAAAACTGGGTAAACTTGCTTTTGAACTACCTCTAAGACCACAAATTCCCTGTTGACCAGTTGCCGGCATCTAGCCCCAGCAGATGAACACACATCTTGTGAGAATCACCAACAGATAGTGCTTAATTTGTAAAAAAAAATATATAAATACTGGGGCTTAACCCCTTCCCTGCTCATGACGAGCTCAGCTCGTCATGCTGCGCGGGAGGGCTGTGCGCATGACGAGCTGAGCTCGTCACGACCACGCCCGCGATTGGAATCTCCAGCACCTGGCTGGAATTCCGCTCGCAGCAAAGGCGTTAATGCACCCACTGTCATTTTACAGCCATAAGATTGCAATGTCTGGCAAAGTTCCATGTTTCCATTTGAGCAGAGGAGAAGAGAAACATTATAATTTCTGAAACACAAGTGATTCAATATTTTAATCAATTTTCTCTATCACAATCTATTTTACGTGCTTAGCATACATAGGGACTGGGGCACAACTTTTTCAATCCTTTGCTAATGATTGTTTTGAGGTGTATTATTCCAATTAAAGTGAAAGAAGACAACACATTCCAAAATACAATTAATGGCTTCTAATACACAAACTCTGCAGTTGTACTCAGAGGATCTTTTCTGCCAAATTCGCTCAGCAAAGGCTAAATCCAATGTTTACCCATTCGTGCATAGAATGGGCAAACAAAGAAAAGGCCCTACTGTGTTCTGTTTACTGTGGCACGCACACTGTGCCTGGCCAGCCCTCTGCGCTCTGGCTAACGTGACCTGAATAAATTAGAGGGCTTCGAAGAGCTTCCAAGGAAGCCTTCTCTATCACGGGAAGTAGGTCTCACCACGCGACTGTTAGCGGGCTGCGCGGGAATAGAGAATATTGAGGCCACCAGCTTGGACAGCCTTGCTGCAGTGAGACATGCTTGGCTTTATTAAGTTAATATCAGATCCAGGGAGGCAGGTCGACTCATTTTGCCTTTCCTTGATGTGTAATAACATCACTGCATGCCATTCATGATAAATTACCTTGGATGTTTAGCCAAATGCAATTATTCCCTTAGCCACATCGAAGTTTAAGTCAGTATGTAAATAGTATGATTTAAATTGTAGTTTCAGATTATCTATTCATTGAGCTGAATTTTGTTGACAAGTGGTTTGAGTGCCAGCAGAAGCTCCTTAGTGAAGTAGCCCCTTAGTTTGCGGGATTTCCATAGCCTGTCTCAAAAAACGATCTTGTAATTTATATAGTAATAATAATAACGTGGAAAAACCGGCCCTTTAGTAGTATCTTGTGGACTTTGAAGCAGGCATCTTGCAAGTAGCGGGCAAAAGAGCGCAGAGCGCAGCAGGGTCGAGTCTCACGCAGTAGTTATTTACGGTAAAAAAAAGTCCGGAAATGCTAGAGCGGAAATGTAATGTGGGCTTATGGCTAACATCATGATCTTGGAACGAAACCATCCGGATTTCAGCACAGCCGAAAATTGGGATTCTTTATCAATAACATTATCTTCCTTTGCCTGAAATTAAAACTAATGTACACGTGGGGAAAATAACTCTACCTGGTGCTTTCTAAAATGTTCGTCCTGCTATTAGGGTGACCAACTGGCATGGGTGCAAATTCAGGACGGTGATTGTAAAAATTCAGGACAAAGGGTCAAAATTCATGACAAAAATTCAGGACAGGAGTTTAAAATGCAGGACAAAACATAGGGACAAAAGGTAAGTTTTACAGACGCATCAGAGGAGGTCGCACATTAGTATATAAGTAAGTAAATAGACAACCACTTAAGTACAAGTCAAAATAAGTTTATATTATGCTGAGACCATTGTGCACTTCACAGTTTTTCAGTATTCGCGCAGCTTTGAGCAACTGTGCAGGTCTTTTTGTGGTATTTCATATGATAATAATCTATGTATATGGTTACTGCATTTGGTTGTCCAGTCTGATATTTTGTTTACAATTCATGGTCCTGAGCAGGCATGTTTGGTGAGAGAAATGGTTGGGAAGATCTGCTCGGATAAACATTGTGTGATGTAAAGCGGCATGCATAGGATGCAGCTAATTGGGACCTGCAGTGCTGGACTAGAGTTCAGTCCTCCGAGTGACCAGCTGTATGTGTCAGATCGCTTCAAGCATTCCATTTCTGTTCAGCTGGTGATGACTGTACAGGGGCTGGTATAGTATTGAGTGATGGATAAGACCCATAGCGGAGAGGTCTTGTATAAGGGTAAGAGCATTAAGCAGGAAAAGGGAGTTATTAACCAGACTGCATGAGCTATAATTGGCTGCACACTGCTGAGTGTAATAGTAGTATTGTGGGTCAGAGCGGTTAGATAGGTGTTGACATTGCTATATCATGCCCTGGCTAGCCATATATCAGCCCTCCTTATTTTAGCTGTATATTGGAAATAATATACTGATTGGGCCATTTCATTTCTGTGAGCTTTAAACTGCAGATTCTCATTGATGCTCAGAAGTGTGCAACAGACTAGAAACTGTATACGCTGTTGAGGCATTATTGTAGGTCAGAAGGAGGCACTATCTTTTACATACAGAACATTTGCTATTGAAATGGAAGCAAAATGCCATCATTCGGTTTAACTGATAAATCTATATAGCGCACAAATACTAATGTGTGGAAATGTGGTTTCAGCAAATATGTATCATTTGAACATCACCAAGTAAAGTGTCTTGATTGTTTTGATCCTATTAAAACTGTTTCCAGCACACTTCTGAATTATAAACAAGTGGTCCATTTGTCATTTCCTAACTGCTGATATGTTTTGAAACATTTGCACAGTTTATTTTCAGATATTTAAAAGTTGTTGTGTGTTACAAACAAACTGACAGCTCACAGCCTTTGTTCTCGCACCCCCAAGAAAATTTGGGAAAACATAGTTCATTCTACAACACATTTGTCATTATATATCAATTGTATTAGCTTCTAAAGCATAGTAAATAATGACTTTACTGTGCACCAGGATATGGCAATCTTTGATGGGGCTCTTCAATGATTCCCTCAATATCACCAACAGTGCCTCTCATTTCTCCACAGCCTCTCTCTCGCCTGTGTTTCATTTGTTTTATAGCCCGTCTCGTACCAGTATAAGATGTCGGA
Source organism: Calotriton arnoldi (assembly GCA_963921515.1). Taxonomy (NCBI): domain Eukaryota; kingdom Metazoa; phylum Chordata; class Amphibia; order Caudata; family Salamandridae; genus Calotriton; species Calotriton arnoldi. The sequence continues at coordinate 2,599,275 of CAWUFW010001018.1, read as the reverse complement.
GCACTTTACATCACACACATTCCGAGACAATGAATCATACATGTGTAAATCAGTGTATAGAACATGTTACATAAGGCAAAGGGCACTACAAGGTGTAGGATGCACATGTCACCTATACTGGTAGGCATTTTGAAGTGTGCTTGGTCTGAAGAAGCACAAACTCAGGATTCAGAACTTAACACCGTGGTTAGAGTTAACTTTAATGATAAGATTTTATTCCTACCCTAACAAACCTTTTTTAGCAACATCAGGTTAATGAAAGACTGGGAAGAAAACATAACTTTGTAACCTGTACCATGAAGCTTGCGTGCAACTCTTTGATGGCAGTTCATAGCTCACTGCTAGATTAAGTAGGTAATTTATGAAATGCGCAGTAAGAAAAGAATCTTAGTGACAAAAGTAGTAACCCACTGAGATCTGCACATAAAATACTATTCTTTGATATGCTTAGTACACATTCTTTGCAGCAGGCATATTAACCCTCTATGCTACCTTAGATGATTCAAAACTCCCATCTCGCTCCTGCAGGTACATTAGTCACCAGACACTGGTGAACCACACCTGAATATAATTGAGGCTGCTTTTATTGTTGCCTGAAAACTGGTGGATATACAAGGAACTTTGCAGTGCCAGCCCCCAGTAACAAAACTGCCCCCCCCCCCACCTTTCCAGCCTTCCAGGGAAACGCATGATGCCTGGTCCAGCCAGTCCGGCCTTGCTACCACCCTCCAATGGTGCCCCTCATCTTCACATAGACCCTCTCTCATGTGTATTTAATTTCTTTTATAGTGCTACTCATCCCAATTATGTAGGGCAGGGTGTCGGAGTGCGTTACATCACATATTATATACAGACAATGACTCATATAAATGTAAAAGTCAATGTATATGAAATGTTGCTTAAGATAATGGGGGTTACAAGGTGTAATCATACTTTTTATCCATCATTCAGTCTTTCACCATTCATTCTGTCCTTCCATCTGTGTGCCCATCCATGTCCATATTCAACCATTTACAAACCTATCCATCATGTATCCTTCCATCCACCATTTCACTCATCCATCCCTCCATCCACCCTTTTACTCATCCATCCATTATCCATCAATCCACCCTTTCACCCTATCCATCCGTACACTCACCCATCCACTCTTTCACCCATCCATCCATTCACTCATCCATCCAGCCATTTATCCATCCAGCTATCCTTTCACTTACTCATTAATCCACCCAGTCAATCATCCTTCCACCCATTCACCTGTTCAGTCATCCATCCACCCATCCTACATTTCTCTCTCCATCCCCCTTTCACTTAGCAATCCATCCTTCCATCCACCCACCCATCCATCTACTTATCCACTCATGAATCCATTCATTGACCCTATCACCCATCCATCCTTTCACTCATCCATCCATCCTTTCTCTCATCCATCCACCCTTTCACTCCTTCACTCATCTATCCATCCTTTTGTCCATCTGCCCGCCCTTTCACTCACTCATCCAGCCTTACATCCACCCTTTCACTCATCCGTCCATCCATTCACCCTTTCACTTATCAATTCATCAATCCATCCATCATTTCACTCATCCATCCACCCATTCACTCGCCCATCTTCCACCCTTCCACTCATCCATCCACCCTTTCACTCATCCATCCATCCTTTTACCCATCCATCTGCCCTTCCACCCATACATCCATCTATTGACCTTTTCTCTCATCCATCCTTCCACTAACTCATCCATCCATCCTTTCTCTCACGATCCATCCATCCTTTCATTCATCCATTCACCCTTTCACTAATCCATCCAGCCATCCACCCATCCCTTCACTTACTTACTCACTCACCTTTTCACATTAATTATGAGCTGAGCCTTTGTCTGCAGAGTTGCAGACAGAAGAGACCCATCAAGAACTCCACCCTCGGTGTAGTTCCTAAAGCAAGCAGTGGGGTGGGGGAGGGTTCACTATGCACCTGCACATACGCAATCTGAAAAAGTGGAAGGCATGAGTCATGCATGATGCACAGTGCCCGGATGTGAGGCGACTGTGACATGGTGTTGGTTCCAGAGCTTTAAGTGGGATGAAAAAACTAAGGGGGTCTCTCCAAAGAGGGTGTTCGATGTAATTAAGAGCGTGGCTTAAAACACCTAAGCTAAAAATCTGTGCTTAGTATAATGTGCCGCCCGACTGGTATTTTTATTGTTTCTGTCATTGCATCCAGATATATAATACAACAAGTAACATTACACCTAGAACAAGTAACGTTACACCTACAAGCCAGAACTATTAGCTTTGTCAATGGTTGTTAGTTGCATAAAATAAAAAAGCAGCAACCATGGCTTCCTTGTATATAATATTGAAAATGCGTCAGTTCTAAAATGATGAGACTGAAAGAACTATAATCCTTTACTTTTAACTTCTTTCACCGCCTTCCTTTGATGAACTGGATTCTCACATAGCAGCAGCATGGGCGTTTTTGCACTTCCATGTGACAGAATGCCCTGCCCTAGACCGAGGCTGGAGGAGGCCACCACATGCTGTATCAGCCCCGTCTGACCCATTGTCATTCTGTATGTGGCAATCAGCTTGCATACAGAATGACAATGGGCGGGGTACGGCTGCTCTTGTGCTCAGAGGAGTGCAAGGCGGCCCCATCAGGGATTTGAGGCCTCTTGCAGAGAAACAACTCTGCTCCTTGAAAGGCCCAAAATTACGGACAAAAGGCGTCCGTAAAAGGGATCCTCACGGACAACGGACGTGAGGTCCAAATTACGGATGGTCCTTGAAATTTACGGACGGTTGGTCACCCTACCTGCTATGTTCACTCACCACCTTGGGATCTTGGTTTCTGTAAGCTGCCCTTAACTTGACATTCTGCACATACAGAACGCATCAGATTTGAGATTGACTATTACATGAAAACTATTTTTGTGAAGTACGTTGTTGTTTGTTTGGACATGGTTCATGCTACTTTCACTGCCTTAGATAACAATGAAATTGCGGCAGTAAAATCCCACTCAACCAAGACATGAGCACCATTTTATCAGAAACGTGTTCACAAAAGAGCCTGAATTATCTCTCAGTTAAGAGCTGTGAATATTTTGGAGATGCACGCAGTTTGAACCAAAATATCAGTTTGCCATTTTCAATATATCACTTAGTCACCAAAAATTTGTAAACTGTCTTCTAAAAATACACTAGTTGCTCCAAAATAAAAATTTTGGTTTTTAGTATTTAACTAATTTGACACTCCTACATGAGCTGCCAGTCATGACGTTCTACCTGGCCTTATAGCAGCCGCGGCCCGTGCAGGTAAGAGCGGTGGGTTGGTGGGGGATTCGACAGTTGACCACGAGGAAAGATTAAATAAATAATTAATTTTCCTTCGTCGTCGTCTGTCGAAATCCCCCCTCCACCTGGCCCCACCGCTCTTACCTGCACGGGCCGCGGCTGCCATGTAGGTAGTTACATCTGTCTGTCTTGGCAATGGCGCATGTAAGATGTTTTTTTTCTATCTGGGATCCCGCAAGTTTGTGACTGGTTGGTGTGGAGGTGTAGTTAGTCAGTGCGTTAGGTTAAGAGCACCGTTGTTGTCATCTGAAGCGATGGGAGGTGGATCTTACTCCATTTCTGAAGCCTCATTTGCATTGGACCTATGCGGTGGTGGAGAACATGATGCATGTGGTTCTGCGGGGAATCTATTGACTCCAGCAATTAAATATGTATTTTCATGAGGTGCAGGAGGTGCAACTCTCTTTCTCTTTTTTAAAGCATTTGCTTTTGCTGAACTTTGCTGACTGTTTTCCATATTCAGAGTTTAGAACTCTTCATGTCACTTAAGACCTTATGCCAGCCTTATATTTATTCATTCATAAACTTCCATTTGATAGTTTTATGTCTTGCTTTAATGGTCCTCTTCTGGCTCTAATATTCTCTCTGTTCTTTGTCTGGTATACTTTGCAAGTATTACTGTATTTATTGTAACATCTCATTTCTTTGTGAAGTGCTTTGAAATAAAAGAGTTTAGAAATGAACATGCTCATCATATGCCAGACAGTGGCATTGTGTGCTTATTTATTGTATCAAACATCATTCGTTTTCAACATTTGTTCTGGTATGTCAGCCAATGTAATCATGTGCCCCAGTATCTCATTATATGTCAGACAATGGCATCATGAGCTCAAGTACCATATCATATAACATACATAGCTATCATGCTCTTAAGTGCCACATTATATGCCAGTCTTTTCAGTCATTTGCTCAGGTAAATATTTGCATGCCACTCAAAGCCATCATATGTAATCCAACATATGCCTGCAAATGCCATAATGTTTTCAGGTACCCAATCTTATTGCAATGGCGTGCTCAGCTATCCCACTGCTAACAAGCCAGCCATCATGTGCCAAGTTACCCAATTATATGCCAGTTGTTTCCATGGTTTAGGTTAGGTACTTCTTCATTTGCTTGTCAGTGCCACCATTTGTCCAGGTATGCCAACAGATGCCAAATCATATTCCATGGTACCCAATTGTATCCCAGTGAATCCGACAAAGTGCATAGGTGCCTACTTTCGTATGTCAGTCAAAGCCACTGTGGGCGAAGGTGAATCACCATATTTCATTTGTGACCGTTATTTGCTAAGGTATCCCCCATAAATCTGAACTCTGAGAAAAAAGGTACAAAAAAATTTCAGAGACAGTGGCATGCTACTTTTAGCTTAACTGACCATGTGGAGTGTAAATCACAACATAGAGGCCACAAGGCAACAGCTGTCTAATCAGTAAAGCAAGGATACTTCACTTGCAGAATAAAGAATGACCCACAGTAAGCATTTTTTCTACATAATTAGGGAACTGTATCATCCGATACCACCACTAAATTAACTGAACCTCTTTGGGCACTTTGTGACTGGAATTACTAACTGAGAATTTCTACAAATGAAAGAAAAATTATTTGGTATTTGATGCCTTGCCAGTGGTTCTGCCAGAGTCTGAAACCAAAGAAACACTGAAAGTATCCTTAGTCTCTGAACCACTTCCATATCTTGATAGAAGTAAATCTCAGAAAACCTCTGTATTCACTAAAATGGTGATCATCTTGTGACTTATGGTGCAAGCAAGTTGCAAAGTCAGTGGATTCATTTGTGCTTAAACAAACATGTGAGATTATTAACGCAGTGTTTTAGACCTGTCTAGACCCATAATTTTTAGAAACAACCTATGGTTGAACCACTACTGAAAAAGCTTTCTCTTCACCCACTGCCCAGATAACAACAGACATTGCAACTATCATTACTGTCAAAGCTGGTAAAAAAGTTGACTCAGACGATTAGAGATTTTCTTTAAAGAATTCTTTTTGATCTCCTGGAATGACTTGTTTAATAGCTTTCTGCTTTAATCAGTAATGTAGAGCATAGAAATTGACTGAACAAACTGACTTCAGTTAGCAATACAGGGCTCAATTTGGCCTGGTGCCCCTTCTTTCTTCATTCAAGAGAGGATTTGAACGTTCTTCTTCTGTTTTTATAAGGAAGGTGTGCACTTTCACTATGGTGTTTCCTAAGCTTTATCACTGGTTTTCTTTAAAATCTGTCTCCTGGCATTGACCCACCTCATCTGGCCCTGCCAGTACCAAGTAACTATCTCATTGTTTATTTGTAGATAATTATCCTAGTTCTCCTGTAATCTCAGTGAATTCAAGGCTTCATCCTAGCTGCTCTATTATTCAGCCTATATTTATTGGATTTAAATCAAGCCTTAGCAAAAGCAAGAGCATTCCCTTCAAAGGCAGCAGGTACCAAGAACCCATGCCTTGCAATATGCTGGCAATACCGTAATACTAGATCAACTCTCATAGGGCTTCAAAGATTACTAGATGTGCTTGCCTCCTTTTGCCTCACAGCATTTAAATTAACATCTCTAAATCTAAGGCTATAATCTTCGACTGGAGGCAGAGCAAAAAAGGTGTGTTGGTTTCGACTCTCTCGGGTGACACTTTTCTTGCTCCTTTTCAAAGATATGTTCCAAATATTTGACCTCTTTGTGACAGTATTTCAACTTATCTGGATAAACTTTGTGTCTGTTCTCAGCTAGGTGATTTAAAAGTGCAATCCTATCCTGTTTATAAGCTTCTCATGTATCTGATGCCACAAGCAAGTTAATAATTTATTGCACGAGAACTGAACTGTAGGATCTGCAGGGACTCCAGATTCTTTTTCAAGATCTGGTCGAAAATGGACGGGCTCTCTGTATACCCCTGTGGAACTCACACCATGCCAAAACTCTCTCTGAACAAGAAAGAGAACAAGAACTGTCTGTCCTCATGCAATGGAGCAGAGAAGAAAGCCTGACACAAGTCCACGATAGTGAACCATTTTGCGGTGCGTGGAATTTGGAAAAGTATGGTGGCTGGATTCAGTACCACGGGACAACATGGAACAACAATGTTGTTTATCTTTCGGAGGTCCTGCACAATCCTATATTTACCATTGGGCTTCTGTATACCCATGATCAGAGAGTTGCAACGGCTCCCAACAATTTATCTTAAAATTCCTTTTCTCAGCATGTCCTTAATTATTGGTGTTATTCCTGCAAATGTTTCTGGGCTCAAATTGTATGGTGGTGTTCTAAGGTACACGACATAAGGTTTCACTGTAATCGGACAGGTTCCACACCATTAATCAGTCCGACATTTTTCCCTGTAAAATCTCACAAATCTGGAGGTAATTCTACAATTGTTCTCACTGGATACAATCCTACAGCTGTTTCTTGTTTGGCCATTTTAAACTCTACCTCAGGGGTATTCAAACTGTGTGGCGTGACCCCAGGGGGGCCGTGGAGTGATAGAAAGGAGGTCGAGCATTCCTGGTCATACTTCTGCCCAGTCCCATAGGACTACAAGGGCTTCATCTCCCCTCCTCCCCCGTTGTGTGTCTCAGCCCGGGCTGCTGCAGTGCAGCTGGAGCTGCTGGGGGCTCGACTGGGCAGTGTCTGGAGTCTTATCTCCGGCACACCCGAGTTTTTCACAGGTCTTTAAAGACCATTTGCATATTTACATACCTTTTGTAAACTGGTTACCGAGGCTTAGTTTTTTTTTCTAGTTCCAGTACTCCCTGGGCCCCCACTCTGCCTATTTCTTACATTTTTATTTTACATTTGCTGGGGTAGTGTGAGAATACATTTCATGAAAAGGAATATAAAGTAGGGTTGCCAAAAGAAAAATGCCTGCCCTGTGTTTAAAGAGCCTGCAAAGTCCTCCTCTTGACACTAAATAGAGTTATAAATAAAACAAATATGTATTCATTCGTTATGTGACTTTTCTGTCTTTGTTCCCTTTAACTATCAGTCATGGATCATTGAGGCAGCCCTAGAACACAATTAAAAGTGCTTTCTATTTATATTTGCTGTTCTAAGTATGCACAGATAAGTGCTGAAAATACGGCTTTAGGTGACTGCTTATTTTTGTATCGTCTGGGACATCAAAATAATGAGCTGGCAATCCTAATCATAGGACTGGAAGTTTGTTGCAGGATCAGCACATTATTTATTTCCTCCACCCTCGATCCCTGATTAATGCCATAATAGCAATAGTTTACCTTATATCTGAAACCCTGTGCTGCATGCATTCATTCGTTCACTCTGCACTTACATCCGCACCCAAATTCATATGGTCACCTCACTCACCCTGCAGTCACTCCTCTTACCCTACTCTCACACTGTTGCATCGCTCACCGTGCACTCACATGGGCACTATTGTCACCCACACAGTGCAGAGAGTTAACGTGCCTACTGTAAAGAACATGTACCATGCAGATCACAGAACTGAGTGTGAGTAAACTATGAGTAGCGCTATAAAAAAATTAAATGTTTGTCAGAAAGGTGCTATAGAGAGATGAGGTGCATTGTTGTTGAGTGGTGGTGAGGGAATTCATGGAGAAGGAGGAAACGGGGGAGGGGGCACCAAAAAAGACTGTTGCACCGTATGCGACCAGTGCTAGGGCCAGCCCTGGCTGGGAGTGTTAGCCCCCTCCCGTAGTTTGGGTCTAGTGACTCCCCTGCTTCTGCCTATTATTAATATTATTTACATTTGCAGTTCGCTACTGTTACCAAAAGGTGTCCTGGGGCTAATAGCCATCTGCTGCCTGAAGGCAAATGAGAAACACACAGAAGGGGAAGGAGAACCAGCCAAATGGGGTAACCTACAGAGCATAGAGCCAGGTTTTTATATCTTCCTAAAGGATAATAGATCCTTGGTGGAGCGAAGCAAAGGAGGGTTCATGTTCCATAACTGTGCAGCCTGCACCAAAACAGCAAGACAGACAATTCGTGCCTTCCTGAATTAGGGAACAATAAGCAGAGTGGCACAGGCCCAGAGGAGCATATGGGTCCAACCTGTGTGCTCGGTGAGGAGAGATGAGAGGATGAGAGAGGACAGCAAGGGAGTGAGAGAATTCGATTGAAGAGGTCAGGGATGAGGAGAAATGTGAAGTGCCGAAGGTAAGTGCAGACACACAAGAAGTGAGTGTGAGCGAAAGGTGAGGGCACAGAGGAGGGCTACTGTTAAACTGTGAGAGAGGATAGCTGAGAGATGATCTGTGACCTAAAAAGATAATTTGATGCGACATGGGTGAGGGACAGCAGCTATAGGGGAAGAGAGGGAGTACTGGGGTGGGTGCTGAGCAGTGATTAATTTGTAATAAAACATGTGCCAGGGCCTTCACCAGTAGGCCATTGCAACTTTAACCACCCACCCATTCCCTTGCCTGCGCGGCCAATGACAATACCTATGCAACTACCAACCATAACACTTGTACAAGTGTGACTATTCAGACTATTTCAACCCGCAAAGCTATAAGAATGGCATGGGTGTCAGGAGTTTATAGTTTTTAATGTATATAATAAACAACTGTTCTGCTCATCTCTAATTTACACAGACAGAGCCACCATGTGGCAGACTGTCATAGTGCCAGTGTGCACAATTAGGTGCCAGTGCGGGGCATCGGAAACCACCTGCTCAAATTAAGCACTGGTGCTGAGGTAACAAGGGAGAGGGACGTTGGTTCAAGAAGGTGTGGAAGAACAAAGGGGAGATGTGAAAGATGAATGGGGGGACTGGAGAGGTGTAAGATACAAATAGACATAAATTTGAATGGAGAGACTTGAGGTGAATGAGAAGTGCTGAGGGGCACGGGAGGTGACGGGGCCAGAGAGGCCATGAGATAAATGCGAGAGACTGTTAGAGATGAGGGCAGTGAAAAGACAAAATGGCAAGAGGTGATTAAAGGTGAAGTGAGAGGTTGAATAGGGAGAGTTCAGAAATTGTAAAAAGGGGTGAAAGAAAATGGCCTGCAAAGTGAGAGAGGGATCCGGGATTGGTAGAGGAGAGGAGAGAGGGATGGAAGGGAGGGGGTGAGAGGAAAGCGGCATGGGTAAACTGTTTAACTCTGCACAAGACCGCCAGGGTTTTAAGGGACCCCTGCTGCTCCCGGCCAGGGCCAGGTGAGCTTCTAATGTGGCAGCACGTATTCCTGCGGAGTGGAAGGCCCATCACAAAGGTTTACTAGACATCTTTCTGATGTTAATTGCTGTATTTTGGTTATAAACTGGTACTGATGGGGGAAAATCTTTCCTTAGTGTTACTGTGTGTAAAAAATGTCAAAATAATGAAGCAATGCTATCCCAAAATACGCTGCATCACATAACATTATTTAAATTTTCTTCCCACACAATTTGGTCAAGCCTGTCGTGTAATTTGGTCCTCACCTGCCTCATAATTCCAGTAGCCCTGCCTACAGGTTTAGAAATTTTTGTCAGGAGGGGGTCCTTACGTCTGAAAATGTTGACAGGGAGGTCTTGGCATCCTAAAGTTTGAAGACCTCTGCTCTACGTCCTCATCATGTGTTTGAAACTCAACACCATCCAGTGTACAGTAAATAGTGCAATTTCACTTGCACAATAAATCTCTCCTAACAGGTTTACAGGACTTGAATCATAGACTACAAACCAATGATTTTCTTCAAACAAACCAATTTTTACAGGGACCTTTTCTGAAACTGGTTTGATAACATGTTTATCTGAAACACCTACAACTTGGATCTTCTTTACCGAGAGGTGTAGGTCTGGGACTTCCACTGTTCTAACAGTGGATCTGGTAGCACTGGTGTCAAACAAAAATGACACTTGGTGGCCATTAACATGTCCCTCTACAAATGGTCAACTCTGGTCTACCTCTAAGACTGCACCAACCAAGCAATCGTCCTCCGCCCTCAAGCACCATCATTAGGAATTGTCGGAGCCAAAACTGTAATTGTCTAACATTGGTAATTGTTGAAATGGGTTGCAATTCTGAAATGGATTTAAATTTGCCTTGGGCATCTGATTAATATTAAATCTAGGATTCCCCATGTTTTGTGGTACCATCTTGGCTTGGGGAACCTGCATTATTGAGACCTGTTTCTGCATTGGTCTTTGCATCTGCTGAACCAGTACGTTCTACATCTGCATCTGATTTCCTCCTTGTATTTGGGCATTTCCATTTACTCTATCTGAATTAAGTCAACACTCCCCTTTCCAATGCCTGATTTTATTACAAAGGTTACAAGGGGTCATTTTCTTCAGCGTTGCAACATCTACACCAGAAATCGGTTCAAGTCTACCTATCTCTACCCTGTGAAACCCCAAATCCTCCTTGAACAATTTGAGTCTGCATTCCAACACCTTGCATTCCACTTTGATTTCCTGCAAGCAACTGATTCTGCAAACCTTTCTGGGCAAACTTTGTCTGGGCCAACATACATTTCTCTTTAAGCTTTTTCTCCTTAATTTCTTGTTCATCATTGCAATACTTTGCATGCTTCAGAAACTCATCTAACAATTTTGTCTGCCAGCAAACTACACACTTCTGTATGCGCGTACTGATCTCTGGTTTTAACCCAATAACAAACTGAGACACGAAAAATCCCATATCACTTGATTCGGGATATTACCTTCCAGTGTGCTGTTGAAACACCTGAAGTAACCGCTCATAGTACTCATGCACTAATTCTTTTGGCTCTTGTGAAGTTCTCTTAATCTTCAGTCAATCAATATCCTTTGGAGGAACTTTGCCCTTCAGAAATGTAATCACTGCTTCATATTTATATTATGACTACAGGAGTTGGTGTATTAGTGCGAGAATCTCTTGTTGCCTCTGCACGCAGCCATTGTACAGCAACTTTACATTCAGCCTACACATCATTCGGCTATGCAATGTCAAAGAATGTATTCAAATCAATCCACAGCACTTTTGAAATCTTAACAAATATGTCAACTTGTGTGTACCACTGTGCAGGCTTGTCTCTCAATTTTGGAAAATTGTTTGTTAATGCTGCAAGATCTCCCCTACTCCTTGGTAGCCGAACATATGCTCCTCCTGGTGTTTCTCTCAATGGATAAGCTGAAGCTTCTCCTTCATCTGGGGGACCTGTTGGTGGTTTATTATTTGTTTTATCTGCCTCTGCCTGTTTCTTTTTCTTTTCTCATGTGCTCGCTAATTTCTCAAAATGACTCTATCTATGAACATATTTTACTAATTCAGTAATGTATAATCGCATTCCTGAAGATCACGTTGTCTCAATAGCTTCATCATCCAATTGTACCCTGAAAAGTTTCTAAAATGGAGCATTTTTTGAAATATTGACTTTATATTTTCTGGCTAATTCTGTCCATTTATCATGAGTAACTGCTGTATGTCTTGTAATTTCTTTACACAAGTATATCAACTCCTTCTCATGGAACTGGTTCATATGCTCAAGTTCTTGACACCCTCTTATTATTTCATCTAATTCTATTTTTAATCTCGGGACATTTAATGGTCTCTCCTTCTCTGTCTGCTGTGTAGTGGGAACCTGATTCTCTGTTTTTTTATTCTCGGCCATTTCTTCAACCATGGAGGAAAAATCTCATCCTCAAATAGTGTAGTCTCACCTTGTGCCATTGGTGTCATAAAGACAATCCTTCTGTCAATGACTGCACTGTTTGCGGTGGTGTCCAAGCAACAATCTGTGAATTTTGTGATGTCGGGATAAACCCTGTCACAGGTGCTCCTCTAACAGCTCCCTGAGCTATTGTATTTGGAATGACATTAATCGAAGAAGTCATTGTGCTAATCTTTAATGGCTGTGCTGTCACTACCTTAGTATCAAGTGCAGTTACAGTTACAACTGAAGCAGTAAAATCTGGAGACACCACTGTAGAAACATTCTCAATTCGTACAGGCTCAATATTTGATATAATAGATTGTACAACAGGCTGTGTCATCTGCAATGGTCTTTCAATCTGAAATGTATTCGGGTCAGTAGGGGCTGTAGCCACTGTTTCATTAGATGTTGATGTACCCTCAGCATTTATTACAGGGGCTACTTAAGGTGATGGGTGTGCGGCTAACAATGCATCCAAAATTCCATCCCCTGAATCACTCTCAGAATGTGAATTCTTTGCAGCTCCCTCGTCATCTTTTCCCTGTGTATTATTCTTTTTCAGCTTCTCAGGCTTGTCAGTAGTAATGTCTGGATACAGCCTAGTCCCTTCGACTTTAGTTTTTTCCCATCTTTGTTGTTGTTCATCCCATTGAGCATCTCAATAATTATGCACTGCTCTTCTAGTTTTATTCTGGTATTTCTCTTTCTTTTTAGCATGTGCTGTTTTCTACCATATGTTTAATGCTTTGTATCGTGTGGGTCTAGGTGGTGGCTTCATCACATATAACTTTTCTCTCAATATTTCAATTACTCTTAGTTCAAAGGTACCATATCTTGGGAAACTCAAAGGACTTTCCTTTTTAGTGATCTTGCACCATTGACGGAGCCACAAACATGTATGTAACCCCACATTCGTTGCCACATATTGTGCAGGTGTACCTTTGGGAGGAGCCTCTTCACCTTCCCAGGAATTGTCAAATCTCCTCTCACAATACTCTTAAAACCTTTAAAACATTTCATGATTTTAAATGATTCAAATTTTGCAAACAACTTAATTCAACTGCACAGTGATTTGATTCTATTTCTTAAATGTCAGAATTATTTTTGTCCAATCCCTTAAAAGTTTTAATATTTGAAGACTCTCTAACCAATTTCAATGCAGCACTTACACAACAATTGACCTATAACAGCATGGCACTCTGTCATCATCACCCAATCACAACAACAATGCACCAACCAACTAATAACATAGTGGCACACTATGCCGTATGATCTCACTCTTTACAGCGGCACACCCTCTTTTACAATTTTCTCTCTTACACACAATTCTACAACTTTAAGTGAACACAAATAAAACTATCTTTGTCTGCTCCTCTAATGAAAACAAAAGTAATTCAACAATAGGAATATTAAGGTTTTTAAACCGTCCGACTGTTCACACCAAAAACAATTTCACACACACAAATGAAATCTCAACCACCTAGAAATTACCTTAATTAATGTAGCTCCACCTTTTGCGCAGTTTGGTTCTGCCAACATCAATCAATATTAGTACATTCACAACAGTTTGTTATAATCCTTATCTCAATTGTATAGTCAACGGTACCTCACAACTTATACCACAAATCTCTAGCAGACAAGAAAACCATATAAAGTGTATTCTACACTTATTTCAATATCAGTATCGGTATCCCAGGACCTTAGGATACATCAAACCTGATAACCTCTTCAACTTCTTCACAATAAGCACATGAACATGAATAATTCATCCAACTGCAAGACACGACAAAATCAACAACAACAATTACAAATGAAACGCATAACCCGATTAATACTCACACCTCTAATACAGCAACCGCCTTCGAAACTGCACCTTGTTAAGCTTCAGATTCTGGTGAACGTGAACCATATCTCTGCTACCAAATTTGTTAGAGCGGGAAACAGTTCACAAATTGTAAATATTACGGTTTACCATCAAACGGGCAAATTCCCGTTCTGTGGCCTGCTTCTTGTCGATTTGATTTTTGCCGTTGTTTTAGAGAAGAAAGCAATTCATCATATAAATTATCATCACAATCATTGGTCTAGTTTTAGAAAATAAAGAGAGTTTGGTGTAGAAGTGTTTTATTAATCAACTATTTTAGAAGATTTATTGCAAATCACAAGTTAAATTCAGATTAACCTCAATAGTCAATAAATGACAGAAATATAAAATCAATATAATAAATGCATTAAAAGTGCGTTCCATAAAGAAAAGAATCCCTATTATAAGAATCGGGTGAAATTGAGATAGTCAGAACCCATAAAGGGTTCTAGTCCAAGAGAGTGAGAGAAAATCATAAAGTTTCAGAAATTAAATCAACTCAAATCGATAAAAAATATCGAAGCACAGAACTTACCATAAAGAGTAGTATAGTCTCAAAGCAATGTGACATAAAGTCTGGGCCAGGGAATAATGGAAAAGTGGAAAATGGTAACCTACTCTAGGAACATGCACTATTATAGACTCCACATTTCACAAAGCGTTTGCAACATGTTGCTCTTCTCATCTCCCGTCAGCCAATCAGCGTCCGATGCTCTCTGGAAACAATTTTTCACACGAATACAGCAGTCCTCAGACAGCAATGTTACGTTTGCTAATATTTTATAACAACTACTGACTCACGTGGGGTTTGCCTCGCTCAGGCTTACTTTCTCACATATACTTTACATTTTTAACCTTCTAATATCTAAATTTTAGACCGTTTGTGTGGAATTCAAAACATCTATATTAATGAAAAAGAAAACATTTTTCAATATCACCATTGAAGGGAAAAACAAGTAGGTTAGAAAGTCAATTTCCATTTTAAACTCTGCATTACAACGAATTAACTCTTCACTACCCCATTAAATGACAAAAATTAATCATGTGTAAAATAGTGATATTTGTATAAGTAGAAACATTCTGCAAAAATATTTGAAACAATATAAGCAAATTATTCATTATCACAAAAAATGATAATGGAAAGGTCAAGAATCAAACTTTTTATGCATGTTTTGCATTTTCTATTCAAGCTTGCTTTCAAGCAGTTTTTCAAGCAGTGATACTTTAATAATTTTGCGGCCTAGTACGAGTAAATAGGACAGCTTACAGTTTTATGCATTCTGAGTACATTTTTTTCCCAAAGTTGCAGATTAATTCTGCATGTTTAATTAGAACCAGCATTATTTTCTTGTTAATTTTAAAACTGCATTTACAGGTGTTTAGTTTCTGCAAGAAGCAAGGCTGGAAAGGGTAACTTCCTATAAATATCTAGAAATATGGATTGACGAAGGATGGCACAAAGAGGTATATCTGAAAGCACTGAAGAACTCGGCTCAGGCATTGAACTCAACTTTTCAAAAACTTGTTAAAAGCATGAAGGGCCCAGACACAACAATATTGTCTAAGGTTATAAGGGGCAATTTAATGCTGATGCTGACCTATGGAATGATCTAATTTAGGAACCGGTTTAGCTGCTGGCTGTAAAGGCACAGTGCCGTTGCTACCAATGCCTCTTTCACTTGCCACGTTCCATGGCCCTATACAAAATACATCCAGAATTTAATCTAACAAGACAAGAGCTGGCTCTGCACACCAAGTTAATCTCCTGCTGGGGCGAATTCCCCATTAGGGATCTGGGGCTGCGCCCCCCTGAATTTCCTTCACATTCCTGTACAAATATTAAATAGATCGATTTATTTAGAGATACAATGGTATCTCTAAACAAATTGATGTATTTAAGTCTGAACTGTCTGTCCCAGTCTGCTTGCCCCGCCTTGTTTTGAAGCATGAGACAGAAGACAGGCAGTAAATCAACTTTCCTGTGACGCACAACGCAGGCTTACTGTTCTAAAGCCCTTCATTGCCATTGTAGTCTATGGCAATATACACTATAGGCCAGTGATGCTTTCAGCGTCCTGGTTTCGTGCGCTGGAGTCTCTGTCCCTTCGTGAGAGCAGCCATCCATCATTCACAGGCATAGATCCCACTCTTTCCCATTCGTCACACGTAGGAGTGGATGCAAGCACGTGTGTTTTGGTGCCTTGTTCTTGGTAATTGTAAGTGTTAGATTGCTAATCTTCTGTTATCTATATTGTGCTGAGACCCCTCGCTGCGCTAACCTCCCCTACTGTTAAACCCCAGACCCTGGCAGCACGTTGCTGGCCCCGTTAGAAGTGGAGCTGCTGCATTTGTTCCCCCGCAAAATTGATACAAACAGCGAGCAGGCCAAGGTTCTTGTTACCTTGTGAAGTTAATCCAAATATCAGTCAAGTGCAAAGCGAGAGATATGTGCTTACGGTAGACAGTTATCGGCTGTATGACATTAAAACTGGCCCTGTCTTCATGCCCTTAACAACATTAATGCCACAAACATGGATTGCTTTACGAACAATGAGTGTTAAAAACATTAAGGCAATGCATGTCAGCGATTTAGTTCCTCTCTTATATCAAGTTTTACTTAATCTTGCCTTCCTCAAGAGTTAGCTATTTAATCATGTTTTGTTTCTGTATTTTATTTCTGTGCATACTTTGAGCCGTGCCAGGTGTTTATGAGGGGCTTTGATTGAGAGCTCTGCTGCTGAAGCCAAAGCAAAGTGCCTGTCAGTGGGTTGGCCTCTCTTCAGAGCACATAGAACAATGGTCATGTATTCCAGTTGTAATTGCAATTCTGTGAAAATGTGTGTGAAGGGGTGCACAGATGGCAAAATATTTATAGGACAAAAGCAAAAGGAAATAAATTGTGTAGATGTGAGTGATTGCAGTGTATGTTTGGTAGTGGTGAAGTGAGGGAGAGGTGAGTAAGTGCATTCATGGAAGAGTGAAAAGAGGGTACTGAAGAAGAAAGAGAGGTTGAAGATGGTAAGATGAGCGTGATGTGCAGAGAAAAAGTATATCACAGGAAGGAGATCGTTCCTCTAACAAGCCGGTGCACTAGTGGGTGCTGCCTGGCTGGAGACTATGTTGCGGGGAGATCTGAATTTCAGATCGTGATTCCCTCACACACCTGTTAGGGTGTCATGCTTCATCATAGGGCGCTCCTCGTCAGACCGGCGCTGCAATGTCTGATGGGCCTGGTGGCTACTTTGGAGTTCTTTTGACTCATATCTTTTAATTAGATATGGGTCCTGGGCTAGGTAAAAACAGTGGAGCTATCTTGTGATCACAAGGTACTAGGATGGCATTAAAGGTGTATGGTCAACATGTTTCGTGCCAGATAAGCCCAGCTGTCGGGCGGCACTTCTTCAGGACCTTAATAAGAAATACCCCTTAATGGGGCTGGTGGTCTCCCCGTTATTCGAAGATGACCAAAATGAGGTGTGTTACTGGTCCCCAGTGTGGAGCCAGTATGAAAAATCCACCTCACAGGTTGGGGTTAGATACTTCATAGGCGGAAGGAGGGTCCCGATCTCTGAGAGGGACACTTGGATTGAAGAACGGGCACTGCCGTATTACCCATCGGCTTCCATCACGTCTGAATCTGATTCACACTTCATTTTGGTCATCTTCGAATAACGTGGAGACCACCTGCCCCATTAAGGGGTATTTCTTATTAATGCTATCCTGGTACCTTGTGACCACAAGATAGCTCCACTGTTTTTACCTAGCCCAGAACCCATATCTAATTAAATTTTTCTGTGTATGGGCCTGGAGCACATTTTAAGTCACCTTTCACACATCACTATCCACTACCTATTGCCCACGTGCACCTACCACATACGGCGTCCTCAGTTCAAAAGTAGCCACCAGGCCCGTCAGACATTGCAGCGCCGGTCTGACGAGGAGCGCCCTATGATGAAGCATGACACCCTAACAAGTGCGTGAGGGCATCACGATCTGAAATTCAGATCTCCCCGCGACATAGTCTCCAGCCAGGCAGCACCCACTAGTGCACCGGCTTGTTAGAGGAACGATCTCCTTCCTGTGATATACTTGATACCTATACCTGGAGGAGCATAGGAGTAGGACCTCTTTAAATAACCCGCTCTTCCGTCCCCTTTTTGATTTAAGTGCAGAGAAAAAGGACATACATATCTAACATAAAGCGCACATAACTGAAGGCTTAAACTCTTTCCACAGGCCTCAATACTATTGAAATTTCTGAAGTGAAACATTTTGAAGGTTAATTATTTATAACAAATCCTTGTTGTTACTCATTTATCTTAAACGGCTAACAACCATTGGCAAAGCCAATCGTACTGACAGGTTTTAGGTGCAGGTCATTAGTTGTGTTATATATCTGGATGCAATTACATCTCAGAGAGAAATCAAAATACTGGTCGGGTAGCACACTATGGGAATCACAGAAATTTATTTTACATGCTCCCTTTTAGAGAACCCCCACATTTTTCATCCCACTTAAAGACCTGTCTTCACATATTTCTATATGACTGATTGCAGTCAGCATGTGTGGGTCCTTCTCAAAGGCTGGTTAGAGCATTTTCTTCCAAAGTTGATGCCGCATGCAGTGCGAGACACTGGGCAAGCACACACTTTAAAAGGCTGAAGTTGTTGTGTTGTACAATTTGCACATTACAGTAACTGTTGAACATATTAATGCAGTAAGATATAGGGCAGTTTTTAATGTGTATAATATTTCAAGACTATACGTTCCCACTGCTTTATAAGCCTTGCTTTATTGGTAAAAAAAAATTGTAAATTCTTTTTATTTGATTACAGATGAAATTCAAAAACGTATGATTACATATTGCTCTTGTTATACATAGCACACATCTCGGCACAATCAATCATCAATTAGAGACTATACAGTTATTACATTTACAATAGACGACTTCAGCTGCCAGTGTTCTATTTCCATCCGGATCAACTCGAATCGACTCAGCTGGGGGTGGGGTGCAGATGTTCCCCCTTTAGACGTTCCACGGTCCCCATACTTGTTGCCACTTTTTGGGGCATCCTCGGTGGATATACACCGCCCTTTCTGCCACCACAGCCCCATCCATATCACCACACCACTCTCTGTATGTCGGGCAGGTTTGGGCTCCCCAGTGTTTGGCTATGTTTCGCTTGGCGAACATCATACCCAGCGTCGCACAGTCTTGGGCTTTATTACTAAATTAATTTGCTTAAAAATGCACCATTTGCCAATAGTTTTTTAATATTTTTTCTCTGGTGGAGGACCCAGCCTGGACCCCACGTTTGTCCATTAAACTTGCTCACGTTGCTAACTACATAAAAGTCATACCAAACTTTTACACCCCACCACTTTCAAATGTCACCAGCAGCCAGTGATCTCCTGTTGTGTAAAATTGAAGGAAGCAGAACCAGACTCTCTGAAATCTCTCCTGTGGCAGGTAATAAAAAACAAGTCAAACATGTGGAACAAACACCATAAGCTGTTGCTTCAAACTCCTGAAGAAAAAGACCTATGGGAAACCAATCTTCCAAGCAAATGCCTTGCATAAGTGTTAGTGAGGCAAACAAAACTAGTGTCTATTGCATTAGGCTAAAAAGAACTGAATAAGAAAGCCAATGCATCTCCTTTTGTTAAACTTTATGACCCCCCCCTGGACTGCCTCTCTTACTAATGGAATCAAAACAACAGTTAATCAGGCTGTGGCTAGGAGTAGTACCGCTCAGTGGGCACTGGTACACTGGTATGGGTGGCTGCACAACGACTCGCACAAGCTATGAGGGCTGTGCTATGCTGCTCCTGAAACACTATGACACATTACGTGCCACTGCAAGAAATTACTTTCACTCAGGAAATAGTGGCTACAACAGTTTTTCTGCCAACTGAATACAAGGTCTGTAATGAGGCGGTCATATAATGTGCCAGTGGGTCAACAAGCCAGTCGACAGTATGCTTTCTAAACTTCATCAAAGAGGTAATCATAGAACTGAGTGAAGAGTAACTATAATGTTGTTAAATATTATTGTTAGTGTTGGTGTAATCTGAGAACAGGCTTTAAGCCCTTTTTCCTGTCAAACCTTAAACACGTTTGCATTGTCTGTGACTATAATTATGTGCAATGTAGGCTGCTGCATATTTTAGAGGCTCTTAGGCCTCCCTTTTACTAAATCTCTCTGTCTTTCAATCAGTGAATTCTATTCTATGCCTAAGATTTTGTACTTCTTGTTTTCCATATCATCCCTGAGGAATAATACTTCACAACCAATCTCCACCATTCAGGAAACAATGGAGATGATGGTTGGATGTACCATTGTGCAAGTATAAGTCTTTCAAATACCAGACAATTAAAATATTACTAATCATTTATGAGTAATAGTGAGATCCAAGCCAAAAACAATAACCAATGTTGGTTTAGTAAATTCAAGGGACCGTATTAGAGATTATCGGTGCAATATAGAAGTCCCATATTTTTGGATACTGAAGTGCATTTTCAAAATATACAAAATTAACAACACTGTTTCTCCATTTAGCACATGCTGAAGATCTTAATTTGCATTGATAGAGTTTAGCTATGGTTCTATAGTCTACAAGCTGAAAAGAAGTTTTACATATCTAAATTGGATGATACAATTGTCTTTATGGTAGCTAATAAGTGCAAGTTACATTTCCTACCTACATCAAGGACAAGATCTCGGTTCCACTTTAGCAGGAAGAATTTGGCATCAGTTAGGGTCTCTTAAAACGTACTGGAAAATTAAAGCTATGTGATTAAACACTTTAGAAATAATATATTAATAATGAAAAATAATGAAATGATACATCAGCCAATACAATTGCATGCTGAGTTACATCATTATAAGCCACCTGTGCCATACCTTGATTAAGATGATCAATATGCTATATTCAGGTACATAGGTACTTCATGATATGCCAGCTAATGCCATTCTGTGTTAGGGTCTGCCATCATGTGTCAAACAAAATCATCAAATGCCTATGTACGTTTTCATCTACTGCCCATAGTCATGTTTTCAGGTACTCCTTAATTTTTCCAGGTACCCAATAATTTTTCATCCTTCTTGGACTCTGGTATCTCACTGTTTCCCAGTCAAAGCCAAGTATTTCCATTAAGGTTCAGCCAGTGTCATCATTTTCCCATGTATCTTCCTTCACTCACGTATGCAAACACCTGCGAACATACGTATGTGTGCAATGTACAGATACAGACAGACACACCCTTTGAGCAAACACAAGCTTATACACACACATGAACACACATTTCTGCACATTCATACATACACAATTACCCGCTTGTTTAACTGATCCTCCACGTATCTTGCTGGTGAGTGGCATCTTCACTTTGAATTCTCTGTTGCTTTATGGCTCATTTCTAATGAGGGTCTGGAAGGGTCATGTAGACAGCAGGGCCCAGGCAGGTTCTGGGACATCTCCTCGACCAGTATTATGAGCTGCTGCAGTTGGACCCTTGCAGTATTGCCTTAATGGCAGCCCTCTGGCTATATGAAGGCCTAGGCCCTGTCTTACCTGGTTTTTGCTGCCTAATCTAACCACCTGGACCTAACAGACTTTCAAGTGTAGCCAATGAGGTACAGAGGCAGGGGCCTAGAGAATATTATGTCAGCACAATGCAAAAATTCAGCACCCTCAGTGGTGGTAAGAGTGTTTTTATTTTTTTACCGTCCTTACGTTTATGTGTGAATTGACTGTGACAGCTCAATGCATCTGCTGCCCAAACATGGACATTTTGCATCTAGGTTTAATCAGACGTTGAGGTGGGCGGGATTTAAGGGAAACCACATGCCCAAGCTTTTTTTAATTGTACAAAGACAGTTCCCATACTTTCTGTTTAAAAAAAAAAGCACAACAGTCGCTGAACAGTTAATATCGACCTTCATGTCCCTCCGGCTAAAAGCAGGGGTTGCCTCCGGTGTTGTGAAGTGCAGGGAGAGACAGAAAGCTAAAGAAACAAGCATTTGCAATACAATAGATCTCACATTTGTGAGAGTTAGAGCTATTGGCATTGTAAATGACAATGTCTTTTATCTATGTGATTTGGTTTGGAGTGGATGTATGTGGTTTGGGGTGGAATGATGTGGGTTGAATTGGAATTGTTAGTTGTGGAATTGAGTGAGCTGTAGTGTATTTGTGTAGTGGAATTATGTGACATGGGGTGGGTGCTGCACAGAATAGATAGAGAGGGATAGGTAGTTTGTGCATGAAGTGGTGAATTAACTCTAGTTAGAGGAGCCGAAAGAGCGTGTGAGAAAGAAGGGGAGAGCAGGCCACAGACGCATAAAGAGGGAGCGCTTGTGTACGCAGAAGAGACCCTAAGAGAGTGGTGGGAAGAGTGTGTGAGATAGCGAGAGAACGGTGTAAGAGAGACAGAGGGACGAGTAGGAGGGTCACCCAGAGGATGGGGGAGGCAAGAGGTAAACTTTTGCATAGCGCGAGGTGGTACAGGAAAGTAGCACGTGTGAGCAGGCAGTATAGAGAGGAGACAGGGAGTATGAGGGAGGGATGAGAGGGGGTAGTGGAATTGCGAAATAAGAGGGGTAGTGGCAGTGTGAGGGAGAGATGAGAGTGGCAGTGGGTGTGTGGGGGAGAGAGGACAGGGTTGGTGGAAGTGCGAGTTAGAGATGTGTTGTTTTGGAATTGTTTGTTGTGGAATTGTGTGGTGTGGAGTTGTGTAGTGGAAATATGTGGTACGTGTGCTTTGGAATTATGTGGATAGTAATTAAATGGTATTAACTGTAGTGGAATTATGTAGAATGTGATTTTGTGCTATGGAGTTAATTATGCGGAAATATATTGTGTGTTGTGTAGTGGTATGTTTTGGAGTTGAATTATGTGGTGTGCTGTTAAATTTTGTGGCATGATGTGGGAATTTGTGGTGTGTATTAGATGTATGTGGTGTGTTGTGGAATTGAGTTGTGTAGTTGAAATATGTAGTTTGGTGTGGAATTATGTGGTGTATATTTGAAATGTGTGGATTTTAATTGTGTGGCATTTAACTGTGTGGCATTGAGTCAAATTATACTTTTTGGGATTATGTGTCATGGTGTGGAGTGTATGTATGTGGAGTGCTGGTATGTGGTATAGTGTGCATTTATGTGGGGTGTTTTAATGTTGTATTGAGTTGAGTGTAAATAT
Source organism: Calotriton arnoldi (assembly GCA_963921515.1). Classification (NCBI taxonomy): domain Eukaryota; kingdom Metazoa; phylum Chordata; class Amphibia; order Caudata; family Salamandridae; genus Calotriton; species Calotriton arnoldi. Next base: position 2,576,259 of record CAWUFW010001018.1, on the reverse strand, counting down.
GTGGAGTTTAATTATGTTGCACTGAGTGTTATTATGTGAAGTGTAATTATGTTGTGTGGTGCTGAGGAGGTGGTGCTGCGCTGGTGCTCTGGTGGTGCTGAGTTGGTGCTGTGCTGAAGGGATGCTGTGCTGATACTCAGGTGGTCCTGCATTGATGCTGAAGTGGTGCTGTGTTGGTGCCGAGTTGCTGCTGAGGTGGGGCTGCGCTGATGCTGAAGTTGGGCTGCATTGGTAGTGAAGCACTGATGCAGAGGTGGTGCTGTGCTAATGTTGAGGTGGTGCTGCTCTGGTGCTGAGGTGGTGCTGCACTGGTGCTGAGGTGGTGTTGCACTGGTGCTGAGGTGGTGCTGCGCTGGTGCTGAGTTGGTGCTGCACTGGTGGTTCTTTAGAGACTGCAGTGAGGTGGGGTTGCGCTGATGCTGAAGTTGGGCTGCACTGGTAGTGGTGCACTGATGCAGAGGTGGTGCTGTTCTAATGTTGAGGTGGTGCCGCACTGGTGCTGAGGTGGTGCTGCGCTGGTGCTGAGTTGGTGCTGCACTGGTGGTTCTTTAGAGACTGCAGTGAATTTTACAGAAGGAAGGTAGAGGACTACAAACCTCCATCTATGTGACGCATCCTGAAGCGAAGGCACACCCTGCAGAGGAGTGCAGGAATTTGCTGCAAAGAGGCAATAGAGGAAAATTTTCAAAAACACAGCAATAAGGCATTTATCTAAAAGTATGGTGAGATTCATACATTGAAATGCTAAATATTTCATGTCGGCCATAAACTCACCACAAATAAAACAAACTTTTACAACAAAAACAAGCATAGATTACACCGCGACTATGGCCTACCTCAAAATACATAATATGTAGAACAATTTAGCATGCGCTCCATAAAAACACACAGAAGAGAACGACTACATGAAAAACAAGACGTAAACATGCGTTACTCACTTGGTTCCATGGGGTGCTGATAATGCTATCATAGCTGCCGTCACACTCGCTCTAACCTCATGCGCAAAGAGGTAGACACAATCCAGAAGGGGCTTGTACGGGCCACAAGACAACATGCAGTGTCCTTGTAATAGTAAGGATGTAATGGTGAAGAGAGTGGGCCTGCCCTCATGTTATAAAAAGCGAAGAGACAAATACAAACCCAGCATACAGTGCTAAAATGAGTGCATGTGTCCATTTTAGACACAAGGATGAATTTCGCACCAAAACAATAGCCCGAAAAACCCAAGTATTGTGAACAACAGACGCTCGTGTTCTGGTCATTCATGTTGTTCTTGTGTTCCCACTTAATTTTGCAGCAAATGTAGCAAGAAAACTGTAACAAAACCCTTCATATAAAAGAGTACTAGTTATCTACTACATGCTAAGTTCACTAATTACATGTGCCTGGGGTTGTGGTACTGTATGGATGATTTCTTGACATGCACCACCTATGTGTGGGAGGCTAATGCATGGAGACTCATGCAAAGGTGTGCAGGAATATCTGCATGGTCTCAGCGGCAGTTCATGTGTTCATGAGTCAGGGTGGAGAAGGCTAAGAAAGAGCATGCATCTGCCTATCTTGCCCCGCTGTGCTGTATATTTCAACTGAACCCAGTGTATTTAACTTGAGTCGCTGGCAGCTTCAGCCTCTGGCAGATGCAAGATGTTGCAAGAGCCTCTAAGGGCAAAGAGAAGATGGGCTGCATCGCTGAGGGGCTGCAGCAGCTTCCAACCCTCATAAGGCAACAGCAGCACAGGGGCTTCTGGCATGAGGTGCTTTGAAATGAAATGAGATTAACTGCTCTGTGAAGCTTGGTATTAATGGAAGGCCATTATCCACACTATGATGAGTGAAAGATGCCTACAAGGGATTTCACTTAGAGATACTTAGTTTAATGTGAAGTATATATAATTACTTTGGGTTCAACCCCTAATGATCTTGAACTCTGAAATAATCTAGGCAAACGTCAAGTTATATAACACTCAATAAATGAAGATAATGATAACAAACACACGGGAATATCTTTTTTCAAAAAAATACAAAATTTTTATATATAGATAAAATTCATCAGGGTACAATCACACAAACACACCATGGAAGAGGATACATCAATCTACCTACAACTCATAGGTGTATACATCTATTCCAACATAATCAAATAAGCAACGGTTCAGAGAATACAAAAAACAGTTACTTGAATACAAAAAATATTCAGGAAATAGATGGGAAAGTCGACGTTTCGGTCTGTAATGGCGTAATTATCCGTCAGACCATCTTCAGGACGTACAGTCAGTTATGTAAAAAAGACCCTATACAAAAATAATATCAATAATTACATTTACATACATATAATATATCTTAGACATGTGAATTTGAAGAAAGAAAGATATCCCGTGCAAAAAAAGAGAATAGTCTGGTGATGTAACCGAAAAACTATTTGTTTGAACCTTACACCAGAAAAATAATAGCAATCAAGGAAAGCTCATAGTTTTATAATGAAAAGTGCAAGAAAACAAGATCCTATATAGTTGTAAAGATCCAGCTTGACCTCATGCAATTCTAAAAAAAATTTTGTTCGCTTACTTTCAAAAGGTCCAAAAATCGATAAGGACCAATTCAAGCCTTAATCTAGATCAGGTTCAACAGGTTTATTCACTGTTAGGGAAGTATACTGTGAAAACATTAGTATACCATTAAATCATGTAACAGCACAGATTGTATAATAATAACGGTACTTTACTAGAAATGTATGATTATATATTGCCTCTATAATCGATTGGCGTTACTTATAAAAAATGCTTTTTGATTACAGACGGTATATTATTTAACGCTGAGTATTTTAAGAACCGTCAATCTGTACATGATGTATCACTGCCAATCAGACAGAAAAGAAAGATTTAAAACTAGGCAAAACTTATAAAGTGTGCCGAATGCACAGAACAATTACAATTATATATTATTTCCAATATTCTGTACAATAAAATTGAAGGGAGGCTGCAACTAGCAGTCGACACATGGCTTCACCATTACTTGAGCCAATGTCAATAGTAGATATATGGTAGCTGCTGCATATCAAGATGATATTAACTAAACATTGCAGCAGTTCCATATTTAATATATTGTATGTTACTGACTCACTGCATTAAAACAACAGCCATCTTATCTACAGCTCATGTCGAATAGTTTGAACGGAAAGACCCAGATTATTCCAAACCTCACAGAAAAGGTGGCTAAATCTACCCATGACCTTGCCAATTATCCCGCATGTTAGTTACTTAAACGAATAATTTGAGGAAATGCTTACCAAAAGTGAGTGAATTTTTCAACAAGCTACACTTGGAAAACGATATTCAAACGAATCGGAGTAAATGAGTCTGCATTCAGGCTGCAGTCAGCAAGCGATTTTCAGACGATCTAGCTGTCAAATCTAACATACATACAAAATTCAGCGATATAAAAGATGCAACCCTTAATTAAATCGCTAGTCTAAAGATCATACTGACCCAGTAAGGCTTACCAAATTTAACATGCAGCGCATTCACCGGCAAAGTCCTGTGGATGTGGAACAATTTTAGGTGTATTGCCCGGACGCGTTTTATATCGAATCTGCCGGTATGGAACCCGGAAGTGAAAACATCGACATTAAACCCGGAAGTGTACGCTGAACTACATCTTAATCATGGTGATTGAGGCAGACATCTTGGAGAAGCCTCTGACTTAGGATTATGAATGGAATCAATCGGGGTTGTCTATCAAATATACACACTACATTGAAACCTGGAAATAAACAAGGATATCAAAAAGAGTTCTGCACTACATGGGGTACAACTCACGACAGATCTAATTAAACTAATATTCGTTGGGACAAAACGTTCCCGATATCGTAACCACATGGAGAGGTCGATATTGCAACCATTTGTCACGAGAATGACCTTTACGTTTTAAAGAAAAAAGAATAATTTGCAAAGATAATATTAAAGCAAAGAAATGTCGAGTATGTAAGACATATCAAACAATAAAATACAACAGATGTTCAATATATACACTCCTCACGCCGATGCATACAAAATAATTCCCAGATCGTATAATGTATGCACAAGCGCTTACAATCTTAGTACAATGATGATCACACAGCATAGATTGTAACAAAACATCAATTGCGAATGAGCAACACAAAATTGAACAAGATGGTAACAGACAAGTTTTATAGTTATTTCTTAATATCATATAGGATGACTATAGCTGGTCATTATTTAAGCAATGCATGCTAAGGCATGCCATTCAGTTGCCAAATTTTGACCCTGTTTAATGCTGTCTGTGCGACAGATCCAGCGATTTTCATTTAATGTCAGTAGACGATCAACATTTGTCTGTCTGATGGAAGGCTTAAAGACTTCTATCACCCACCACAACATATCCTTTTCAGTGTGTTTAAGTTGATGATAATGCTCAACCAAAGGTGCATTTTCTACCTTGCATCGAATCCTGGATTGGTGCTGAAGGATACGTTTTTTCACAATTTGAGTGGTTTTGCCTATATAGAACAGGCCACATGGGCACTGAATGCAATACCCCACATTGCCTGTATTGCAATTGGAAAAGTGTTTGATGATAGTCTTCTGTCCATTTAGCTCAAAGGATTTAATATTCCTGGATTTAATGAATTTTTGTTCAGAGACATAGATGTCAAAAGGAAAATTTTCGACTACATTAATTACTGCTGTAGTATCTCGGATGTAGGTAACAGCCTCAGTACCTACATCCGAGATACTACAGCAGTAATTAATGTAGTCGAAAATTTTCCTTTTGACCCCACTTGTGAACTGTTGGTGTCCATGGACATAGAAAGCCTGTACACCAATATCCCACAATTGGAGGTTTTGAACATTATAGAACAACTACTTGATAATCGACCTAGACCACACATGTTCCAACTGAATTTATCACTGAGTGTATCAAAATCTCTCTATGTGAAAACTTTTTTCTATTTGAGAAAACATTTTATCAACAACTAAAAGGTGTGGCGATGGGGGCTGTTTATGCCCCCGATATAGCGAACATCTATGTCTCTGACTTTGAACAAAAATTCTTTAATGATATCTCAAATCCCTTCATGTCGAATATCAAATGTTGGTTAAGATACATAGATGATGTGTTTTTAATTTGGAGAGGCAATGAAAATCTGCTATCCCAATTACATGTCTGGATTAATTCCAGAAATCCAAATTTGAAGTTTTCACTTGAATGCGACAATAATAGTATGAATTTTATGGATATCTCAATCAAAGTGGACAGTAACAACTCCCTCTATACTACATTGTATACTAAACCTACAGCTAGGAACACATTGTTGAAATACAGTAGCCACCACCCGCAAGCACTTAAGGATGGCATCCCCTTTGGACAGTTTCTGCGTTTACGTAGGAATTGCACAAAGAGGGAGGACTATTTTTTGGAAGCGAAAAAACTAAAAGAAAAGTTACGTACACGAGGCTATCCGAGCAAATTACTCAAGAACTCCATGAAACGCGCATGGTATAACAACCGTGATGCATTATTGGAAGTTAAGAACAAATTGAATCAACCTCAATTGGTCTGTGTGACCACCTTTGGGACAGCAACTAATAAGATCAAGAAAATAGTAAATAAACATTGGACTTTATTCTCTGGGCTTCCTGAATTGAGAGAAAAACCCCTGTTCTCTTTCAAAAGGGGTCCTAATTTGAAAGATCGTCTTGTTCGTGCGTATAAAGTTCCTGAGACACATGTTGTAGATAATATGAGACAGCTTATTCCTGTAATAGGACACTATAAATGCAACAGCTGCGTAGCATGTAACACTACCAGGAATATTAAATCCTTTGAGCTAAATGGACAGAAGACTATCATCAAACACTTTTCCAATTGCAATACAGGCAATGTGGTGTATTGCATTCAGTGCCCATGTGGCCTGTTCTATATAGGCAAAACCACTCAAATAGTGAAAAAACGTATCCTTCAGCATCAATCCAGGATTCGATGCAAGGTAGAAAATGCACCTTTGGTTGAGCATTATCATCAACTTAAACACACTGAAAAGGATATGTTGTGGTGGGTGATAGAAGTCGTTAAGCCTTCCATCAGACAGACAAATGTTGATCGTCTACTGACATTAAATGAAAATCGCTGGATCTGTCGCACAGACAGCATTAAACAGGGTCTAAATTTGGCAACTGAATGGCATGCCTTAGCATGCATTGCTTAAATAATGACCAGCTATAGTCATCCTATATGATATTAAGACATAACTATAAAACTTGTCTGTTACCATCTTGTTCAATTTTGTGTTGCTCATTCGCAATTGATGTTTTGTTACAATCTATGCTGTGTGATCATCATTGTACTAAGATTGTAAGCGCTTGTGCATACATTATACGATCTGGGAATTATTTTGTATGCATCGGCGTGAGGAGTGTATATATTGAACATCTGTTGTATTTTATTGTTTGATATGTCTTACATACTCGACATTTCTTTGCTTTAATATTCTCTTTGCAAATTATTCTCTTTTCTTTAAAACGTAAAGGTCATTCTCGTGACAAATGGTTGCAATATCGACCTCTCCATGTGGTTACGTTATCGGGAACGTTTTGTCCCAACGAATATTAGTTTAATTAGATCTGTCGTGAGTTATACCCCATGTAGTGCAGAACTCTTTTTGATATCCTTGTTTATTTCCAGGTTTCAATGTAGTGTGTATATTTGATAGACAACCCCGATTGATTCCATTCATAATCCTAAATCAGAGGCTTCTCCAAGATGTCTGCCTCAATCACCATGATTAAGATGTAGTTCAGCGTACACTTCCGGGTTTAATGTCGATGTTTTCACTTCCGGGTTCCGTACCGGCAGATTCGATATAAAACGCGTCCGGGCAATACACCTAAAATTGTTCCACATCCACAGGACTTTGCCGGTGAATGCGCTGCATGTTAAATTTGGTAAGCCTTACTGGGTCAGTATGATCTTTAGACTAGCGATTTAATTAAGGGTTGCATCTTTTATATCGCTGAATTTTGTATGTATGTTAGATTTGACAGCTAGATCGTCTGAAAATCGCTTGCTGACTGCAGCCTGAATGCAGACTCATTTATTCCGATTCGTTTGAATTTCGTTTTCCAAGTGTAGCTTGTTGAAAAATTCACTCACTTTTGGTAAGCATTTCCTCAAATTATTCGTTTAAGTAACTAACATGCGGGATAATTGGCAAGGTCATGGGTAGATTTAGCCACCTTTTCGGTGAGGTTTGGAATAATCTGGGTCTTTCCGTTCAAACTATTCGACATGAGCTGTAGATAAGATGGCTGTTGTTTTAATGCAGTGAGTCAGTAACATACATTATATTAAATATGGAACTGCTGCAATGTTTAGTTAATATCATCTTGATATGCAGCAGCTACCATATATCTACTATTGACATTGGCTCAAGTAATGGTGAAGCCATGTGTCGACTGCTAGTAGCAGCCTCCCCTTCAATTTTATTGTACAGAATATTGGAAATAATATATAATTGTAATTGTTCTGTGCATTCGGCACACTTTATAAGTTTTGCCTAGTTTTAAATCTTTCTTTTCTGTCTGATTGGCAGTGATACATCATGTACAGATTGACGGTTCTTAAAATACTCAGCGTTAAATAATATACCGTCTGTAATCAAAAAGCATTTTTTATAAGTAACGCCAATCGATTATAGAGGCAATATATAATCATACATTTCTAGTAAAGTACCGTTATTATTATACAATCTGTGCTGTTACATGATTTAATGGTATACTAATGTTTTCACAGTATACTTCCCTAACAGTGAATAAACCTGTTGAACCTGATCTAGATTAAGGCTTGAATTGGTCCTTATCGATTTCTGGACCTTTTGAAAGTAAGCGAACAAATTTTTTTTTAGAATTGCATGAGGTCAAGCTGGATCTTTACAACTATATAGGATCTTGTTTTCTTGCACTTTTCATTATAAAACTGTGAGCTTTCCTTGATTGCTATTATTTTTCTGGTGTAAGGTTCAAACAAATAGTTTTTCGGTTACATCACCAGACTATTCTCTCTTTTTGCACGGGATATCTTTCTTTCTTCAAATTCACATGTCTAAGATATATTATATGCATGTAAATGTAATTATTGATATTATTTTTGTATAGGGGTCTTTTTTACATAACTGACTGTACGTCCTGAAGATGGTCTGACGGATAATTACGCCATTACAGACCGAAACGTCGACTTTCCCATCTATTTCCTGAATATTTTTTGTATTCAAGTAACTGTTTTTTGTATTCTCTGAACCGTTGCTTATTTGATTATGTTGGAATAGATGTATACACCTATGAGTTGTAGGTAGATTGATGTATCCTCTTCCATGGTGTTTTTGTGATTGTACCCTAATGAATTTTATCTATATATAAAAATTTTGTATTTTTTTGAAAAAAGATATTCCCGTGTGTTTGTTATCATTGTCTTCATTTATTGAGTGTTATATAACTTGACGTTTGCCTAGATTATTTCAGAGTTCAAGATCATTAGGGGTTGAACCCAAAGTAATTATATATACTTCACATTAAACTAAGTATCTCTAAGTGAAATCCCTTGTAGGCATCTTTCACTCATCATTGATTTAATTGCCCAAGCCTCCAAGGGTATACTGGGTTTCCCCCACCTTCCTATTGATTATCCACACTAGGCACTCCCTAGTCTGGAATAAATATGACACACAGCTCTGCCCACAGGGATTGTCCAGCTGAAGAAACATGGGTAAACCTGCTTATGTTCACACTTTGCTGCATTTCAAGGCCATTAAAAACCAGAGTACATCTACAGTTAAGACCCAGGACCACAACAAGTGCAATAGATTGTAGTATATCTGAAATATTACTGCCGATTGTTGAGCCACAAAGTATTAACTAATTTCTAGGTGATACATTTTTAGCTCCTGTATGCCTCAACTGAGAACCTTCCTACCACTCGGAGGACTCCACAAAGGGCATCTCTCCATGTCATTTCTTTTTTACATCACTATAGGATCCATCTCCCTCTCCAGCATATGTCCTCCATGCGAATCTAACAGGCTGAGATTGAGAAGACTTGTAAAAGTTAAGAAGCACACACTCTTAATACCTCATTTATACAATAATACATTATTTACAGTCTTCAAAGACATGTAGAGCAACCCCAGCAACAGACTATGATTTAAAACACACTGAAATAAACTGGTTTAATTCAATTTATTTATATTTATTTATTGCTGTTTTACACAACAGGGATTGAACCGCATAATGGCACAGCTGGGGAAAGGGAGAAGTATTAGCATCTGAAATGCAACCCAACTAACCAACGGAGCAACCAACTGCTGACCAACTAACATGAGAAAATGGGATATTGGGTGTGCGTTGTCTTGGTGGACCTCAAGCTTTGTTTTTAACAGGAAGTGTATTTTAGGCTGGAAGCAGTCTTTTCAAACAGGAATAGAGTGTTATTTTTGTAGCATTCGAGTCTCGGCAATGACGCTGAACATCCTGTGATTCTGGGCAAATCACTTAATCTCCCGGTGCCTAACAAAAATGAATGTGTCCTCATGCAATGCAACTGGTGCTATGTAAAGCACTCTGATACCCGATTCGGGTCAAGTTTGCGCTATATAAAACTCTGTAAAATAAATAAAATAAAAAACAGCATCTTTGTGAAGTTATTTGCTCCAGAGGTAAATTAGTGGCACAAATTGACATAACATTGCTTGAGAACGAGTTAACCATGAGAGCTGACGAAATGTGAAAACAGAAGGCATTCAAGCAAAAAAGGTAATCAAAAGGGTGACACATAATTAAAACCAGATAGGAGCTGGAGGAAAAGGAGACATCATAGTTAGGACCAAACCATAGCTACACATCAGCAGCAATTCGTTAATCTTTCAACAAAGAGGCCATGCGATCAATATGGACCTAAACAAAGTGTCTAGCCCTTGAAAATACCCTTGGGACCATCATGGTTTCTATTGATAAAAGTTTTAAAGGGAGTCAGTGTTTTTCAATCAAACTGAGTGGTTTAAGTACAGACTTTCATCTGGCAACAGAACACAGATTTTTACAAGAACCGGGTAAACGAAAAGCAGACTGAGGCATGGTGACTTGCAACCTTTTATGGTTAAACAATAACAATTCACACATGAATAAAGATGACCTTCGGCAAGGGAATACAAAGGAACCCATCTGCAACAGTAAGCTGCAGGCGTCCTACCCTCCTGGAGATCCAGAGTGAGCCCAGGCTGGCTGATGATGTTGCATGGAATGTCTGACTCGATACCTTCCCTTTCCTTCATATGACCTTCAGCGTCTTCTAACAGATGGTAGAACTCTTCCGGGTCAAACTCCTACAAAAGAAAAACAGACCAACCGTCAAGATCTAGTTAACTTTTTAAGGCTCATGCTTGAATGCTTACGTAAATAAGGATGCAGGGGAATTCATGCATTCAACCTATCACTTATTTTATTTACTTTTCGTTGGTTCTAGTTAAGAGTTTGAAGTTAAGTGTTTGGGATAAGCACAAGTTCCCAACTGGATTATTCACATTGCATTGTTTTTTTCAAGAAATAATAAAAAAAAATCTTAGTACTGTACCCTATTCTAAAGGAGGTATAAAACAAACGGTCTGTGTTCATGCTTTTTTCTGCAAGTCAGATAGCTGATAAAACCACGGACTTGAAAGCTTTCTATCACTTTATTGAATCCTCTAAGCTGCAAAAGGAAATGGTGAAAGCCATGAATGACTCATCTGCTGCCTTGTGGACCAGACATGCAACCTTCTGTGTCTTTAATGGTAGAGGGGGCCTGGGGTCAGTGTAGGACTACAGATCGTACAAGAGAATTTTGATGATGCCAGTCACCGACACAAAAGAAGGACTGTACGGACACATACTCCTAAAATCAGAAGATTTCAAAGCAACATGTCCTTAACCATGTTAGAGCATACATGAAACATGCCTGTTATGGTAAAACACTATGAAAATTGCTAATGATCCCACCATTCGAAATGATCTTTAAAAAATGAACCAACTATTTTAAAAGGGATTAATAACTTAGCAACAAACTATTTTAAAAGGGATTACTAACTTAGCAATTAACCAGCATATGTTTCACACTTTTCCGTACTTCGGTAAAAGGGCAGACAAAACTCATGTTTTGTCGGCAAATACATTTTGCGGCACAGCTCTAGAGAACTGTAAAAGTAGTTGACTCAGCAGCATGGCACCCAGCACAAGTAAGTTCATATGATAAGTTAGCATTCTAGCTTTACTGAACTCTCCGTAGACCGGTGGACTCAGCGTTTTGTGCCTGTTTAATTACTACAAGCAAGGAGAGGGCAAGCAGCAAGGGGAATGGGTGAAGCTGCGAAGCGGGAGGGGTTTGGCGATGGAACAGGCGCCCTCGGAAAGATTTAACAAGCCCAATCCCCCTTAAAAGGAAGCCCAAAACCAAACAAATATCTTATCAAAATACAAGCAACAGAACAGGAGGCAGCATTAACATAATTGTGGTATTAAGAGGAGGTGGGAGGAAGGGTGTTAGACCTGGCATATTTTGGAGTGTTTTCCCTGTCTTTTTGCTTTCTGATCTCCCAGTTTTGACTCTGCTTTCTCACTGCTGTTCAGTGTTAAAGTGCAAGTGCTCCTATTGTAAATTGTATTATGGATTGGTGTGTCCATGATTGGCATATTTGATTTACTGGTAAGTCCCTAGTAAAGTGCACTGTGAGTACCAGGGCCTATAAATCAAATGCTGCTAGTGGGCCTGCAGCACTGATCATGCCATCCACACGAGCAGCCTTTCAAAGGGTTCTCAGACCTCCCACTGCAGTATCTGCATGCAGTTTTTACTGCCATGTCGACTTGGCAATTGCACCCACTTGCCAAACTCTAAACTTCCCTTTTATAACACGTGAGTCGCCCTTAAGGTAGGCCCAAGGTACCCCTATGGGCAGGGTGGGGTGTATTTGGAAGGTAGGACATGTACTGGTGTGTGTGACATGTCCTAGACCAACGTGGCGATGCTACTATGGAGATGTTGGTCTTTAGGATAGATTCCTCCATGCAGGCTAGCTGGAAAGGGGCGTTAATTTATCGTCCCCCAGGACCCCTAGCTGATTTCTCTCTACAATTGGTTGAACTATTAGCCCCGTATGTGAACGCGTGCAATAACTTCCTACTCTTAGGAGATTTCAATATCCATAGTGATTGTCTCTCCAACTCAGATGCACAGACTCTTTTGGCTGACCTATCCCTTTTAGGCCTATCCCAGCTTAATGAAGGCCCGACCCACATAGCTGGTCATACTCTGGATATTATATTTTCAAACTCTTCTAAGATTCAGTGCGAACCCCCCCAACAACTTACTTGGTCTGATCATTCAGTCATTGAATTTTTTATTCAGGACCCTACAGATCTCAAAATACCTAAACCAGCTACATTTTATACTCGCAGGCAGTGGCAGAAAGTCTCAGCGGAAAATTTTCAAACTGTTTTTTTGAGGCCTCAAAATTCTGTATCGGACAACATTGAGGAAGCACTGTCCAAATATAACTCGGCTGTTTCAATAGCCATTGATCACATTGCACCTCTGAAATCTTCCTTGTGCCATCCTAATCGCACACAGGCAGTCTGGTTCTCGACTCAACTGCGAGTTCAAAAACAACTTTGCAGGAAGTTGGAGAGAATCTGGCGTGCTTCTCATAATGAGGCGGACAGAGATCGGTTTTATTCCACTCTGTCCAGCTATCATAAAAATATAAAAATAGCACGGAAAACCCATATAACAGTTCAGTTAGCCCAGGCCGGCAACTCTTCTAAAACCCTGCACCAGATTCTTCAGTCCTTCATTAACCCCAAGGCATGCGAAAGCTTAGAGGCTCCCTCCCAACTGCTGTGTAATGATATTGCTCTCTATTTTGCACAAAAGATAGAGCTTATCTATGGAAAAATTACCGCAACAGGAGGCCTGCATCAGATCCCTATGGCCTTGGACCAATTGAATCTAACAAACTCTCAGTTGTTAGAGAACTTCCCCGCTATTACATTAGCAGAGGTTGAATCACTGATCCACAAGATAAAGTCTGGGTCCCCTTCTGACCAGATTCCAGCTAAAGTCATTGCGTCTTTAGCTAAACATCTGTCTCCCTCGGTGCAATCTCTTATTAATCTCTCTCTAACGGAAGGCCATGTACCACTGGAGTGGAAGGTTGCTCAGGTTAGACCCATTCGTAAGAGCACTAAAACACCGTGGACGGATCTCTCTAACCTCCGTCCTATTTCACTCCTCCCGTTCCTGAGCAAACTAATAGAAAAACATGTCAATACCCACCTTTCCAACTATGTCGAACTGACAGGATGTTTAGATCTTTCCCAGTCCGGTTTTAGGCCCAAATACAGCACCGAATCAGCATTACTAGCGGTCACAGATAACATCAGGATGACCCTAGATAAAGGCCACTCTATGATTCTGGTGCTGTTGGACCTATCCGCAGCGTTCAACAGTTTCCCACAGTATTTTGATCAAAAGGTTGGAAGAGGTTGGGATAAGAAAATCAGCCTTACAATGGATGAGGAGCTTTCTGTCTGATCGCTCCCAGATTGTCAACCTAGGCCCGTATCGTTCGGCCCCTATAGATTTGACCAAGGGAGTACCCCAGGGCTCATGTCTGAGCCCTACATTATTCAACATCTATATTGCTCCCTTGGCCAATCTTTTGAGGACACATGGGTTCATTCCCATATCATATGCCGACGATACCCAGTTACTCTTTCCATTCGATAAATTCACCTCGGCGGTACGGCTAGCCTTCTCCAATGGGATGAGAGCCATATGACACTGGATGAAGAATAATTTCCTCCAGTGTAATGTGGGAAATACAGAGTTAATGCTCTTTGGAGAGGCTCCCCTCCTCTGGACCCCAGATAGGTGGCCGACCGACTTGGGTCCCCATCCCGCTCCCAAGTCTACAGTCAAAAATCTGGGTATCCGTTTAGATCAAGCCCTCAGTCTGAAGGAGCATGCTGCTCAGACAGCTGGTTCCTGTTTTCATGTAATAGGCCTGCTCCGCCGAGTTTTCCCCCTCCTTCCTGATTCCACCCGGAAAACTCTAGTCCAGGCGCTGGTATTGAGTCGTCTGGACTACTGTAACGGCCTGCTGGTCTCTGCTAATGATGCTTCACTCAGCAGACTGCAGGTAGTTCAGAACACTGCGGCTCGGTTGGTCCTTAATGCCCCCTCTGGGACCCCCTCTCGCCCTCTTCTCATGAAGCTGCATTGGCTCCCTATCCGCCAACGGGTCAAATTTAAAATCTGCTGCACCATTCATAAGGCACTGCTTAACTTGGGCCCATCCTATCTTTCCGAGAAATGTATGCCCTATGTACCATCAAGATCCCTCCGCTCGAGTGCTAAACACCTTCTGGTGGTGCCTCGAGTAAGTAAGGCAAGACTAGGAGGAAAAGCTCTTTCCCATCTTGGCCCTCGTTACTGGAATGAACTCTCCTTGTCCTTGAGACAGTGTCTAGATCACTTACAATTCAGGAAGTTGCTTAAGACCACCCTTTTCCGCGCCTGTTAAACTCTGCTGGAGTTGCTTCACACCCTCACAGTCCGCTCTAAGCGCAGAGATACCCCTTCGGGGGTCGATTCTAGCGCTATATCAACAAATAAATAAATAAAATAAATAAATACAGTTTATTTTGTTTTTCACTATTGAAAGGCTATCTGTCCCATAGGATAGAATGGGAAGTACTGGGTAACATTTTACGAGTATATCTTCCCATTGGGACAAGACAGAGAAATGGAGTTTAGTATGCCTGAACTCGGAACGTAGAAATGCATCTTTTAGTAAACATGACTATCATGTTCTGTGTTTGAAAATACCACTTTTAGAAAGTAGGTCTTTTCTTGCTTAGCCATCCTGTGTGCCTCTGCTGGGTTGTGGATTGACTGTCTGGCTTTGGAGTGACAGGGGCTGGGGATGTGCATTCTCTTCAGACAGCCACTGGGGGGGGTCGAGGTGTGTCCTGCCTTTCCTGGATGAGTCAGGGCTGAGCTGAATAGACTTGGGCTGCATTGAGAGTAGCGGAGGAGTTTTCCTTGCACCTGAATGGGCCTGGTCTGCCTTGGACAATGCTGTCTCCACCTCCTGCCAGTAAGCTGTAAGCTGGGCCAGAGAGGACCAAACTGGTTTGGACTGAGCACAGACACTCTCACTGATGACGATGACCGCCGCCACCACCGAGCCTCTGCTTGCACCGCGACCTGTGCGCAACGCACCCCGCACCGCCTCGCTTCACTCCGCCGCCCTGGTCTCACTGGCGATGTTGCTGCACGCTGACCTTGACACCCGTGACAGCACTGTGGATTGGGGGCACTGCTCATAAGTCACACAACGCACTGCCCCATCCCGCACCGCAGTTTGGGCCGACCAACACCAGCTCCCATCAACCGGCACTGCCAATTGCACCATGACCTGTCAGCACTGCAACAAGCATGGCCCCACTTTGCACCGCAGCCCTGGTCTCACCGAAGCCCTTGGACGAACGTCACTGAGCCACTGCCTCCACCGCTACTTGAGGGCACTGCACGCCACACCGCTACGCTTCACATTGCAACCGTGACGGTTGCCGCAACTGGCCCGCACCAATGCGATCGGCTGCAACATAAGGTACTGTTTACGAGTCTGCTGACACTGACACCAGTTCACAAGACGCTGTCGGCTGGAACTGTTGGATTCTATTGTTTTTCAGCACCGCAGTAGCCCTGGACAGAGCTACCGACTTCAAGGAACTGCTGTGGTATCCTTTTGTAGTGTTTTCACTGTATTCCTGTGTGCTATGTGCAAATGCTTTACACATTGCCTCTGAGATAAGCCTGACTGCTCGTGCTAGGCTACCATGGGGTTGAGCAGGGGTTATTTTAGAAGTGTATCCCCCTAATGCTGACTAGTAGCAAGGATCCCTATTTGGGCAAAGGTGCAAACCATTGCCAACTAGAGACCCCCATTTCTAACAGAGGGATCCTATATTAAAATGTAAGCAGCTATGGTGCCGAAGCGGAACACAGGCAAACAGTAACAGAGTAGGAAACCTTGAAAAAAATAGTCCCCTAAAGAACAGATAAAGAAAAATAGCATAATGATACAGTACTTAGTCCCTGCTCTGTGGGAGGAACAGAAGAGAAAAAGGAGGGACAAAGAGTCAGGACTGACCACTAGCAAACAAGGATTTTCAGAAAACACTGACATAGACAAATGAATAGCAATGGCAAGCAGGAGTTGGAACTCTACAAAGCATATACAACAGGTCGCTAAGAAACAGTGCAAGAGCTGTCTAAACTCGACCTAAAAACAAGAAGACTTTACTGTGCCTTCCCCATGAAAGAAAGGTGAATGCATGCAACTGGTTAGTTAGCAAATGTAAAGGGTGATTGGGAGCAGGTATAGGCTTTAATTGATGGAGTCACTTAAAGCTTATTAAAGCCTCATGGTGGCAATGATTTATTCTTTTTGACAGGCAATGTGAGGGTGTTACCAGCTGAGTACTGGAGTGGGTCAGATTAATGGATACTTATAAAAAATTGCACTCAGTACTTTCTTATTGCATATTACTAAAATATATATTTTGAAAGCATTTCTTTTATCCTAAACACTTAATCTGTTTTCACATTTTGCAACAGGGTTTCTTATGCTGTGTTGAACACAATGTTAAAATAATGACATATTCACAGTGCTTTCTGTCACAGGCAGAGGAACCTCGTAGCACTAAAAATACACAAGTCCCTATTCCCCACTATGACAACGAGGATTCAGTTCTGTGACTGGTTCTTTTAGCTACATCTTTGATCCCACTCCCACAACCAATCGCTGTCCAGGACTTCCCCTGTTGTTCCCTATTGGGCCAGCTACCACAGCTGTTCTGGAAAGGTGTAAAGGCTCTCAAAATGTTGGCCTCACAGTTCTTATCGTTTCAGCAATCAACTTATCTTGGTGCGGGAGGTTAATCGGGCCCGAAGTCTGAAAGCGCTGAAGCTGTACCCACTAGGCATTTACCGTTCAGTCTGTACTGGCGCTAATAAACCACCACCAAAACTAATGTAATACGTAATTTATTGTTTTGATAATGCTAAAAGAAATAGATCACATTTAGTTATTCCTTACAGGGTGACGTAGTGAGAAGGTATTCAGTGTGTTTTTCAGTGACACATTCCCGATGTCAAATAATATTTTTTTACATCGGTGTGTCTGTGAAATGTGGGTTTGGCGATAAATTGAAAATATGCTGCCCTCTAGTGGCGCGAGGGCTTTCTCTTTGTCTCTCCTCGTTGAGCCACGCTACATTAGGTTGAAACTGAAAGCTGTGGTAACGCAAGTCGGACCACAATGGCGCAATAACAAACGACTCAGAGTTATTAAAATAACTAGACTATAACCTGTATGAAGCAGCTGGTAAGTCAAATGTGAGACGCGTTTGTGATTGCATTTATTTAAACGCTTGCTCACTTGGTATTTATATATGTACATAAAAGATTAATTTAGCTATAAGGTCCTTGAACAAGACAATCAATTACACAATAAGATCAGCATTACATATTAACAGAATTCAACAACTCTGTAATGTTGGTATTACTGCCCCACAAATCACGTGCTACACAGCGTTGGTGTAACTCTCTTTATTGGCAAAGATGTAATCTAGAGGAGAGCGCCGGGAACACGTCCGTGCCGCTCCGATGTCTGGCGCTAATCCCGCCGCCAAGATGGCGGCCGCGCTGACGTCATCGCGCCTGCGCGCGACCACTAGAGCGCAACACTACATATCTCCCTTCTTTATCAAACACACAAAACTTATAACAATAGGAAGGTTGTCCCAGAGTCTCTCGGCTGGGAGTTACTTCATTTCTCCCAAATCATAGTCTCTGTATCTGGCAGGTCTTACTACAAGTCTCCCTGCCCTTGTACGTCTTACCGGAGTGGAGGTGGATACTTCTCCCCTTCCATCTGCTCGGCTGGCTGGCGTTTCTCCTTGTCCTTTAGGGCTCTCTCTCTCCAGAGTCCTACTATTGTCCTCCGGCCATTCCTCGGTTATTAGATTATCATTCTCGTCCTGCTCTTCCCTATTTCCTTTTATTTCTTGGTCCATTTCATCTTCTCCTGGGGTTGTCTCTCTTGCTGGCAACCTTTGTTTCTCATGTGTCATTGATCTTTCTTCTTTGTCCCACTGTAGTATCTTGTTGCATTTGGACATGCGATCTTGCGACCAGACGTTCCCATCACTGAGTAAAGCAGCTCTGTTGTACACTTGTTCGACTTTCAGGGGCAGGCTGTACTTGCTGTCTCCTTTCCTCCTCAACTGGGCAAGTTTGACTCTAACCCATTCCCCTGTTTCCCAAGGACGTTCCTTTCACATTGCGTCTCTTATTGTACTGTTCTGTGTACGTTCTCTGGGCTCTCTCTAAATTGTGGTGCACGACTGCCGGGGACCATTTACTCGTGACCGTCTTTTCTTTCCACGCTAGATTGTCCCTCGTGAACGGCTCACGTCCTCTTAGGATTTGGAACGGGCTGTATCCTGTGCCGGTTGGTGTGATTCGGTAGGCCCACAGCATACTTCTCACTTCTTTCTCCCAGTCCTTTCCCATTCCTATGGCTGATTGGATGGACCCCATTATTACTCGATTGAACCTTTCAGCAAGACCATTCCCTGCCGGATGGTAGACCGCTGTGTGCTTGATTTGGATGCCGTTTCGTTCCATGTACCGGTTCCACTTCTCTGATGTGAATTGAGGTCCATTGTCGCTCAAGATGGAACGAGGAATACCCTCTCTGAGGAAGGTAGCTGTAAGAAACTTCAGCACTGTCTCTGTGTCCATCACCTCCTGTATGTCCAGTTCTGGCCACTTAGAATATCGATCTATGAGAACTACTACGTATTTTGGGTTCCCTTCCGCATCCAACACCGGACCAAGAATGTCTATAGACAATTCCTCCCACGGGTTAGCTGGATTGTCAAACTTCCCTAGTGCCGGACGTAGTAATGTTTGTGACTTGTCCGCTCTTTGGCACTGATCACATTCTCTTACATGTCTCTCGATTTGACTATCCATTGCGGGCCACCAGTACATTTGTTTGGTCCTTGTCTTCGTCTTTACGATGCCCAAGTGCCCTTCGTGCAACAACGCCAGCAGGTGTGGTATCAACGATCCTGGAGGGATTACTCTCTCCCCTCTAAACAGGAAGGTTCCTTGGTCTCCTACTGATAGCTCTTCCCTTACTTCGAAGAATTTCCTTTGTTCCGCTTTCAGGTGCCTTTTCTCTGGCCACCCTTGTATGGTGAATGCCTTGATGTCTTCCAGGTCCGTGTCCCTTTCGTAGGCTTGCTTCCACTCCTGCCCGCTTATCGCCTGCTCCTGATCTCCCGTGAATGCCACTCTGACTTCGTCCTCGTCTGTACATGCGGGTGCGTCTTCCATGGCTGAAGCTCGACTGAGGTAGTCCGCCACTTTGTTCTTGGCTCCAGGGATGTATTCTACGTCATACCTGTAGTCTAACAATTTCAGGGTCATTTTGCGATGCGGGGTGTGGCGCTTGCGTGCCCGCAGGACGTTAGTACCTTGACAAGGGGTTTGTGGTCCGTCCTGAGTTGGAATCTTGTGCCCCATAGAAATTGGCGGAACTTTGACATGGCCCACACCACCGCCAGCATCTCTTTTTCTATCACGCTGAACTTCTGTTCTGTGGGTGACAATGTCCTTGACGCAAAGCTGATGGTCGCTTGCTCTCCATTCTTCTTTCTCTGCATGAGGACTGCCCCTAGGCCTTTATCACTCGCATCTGTGGTTAATATGGATTCTCCGTGTGGATCATAACCTTGCAGGGGACCGCTCTGCTGACATCCTCCTTGATTTTCTGAAACTCCCCTTGCGCTTCCTCTGTCCACTGGAAAGCTGTCTTGTCTCGTACCAGTAGTCGCAGGTGATGTGTCTTGGTGGCGAAGTGTTGCACGAACTTGCTGTAATATTCGGCCATCCCTAAGAACGATCTCACTTCTTCCTTGCTTGTCGGCGCCGGAGCTTCACATATTGCTCTGACATTTGCGTGTTTGGGTGTGATGCCTTGGTCACTAATCTCATGACCCAAGTATGTGACAGACGCCATCCCTAGTCTGCATTTCTCCCATTCGGCTGTCAGGCCATTCCTTTCCAAAACTTGTAACACCATTGCTAGTTTTGTGTTATGGTCGGCTCGGTCTTTGCCCATCACCAAGATGTCGTCTTGGAAGTATTGTACTCCCTCAATGTCCTTGAATAGTTTGTGCATCAGCTTTTGGAATACCGCAGCTGCTGATGCCAGGCCAAACGGCATCCTGCGGAACTGGTAACATCCAAATGGTGTAATGAAGGACGTTAGTTTCCTACTCGTGCTGTGCAGTGCTATCTGATGATAGGCAGAGGCAAGATCTACTGTGGAAAACCATTTTATACCTTCCGTCTTCGCCAGCATTTCGTCTATTCTAGGCAATGGGAATTTTTCTACGACTATGCACTTGTTTAATTCGCGCAGGTCCACACACAAACGAACTTTGCCATTGGGTTTTCTCGCTACTACCAACGGGGCCAACCACTCCGAGCTGTTGATAGGTTCGATGATCCCTTCTTCTTCTAATCGTTGCAACTCTTTTGCACTGCTTCCCTGACTGCTAGCGGTATGTTCCTCACCTTGTGGGATACCGGTTTGGCGTTGTCCCTGAGTTCGATTCTATGTGTGAATTTCGCCAGTTTTCCCACTTTGCCTCCGAATACCGTGGGGAATTCTCTTTTCATCTTAACGAAGTCTGGTTGGTTATCTGTGCCGGTCATCAGGACTTGCGTGTCCCCTCCTGGGTTCAATTGTATGCCCAGTTCGCCCTGGTCCATCCATCCCAGGACAGAAGGACCTTTTCTGCTACGTACAATTTGCACTCCGCACAGCGGTTCTTGAACTCAAATTTCAGGACTCGATATCCCTCCATCGGGATGGGTTCTCCTGTGAACGTGACTGGACGTATGTCTGGGGGCTCGAGGTGTGATCCCAGGCTGGGTTTGAAGTTCTCGTCCCATACTGACTTTTGAATGATGGTAAATGGAGAGCCGGAATCCGCCACCATCTTGATTTGGACACCTCCCACGACCATATCACACTGCGGTTTCTTGGAGCGCCTTCCTTCTATGCCTAGAACTTGATCGTCGATGCACAACACGTCGTCTTCCTCTTCTTCTTCCTCTACACCTCCCTTGTCTTGTGTAGACGTACTTGACTGTTGACCGCTTCACCTTGCGGCGACACACTTTTCATAGTGTCCGACAAGTCCGCAGTACATACACTTGGCTCGGAAGGCTGGACATCGCTTGTCATTTGCCGCGTGGAATGAACTGCCGCACCTGTAGCACGTGGTGTTACTCTCCCTGATGGATTTCTGTGCCTGTGTGGATTGTGGAGTCCAATTACTTTGGGCTCTCCCTTCAGTCTCCCTTCTTTTTCCTCTGCCCGGAGGTTCTAATACCGTAACTCTATTGACCATAGTCCGCTCTGTATTGTCTTTTTCGCTGCCTCGGCACATCTCTTTGATAGCTCCGCCTTTTTACCATGGCAATGACATCCTTCAGTGTGGCGTCCCCGTTGACCCACAACTTGTCTTGGATTGCTGTGTTCTTCGTGTGCATGACTATCTGGTCTTTGATAAATTCGTCGTGCAAGGCGCCGAATTTGCATGTGATCGCCAATTTCCTCAACGCTGCCACGTAGTCATCTATGGACTCTTCTCCCGCTTGTTTCCTTTGTTGGAAGGTGTATCTGTCTATGGACGTGCACACTGCAGGTCTGTAATGGTTGTTCAGGTCATCGATCGCATGCTGGAACACATCATCGTCTGCGGCCAGCCGTTGCATGGGGACTAGGTTCTGGAAAACTCTGAGTCCTTCCGGGCCTAGGTTGTGGAGTAATATCCTTTTCTTCCTTTTGCTGGGGAAGGCCTCTCCGTTTTCGTCTTCTAGGGCCTCTAGGTAGTTCGTGAAGTACTCCCTCCAGTCTTCCCATTTCATCAGGGGTTCGCCTGGTTTCGGTAGAAAGGGTATGGGCGTCGTGAGTGTAGACGCCTGCGCGCACATTGTCGCGTTACCTTCCTGTGCCTCTGCGTTACCTCTTGGACTGCCTGGTGTGCCTGTGCTTCTGGGAGGTGTGTGGTCGTGGTGGGGCCCCTGGGCTCCCCCGTCGCTGCGCTGCTCCACCTCCGCCAGGGCCTTGGATGTCCTGTGGGGTGTGGGGTGTCGCCTCCTGTCCCCCTATTCTCCACCCTTCTATGTATTGGGGCTGTGCGCTGTCCCTGATCACCACTACCTGTACCGGTGGTTCTGGTTCGCAGTGGGACCGTCCTCTGCCACGCTCTCCCGCTTTGCCACGTCTCCTGTGAGTCCTCGTGTCCTCTGACTGTGCTAGATGTGGTTCGTTTTTTTTTCCGAATTTTTTTTTTTTTTTTTCCCGATCTCGTCGCCACTGTAATGTTGGTATTACTGCCCCACAAATCACGTGCTACACAGCGTTGGTGTAACTCTCTTTATTGGCAAAGATGTAATCTAGAGGAGAGCGCCGGGAACACGTCCGTGCCGCTCCGATGTCTGGCGCTAATCCCGCCGCCAAGATGGCGGCCGCGCTGACGTCATCGCGCCTGCGCGCGACCACTAGAGCGCAACACTACAAACTCATCAAGTACTATACTGCAAAACAAGCCCCAAGTACTAACTGCAAAACAAGCCCCTTCAGAGAAATATTCTACTTACATTTTCTCAGACGCTCTGTTTGTAACCTCGGTTCGAAACCAAGCAACACAGACCACAGGCTGGAAACACAGCCACCTCCTCGGTGCTATTTACGGTTAAACAGAAATGCTGAGGCCTCAGCTCTCTTTACATGGTGTTACCAACGCACATACATATTGGACACAAGCATACATGCCAACATTTTAAACCTAGGAACATACCTGCCAACTTGAAGAACAATCTCGCAGTGTGAGGAGGGGCGGGGCCCTGAAGGGGGCGGGCCGGGAAGTACCTAGGAGGCACTTCTGAACCCAACAATAATAATTCTCTTCTGATGACGGGTCGGGGATATCTGCAAGCTTTTTCACCCATGATAAGGCCTGATAATTTAGCATAATAGGAGATGTAGACTTTTGTTTGCATCGAGGTAGCACAAATCCTCAAGTTTCAGTCACCCACTTTAAATTGCCCAAGTGGACCGCCCTCTCATTTCCAATATGAGGAAATTGCTCAAGAATTTAGTCCACTCAGTTCTTGCTTGTTTTTTCTTAGGAAGAGTTTACACTTCTAGTGCTCTTCCCAACAAAGGGCAGAGATGTTATAGGACACACCATTCTACCGTTTGAAGGTGCATAATTTCTAGAGATGCAAGGCCCCATGTTAAACACGTTCCATCCACCAAGAATGTGGGTAATTCGCAAAGCCATTCCTTTCGTAGAGTCACAATCAGTCCTGCTTCTCACTTGCATCCTTTCAGTCCGGTATAGTGCCAAGGTACAATTTTCCGTGGTTAAGCTTTAAACAGTGGGAAAATATGATCAGGTCTTGAGCTGTAGAAGCTTTGATGCAGGCGCAGGCCATTAAGTGTTCCAGGCGCATTGTCTCACAAACGTAAATCCCAGGCACTCGAAGGAATCGTGTTTTGTATTGTGTAGCCCCTAGAACCACCAGTTTTACATATTTGCCCCTGCCTAGCAGCATGGTCTTTGTTGTGTCTGCATCGGCTTCCTGGTCGTTAATCCTTCAATAGCTACAAATGTCTCTTTAGATCAACTGGCACTCATTGCATTATGTAATTGCTGTTTTTGTAGCGCCGACCTAGCTGGCAGGTAGTGGAGAGGTGCAAATGGTGTAAGGCGGAAATACAATCAGCAACTGAATGAGGAGGGAGGAAGTGTCCTGGGTCTGAGGGAGGAGGAGGAGGAGGTGACACCACGTACTGTTTCACAATGTAGTGTGCTTTAAAGAGGTGTGTCTTTAGGTCTTTCCTAACCTCAAGAAGGCTCTGTGTAGATCCTGAGGGGCACAGGGATATCATTGCAGATCCTGGGTGTGTACATGGAGAAGGCCTGTTGCCTAGACTTTTCCTTCCTGCACGTTCATTGAGGATTCGGCGGGTGTTTAGAAGATGTCAACATGCAGCGGTAGAAGCTGGTAAACTGATCTAGGTGGTGGAGCGGCTAGACGGAGGAAGCAGTGACTATCCGGGTGGAAATCTGCAGCATAGAACACACTTCTTCTAAAGCATGTCTGTAGTCAGGCAGAGTTATCTAGCATAGGTGCTGGATAGCTGCATCTATTTCAGTCTAACCACTACATAGAGGAGTTCTATTTAGATACATTTTACATACAATTATTGTGAAGATAGGGCATGGAGTCAGCCCTTGTCTTCCTCCGTAGAACACCTGTTGAGAAGTAATGATGATGAGGATATTACTAGTACTAATAATAATGATAATAATGTTTCACATAATGCTAACTACTACACATCTGCATGTATAACAGCTATAACTAACAGAGGTTATTATTACCCGTCTTATGTTTCTCCGTGGTACCCATTGCTACTCTATGGGTCTCCATTATCCGCATTCAAATGAAAAATAATGAAAGGCCTGATCTTAATTACAATCTGACAGGAGGGAGCCATCAGTTCTTGAAGACATGTATTATGCTTTGGCATTAGTGTGATGAAAAAGGAGAGCAAACATAAAATATGCAGCACTGATGGCAGAGGACATGCTTTAATCAAAAAGTGCTTCAGGCAATAGATCACATAAGCCGAAAGCCACATTTTCCAAGTAACTATGCAGCAGAATGAAATTGCCTTCAGGCATTTCTCTTCAGGTAAAATGAAAATTCTGGATGAACGCTCTGCTATCAGTTTGCCCACCTTAGCATACATGCGTGTAGTAATTCCGCCCCTAACATACCATAACATGTGTATTTGTAAAGTGCACGCATCACCCAGGGGAAATCAAGTCACTGAATAACAGATGTTTATTGTTACTCAACTCAATGGTACTCATTTTATCGACCTCAGAAGGATGAAAGGCTGAGTGGACCTGCCGTGGTTTCAACCTGTGACCATGAGATCAAACACAGGCCCCTATATTGGACGCATTAGTCCACTAAGCCACCAAACCCGGCCCCTCTAATATCACCACCTGACAATCAGGAGAACTCATTATGAGGGTGTTAGGATTATACCCAAAAGTGAACTCAACTCTGAATTATTGGTAGTATTAGTAATCCATACAAAGGCGTAGTGAAACACCAATCGGACAGATTAAATTCGTTTTTATCGCTCTTCTTCGATGCGAACTGGACCTCCCAGCTCCCAACACAGAAGCAGACACTAATAAATAACATGAAGAAAATACCATGACACAGTTCTGGGATGAGGGTCATAGGGTGAAAAGAAAAACCCAACATGGTTATGAGAGAAAGAGGAATGATGAAAATAGCAACGAAAATATGAGAGGAGTGAGAGTGTGAAATAAGGGAGGAAAGAAAAATGCAAATAAAAGAAAGATGGAAGAAAAAAGAAAGGAGGAAAAAACAAGTTGTTAGGGATAAAAGAAAAATAATGGAAATAAGAAAAGAAAAATAGAAAGGAGGAAATGAAGAAGGAAGGAAACTTCCTTGAAAGGGTGGGAATTGCACACTTAGCTCACCCATTCAGTAGACAGTCTTATGGCGCATAAATATATAGATAGGCCACTGGGTAGTTACAGTTAAGGTTGTGTTTCCATAGGAAATGCATTTTTGTGTTGCTAATAACTTTGGCGCCATTTGATGAATCACCAG
Source organism: Calotriton arnoldi (assembly GCA_963921515.1). Lineage (NCBI taxonomy): Eukaryota > Metazoa > Chordata > Amphibia > Caudata > Salamandridae > Calotriton > Calotriton arnoldi. Next base: position 2,550,336 of record CAWUFW010001018.1, on the reverse strand, counting down.
AAAACTTACCAAACAAGTGCTACTTTTTTTAACTATTTTTCTTATGGAAAGTTTCAGGTGATCTGTCAAGCGGGGGCCAAGAAAAAAGGAGGGTCCCAAAATACATTTTCCCCATTCATTTTTCTATAGGAACTTTAGACAGAGCTACAGCCAAAACCGCTGAACGAATTTACACCAAATTTTTCAGAAAGCTAGATCTTGGTCTAGAAAGAGTGCTTTTTATGATTTGTGTAAATCCGTATACTAATTTTTGAGCAGTTAATGCTCAAAATTCTTTATATTTCACTCTGCGAAGGATCCACGCAGCCGACAGATCTCCTACTGAGTTCTGATTGGCTGTCACCACATCAACAATGAAGTGGTGGCAGCCATCTTAGGACTTGGGACTCAGTCCAGAGTCTTAAAACAAACCATGGGGGCAGGGTAGGAATAACCTGTCCCCCTAGTCCTGGTGGTGGGGTTCTTTAGGGACTCCACCTGGGGTCAAAAACATCTTTTTTTTTTCATTTTGCCACGTGAATCAGTAGCAAAATAAAAAAAAAGCATAGGCTTCCAAGGCCTACCAAAAAATACCCCCTGGGGTGGGGCAGGGCTCTGGGGTGGCTCAGATAGTAGTTAAGGGGTGGGGGCATGTGGCCTGGAGATGAGTAATTAATAGAGGGAGGGGTCATGTGGCCCACCTTCCTGAGCCTAATTAGGTCCCAGGGACCCCATCCCTGGGGTCGAAAAGTAAATAAAACTAGCGCCCTGACCATGCACTAATAATTACCCCACTTATTACATCACTCATGACATCTTCTATGACATCATTGATAATATCACTGCAACATTTGCAATTAAATTATTGATGAGAAAACTGTGCATGGGTTGGCACGAGTTATTGTTACCTTAGAGCACAAGTTATAGTTACTTGAGATAACTATAACTGTTGAATTTCTGTGTTTTTTTTAGTTTAAAACGGCGCCGCTCCCCCAGCTCCCTGATGCAAAGGTGAGCTGCCCAGGGGGAGCGTCGCCTTATATCCCCTTCCCCCTTTCTCTCTTCCCTTTGTCCTTGGAAGGGGGAAGGGAGCAGGCCTCGGCGCGTTTCGCCGGGCGGCGCAAACCAGTGCCAACCGGATTCGTTCGCTAGGGGCTCAGGCGGCTGTTATGGCGCCGGCCCTCGAGGCCCCCTTCGGGGGCGGCCTCTGCTATAACCCTCACACTGCGCCCATTCCGGGAACCGTACCATACTTGTGCATCTGCATTACGAACACAGCCAACAGTCATTGCATTTTTGTGGTGGTTGTTGGCCGCAGTTTTTATTACTCATTACATACATCATATTTGTACATTCCCCTGGACACCTTCTGGTGGCCGGGGTCATACATCATTATCATACATGATCACAAATTAGTTATCACTGTGTTATTGGACACCATAACTCATGGGTCATAAATCATCGGGTGTCATAAATCATTCTGCCGCAACCGGCCATTATTTCGCTGTCATAAATCACTCTGCCTGATCATCATAAATCATCAGCCATAAATCATGGTCATAAATCATCGGGCTGTCATAAATCATCCTGTCACAATCTGTCATCATTCTGTTGTCATAAATCATTCTGCATGGGCATCATAAATCATCGGCCATAAATCATCGTTTGGCCATAAATCACTGGTTTGTCTTTTGCTCATTTGCATCTCCTAGGGTCGTAAATCACCCTGACAGCTCGTAGATTGTTCTTTGTTGTTTTCCACACCCCTTTGCATGTGGGGGTAGCCTTTCCCCGGAGTTAGGCCCCAACTCGCTACCTTGCTAGTCTCCTTTGTGCCCTGCCATCTGGCGGGGGCTGGGCTGCGAGTGCCGTCTCCGTTTGCTACCCCGATTTTGTCAGGCGTACTCACCCAGCCGTAAGGCATCCCAGAGTGAGTGTCCCTCCTTCTACACACCACCCTGTCGGTGTGTTTCCATAACCAAACCAATACAACTTTTGTTTCCGCCACGCCGCCAGGGAGGCTTCCGTCTTCCTGCGGCTCCCCCATTCCTCTGTCGTCCCTTGCGCCTGCTGCTGCTCCATTCAAGCGCTAGGCTACCAACCTCTAGCTGTGTTTCGGGGAGGCTGACGTCCGGTAAGCTCTGACGGCAATCTTCCCACAAATGCCATGGTGCTCTGCTCCTTCCTCGCCATTATGCGGTGGGACGCTCGTGTCCTGTTCGGAGTCTTACACCACTGTCTCCTCTCACCATGGGTCATTCATGAAAAACAAAATTGGGAGACAGTCAGATACCGTTTGTGGAGGCATGATACAACATACATTACTTAACTCACATCCTCTACTTTGCCCATGCTCCAGGCAGGCTCCCCCCGGTAAGCACCCATGCAAAATCAGTGAGCCTGATTGGTATTCGCCCGGCTGTACTACCCGCTCCACTGTGCTTAATTCTTACCCTGTGAGGAGGGCAACCCGCGTTAAACTGCCAGAAACGCGCCTTCTCGGTAACCCCAGTGAGCGAGAAACATGATTCTATGCCAGCACCACCGCACATTGCACCAGGTTGAACCTCCCGGGTTGGCACACACCCTGGTTTCATGCATCCCTCTCCATTCTAAATGTGTGGTGTCCGTTGGAGGACGGTGACCGCCTGGCAAATATTCAGTATACTATCACTATCTGGCATTGTGGTATAGCGAGGTTGTCCATTGATGCTGGTTGAAAACATAAACCGATACCAGGAATGACATACCAGCCTTTTTTGTAATGCGCGCAGCCACCTCCAAAGAGTTTTTTTTTTTTTTTTCTTTCGGCGCTGGGGGCCGTCGGGGAGATTAAGCAAGCTATTGCCCCGAGTCACATGGAGCTGGGCTAACCTGCTGCCGGCACCAGGGCTCGAACCATGAACCCCTTTGTCCGTGGTCAGGAAGCTTTGGCCGCTGCGCCCAACCTCTCCCACGCTCCGCAACTTAGGTTTACATTAACTACTGGATGGGTTGAGGGACCTCACTGCGATCTCGAGCTTCAGTGGTCCGGTTTAATTCAGTTGTCGCTTGAGGATTTTATACTCTTTAGTCTTAACTCAGCTGACTTCTGATGTACCGCTAGGTCACCGCTCACCCCTGTGTAATTTAATATTCAGCTAATCCTCTGGGTATAGACCACAGCACTGTTACACCTGGAGTGTAATGCGTTACTCACAATAATCTGTTTTCGCGACACAGCCTTTTTTCACGCTAAAGTACTGCGACTAAACTTGCGAGGCTGTGACGCGATAGACAGGGGCATCACTGCCTTTCTTTTATGGACTAGCCAATATCTCCAAAGGGGAAACGATCCCTTTATGTACACCCAGGACATAAGGTTACTGCGGCAGGCGGGGGACCTTCGCTAATGGCCCCTATACTCCTGCCCTGAATTTTATTTTTTTATTTTTAAATCATCCGGACTCTTGCCAGAAATGTGGAGCTCAAGTACCAATTGCACAACAATTTGGTCATTCCGTGTACTACAGTGCTCCCCGGAAACTATTTATGGCTCTTCACTTTGTACTATAGTGCAGATGCTGCAGCTGTTGTGATGCGTCACAGCGGCTCAGCACACCGCGCTGAAGGCTGCAGCACCCTTGTTGGGCTCAAAATACCGCATGCACAACAATTTGGTCGTACAACAGTGCTCCCCTGCCACTATTCATGGGGCATAACCTTGTACTTAGCCGACCTTCATTTACACCCAGTCAACAACATTGGAATAAATGTGAAGAGCGTAAATGCTGCTTGCTCACGTTCGCACAATAATTCGGTAATTCAGTGTGCAACAGTGCTCCCCGGCAACTATTGATGGAGCATAACTTTGTACTTAGACGATATTTATTTACACCCAGTCAACACCCTTTGAGTGAATGCGAAGAGCATACTGCTGCTCGCTCACGCTGGCTGGGCTCAAAAACAAATTGAAAACAAGGTCACGTGTACCCGGCCTTTATTTAAATTTATATTTTCTCGTTGCATATTTATATAGCGCGAACTCGACCCGAAGGTATTGGAACGCTTTACATGAGCCCTGTTTTTTACATTACACATTCCGGCACGGGGGGATTAAGTGATTTGTCCAGAATCACCGGAGGTGGACGCGACCTCAGGCACGAACCCTGGTTTCCAGCACCAAAGTCGGCAGTCTAGCCGACGGACCACATCCTCGATTTATTTATGCACCCGTTTAAAACAATCTGCCATAAAGGCAATTAGATGGGTGAATTCTCTTCCAGTGTTTTTAACTGACATTGCATTGAGGGACCAATCAAATGCAGAACAGCCTTGTCCAAGCCATATTAAGGGACAAACCCTTGTGTCAATATCCGGATCAGTTTTAAAGTTGCAATAAGTGCCACGGGTATACATAGGAGTTAGCCTCGAGCTCGCTGGGCCATAGGGACTCAAGCACTGAGGAGAATCATGAAGCTGAAATGCACTTGGGTTTGCTTGTGCGCCACACGGGGTATGGCCTCGGATTTTGAGCTGGAGTGTCGCTTTTTGAGATATGGCTGAGAGTAATTTGAACATGATTCATTCATTTCTGTAAGGGCACAGACAAGCTGAAAAACCATAAAATGAATGAGCCCCAGTGTAATGATCCGAAATTCACATTGATTCAAGCATTTTTATCAATCAGGTCATGCTATCGAAATGAGTCACTCTACTACATTCCCCCGCTCTACATGCTGAGCTAACTGCCAGCTCGCGCGGTCAGCAGTATAATTAGGCGCCCTTCCAACCTTACTCCCCACCGGAACACGCCTCACCTGCCCCCCTAGAGCAACCTCCCGCAACGTGAAATGGGGGCTCTCAAAGGCGCAAGCCCGCGCTGTTCGTGAAAGCAGGTTTTGACCCTAGCTCAAGTTTACAAAAAAAGAAAAAACCTGTCTCTGTACTGTGCACCTGTTATTCCTTTTGGTCTCTTGGTGACCACTTTACTCACACAATGCCAGGGGCAGGCTGGCGGCGGGAGATTGTGTAGCGCGAACTTGACCCGAATCTGGGGTCATAGCGCTCTTCATAGCGCCAGTTGCATTACATGCTGGAACGTACACTTTTTTTTTTTTTTTTTTGTGGTGAGGGGGGGGTTAAGGGATTTATTTGCCCAGGATCGCAGGATGGCATCGTCATTGCCGAGACTCGAACCCAATTTTCCTGATTCGAGGTCCCCCGCCATAGCCGTTAGGCCAACTCCTCTCCCTTTAGTTGTATCTTTCTGTAGGAGGCCGTGTACTGAACTACTCGAGGCAGCGGGAGCGACAGAACGCGAGCCCGATACGGCTCCCCGCCCTCCTATCCACAACAAAGCCATGCTGCTTCTACAAGGCGGTCTCGCTGCTTTCCGTTCCACCCTGATGCCCCCACCCATGGCACTATCAACAATTCGTAACAAGCTCTAACCAACTGAGCTATCCCAAAGTTATCACCAGTACAGGGATTGAGCCCACAACCTTGGTGTTGATCATCGGCGCTCAGCTAATTCGTCAATACCGGGATCACCCGCCATTTGGGGGCTTTGTGCAAACGTGTGACCCACCGGGCCATCCTAGCAGCCGGGTTTGCGCTTCTCATAAACACAGTCCAGCAGTGTGCACGATATTATTAGAAGCCATGTCTCCGACCCTTGAAGAATGTGGCCCAGAGCAATTCAAATCACATTACGCCACATCCACCCATCAATTTTGCAGTGTCTTAATAGCCGTGCTCAACTATCAGCAAGCGGCCTAGAAGCCGTTGTTTTTCCGATACGGGCTCAATTGAGGTAGGGGCCCCCGCAGCGGTGGCGGCGTTACGTCCAGCCCTCAGCCCGCTCATTTATTTTGGTTATTTTGCATAACTCGCACATAAACCTAGTGTTAAGGAAGTCAGGCAGGACAATGCTTATAACTAGCAATGGTGACCGCAGGAAACGCCTCCTTGAGCCCCTTACCCTGCTACTACTTTCCGCGCCGCGAGCCTCGTCGTCTTCGCCCGTTGCCTGAGGAGCTGGGGGTGGGGGGGGGTCGCACCTGCAGCTCTCGACCTCAGTCCCTTCCGTCCCGACCCTCAATGCCCCGGCGGGGGCCGTGCCGTCCTCCGACTCCCGGTACCTCTCGTGGTAGCTGGGTTTCCTGCCTGCTGGCTGGGGTCCTTCTGAGTCGCGATGGTGGAGCCGGTATTTGCGAGAAAGACGGCTTCCTTATGCCATGTAAAGGGGGCTTGGGTATAAAAACCCGGCTATTCGCAATTCGCCGGCGCCGCTCCCCCAGCTCCCTGATGCAAAGGTGAGCTGCCCAGGGGGAGCGTCGCCTTATATCCCCTTCCCCCTTTCTCTCTTCCCTTTGTCCTTGGAAGGGGGAAGGGAGCAGGCCTCGGCGCGTTTCGCCGGGTGGCGCAAACCAGTGCCAACCGGATTCATTCCCTAGGGGCTCAGGCGGCTGTTATGGCGCCGGCCCTCGAGGCCCCCTTTGGGGGCGGCCTCTGCTATAACTGTTGAATTTTTGTGTTTTTTTGTTGTTTAAAATGGTATGTTGCTACTGAACATTTCACCTAACTAGAACATTACTTCAACCTTTCTTTTTTCAGAGAATATTTTAGTTTTCAATATATCTGCTCAGTGGCGGCTCCTCCATAGGGGCGTCGCCCCACTGCTTTCTCGCAGTGCGAGAAGTAGAAACATAAAATGGTAAAACTGCCCTTTTATGTTTCTGCTTCTCGCACTGCGAGAAAGCAGAAGTGCCTGGAGTGCCTGGTTGTGGGAGGGCGGGTGGGCGGGTGGGTGGTCCTGCTCGAGTGCAGGGGGGAGTGGCTTGCCCAATGTTGTGGGCCCTGACTGCTTTGGTCGGCCTGGGGCCGACCAAAGCAGTCATGCGCACTCGCCCTTTTCTCTATGTAGGCTGCATCCAGCCTACATAGAGAAAAGGGCCTCCAATTAGGCTCCCGGCTGGGGTGCTGTGCGCCTGCACCGCACCAATCACAGCGCTGCCATTGCATCGTTGTGATTGGCGGAGGGGAGGGAGGCTGCCTGTGGGTGGCAGCTTCCTGTCTGAGGAGAGCTGCAGCAGCAGGAAAACGCGGGACCCGGGGGAAGGTAAGTTTATTTTATTTTTTTAAACCCCTCCCGCCACCACACGCAACCCACACCCACCAATCCCACCCACCCGTCATGCCGCCCGTGACTACTCTGTAAGGTGACTCATCGCAAGCCACAACCTGTTCACCGATGGAGCTGTATGCTGGCCCTGTGTGTGGCTGCTACCAAAGTAGGATCATATACTTCAGTCTGTAACTGGTGTAGAGGTATTATGTTTTTCCAGCTTGGTCACCACTGGAGGTGAAGGGTACGCATTTCAGAGTTAATATTGGCGCTGTAGTGTTTACTCCTGTTCTGGTTGCAGTAGGTTTTACGTTGTACCGTACGCTCTTATGCATCTTAATTGGTACATGAGCGGTAGTATGCACCCTCAGCCTGGTCACTATTGGAGCTGTATAACACAGTCTGTGTGGTCACTATATGAGGTGTCAAACGCGCACTCCAGTCTCTACTGAAGCTGTGTCATACACCATCAGGCCGGTCACTTTCTGAGCTGTGTAATACACTTGTATTCAGGTGGTCACTATTGGCACCGTATCGTACACTTATCCTGTTTACTATTAATACTGTAGCATACTCTCCCACCCCGGTCTTTATTTGTGCTGCATGATACATTTCTTTTGGTCACTACTAGTGCAGCTGTACCACACACATCTCGGTCTCTATGAGAGTTTTTTTTGCATAAATCTGTGTGGCCACTGTTGGAGGTATGTCTTATAACCCCAGTTTGGTCACGATTAGAGCTGTCGTACTACATCAGTCTAGACACTTTCGTAGCAGTTAAGTAAACTTTCATTCAGGTAACTATTGACACTGCATCTTGCACTTTTTGTGGTCACCAATAATGGCACTACGGAATACCTTCCTATCCTGGTGTATAATAAAGTTGATCTGTCCACATGTCCAGACACTCTGAGAGCTGTAGCACACACATTTCGATCAGTAACGGAGCTGTTCATATCCTCTGAGTCTAATTACTGCTGGAGGTGAATTCAATAGCTTCATTTTGGTTACTATTGGAGCTGTTACACTTTCTGGTCGCGATGGGAGCTTTACCAGACACCCTCTCTCTGGTCTCTACTTGATCTGTCGTGCACGGTCTCTGTAACTGATCAATCACTGCATACCCCTAGGATTCCCAGCCACGACAGGTGCCACCTTCACCCCGGACCGTCAGAGGCCGAAGTGGGGCACAAGCAGATCCAGGGCCGTTCCGTCCTCCTTCCGATGAGCTGTCACAGGTTGCGCCATCAGCCGGTCCCACCATGCAGCTACTCCAGGCCAAAGGGGAGTTCGCGCCTACCAGCCCCCCCTCCCCCCCCCCCCCCGTGGGGTTCGTTGGCACTGGCAGGCCTACAGGAGTGGGGAGCAGGATCAACAAATTATCCCCTATCGAATTAAGTCCCTTGCCTGCAGGAGCCTCCCGTTTGTGTGCCCATCTTGCTCTTGTGTACACACAATTACAGCAATGTTATTTCCTCCCGTAACAAATGGAAATAAATTACTACATTATAGATACTGACCCCAGTCTTCCAACGCACTGAAGCACTCGGATGCCGATCAACCACTCATCCAAAACTTTTACGCCACCCCACTTTCAAATGTCACCAGCCGCCACTGTATCTGCTGGCCCTCTTGCATGCTATGCAAAACACAGCTGTATCCAAATACAAGAACCCAAAAATTGTATACAATGTTAGATATCAGTTAAAGACATTTGTCCGTGCATCAAGACAATCCTGTTTTCATTCTAGATGTGCCCAGCACCAGACAGGAACGCCATATATGCTTGAGCACGGACTTCTTTCTGCAGGAGTTTCCACGGTTCACAGCACTACAAGGAAATTCTTTAGTGTTGGAGACCCTCTTGAGAAATACCCCGTTGATAACACTCTAAATTTAATCGAAGACATCACTTTTGGGGACCAACTGAAATACTCCTCGGTCACCTGACTTTCCAGTAATACTAGAACAATTCTCCCCTACATCCAGTTTCCTGTAACTACGCTTCAAGGTAATTTGGCAGTCAGTACTTATGAGGATGTGATTGCCCTCTGTAGTGGATTTCGCATTTCTGTGTGGGTTGCCCCCACCACCGTTAATAAGTTTTGTGTTCGTTTGGGGAAAAAAACTACAAATCATTCACCTAGAATTTAACCTTTCTGTTTTTAAATGAACTATCACTAATGTCATATATCTTTTAATTTTTCACAGTGCCAGCCATCCTTAGGGTTTGCACAGTGGCTTACATTAGTATAGATCCAGGCCTAGCTGCAGGTTATGTAGTGCACTAACCTCCCGTATTTGACATTCGTACAGTCTCTTCCAATGGATATGGTTGCACTGGGATTGGTCCTGTGCTTCTGGAGCATGTCAGAAAGTGGGAGGTTTCCTAAAGTATTAGACCAGCATGTAATTGCTCAATGCTTTTCATAAAACAATAGGAAATACTAATAAACATTATTTATAAAGTTCATTGCTTATGAATATGTAAGGTGCGAGTATTTTTCAACTGCAATTCTCTTCTCTTTAGCCAAGTCATTTGGTTAAATTATCACTAAGTTAAATAAAGTACATGAAAACTTAGGTTCTGCATTCCATCTGTTAAAGGTCAAACACGCATTAATCAAAATGATTAAAATCCGTTGAATCCTCGTATCAGAATTATTTGATAATCCCAGTGGGTGCTGGATCTTGTCTCACAGTAACGCAACACCTGAATTTCACATTTTCTCAATTGACAATCACAGCATCTGAGATTTTACCCAGCACTTGTCTTGCTCAGATCATTGTTGTTGCCCACCTTTAAAAACAATACAGTGCGCACCTCCTAGCAACATACGATTTTCAAGGAGGGGGAAATCAAAGTTCATATGGCTTAACATGGTGCTCTCCACAAACATCTAGCTAAACATTCCTGACTTATTTAAGGTCACGATTTGGCAGTGCCAAAATCCTTACAGTTCCATGCACAGTAACTTTATTGTTGGTGTTCATTCAGATTTCTCTCGAAAGTGAGTAATTATACACCTACGAGTTGTATTTTGAGTAGCTAATGATTTAGTGCAAGGATGTTTTTCAAATTTATACATTCATGTCATGTATATAGATGTATGAATTGTGTTCATTCCATCTTTAAGTGCCTCACCTAATTGCATCTTTGCTATCACAGGTACAAGATCAACCCCAAAATATTTTCCAGTGTGAGAATGTATCATGCTGTGCTCTCTATTTATATTTTTGCCACTGACTCAACATAAATATGGGTAAATATGCATCTTCAGTGTAATAAGATAACTTTTCCCCACACCCTTATTTTATCAGCTAATCTCGTAGGTTTGCTTGTAAGCAACCATGATTACTGCTGTGTCTCGCCCTCGCTTTAATTCATTACTGGTGAGGGGGTCACGCCTCATGAGACCCAATACCAAGCTTCAAATATAGAAATCCCTTCCCCTGCTGCTCCTTCTGCACTTTTGCACCTCTGAGATACTTACCAGGCAGCTGGTGGTGGCAGGGCCTCGTCAGATTTCCAATGGAAATATGCTTTCAGCTGATACGGTGGCATGGCGAGACGTGGAGTGATCCGTCCAAGCTGTTATGTTATGCTATGCAGATTTGTAGAGCGTGCTACCACCTGGGAGGGCATCCTGGCGCCGAGCGGGTGTGACTTCCAAGTATTCTCTCAAAAAGGAATCCAGGTCATCAAAGGACAGAAGACAGAAGTACCAGCCAAAATGGTATTCTCCAAAGCAAGATTCTGTCAAAGATGCTGGACAAACCAAGAAGAATTCCTGCCAATCAAAGAGTGGAGGCCATCGATTCAGTTGGACGGAGGATTTGAAAGTTTATTCAGGTGTGGAAGAAGACTGTCACAGATAAAGGGGTACTGAGCACAGTCAGAGATGGCTATGCCATATAGTTATCAAATCTCCCTCCAGAAACAGGACTAATTATGACTCAGATCCCAAGATATTAGATCAAACATTGCGCTCTGTTGGATGGCGTGACACTCTTCTTTGCAAAAGGGCTATAGTACATGTTCCAAAGGAGGAAAGAGGAGAAGGAGTGTACTCCATTCTGTTGTTGGCACAAACAGGTGCTCGGTTCATTTCGCCCTGCACTAGAACTGAAATGGTTGCATTTATGAGTAAAAACAATCAATATTTGCATGGTGACCCTCCAGGCAGTTTTTCCTCTGGTAAAGCCAGGAGATTATTTAGCATCCATAGGCTTACATTCCGATTCAAGAATCGTACCAGCAGTTACTGAGGTTTGTGGTAGGACACAACCACAACTAGCTCAGGGTTCTTGCCTTTGGGTTAAAATTCTCACAGAGGGTTTTTACAAAGGTTCTAGCTCCACTTGTGGCTTTACCACATTCGAAGGAAGTTTTCTGCATTCTTATCTCAACGACTGACTCGTTTCAGACTATGTTGAAACAACGTTTGTCTTCCAGAGTGACCAGAGTATTATTGACTCTTCAAGACCATGTTTTCCTAATAAATTGGGACAAGCCAAATTTGGCACCCTCTCAGGACCTAGACTTCATAGGGGCGTGGTTTTGTACAGACCAAGGGTTGGATACCTTAACACACAGAAGGGTATACATTATTCAAGTTTCTCTCTCCCCGTAGGCGCCTCCAGTTCTCGCTTGTTTGAAGGTACAGGGAAGATTTAGCCTCCACAGTATTTTTGGTCCCATGGCTAAGGGTTCAACTGAACAGTCTGGTAACATGGATCCTCTAAAACTAGTCCCTGGAATCTCTAGGCTTGACGACAATAGTTCTATTCTCGTCTTGAGTGAGGAAGAGTCTGGTTGAGTGAATGAAGAGTTGCCACATCTTGAAAGGAGTATTGCTTGCTCCTCCACCTCTGCTAGTTATCACAACAGATGCCAGCCTGTCAAACTGGGGTACTTGCAGACTAGCAGGTTCAGGGCCTTTGGACAGTCAGAGAGGCTCAGAAATCATCAAACTGGAGGGAGCTGGAGTCTACGAGACTAGCCCCCAAGTTCTTCTTGCATTGGAGCAGGGGCAATACAGTACTGATTCGCATGGACAATATAACAACCAAGGTCTATATAAACAGACGGGTGAGGGGGCAAAGTCTGTAGCCTTGATCAAAATTGCTCGAAGAATTTTCTTTGGGCTCAGAGGTTTTTGATTTTGCTGACAGCGATTCACATTTATTGGAACATACAACAAGAAGGCAGATATTCTCAGCAGGTAGATTCCTTTGTCTCAGAATTTCTCTCTAATTCCAGACACTTTCAGGCTTCTGGCCCAGAAGCTGGGTCAACCAATCTTTTTGCCTCTCCAATAAATGCCAAAATGTTGAGGTTTTGCTCGAGGGGGAGATAAAAGAAAGCATGGGTGATAGATGCTCTGTCATGTGTATGGTCTACAGGTCTCCTAAATGCCTTCCCTAAATTCCCATTAATCATGTCCTTCCTAGTGAGGTTGAGGTCAGGATAGAGCAGATAATATTGATTGATCCAGCATGGCCACGATCCAATTGGTTCCCGTTTCTAACAGAAATGTGTGTATCTCGGGAGTGGAGCTTTCCAATTCTTCCATCTCCCCTTCTATTTCCTGTCCTGAGGAAGGACTCTCTAGAGAAGCTACAATTAATTGCCTGTAGGTTGAAAAGAGGGCCTTAACATTTCAGGGGGGGGGGATCCAGATCATTTGGCAATGACTCTGCAATCCTCTCAGAAATCATCTACTCTCAAATCCTATACTAGACATTGTCATACGTATTCTAATTGTTGTATCATTAGAGATCTTGATCCCACAACAGTAGATTTGATCCTGGACTGCAAGATGTGTCTAGATTGGGTTTAAAGATTCCTACTCCTACAATCCATTGGGCGGATTCATTAGCTGAAGGAGAAATTTAAGTGAAGAAAATGGGTTGGTGGCTAGACTTTTTAAAGGGCTAGATAATATTATCCATTCCCTCTGAAATTCTTTCCAGCTTGGGGTTTACTTACTTTATCTAAACTGCCCTTTGAGCCTTTGGAAGATCTAGATTAAAACATTCTCACACTCAACTCTTTTTTTTCTGGTCTCAATCACCGCTGCCAGGTGGTTAGGGGAGTTGGGCGCTCCTTCCTTCAAGTTTCCATTTTGCAAAGTTTTTGCCAGATAGAGTGGTACTTTCAGTAGTCCCATTCTTTGTTCCTGAAATAAATTCCTCATTTCATAGACAACAGGAAATCATTTTGCCTGAGTTTTCTCCATCTCCTTCTTCTCCTGAAGAATAGAGGTTGAACTCGTTGGATGTTAGAAGGGCTCTTCTAGGTTATTTAGAGAGAGATCAGCCATTTAGGAAGACAGAATCATTGTTTGTGCATTTTGGTCCAGCAAAAAAGGAGGTAAGCCAGCAACCACTTCTTTCAGTAAATGGGTCAGATCCCTTATTTCCATAGATTATGATGCAGTGGGACAGATGGCACCAGTAGGAATTCAAGGCAGGGCTACATGGAGCATGTCCTCCATGATGGCTGAATTGCAAGGGGCATTGATTGCCAAGACCTGTACAGCCGCTACTTGGTTGACCCCTTCCACTTTTGTGAAACATTACAGAATCTTGGTGGAAACTCATGTTGATAATGTATTGGATATAAAGTATTCTCTGCTATGAAGCAATAGGGATGAGTGTTTGGTGTCATTAAAGAGTATTGTTTGATACTTACAACTACAGTTGTTGTCCTTTGTGTCTTTGCTTGTTACACCTCACCAGTAATGAAGTGAAGCAAAAGAGGGACATGGCGGTAATGCTGATATTACTCAACGGTAAACGCATTATGCCAAGTTCACTCCCTCACTTTAAGTCATACAAGGGAACGCCCTCACAGCACAGAGCAAATGTGTTGTTTTTCATATCCAAGCTTGATGCTCACACAAGGTGCGGCTGGGGGGCAGGGTTTTTTATATTTGATGCCTGGTATTGGGTCTCATGAGGCGGGAAAGCCTCACCAGTAATTAATTAAGGTGAGAGAGTAGGACTTGGCATAATGAAATTATGGTAAGTAATATGAGCAATACTTCACATAGACTGTCAAAACATATGTCATTGGGAAACAAGCCCAGGTCTCGCCACTCTGGTTTCTTCTGATTTTCAGTCTCTTTACTACTAGCTGCTCTTCTGCTTTCAAATTGTATTTTGACTTTTGCCAGAAGCAAGAATTTGCATTCTCTTATTTCATTGTCTAATTCCCAGTGTGATTTGCAAGGGGTGGGAAAGTGCCATGTAAATGCCAGCACAGTACTGCCAAATCCTAATTACTTGAAACAGTTATTTTTGCTGTCAGAAAACGCCTCAAATGTTCGGTTGGCCATAGACATGGACATATTTGGTACATAAAATTGTGTTCTTTTAAGTCCTTTTAACGTGTATTGTGGATCGTTGTGCATTCCCCTCTCTTGTTCTCATTCACCCTTGTGGGTGCTATAGCAAGTAAAAATATACATAGCTAAACATATGAAAGGTAACTATTTTGCATTGTCTTTTTTGTTTAGGTACGGAAACATGTAAATGATCTGTATGAAGATCTGAGAGATGGACATAACCTAATCTCACTTTTAGAAGTCCTTTCTGGAGACACCTTGGTGAGTTAATAAAGCTTAATAAGAAAGTATGGTAAATGGTCTGAAAGCTTTTTCCTCGGTCTGGATAGCTATGCATAAAATAGTCTGAAATAGAGCAATATATAAGTTAACATGTACGTGTTCCACTTCTGATTAATGTTTGCCGAGTTCCATTTCATTGTACTAATATGGTGATTTTTTTTATGCGATTTCCATCATTTTACTTTTGCTATCTGACTTCTTCTCACACACACTTATCCTAAAGAAATCTGTAGTTCGGTTCCTTCAGTGGCCACGGGAATATTGAAACAATGAGGGATCACATTATGCAGTGGGGTAGCGTAATTTTGAAGCATTAAAAAGAAAACTTTCGAAATATATTTAGTGTGATTAAAGTCACATAGCATGGCATTACTATCTAGCTATTATAATAGTTTAACATGCTTGGGTATTTATGCGAAGTGATAAGAATAATTTAGAAAATACATAGTCTTTTTAAAGCAAGAAAACTATACACATTTAGCTGTTAATATACAAAATAAAACTCACAAATATTTAATGTTTTTTTTCTTTCAGGCCAAAACATGAATATCATTTTTTTTAATTGTCCTTGGAAACTTACCTTCAAATCCTAGGGAATAAGAGTTTGTGTAAAACGTATGTGATGTTGAACTCCACAAAACACAAATCTACGTGTATAGACTTCCTGTGACAAAGGGCACACCTTTTTCATTATATCCATTCATCTATCCTTTGAAATCTGACTCCTTAATCTTTGTCAGGTTTCTATTCTGAGGTTACAATATGTTTCTACTGGAAGCAAACCTTCCCAGTAAGAAACTGCCCTGCAGCACTGTTGTTCAAATTTCATGTTGCCAGCCTCTCTTTAGTGGGGACTTTAAGTTTAAGAATATCGGACCTTATAATAGCAGAAAGGTTTGGATTTTTTCCAATTCTAACCGTCCTCTCGAAATAATGAATTTGTGAGCAATATAAATGTAAATTTATATCAACAGTGAATCAAGTCAGTCAGTCAGTTGAAGCAATATTTAAGGACATGTTGACCGTGACAGATGTGGAGTACTTACCTGGGCAAGAATTGGGCTGTACACGTGACACAGATTTACTTCTCTATTATATGTTCTTTCTTATTGTTTAAACCGAAATATTTGATTAAAGCCCGTTCAATGGCAAAGGATTTATATTTTTCCATCTGGTTTTTAAAAATTGAAACAGGTTTTATTTTTTCTAAAACTAAAAAACGACTGCACCTATTTTTAGCCAGTCAAGATTCACATTACAGTGTCATCAGTGCAACCCAAGAAGAGATTATCACATCCTGGATGTCTGAATACAGCATTCTACAATTTGGAGGGGTACAGGCAACTTCTGTAGACCCTGCAGAGAGCCACATTGAATGTCGCATGCACCAGTCTTGAAAATGTCAAACTGTTTAATATGTAGCTATTTTACTGAAATCTGCAGATCATCCTGTAGGTGATGAACCATAAGGCAAAATCAATAACGATGCGTAATTTACTTTGTCTGTGGAATCACTATATTCTTGTGGCTGTGACAATGTCTGAGCAAAGCCTATAGCAAAAGTCAATGTATGTCAAGGCAGTTTATACATATGTATCCACACCTCTAATCAATAGATCCCCCTCTGGCTAGCCTAATCCTTGACAAATGCAGGTGCCTGGATTGTGTGTATTTGTCCCGATTTGCTCTTTGCCAGAACTTAAAGTTGCTCATATTTTGTTATTTTTGCTTCTCCTGCATATTCTCTCTCTGCTATCCTGTTTATTTTCTGCTCCCTTCCTTTTAACATGTTGTTTACTGCGCCTCTAGTATTTAAGGGCATTAGTGTCAGCCATCCATTGCCTACTTCATTTTCGTAGATTGATGCTCACTGACCTTCTATAAAGTATTAGCATTCTACAATCTTTCCAGTTCCTCCTGATTTTATCTACTATTTCTTTTTGAAGGTCCCTTAGGGTACGGGGCACTGTATCCTACATATTATAAGATCTAGTTGATAGCATCCATTTCAAAATTATTTGAAATCAGTCAGGAAGAATTTTACAATCACTAAGATTTTACCATTTCGCCCAGAGATCAACAATATGCTAAATCAGATATGTTTTTGCTTTTATGCTTTATTTATCCAAAAAAGGTATTAATATGGGAACACTTAAAGGGATTTCCACGCACAAATGGAGCTAATAGGAAGACTGCTACATATGTTTTATTTATTGTGCAACCATGTAAAGAGCTATGGAGCCTGCATATGCAAATGTTCCCTCATCAGGGGAATCTGAGAATTGTGGCAAACTATCCTTTAAAGGAAACAGATTCCTGTGACCTCATTTTTCACATGAAAATTATTTTTAACGCATCTGCTGCTAGATGGGTTTGTGAACCTCTACCTCTTGCACAGTTGATGTTAGCAACAAGTTAGTCTGCTATACTCAATGTTTCTTCAGTTATAAGACTTTTTCATATTTACATATCCTGGTTTCTGCTATCGGGGATCAACTGGACCTCACAGAACACTGTTCTGTGGCAGCATGTTATGTTTCAGATGCACCTGAGACAATGAAATCCTTTTGTGAAGCACTCTGTCACTCCTAGGAGCAGCTTCGTGAAAAATGATTTCCCTTAAATATTGTAAATAAAATCCATCAAAAATCATTCTCCATGTTCTTAATCATGCTCCATGACTTCACGATATAGATAATAAACAACTATGAGTTTGTGAACCAATCACACAGAAGTCAGACAATTTCATAGGATTTTTAGCTCTTAGTGTCCAAGATTCCCCTATATACAATGTCAAGTACTCTCCATCTCACACTGCATTGTGCTTTGAGCCTCTCATTGTTTCAATGAGCACTATGTTCCCCTTCATAACAGGAAAGAGACTGCTCTCTACTATGGAGCTCTATATGGCACACGTGTGACCAGTAAGATTTATTGGTCCCATTGAGAGTCATCCAAATCTGAGTAGTTGTTTCAAAGAGTTGGGAATGAGTAACATACTGTCAAGGGGTGAGTGTTGTAACTCCAGGTCCTGGGGTCCTTAGCAATCTTCACATTACCAGCACCCCCCCATCCACCTCCCGATAAAAGGGCGCCTCTTTAACTGCTGCTGGAAGACAACGCGAGGCATGAGGCGTAGGGTACACAAGGAGCGCGATTACTTCTTTCACACTCATCAGCATCTTCCAGTTCTCTCATTCAGCTTGTGATCCCCAACAGTTGATAATGTGAGAACGTCTAAGTCCTACGCGCACTAGAGTTCAGTGGTGAGTAACATTTTACTACATAAAAACGAACTCAACAATAACACTGCAGGTTTCTTTCCATCCTTTGTCGTGAACATCACTGTACTTTTGTTGCCTGTTGTAGCTTCTCTTCATTATGTTTGTCTCATGCTCTTCTTTTCATTTGTGGTCTGTCTTGTGTCTTTGCTGTCTTTTCTTTCTGTCTGGTATATTCATTAGCCCAGGGAGCGGGATTTTTTGAAGACCTTGCGGTTGGTGAGTTCATCTGAAGCATGCGAAAGTGAACAGCATGAGGCTGAGGAGGATGTGGATAAGGGGGTAGGTGTGGCGCCCCCATAACAATACTAACAGTGTCTGACGTTTGTAGTGAGTGCTACGTTTTCATTAATCTGTTTGTTTGTGGACTTCTTGCTGTGAGTGGGAAGGAGCATAGAAAGCCTTGCATAATATCAAATCACTATCTTCATAACTAATGGCGAGTGATGAACTCAAGGCTACTGTATATAGGGGTTACTACTAGAATATCAGGGTTTTTTCACACTGACCTACACAAATATGAACAGCAGAATATCGACTACCGCTATATCGCCAAGGTAAGTATATATAGCTAAGTATATAGATTCACTCTTCATAACACAACATCTATGTGGTTCACATATATTTAAGTGCATATATATACATTTCTAAAGTTTGTATAGTTTAAGTTGGTTTGTATATAGAAAGAATCAATATAGTTTGCCTAATTAGGTCTTAGCTTTAACCATTGGTTTATATATATATATATATCCTGATGATGATGCAGTGATAGTTAATATTATGCAATTGATATTTTTATAGGCTCTCTGGCATACAACTAGTCAGTCCTTTATTGAAAGGAAACACCAAGAAATGTTTTAAATAATACATATCTCCCATTTGCAGACCCTCACCTGTGATGTTTATTCCTTCAAAAAAAGCTGTGCACCCAATTATGTTTCGTCCTTTGGC
Organism: Calotriton arnoldi; assembly: GCA_963921515.1. Classification (NCBI taxonomy): domain Eukaryota; kingdom Metazoa; phylum Chordata; class Amphibia; order Caudata; family Salamandridae; genus Calotriton; species Calotriton arnoldi. Next base: position 2,531,383 of record CAWUFW010001018.1, on the reverse strand, counting down.
GCTGCATCTTCTGATTCCAGCAGGATCTTGGGATAAAGCGTAACAGGGAGGGACAGTTCCTGGACTTCTGCAGATCTTTCATATCACTTTAGAAATCTCACTGGGGCTGGAAATGATATGAAAAATTCCTATGAGGGCGGGTATAATGATACTTTGTTTAAAAAAATAGCGTATAGAGTTCCCCTTTAAATTCATTGTCACTTATACAAAATCCAAATGCCTAATGTGCAATTTTTGTTCAATGTAACCTGATCTTCTATACATTTGCCTGCTTAAATAGCATGATTGTTAGAAATTAAATGTGTTTCTAGCAATTTGGTCTATTTGATAAAACGTGTTCTTGTGACATAGTTGCATAGACTAGTGTCCCACCAAGCACTCATCACAAATCTGCATGACATAGGCATCCAAAGAGCCACTCTCTGATGGATCACATCTTTTCTCACCAGAAGAACGCAAACGTTTGCCTTCTCCCTTCACCTCTGAACCCAAGGAAATCATGTGTGGAGTACCCCAAGGATCCTCACTCAGCCCCACCCTCTTCAACACTTATATGACACCTCTGGCCAGCATCGCCAAAACCCACACACTCAACATCATATCCTATGCCGACGACACACAGCTCATTCTCTCCCTCTCCAAGACACCACCAAGACCAACTTCTAAACCTGCATGACTGACGTCGCCATCTGGATGGAGGACAACTGCCAGAAGCTCAATACAGACAAGACAGAGGTACTGATTTTTGGAAACAAAAGCTTCCCATGGCATATATTCTGGTGGCCCTCAGAACTCGGACCTACTTCTACCTCTACTAACCGTGCTAAGAACCTAGGCATCATTCTGGACAACAAGCTAACCATGATAACTCAGGTCAACTCTGTCTCCTATCCCAATAGCTCAAGACGCATCATCACTGAGGCCCTCATCTCCAGTCGTCTGGACTGTGGCAACGCTCTCCACGCAGGGTTCCCAACTCAGCTCCTCAGACAACTACAGATCATACAGAACGCCGCAGCCAGACTCTTCCTAGGCCATCCTAGATGAACCCACATTGCCCCCTACCTCTGTGAACTTCAATGACTCCCAGTACAGAAAAGATGCCAGTTCAAGCTCATGACTTATGCTTACAAAACCGTACACAACTGCTGACCCTTCCTGAACCACCACCTGAACTTCCATCCGCCCACCTGAAACCTCCTCTCTGCATCCCTTACCCTAACCCCCCCACATCTGACGTACCAGATGCAGACGTCACTCCTTCTCCTTCCTAGCAGTGAAGACATGGATTGAGGTTCCCTTTCATCTACGGACCTCCCGATCTCTTCCAGCGTTCTGAAAGTCCCTGAAGACATGGCTATACGGCTAATCAACTGGACCCTGCCAACGCCTGGATACCCTCGTGGGTGACAAGAAGTACTCCACAAATCTACTGATTGATTGATCGATGGCACGCTTCATTTTTAGAAGATGGTTCCTAATCCTCTGACGATATATGAAATCTTTTACGTTCGTGTTCATGAATAAAGAAAATCTTCATGAAGCTGTGAAAAGTTTTGCCTCAAAGGGTTCCATAGCTGTGCATTTATCTTTTCAGTAGTCAGATCCCATTGAACAATGTGGTTTATTGTTACCCGACGAGGTGTATGAGAGCTGTCAGAAAACTGAGACCTGTAATAAAGGTGCACAAAGCAGGGATTTCACACAGTCTTAGAAAGTGAGGTGTGAGGTTTCTTTCACATTTTATTTTCTCAGAGAAATTTAAGAACCATTCTTGGTGTTTTTTTCCGACTAACATAATACTTCAGAGTTAATAAAGAAATATGTAAGATTAAACCCTTTGTTACAAACCTGAGTAGCTTGGTTGCTGTTTTTGAATACACCACTAGAGGATGCTGCTGAGCTGTAAGTTGACTGCACCTAACATATTTGAAGTGGATATTGTGAGAAAAAGAACTAAGAATATTTGACTATGACTACATTTTATTCTGTTATTCAATAATAAGCAGGTATGCTCAATAGTTCAGTGTTTCACGCTATTGCATGCGGATGTTCTCAGACATGTCCTAATTGCACGTGTGTGTGTGTTTTAAAAAGGCATGTCTGCTCCCGGTGAACCACGTAAAATAAAAGTAGAAACGGGCTTCCATTTGCCACTTTGTTATGCAGCAACTCACATCCCAACTAAAAGAAGACAACTTCAACATATCACGAATGCAACGCAGGAATGTGTGAACTTCATTGTTCAATGTGCTAGTTTATTGAAACAATTGAAAAGTAATCCAAAGTTGTTATAAACATTTTTTTAGAGTATCATCCAGCTGCGGGTATGGGTTAGCACAATGCTAGGGTAAACAGGAACTGGAATTCGGTTCCCTAGGTAGTACAAGCCGTCTGTGCTGTATCTGACAGGCAGGTGGGTTTTGTCTGTTTGTTTCCATCTTTGCATAGCTGTATGTTGACCGCAAGACCTGGCCTCACTCTTCCCGTGCCCAACATTTGTTTGTAGCGCTTTTGCACCTGATAAATATTAATGTGGTTTAGAAGGAACAAGAAGCTCACTTTAAGGAAAACATATTTTTACAAAAACACGCAGGAAGAGAGACTGGGAGATGAAGACGGGCCAGGGACCAGCCTTGGTACACATGGAAGAGGTGTGTTTTCTGAAAGAGAGGAGATCAGGTTGTGCTCTCAGCTGAGGAGGAGAGTTCTGCAGGTTGGTTGCAGCACCAGTGAAGGATTGCTCTAGGGCTGGTGTTGTTTTGATTTTCAGGAATTCCCGTTGCCAAGGCTTTGCTATCCACTGAAGATAGTAGCTAGGTGGATTTCTCAAATGTGGAGAATTCCAGGTAAGGTGGCAGATTTTAACTGTGATCCTGAGCTGCATAAGTAGCCACTGTGATCTCTCAAAACCAGTGTGCGATGTTCAAATTTCCTCTTTGACCAGACGACCAGGACGTGGGGTGAAGAACTCCTTTAATCTGAGCGAAAGGTGATTGATTGACGACAGTCGCCAGGAGGGCGCTGCCAAAGTCCGAGAGATATGAATAAACCGTTTCATTGTATTTGGCCTTTGAGGATTTTGATAAAGAGTTTGAGGGTGGGTAAATGGTTGTGTGAATGTATTTGAATAGGTGGTAATTTGTTCTTGACTGAAATGTGCTTTTGCAGTCGGGATACTGAGTTTGTGTCCCTTACTCATGGCTTTGAGTTTGTCAAAGGATAATCAGTGACAATGACCTTCAGATGGACTATTCTTTGCAGATGTCTTCTTGGTATGAGGAGGGAGTCATTGAAACATCTCAGTTTAAGACGCCACTTCCTCTTAAGCCTGACATCCTTGCATCTCTGCCTGTCATGCTTACGTTAAAGAGTGACCTCCTGGCTCGGAGACTTGGCCCTCTACAAACAAGACTCACACTTCTTGACAAGACTGTCTTGTGTACCGCACATCCAGGCCATTCGGCTCTCACCTCACTGCAAGTCTAGTGGAGCCGGCCTCTCTGGGGGTCTCCCGGTTGTACCTGCTGCACAGCCTGGTCTCTGTACACCTCTCCTTCGCCAACAGCTAGGCCTCGCCCTTCTCACACCGGAGAGGAGCGCCATCACTCAAGCCTCTCCCTTCGCCAAATGGTTGAAAAGGGAAAGGTATTCAGGGACACCTATGGAAGAGTATTTCAATTCCATTGAAGATCAGTTTTCCAAAATGTCTCCGCCTGATCAATAAATACTGTCATAGTTTGCCTTGATTCTGCAGAACTCGTGGTGGAGAACAGTGTCGCAGGGGTCAGGGATCACAATGTTAAAGTAGTGCAAGATCAGTTCTTGGGTGACAGACTGGAACTGCAAACCTTTTTTGGCTACACATTCTAATTTTGGGACTACAGAGGTTTTGCTGTGGACTGGGGTGTCTGTGAATTTGTCGTCGGAGGACTGGCAGCTGAGGTCAAAGAAAATGCTACTGGAGCAGGTTGTTCAAAGGACTACACATGAAACGTCACGGGAGCCAGTAATGCAGCCGCCCACCTTGAACGGCTGAGGTTATTTAGAGAGGAGGAAGGCAAACCAGAGAAGGAGTCAGTGTGAGCTGCAGCATAAGCGAGACTTTGATAAAAGGTCCCAGTGTCTACATTGTCAAAAGCCCGTGGCTTCCTTCAGCAGCGCCGTGAATGCCACCTCACATTCTGAGCAGCACTCTTAGAGTTCTGCCACAGACGCTAGGCCCATCAGCGGCGTTGGCTGAGGTGAGCTTGGAGTTAGAAGTGAAGTTTTGTTCAAGGGCAATAGACAATGTGGGGAGAATGATGACAGATTGCTGATCGGTGACCAGATTGCTGCTGGTTAAATTGTGTTTTTTTCTGGGGCAGTATGATAGTTTGCATCTAGATGGCAAATATTTTAAGAAGCGTTTTACAGGTAGTGCTTAACTGTCTGCACTCTTTAGCATTTTGAAGAGTACAAAGTTGCTGGTTGACGAGCAATTGCAGAGATTTTTAAGTGTGACTTTTAGTGGAAGTTTATAGGATTGTTGTATGTGAAATTGATGTAGTCGGTGGCTAATCCTTTTTATTAGTCAGTTTGGGTGTAGTTGTTAGAGGTAGCTTTGTAGCCTTGGTGGCTGTTGTCAGAGATGGCTGTCATTTTATCTATGAAGTATTGACCGTTTGTTCAGATTTGTTTACTTTCTGTTTGAAGCAGGCATAGTTTAGAGATGGAGAGATGATTTTGAATAGCTTGCAGGAGATTTTGCTGCATTCAGAAGTTTCAAGCAAGGATGTCTGTCTTTTCTGTAAAGATAGCTAGCTAGCTGTGTGCCATTCTGTGGAGGTCATTTTGTTTTGTTTAACAAGTTTGTAGGATTGACTAGGCACATACAGGCTTTTTTGTTTAAATGAAATGTAATGTACTAGCGATTGTCTTTTTTATTTTGGTGATAATAGTGGAATGACTATGTTTGAAGCATATAGGCTGGCAGCGAAGAGTGAGCAGTTTACATCTGAAAAGGAATTATATGTGGCAGTGCTCTGATTTTGTTAGAGAAGGTGTTTTGGAAAATTGTAGTTTATTTTAGCATGTTGCTTTTGTTTTTTCTATTGAGGGTTGGAGTGTTTCGATTGTGTGTTTGTTCAAACATAGGCGCATGATGCAGTATAGAGCACTGATTCAAAATTTATTTTGAAAGATATGCTTGTGAGTCTGGCCGAATTGTGGATTTGGTCTTCATTGAGTTGATATTTTTCCATTGTTCATGTTTTGCTGTCATTTAGGTTAAATAATAGTATGAGTTTTATTGTATGACTGGTAGTTTAGTGGTGAGTAGGTGTTTATGGAATTTCAGGTCTGGCATCTATCTATCTATCTATCTATCTATCTATCTATCTATCTATCTATCTGTCTGTCTGTCTGTCTGTCATATATTTATTTATATTTTACCTACTAGTGATAGCCAGTAGGTAGTTATAATTAGGACCAACTTTTCCTATAGACAAAGCATTTTTTGTTTTGCTAATAACTTTGGTGCCATTTGACGAACCTTTTCAAAACTAGTGTCTCAGTTACTTTAGCTGCTGTTTGTAAAGTTCGAGGTGATTGGTCAAGCAGGGGCCGAGAAAAAGGTGGGGTCCCAATATGCTTTTTCCCCATGCAATCTCTATGGGGATTTTGCATTTTTTGAATGTGGGAGCCAAAACCGCTGAACGGAATTACACCAAATGTGGAAGAAGCTAGATCTTGGTCCAGAAAGCAACTTTTTTGTAATTTGGTGCAAATCCGTTCAGTAGTTTGTGAGTTATTAAACAAAGAAATTTATTGATAACTAGGGACGCGAATCAGCCTGTGGATGATTCGCGGGTACCCTCGGATCCGGGGGAAAGTAAAGCCCTGATTGGCTGGCTGTAAACAGAAAGGAAAGTTGCAGCCACCATTTTGTTTTTCGCTTGGCCCAGGGGAGAGAAAAATAAAGTGTTAAAACACATAAGGGGTATGGATACATGTTTCCTGACCCCATTGGACATACGGAGAGGTCCCCGAAGGACCCTGTATTGGCCCAAATATTCTTTTTTGCCACAAATCGAGGATCCGCGGACACCCACGGATCCGAAGCCCGTTGGAAAAAAACCCTCACCCACGCACACACCATACCTCCGCTGCGCATGGGTGAAGGCCGTGCACAGCATGGGGTTAGATGCAGGGGATGATGACGGGCCAGACCCTGCGGCTTACCCCAGCTGTGCACGGCCCAAGGTCTTGCGTGGCGGGGTTGTTTTAACGTACAGTAATAATATATTACTTTATGTTAAAAAGCCGTAGAAATTCACTGAAAAAAACAAAGGTTACACGGACTTTATTGTTAGGTTGATGTTTTACCCACACCAAACCATAGAAATTTCAGCAGTTATAGTTATATTTACAGTTATGTTTATCTGAAGAAACTATAACTTGTGCCATTAAGTAACTTTAGGTCACACCTTATAATTTCTTAACATAAGTATAACTATAACTGCAAAATTTCTATGGTTTTGTGTGGGTAAAACGTCAACCTAACTATAACATCCCTGTAACCTTTGGTTTTTTCAGTGAATATATATATATATATATATATATATATATATATATATGTTCACTGAAAAAACAAAGTAACATTATAGTTATGTAAATATGTCAGTGACAACATTAATGTTTTGAACTAAAAACACACAGCAATTAGCCAGTTATAATTAGCAGAGCTAACTAGAACTTTCACCGCCTCCATGCACTGCTTATAAACTCACATATTACATTACTCATGACATGTTCTGTGACATCATTTATGACATCACTGATGATATCTCAAATTACTATTATGAACCCCATCCTCGAGGTCTACATTATTTAAAGGTGAGTGCCCTGGTGCCTACCCAGGAGACGCATCTTGCACAATATTAGGGGCTGTGGGGGGAGCCCCAGGACACCTTCGGCCCCAGCCAACTCCCCGCATGGTGTGGGAGCTGGCGTTGCTTTAGCCCAGAGGAAGCAGCTATTTATGCTGCTCCCTCCAGGTGGGAACGATATCTTGATGCAGACAGGGAAACAGAGCTCAAGTCTGCTCATAGCCGGTGTGAGCATTTTTAAGCTCCCGCCCGCTGGGAGCAGTCTTTGTGTTTGCTACCGTTTTGCAGGAGTTTAAAAAATGCTTCCACCAGGCAGGAACAAACACAGGTTTGCCTGCCTGTGCGGGCAGGGAAAATGCTGTGTCCCAGGGGTGCGCTCCCCAGGACACAGCAAGTGAACCAGTCTGCACAGGATGGGGTCCCCAAAGACATAGAAGGCTCAGGGGGTGGGTCCACGTGGCCCCCTCCCTTTTAAAGGTTTATTGGTCCAAGGGGATGGGGTTCCTGGGGTCTTTTAAAGGCTCAGGAAGGGGGGCCCAGCGGCCCTCTCCCTTTTTTGGAAGTTTTGACCCTGGGGCTGGGTTTTCTGGGCCTATAATGGCTCGGGAGGGTGGTCCAGTGGCCCCCCTTCCCTTTAATTAAATTAATCTGCCATGGAGGATGGAGTCCCCGGGGCCTTTCAAGGCTCGGGCAGGGGTCTTTTTGAGCACATTTCACCCCCCGGGGACATGCAACTCCCCTCCGAGCCTTTACCAAGCCTCTGGACCCCATTCCCAGGGCTACCAATATTATTAAAGGTGTAGGGGTTTGAGGCCCTGGGAACCCTATTCCTAGGTCCACACAAATTATGAAAATGCCATGTATACCCTAGTCCCATCCGGGACACCCACAGCAATTACAGGACCTGGGACCGCGTGGAGAGCTCCAGGATCTCCACGGCTCCTGCTGGCTCCCCTGCCTGCTCCCATTCTGGGTGTGGTGAGAGCTGGCTAAATTTGTTTGCTCCCGCCTGGCGGGAGCAGTTTTTCTCTCTGCTCCCATCAGGTTGGAGCAAACCTGTGTTCCCTGCCCAGAAGAGCGCAGGCAGGGAGTTGATGGTCTCCCTGCCCATGCTCTTGCGGGCAGTGAAGAGCAGTGTCTCGAAAGATGTGGTTCCCAGAACCCTGATGTCATCAGGCCCCAGGGGATGGGGCCCACAGGCCCTGTTGATGACTCCGGGAGGAGGCCCCCACAGCCTCTTTTCCTCAAAAACATAACTTGGCCCCAGGGATGGGGTCCCTGGGGCCCTTCGAAGCCTCAAGGAGGTAGTCCTCCTGGAAGGGGGACCACCAAGCTTTTTTTCAAGTGTCGTGGGGGGCTGCTGGGAGCACAGCAGCCTTGAATCACAAAAAGAAGAGGGAAAATAATATAGTGATAATAGGTGTCAATAAGTGAATGAAAGGAAAAGCACCATGCTTTAAAAACTGCCCTCACACACAGCAAGCTGTGTCATGCTTCATCATAGGGCTGCTAACACACCTCCGTGTTGACCCCACACTGGAGGTGGAGCAATAGGGAGGGGAAGACAATACAACATACAGTGTGAAACCAAGGGTGAGAAATGGTGCAGAAAAAGTGATATAAAAGCTGGTCATAGGAAATCCTTATTACAATTTTAATATTTGGTCCCCTATCCAGAATTAAAAAAGGGTGATGGATGCCAAGGTAGAGGAACTTATAATGAGACTCCACTGGCTCCACTCTGCATAGGTGTCGACATGTTTCAGCCGGCAGTGAACAATGCCCCGGCTTTCCTCAGGACTCTCACCTCTGTGGTCCTGGGTGCTATCACTCTCTTCTATAAATTCAAAAGTAAGAGGGGATATCACCTTCCATGGAGCCCCTCACACGTGAAGAGGAACCTACATAAATAATTAAAAAGCCAAAAGACACAAAACGAAATATATGTAGTGCCCAATGCCTTGTTCATGTTAAACGTTTAAAAACACAACCAAAGATAATGATGGTGCTTCACCTCCAATCACTCTAAACACACTGTTAAAAACATGGGGGGCACTCCTCCTCCATAAATCTCGGAGTTCGGGTGCTCTATATCTCATAAATTTAATTGATGCCCCAGTTATATTTTCAATGACGGTTTGTCCGTTCAACAAATAGTAATGAGAGTTACTACTATGTGAACTCTCCCATAAACACTGATGCATTCCATCTATAAGCACTTAATAGTGCGAAAAGAATCCGAGACACCACGTTCATCCAAGCTACTCATCCCACAGACTTACCGAGTTTATATAAATCTACAACTCGAACTGGCGGGGAAGGAGAACAGCTTCCTAATAGCACTCTCTGTAAACAAAGCAAAAACACTCGTTAAAGGGGCCCCTTCCCTTCTGATGTCAAACGGGGCCCTCTTTTTAGATGTTAATGAGGAAGAAAAACCTCTAAATGTGTGTTCAATAGCAAAATCCAATCTCGTGTGTTACACTTGCTCAAAATAATAATGATGCGAGTGAACATGAAAACGGGGGCCCTAGACCATCGTTACTCATTGTTTGCTTCCTTATAATGGTATCCCTACAAGGTTATAAGAGACCCACTTAAAAAGGCCAATGAGAACAGCCGATACCCTCTACATCAAGATCCAGGCGAATGAACAGGGAATTAAGACTACAATCCTGTCCGCCACCTTCAAAAAGAAACTGGAGGAGATTAATAATGACATAGCTGAACATAAGGACTACTTATTAAGATCCAAAGTAGATAAACTTCAAAAGGACTTAAAGAAATTCTCTAGGGAGAAGGTCTATCCATACATTACAGACGAATATACTCAGAAAAAAATTGATGACATGAAGAAGGGTACTCATAGAGAACAGAGATTATCAGACAGAACGAGCTCAAGTAGTGGGGATAGTGATTATGAGAGGAAGCCCCGTAGAAGGGGGAGAGGCAGGGTTTTTTTCGGAGGTCCCCGTCCCCAGTTTAATACCCCATACCCTCATTTTCCTAATAATACCTTTGGATGGCCCCCATTGTACCATCCCCAATTTCAAGGAATGCCAGGTGGCCCTATGACACAATACCCCCCAATGCCCAATTCTTTTTTAGGGAGGGGCCGAGGGAGGGGCAGGGGCAAACAGAAGAACATGATGGGGGTGCAGTGGGAGGAACTGGAACAGAGAGTGACCAGGAGTATGGCAAAAGAACCAACCCCAGGAACGAGCCGGGAATGACCTCCCTTGTCATTAACCTAACAGATTTAGAACTGACAGACACCCAAGTTGAGGTCCTTGAGAAGGGTCTGGGTTATGTACCTACCAATACACTAGACAATTTCAAAATAAGACAAGAGCTAGCAAGTTTTTTTCGGAATATTCGTTTGAAAGTCTTCTTCGGTAACCAGCCCATGGAAAATACAGAGAGGGGGGATACGAACTTCCGCCTTAAGTCCAAATTCACTCCATCTTTAGGACAACTTCCTGTGGAAATAGAGGCCTTTGAACAGGCAGTTACGCGTGAAGTGGAAGCACTTTCACAAGAGAGGAACACGACCTTTATGAATCTTTCTAAAAAAGAAAGAAGAGCATTGGAGGAGCTCAGAGGTAATGAAAATCTAGTGATTAAGCAGGCGGACAAAGGGGGAGCTATGGTGTTACAAAGTAGAATTGCGTATGAAACAGAATGCCTCAGACTGTTGGCTGATAGAAGAAATTATAGGCAGCTGAGACAGGACCCAACAGAGACCATTAAGAGAGAAATAATTTCGGTGGTGGAAGAAGCCGTCCAGAATGAATGGATTACAGAAAAGGAGGGGAGTTTTCTGTGTCAACCTCAACCAATAACTCCTTATTTTTATACTCTCCCGAAAGTCCATAAACCAACTAGGCCCCCACCCGGGAGGCCTATTGTTTCAGGTATGGGATCATTATTGGAGCCATTGTCACAGTTTTGTGACATTTTTTTCAAACCAATAGTCCAATCAAGACCAGCATATCTGAAGGACACGACAGAGGTCCTGTTATTACTTAAGAACTTGGACTTTAATCCTGTGGAAGATTTTCTGGTAGGTCTGGATGTGGAATCCTTGTATACGAATATACCACAAATGGAGACTCTGAGAATGGTTGAAGACGTCTTGTATGCAATGGATTGGGAATATTCTACACCCAGACCCTTTATCTTACATCTGGCTGAAATTGCCTTGACACATTTTTTTTTTGAGTTCCAAGGAACTTTTTACCTCCAGACCCATGGGACCTCCATGGGGAGTGTCTTTGCGCCAAGTCTGGCCGGGCTGTACATGTCCGCATTTGAGGATCAATATATCTACACCCATGGGGGTCCCTGGTTCCATCACATAAAGGTCTGGACGCGTTTCATAGATGATGTCCTCCTGGTGTGGAAGGGGGAGAGAGAGTCACTGGATACCTTTTTGGGTTGGCTTAATAACAGAAATCCCCTCCTTCTTTTTACCTCCACGGTCACCAAAGAATGTTTACCATTCCTTGATTTGATGATTTTTCCAGAGGGAGGTGGTTTAAGTACGAAAATGTTCCACAAACCTACAGATAAGAACAGCTTACTTCCATTTAAAAGTTTCCACCCTAAATCCCTAAGGGAGAATCTCCCGGTGGGACAATTTTTGCGCCTACGGCGCAATTGCTCCAATATCATTGATTTTCGGGAAGAAGCAGAGTCCCTCCAAAAAAAACTCTTACAAAGACATTACCCTCCACGGGTGGTGAAAAGGGCAAAGAAAAGAGCAATTAACTGCCATCGAGATACACTCCTAGAGACTAATGAAAAATCATCTCTGGAGCGAACAGTTTGTGTCACTACTTTTAACACAGCTTCGAGTAGTATTCAAAAGATTATCCTACATCACTGGCGAATTTTGAACTCTAATGGCTTGTCTTTAGATAAACCCCTCTTTTCATTTAAAAAGAGTCAGAGTAGAAAACATATCTTGGTACATACAAGACCGAGATTGAGCAGTAGGACACAGGTGGGCACAGCAGAAGGGAATCCAATGGGGTTCCTCCCCCCAGTTTGTGGCCACACTAGATGCGGAATGTGTGATGTATGCCACTTGACAGTCAACACCAAGGCAATAGATGTTGGATTAACTTACCCCTGGGAGCAAAGGAGACACACTAATTGTAATTCCTCCTTTGTTATTTACATGTTGAAATGCCCTTGTGATTTAATGTATCTGGGTATGACTACCAGAAAGGTAAAAACTAGAATCATGGAGCATAGATCCACATTTAGGTGCGTACGGAGTGTGAGCAAACTGACGACCCATTTCATGGAGAAGAAGCACTTGGCTGAGGATTTCTCTTGGACTGTAATTGAAAAACCTAACATCAACATGAATGGGGGCAATCCAGATAGAGCATTGTTCATTAGAGAACAAAAATGGATTTATAGGGTACGGAGTTTTTCCAGGGGATTGAATGATGATATTCCCTGGAATAGCCTGAATAACCCATTAAACAACAAAGGGTGCTTATTGGTAACTGTAAAGCTGAGGTGGTTCTCGGAGTCAAGAACAGCTGATTTACCCTTGTCCTCTGCGTCTATGATAGTGCCTCAGGGGTGTTCATAGAAATGTTATTCATCTAGAATACTAGCGTTAAACCCCTTTTTTCTAGATTTATACTGGCATCATGTATAAGTCCCCCACTGACAGACTTAGCGGTGTCATATATGATCTACCTCTATTTAATTAGGCATCAACATGTCTTAGATTCAAAACAAAGTTACGGTTTGAGTAACTAGGTAATAATACCATTTTGATAAGGCTGAGTGGTTTAGTATCCCGATTAAGTTACTTCGTAATCACTTAGATCGCGCCCAAAATGGATGCTATAATCACCTCGTAGTATTGAGTGGGTAGCGTTCTAGTGTTGCAGCATATTCGTCCAGTTTGACGCTGCCGACGTAGTTCCTAACGCGCTTGGAGGCGTGGCCTGGATACTTCAAGAGGGCCGCCATGTACACAGGGCATGATTCTACGCGGCGTGCGGGAGAGACTACAGTGATCGGCAACAGCTTACCTCGCAAGTAGTAAGTTTGTGTAGAGGCGCCTGAGTAACTTGGTCAATTGTGGCAGAAGAGTAAGAAGAAAAAACGCGGCGATTTCTTCGCCATTGGCCTTTTTAAGTGGGTCTCTTATAACCTTGTAGGGATACCATTATAAGGAAGCAAACAATGAGTAACGATGGTCTAGGGCCCCCGTTTTCATGTTCACTCGCATCATTATTATTTTGGGCAAGTGTAACATACGAGATTGGATTTTGCTATTGAACACACATTTAGAGGTTTTTCTTCCTCATTAACATCTAAAAAGAGGGCCCCGTTTGACATCAGAAGGGAAGGGGGCCCCTTTAACGAGTGTTTTTGCTTTGTTTACAGAGAGTGCTATTAGGAAGCTGTTCTCCTTCCCCGCCAGTTCGAGTTGTAGATTTATATAAACTCGGTAAGTCTGTGGGATGAGTAGCTTGGATGAACGTGGTGTCTCGGATTCTTTTCGCACTATTAAGTGCTTATAGATGGAATGCATCAGTGTTTATGGGAGAGTTCACAAAGTAGTAACTCATTACTATTTGTTGAACGGACAAACCGTCATTGAAAATATAACTGGGGCATCAATTAAATTTATGAGATATAGAGCACCCGAACTCCGAGATTTATGGAGGAGGAGTGCCCCCCATGTTTTTAACAGTGTGTTTAGAGTGATTGGAGGTGAAGCACCATCATTATCTTTGGTTGTGTTTTTAAACGTTTAACATGAACAAGGCATTGGGCACTACATATATTTTGTTTTGTGTCTTTTGGCTTTTTAATTATTTATGTAGGTTCCTCTTCACATGTGAGGGGCTCCATGGAAGGTGATATCCCCTCTTACTTTTGAATTTATAGAAGAGAGTGATAGCACCCAGGACCACAGAGGTGAGAGTCCTGAGGAAAGCCGGGGCATTGTTCACTGCCGGCTGAAACATGTCGACACCTATGCAGAGTGGAGCCGGTGGAGTCTCATTATAAGTTCCTCTACCTTGGCATCCACCACCCTTTTTAGGTCGAGCCTCGAGTAGCGCGCAAGCGCTGCTCTGGCGAGACTTTATGTAAGGGGGTTTCAGAAGCTGACCACACGCTCGTGCGTCGTGGCCTTTTTCGGGCGGTTACGCGTGAGCAAAAGGCCATGGTGCACGAGCGTGTGGTCAGCTCTGCACGCTGCCGCGCTCGCCCCCGCTCCTCTCTCACGCTGCTGACGGCTTTCCGTCACTCATGGCTCATTAAGCGCTCGCGGCACCCTAACAGCACGCGATCACTTTCGCGCGCACCACTCGTTTTCTAACGCGGCCCGCATGAAGACTCCACCCTTACATGACTTGGTTGCTCTTGTGCCGTCCTTGTTTCACGAGTTGACAACAAATGTGTGACCTTCTCGCGGTAGCCATTTTGCAGCCCCACCCCCTTTTCATCACTCCGCTAAACAATGAAACCGATTAATCGATTGTGCATCATTCAACTTTGGTATCGGTGGCGATACTAACTGTGCAATCGATTAAAACCCAATCTGGTGGGCTGCCGGCTGATATCGGCTCTCACTCACCTGCTGTTCGCGGTATCGACTGGTGGCTTGGGCGGGCCCCAGCCCTCTGTTCCCCGGTGGTTTTATTTCCTATTTTATAATTTAACCGCCGCCTTAAGCCACCCTGACTTCGATTTCCCCGACTGAAAGCAGAATCTGATACCACAGGCCTATGCTCCTCCCCGGCACCGATTGGACATATCGATTGGTAATTAGTAGTTGACGGGCAGTAGCTATGGCCAATGGCTAGGGGCTGGACTCTCTTTTAAGACCACGCCCACCACGAGATGTTAAACTAGGGATAGCGGGGTGCAGCCTGCTCGGACCGCAATCGGTCCTGCCCCTTTAGCCTCGAACATGAGCGATAGTAAGAACAACCAATAAGAAGGGCACGTTCCAATGGCCACACCTACCGCGATTAACACGGTGAGCGCTCAGATGCGTTTTTAGATGCGAGTAGCAATCGGTTCCGCCCATTATAATTGAGGCATGAGGACAAAAAAGGAGCCAATAGGATAAGAGTATTTATCATACAGTAGCCTACGGCATATTTAAGAGTGTAATTTCAGACATGCCTTTATTTCATCACCAATGTGATGAATGGCGTCAGGGGAATATGCTACTCTTGTGGAATGAAGTGGGCAGAAAAGTAAGCGGCACTGAGTATTATAACACAAGTTGAGAGATGGAGGTTAGAGGGGAGTAGAGGTGATCACGTTTACTGCAAAGAGTGGAGTAACAGGCACAGGGTAAAGAGAGAGAAAGGGGCTAGTGTGAAAGGTTCTCAAAAAACAAGCACTGGCATAGCCAATAGGTCTCGCCTTTGGGACCTTATAAGTGTTGAGCCATGCAACAGTTGATGTTGTTGCACCAAGGATATTGTGCTGCATAACTAAATACTTATAAGGTCCCAAAAGCGAGACCTATTGGCTATGCCAATGCTTGTTTAATTCTGGATAGGGGACCTAATATTAAAATTGTAATAAGGATTTCCTATGACCAGCTTTTTTATCACTTTTTCTGCACCATTTCTCACCCTTGGTTTCACACTGTATGTTGTATTGTCTTCCCCTCCCTATTGCACCACCTCCAGTGTGGGGTCAACACGGAGGTGTGTTAGCAGCCCTATGATGAAGCATGACACAGCTTGCTGTGTGTGAGGGCAGTTTTTAAAGCATGGTGCTTTTCCTTTCATTCACTTATTGACACCTATTATCACTATATTATTTTCCCTCTTCTTTTTGTGATTCAAGTCTGAGTGGGAGGTCGAAGAGGGACCTTATCCTCTCACCCCTCTGTCCTAGTGTGTTCCTAGCACAGCAGCCTACCTAATAACATTCTTAAAAAATCATAGTACGTTTCCTGGGTCACTGAATCCAGGTGAACTTACAGTTGTTTTCATGGCACTCGGACCTGGAGCTGTATGCACTTCAGCTGCAGTGCAAGGGGCACCTTTTGGTTGGTTCTGTGGCTGTTCTTTATGGCTTGAAAAATGTTTAAAAAAAGAGTCAAGGACGCTAATGTTTTATTTAAAAATAAAAACGCTTTATTGAAAATAATTTGTGACAGTCACTCTTATTAAACATTTCAATGTATGAATTTATAAAAAACACATTTGATTATAGTTATTGGTGACTTTTTAGCAAAGTCAATAGGTCTGCTTTATATATGGTTATGTGGTGACCCCTTGATAAAGCCAATAGGCCTGCTTTTCTATGTTGGTGTTCTGACTCTTTGATAAAGGTAGTAGGTCTGCCTTACCTAAAATGACATCCTTTATATTGTTTTTTTTGGCATAGTCATCCATGCCCAGTTGCGAGGAGTTGGGCACAGGGCCAGGCCGCAGGCTGTGCACGGCAATGGACAACTTACTTTATGTTAAAAAACATAGAAATGAATGCCATGAAGTAACTCTTGCTTGCGCCGTCACCATTCACTGCTAATTCTCACATATTACATCACTCATGACTTGTTCAATCATCGATGACATTACTGCAACATCTGAAATGACATCATTGATGACACTGTGCATGGCGGGCGCAAATTATAGTTACTTGAGGACACGATTTATAGTTACTTGAGATAACTATAACTGGTGAATTTCAGTGGTTTTGTTAGTTTAATATGGTATGTTTTAGCCAACATTGTCACCAATCTATAACATACCTTTAACGATTTCAGAGAATTCCTAAGTTTTTTTATATAAAGTAAGCTATATTACAATTTATATCTATAATGTCACTTTAGCCTTTGTGTTTTTTCAGTGAATATATAAATATCTGCAAGCCCCACAGTACTATGGCCAAGTCTCTGCTCATTGTTATATATTGCTTATTATGGTAGGTTTATTTGTATTTACACAGCACATTGAAACATATGTTGGCTGAGATGGTGTGTCTAGCTCAACATGTTCTAACAAAATTCAGGAATATTTCTTCAATTCAGAGATCAACTTGTACCGCTGTTTTATGTTTAGCCTAGTCTTGTGAAAGTGGGATGGCACCTGAAACACGTGCCAGCTGTTAAAATGTGTTTTGTTGAATGGAGTCAGTACTTTGAAGAATTATTGGTTGATGTCGTAGTTTTTTAGGAAAAGGGGAGTAAACATTTTGAATGCAGCATATCCAGTTTAGGAAATCACATCAATGAATGAAATTGTTTGCGTAACAAAGAACAGAAATGCCTATTGTTAATTAATTAGGTTTGTGACAATAGCTTGTGCTACAGCCGGTTCATGGCCGCAGCACAAGCTTCCATAGGGAAATGGGAGTATGCGGCTGCACCATGTGTGGTCGTATTGTAATGGCGGTGTTAGGACCGCTGACCAGAGGTTGGGTGGTCCGGTGACTGCGGTGATGTCGGGCAGACGTGAGCCCGCCCAACATTTTAATCAGGCCCTAAATGTATTTGCGTTTAGATACTAGTTTAGTCTTTTATTAGTTGGCCCTTATTTGTAGTTGTTTTAGTTATTTATTTACCGATAGTGTCATTAAGCATTGGTGCGCTGCTCAAATAAATGTAATAAAACGTCGAATTGTGAATACCTGTGGGTGAGTGGCTATATGGTTTCCATTGGATGTGGCACGCAGTGTCATGAGAAACCATCCTTACGTATGTGGGTCATCAGGAGAAGAGCACATTTTATTCATAGATAAAGGATTTGGACAATTACAATAAATCTGAAGGGACAAGCTGATCCTGTTTCCTCCCTCCATATTATTGTTAGAGAAGTTGTTCTGTCCCCTAGAGTACAGTCGAAGTGCTTAATCCTAAATGGCAACAAGCGTAACACCCCACACACAAAATCCATTCCTTGATCGCAAAGGGAGGATTACCTTATTTTTCCATGTGGAGTTGTCACTTATGAAACCCGAGGTCCAATGCTCAGACTTTTCAATCTGAGACACCTTGCGGGTTTACCTAGGTGAGTGTCTGTGACCAATCAAGTTTAGCGATGTTCAATGGCAAGTCCAAACAGCCTCCGCTTGGAGCTTTGAAAACAATATGCCGCCCAATTACTTCTCCAACTCTTGCACATGGTTAACGATGCAGTATGAAGAAGTTTCCTGCCTGAGAATTTTTGCAAGGACACAATCATAATGATATTAAAGCAAGGATGTCCCCCCTGACAGTTGCGCTTCCTACTGCCCCATTTCTTTTATCAATACTGAAGTTAAGATTTTAGTCATGTCCTTGCAAACCGACTGCTGTCAGACATTGGCTGTCCGGTCCACCTGGATCAAAGTATCTTCATGCCAAATCAGAGCACTTAACATTATCTTTGACAGGTACATATGGCCCTTTCCTGAACACAGGAACTCACCAGACCTCGTGTGCTGGTCTTTGTGGACTTCAAAGAAGCGTTTGATTCTCTCTCTGTAGAGAAAATGAATTTTGCTCCCTGATTCCTGGCAGGGGTGAAAACTTTCTGTGGAAACAATAAACAATGCGCCTGAATGTCAATAAATGGCACACTGTTCATGCCATTCCTGATAGAACGGGGCACCAGCTTTCACCCTTGCTCTTTCAACTCATAACTGAACCAAAATGTAGCCTGGATGGATAAGGAGGGATGCCCTGTTCATGGGCTTCAGTGAAAAGCAGACATTGAAGTTTCAGTGTCTCTATATTCCAGTGATATGATGTTGTTTCTCCGATATCTGTGTTGAAGCGGTCAGAGGTTGATTGAAACAGTAGACCACTATGGAGAGGCTTCTGGCCTGGTTGTTATCTCACATAAGCCTCTTGTATTACCGGTGCAAGGTTCAAAATTGACAACTAAGAGGCAGACTAAGATGTGTGCTCAAAGTCAGGACTTTAATACCTTGAGATTTATGTCATGCTTGACCCTGACCTATACTGAAAATGTTGCTTTTAGAAGTCCTTCAGAAGGGTCAGTGGGGCCAGTGGGGCTGGAGTTCCCTCCACTCACTTTATTATGAGTAGAGTTGCGCTGTTTAAAATGGAGCCTCTTACGAGCCTCCTTTTTGTCGTCCACAATGATCTTTCTTAAGGTCCTGACCAGTTCCTTGTAACAGTACAATCCTTATCCAAACTAGAGTCTCGTTGGACAGTTACGTCCAGTCTGCACATGCCAGCTGACTGGGTATGCCAGACATGTGCTTTAATACTGGGCAGCACATATTGCCATCATAAATGACTGGCTTTTTCATCCTAGAAATGACCCAGCCCTCCATTTAGAACTGGTTTACCCTCCTCGACCTCATGCATAGCACCCAATTGTCCACCTCTCTCCCCTCAATGAGTCGACTAGCTCTCACCAACTGCATAAGGCATTTATTGTAATTACTGAGTGGGTATCTGACAGGAGAGCTGCCCTTGTGGCAAGGCATCTGGCTGGCTCACGCTGCAAGACTGCAGGGCTTTAGAATGTGGGATCCCTTTAGGATTTTGAAATTGGGTGATGTGTCGGAGGGTGGGGGGGGGCACATGAAATCCTCTGCCAGCATATCAAAGGAATTTGAATCATATAAATCCCAATTCTTTCAGATACCTTCAGTTATTTATTTATTTATGCTTTTTTATATAGTGCGTACTTTACCCAAAGGTGTCAGAGTGCTTTACAATAGAACTAGTTACATTACATAAGGACTTCAGAGTACATGAATTATATATCAGATACAACACAAAAAGAAAATGCTACAAAGGTGTGAACAAGAGATGAGCAATTTAAACTAACAACCTAGATATAATCTGCCAATATTGGCGGGAAGTGAGCACAAAGAATATAGAAATAGCTTAATGATATTATATAGCATAGCATTATGGCATCAACAATATTATAATAAACCAGATTACCGATTAACAAGTGTCTGTGTCATAATTGTTCACTGCATTGTCCTTTTCGTTACCATGCTCTTGCTGCTTTAACGCTGGAGTCCAGCCCCATGCACTGGACCCCTCCATTCCCACTCAGCCCCAACATGGCTGCCCCAAATCCTTGCATCCCCTGCTCTAGCTGGTCACTGGCATCTTGGTGACTGGACAGGCAGCGTTAGTGTGACCTCGCAGCTCACTCCGGAACACACTCTTCTCCGGCACAAACTCCAGGCTGCGACTCTCCCAGTGACTGTGGCTCTGCCCCATAGATACACTCCACTCCACTCGAAAGCTGCTCACCCTCCTGACCTCCACCTTCTACATAGACAAGAGAGACGGGCTAAAACATGGGTGCCTCAATCTCCGCGCTCCGGCAAGCAGCAGGCGTCCAGGGGACTGGGGAGACAGCGTCCATGAACCCCCTTAGTATGCCCCAACCTGAATTCCCTCCTCCTCCTCTCGGGTGAGCAGGGGCATCGGCGCTGGCCGCCATCTGCTGACACCCGGCAGCACAAGGGGAGGGTGACAGGAGGGCTCTCCTTACCTCCGCATGATCGTTTCATCCTCTCCTTTCCCCTCTCCGACTGGGCACAGGAGATTTGGGAGAGGCAGCGAACCCTAGGAGCCAGGTCCATCTAATTTTCCTGCACCTCTGGCCGCGGACAGTGAGTGCAGAGAAGGCAGCATTAGCAGAACCCTAGAGGCACCCGCGAGATTTACGCCGACAGCGATCCCTTGTCTGGGGAGTCTTCCTGGGTTCCTTACTTGTTGCTGATTTCAGCACCGCCAAGCTACCTTCGTTGTTTCACAACAGCCACATAGGGTCTCTAAACGAATTCCTTCGGAAACCGACGGGCGGAGGTTTAGACGGGAGGGCCTTCTCCCAGGATTTATGCCATATGGTGATCCCCAACCCAGGAGCTCCTAACAGCGTGCTGCAGCGCAGATATCTATGACATGACCCAGAACAACAGCGAGTGAACTTGACAGTGTTAGCCAACTTCAACCCCATGAAGAACAAAAATAGTGCTGAAACCATTCCGTGAGTGAGCATCTCATGAATATACCACTCCCTTGTGGTTAACTCCCCACATCCTCTTAAGGATCCAAAGGGAAGCTGAATTTGGACCTGTCAGACTACGAGAAGTGGAGAGAGGCCAAGAGGGCACTCCGTGAGCAGGCCATCCCCACCCACCTCAAACTAATTCAATTCAAGTATCTTCACAGGGTAATGGAGTCCAAAGCAGTTGTGTCGGATGGAAGGGCCAGCTCCCCAAACTGTCAGAGATGCCACTCAACTAAAGGGGATTTCTTTCATCTGGTATGAAGCTTCCCAACAATTCACTAGTACTGGCAGAAGATTACATCCATCCTAAACCGAGTTCTGGGCCACCCCATTGATCTTACTTGTAAGCTGGGGCTTGTGGAGGGCTGGGGCGGTTCACTGGACACGCAATGTCCTAGTCAGCCTAAGTTTACTCGTTACCAAAAGCGATATTGCTTGATACTGGCAGCTAAATAGGGCCCCGCTGGAAGAGGTCTGGGCGAGGAGATGGAACTATGCAGCCAAATGGAAAAAGCAATCTATTAGGCAAGAGGGTATTCATCAAAGTACCAGAGTATATAGGAGACGTGGAATGATTATTTCAGTTAATTAAAACATACTGTTCTCCCAATGCGACAAGTGTTTACATTTCCTATCTTGTATATACTTTTGGGTTGTATACACTGTGACTGATTGCCTCCTGCATATGCTCAACTTTATGGTCTTCTTTTTTTTTATAAATCTTTTTATTAAAGTTTTCATAACAGCGTGCATCCATAAAATCAGTACAGCTCATATCAAATAAAACAGTCATGCATTTCATTCCCAATTGATCACACATCAATTTCTCCCCCTCCTCCTTGTTCATCATCGATTGTGTCTGTTGAATGTCTTAACCACTGTGGTCGCCCTCCGCACATATATTGCCCCTGTGTATGTTCCATTTCCTCCATACCCGGTCCCATTTATGTGGCCCCCCCTGCTTTTGTAGACCGTTTTTTCTGCGAACATACACCAGTCCATATCCCGCTCCCATTCCTCCCGGGTTGGCGGCTCCAGCACCCACCATCTCCGGGCAATGTTCAGTTTAGCGACCATAAAACCGAGGGCAGCCCAGAGTTGATCCATGCAGGTCATGTCGAAGGCCCCCCACACATTAAGTAAGCACAGTTTGGGTGTCACAGGCAGGGTAGCGCCACTAACCCCGCACACCCCTGCCACTACGCTGTTCCAGTACATCTGGATGACCAGGCATTCCCAGAGTGTTTGGTAGAAGGTGCCAATCCCCCAGCATCTCCTTCTACACTCAGCATCAACACTTCTGCCCATCTTAACCAATGATGTGCATGAGATGTATGTTCTGTGGAGGACCTTTAACTGGATTAACCTCAGGCGTGATGATATGGCGACTTCCCGCGGGAGGGTAACGCATCGCGCCAGTCCTCCTCCTCTAGGTCCCCCAGGTCTGCCTGCCAGCGCTTATGTAACTGTTGCATTGGGTCAGGAGTGTTGTTAATTATTTTGCGATAAGTGAGTGTAATCATTTTACGGTCTATGTGTTCCATGAGCAACCTGTCCTCCAGAGGTGAGGCCTCCGGCACTTCACCCTCCGTTCGGAGCACTGACTTCAAAGCGTGCTGTATTTGTATGTATCTAAACGCCTCCCCAGCAGCTAGTTCGTATTCTTGTTGTAGCTCAGCAAACATGCTTATTTTCCCTTTTTTGACAAGGTCCCCCACTGTTGACAGGCCGATGGTATCCCATTTATCAAATCCTCGATATCTGATTAGCTTGCCCAGTATCTCAGTATGCCACAGGGGTGTGCTCAGTGTGACTTTATTAAACCAGCCTAGTTTTCTCATAACAGCGTGCCATAGGGCCACTGTAAGGGCTGTTGGGCCCGTGAGTTGCTGCCTACCTGGTTTCATATACAAGGCCTCTCTAAATCCCCCATTGCCCATCAACCACCTATCTATTCGGCAGGCTGGGTCTTGCTGCGTGCCGTACACCCATTTATTAATGATCGACAGCTGCGCTGCCCAGTAATAGACTCAAATATTTGGTAGCGCTATCCCTCCGTCATACCACCCCCAGACCAGCTTAGGTGCCGCAATACAGGGCGGTTTCCCATCCCATAGTAGTATTCTGACTTCCCCATCTATTGAGTTGAAGTATGTTTCAGGGACTCTGTACGGCGTATTTTGTGGGCATATAGGAAACGGGGCAGTGCCATCAGTTTGTTTGATGCTGTGCGCCAGAGCAGGGATATTGGTAGTGCTCGCCAGTGCCAAACGTCACCTTGTAAACGAGTCAACGGGCCTAGAAGATTCTGTTCATGAAAAATTGTTGGGTCGGCCGTCACGAATATTTCTAAATAACGAAAACCTTCCGTCACTATGATCGCTCCACATTCCTCCCAAAGTTGGAACAAATCTGAAGGACCCTGTCCATGGAGGCTCGAGGGGACGCTACATATAATAAAATGTCAGCATAAAGAGAGATTCTATCCTCCCATCCGTCTGTCCATTTTAATCCACGTATCAGCAGATCTCCTCGTATCCAGCTCACCAAGGGCTCTAGAATCAGTGAAAATATAATAGGCGACAAAGGACAACCCTGTCTTCTCCCATGGTGCAGAGCAAATGTCCCTGATGTATGGCCGTTCACCACTACTTGCCCAAGTGGTCCGATATATAATAACCGGATCCATTCGATTAATGTTTTACAAGTCCCATACATTCCAATACGGCGAACATGTAGGACCATTCTACCGTATCGAAGGCCAAACGAGCGTCCAGGGACAGTATGGCAGCACTTTCCTGAATAGTATCCTTCCTAGCGAGGACCCCATTCAATCGCCACAGGTTTAAAGCTGTATTCCGGCTCGAAATGAATCCGACTGGTCCGGGTGTACTAAATTAGTCACTATTGGGAGTAATTGAGTCACCAATATTTTGGCCAGGATTTTAACCTCAATATTGAGTAAAGATATGGGGCAGTATGAGGAGAAATCCTCAGCCGGCTTCCCCTTCTTATGGATAACGACTATGGAGGCCACATGCTGGTCTCTGGGCAGTATCCCCATACTTTTGCTCTCGAGATGCATATTGAGCAGGTGGGGGGCCATTTTTGTGGCAGTTAGTTTGAGGAGTTCTATTGGAAGACCTTTCGGTCCCATGGCTTTCTCAGCCTGTATACTGTGTATAGCTGCCGTTATTTCTTCAATCGTGAGGTCTGCATCGAGTATTTGTTGGTCTTCCATGGTTAATATCGGGATCTGAATATCTTTTAGTAGTTCCCACGAGTCATCGGTTGTGTATGAGGCCATGTGGGAATACAGTTGTTTAAAATAGTCTGCAAATCCCTCTGCTATAATTTGTGGATCCCTCATCCATACCCCATCCTGTCCATGGATGGCCTTGATCCAGCGATCTGCCCTGTCTCATCTCTCTAGCCATGCAAGCAGCTTGCCCACATGGTCTCCGAGCTCATATATTCAGTGCCGTTGTGCCCGGTGTTTATCTTTAGCAGCCATAGTAGTTAGCGCCCTATACTCCTGCCGCTTGAGCTCTAGGACATGGGCAGCTGCATCGTCTTGTGTATTTATAGCAGCTTGCTCCCTGTCTAGAATATCGTGCTCTAGTTCTTCTAGTTTTTTGCACTTCTCTTTCTTATGTCCCACAGCAAGGTAGAGAGCCTGACCCTTTATCACTGTTTTAGAGGCCTCCCAGATGATTCGAGATGATTGGACCAAACCCATATTTTCGGTAAAGTAGTTATCTGTGGCTTTGCTAAGATTCATTTTAAGGTACAGAATTTTGAGGCACCTGGGGTTGATCGAGATTGTTCTACGAGTGCGGGCGGTACCAGCCACATATCGAGCCAATATGAAGGCATGGTCCAAAATGCCCCTAGCAAGACGGCTAATTTTCGTGAGATAATGTGCTTTATCAGCACACGTCAGGATATGGTCTATTCGTGATCTGCTATTGTGCGCTGCAGAGTAAAAAGTGTATTGGCGCGTTTGTGGGTGTGTCTCGTGCCACATGTCTACCAGGCCCAGAGACACTAGGAAGTCAGCCATAATGGCGTTTGCCTCGGGGATTGTTTTTGGGTGGGAATCTATCTAGTTGCTCACATAGAGTCATGTTGAAGTCACCGCCGACCATTAATTCCCCTTCAGGTAGATCTAATTTCATTTTGCTCATATCTGGTAATGCCACACTGTGAAGTGCCGGAGGAATGTATACCGACATGTTGTTTACACACCTGCCCTCTAAGGTGCCAGAGAGAGCCGCGAAGCAAACATACTCGACCGTGCTTGAGTGTGTCACTACGAAGGGAAAACTTTTCCACAGTAGTATCCCCACCCTCCTGAACACAGTGGTGAATCCCGAGTGCACCACTAATTTATATCCCCATCTGACAAGCGCCCTGCATGTGTTCCCAACCAAATGGGTCTCCTGCAGCAGAACAACGTCCAGCGCATGCCGTTTAATATACTGGAGAATCACCCCTCTTTTAACTTTGTCGCCCAACCCATTGACGTTCCAGGAGAGCAGATTAAATGCTGCCCCGGTTTTGCTCATTTCAAAAGTGTCAAGCATTGATGGTGTTTGTTCTACAGGTGTTGGAGCGCGATTATCTAGGTAAGTCCGTCTGTGTGCTGTTGACAGGGCTTCATTCATAGTGGATTCTAGATTTGTGCGCTGTATTATTCCTACACCGTGGGGGGGCGAACCAATCCAAACGAAAGCATGAACTCTTAGCCGATACCCTGGATGCATATGTAACCAAAAATGAAGAAAGCCCCTGAAACTTACAAACACCCCCCCACCCTGCCTCCCTTCATGACGGACTTTGAACTACCTGCCACCCCAACATTGCAGAGTGCCCGTCGCCTTCCCTTCCCTGTTTCGGGGGAGACTTAGATCAAAGACCCACCCTCCCAACCCCATTCTCAATAATTATCTATGCAGCCTGGAATAAATATAAACAAGTTCGACATTTGTATACTCATCCGATGTTGCTGTAGAGATCACTCGTCCTGGGCCCACCCCGCCCAACATCGTCCAGCAACCTCCACTGGTGTACCTTTCTGATCCGTCAGGTCGTTTGATCGATCAATGCAGCAGCCGCAAACTAGAGTTCACTTTATCTTGGGTCTATTAGAAGGTTAATTTGGTGACACAGTTTGTGGTGGAGTAGACTATGTGCCCGAAGGTGGGTCTTTATTGGTGAAATTCTGCTCTTCTTGGCCGGACGCGGTCCGCTTCTGGGCTTTCACTATTTGTCTTCTGCGCCTGTTGGGATTTTCCAGGTCTCCGACTTTCCGCCAACCATTCAGCCACTCCCAGGCCGCTTCAGGCTCTGTGAAGAACCACGTTTTGCCCTCTGCCTTAACTCTGAGTTTCGCGGGAAACAACATCGCATATTTCAGCGCTTTTCTCTGAGGGCTTTTTTGACTTCGAGGAAGCACTTTCGTTGCCTTTGTACTTTTATGGTGAAATCAGGGAAGAACGTGACGGTATTATTCTCAACTTTGAGAGGAAGGGCACAGCGTGCCGTTTGCAGAATAACATCCCTGTCTCGAAAGTTGAAGACACGTGCTAGTATTGGCCTCGGCCGTTGACCTGGTTTAGGTCTGCCACCCGGTACACGGTGCGCTCTTTCAATGGAGAAGTATTTGGAGAGATTTTTGGGCTGTAACTGCTTAGTGATCAACTCCTCGACAAACAGATCAGTGGCGGGGCCCTATGCTCTCTCAGGAACCCCGAATTCTAACATTGTTCCGTCTGGCCCTGCCCTCATAATCATCAAGCTGTTCCGCAAGGGCCTTACTGGTGGATTGTAATTCGTGAACTTGTTTCTCATGGGCCTTTGTGGTGCTGGCAAGGCCCTGTGTAACCTCCTCCACTTCTTG
Organism: Calotriton arnoldi; assembly: GCA_963921515.1. Classification (NCBI taxonomy): domain Eukaryota; kingdom Metazoa; phylum Chordata; class Amphibia; order Caudata; family Salamandridae; genus Calotriton; species Calotriton arnoldi. The sequence continues at coordinate 2,504,609 of CAWUFW010001018.1, read as the reverse complement.
CACACGGTCATCCATTTTTCTGAGATCAGCGCATATTAAAGAAATCTCAATGGACACTGTGTCGATTCAGGATTTGAGCGATGTACGCACAGCTGTGACCGCTTCTAATATGTCTTGTAGGGAGGGGGAGCCCTGTTCCGCCGGTGATTGTTGCGTATCTTTTGCCATGTCAGGATGGACACTTGTCCCCTCTTGGGCTTTATGCCAGGAGAACTTGTCCAGTTTGGGCTGGTGCAAGCCACGGCCTCCTTTGCTCCCCGACATGGCTGTATTATGGTGGCAGCGTTGAACTATGTCGCTGTTTAAGGGGATAGGGCCCGGGGCATCACCGCCGCCTGCTCAGGGAAACGTCCCCACTGGCCTGTCGGTTTGCCCCACCCGGCCCTCCCCGCCACTTGCGTTGCTTGGGCCCTTACATAGAAGTTGTAGTAGGGCTCCCCCTTCGGGTCGCTGTAAGCTTCCAATAGCTGGTTGCCTGTTGGCTGATTGCAAAACGCAGAGGCCCCCACTCACCGCTGTAATCGGGGAACTACACTTGAATGCTGGCCACACAGCACCACACGGGCCGACGCCAGCGAAGTCAATGCTGGGCTGTCTAGTGAGTCAGCGCCACTGTTGTTCAGTCCCTCGGGGCATCCCTCCGCTAGATGCCAGTCTGACCCGCTCCTCCTCTGCACTCTTTACTTTGTGTCTGGAGCGGGTGATGCAGTAGCTCTGTGCCCTGAATGGGCTGCCTATCGCCCCGGTTCAGGTTCCGGCCGCGAGGGCTTTACCGCGACTGCGGGCCGCTCCGATCAGCAGGCCTCCACATGCCGCCACCAGTCTGATCTTTACTGATTCCTCGCGCCCGCATGGCCACGCGAGCCAGCAGTCCTCGGCTGCACACAGCATAGCTGCCAAGGTTTCAGATTGCTATGTGTGACATTTTCATAATTTCACTGTAATTATGAGTGACATTTCAACGACTATGAGTGACTCGTTCTCGCAAGCAAAATCCAGCAATGAAGAGGAGGGAAACCTATAATTAGCAGAAATTACACCCATTTGAGAACAAGAAACTCTAAGACGATCTTAAAAATCTTGGAAGTAAGTGCTCAGGGCTAGGCAAAACATGAATGCATATACTTAAAAAAACATAACTGTGGGTTTCCTTTCAGAGTTTCGAAACATATTTTAATGATTTAATGTAGCAGATATTCTTGGAAGTAGTGTTTTGGGATAGGCAAAAAATTAATACATATACTTAAGACTACTGCCCTTTCAGAAGCTCAGCTCTACCAGGGCATGGAAACGCATGGATTCGTGGATATTCAGCAAAACAGACGAGACTCCGGCATGGGTAAGGAGAGCCAATACACACATAAAGGAATGAGACTGCATTATGCGCCACAGAAAGAGTTTGATGAGCAACGCTGTTAGCACAAGCACCACTTTAAATATCGGGTGTTCCCGCCGAGCCCAAAAGAAATGAAGTTATTCCTGGCCTACATTATACATACCTGCGTGGAATCAGGGCTCCCGTGACCAGACCTCCGTTTTGAACACAAGTGAGAACAAGGCAGTTCATACCGGTGTCTCCTTGGCTCTCAGTGACACCCTGTTTAAATAAATTCACTGCCCCGAACTCCACGGGGTCTCGCGCCTAAGAGTCTGGGAGCAGACCTCCTCTATCTGCCGTCTCAGCTCTGGATCAAATACGGAAGCCGGCTGCAGCGTGGGCCTGCGTTGATGTTGCAGTGATTTGAAGATACTCGCTCCTCGAAAACGAAAGCGCCGATACACAAGAGCGAGTATCACCTCATCCTTCCTCCCTGCTGTGGTGAGAGCGGCGAGGTCAGGAGGAGCAGGAGCTGCGCAGAACTTCAAGAAGCGCGGGCGGCAGGAAGTCTGTTAACTTCACCAGTGGGCACTGACTGCAGTGACGTCAGTTTAATTTCGGCGCCACGTGCCTCTACAACTTGGATACATTGTAGCAGTACTTGCAGAGCTGCAAGCAGACCTAGCCAGCCCCATTAGTCTCTGCCTGCTGGGAGCAGTGCGCACCGCGCTGACAGGCGCTGCAGCTCAGTTCATCATGTGCATTTATATAGCAGCACAGGAGGCTCTATAATGCGTGACAATGCATTTCAGTGCGGTGATGCGGATCACCACACTGAAATGCGTTAGCGTCACACCTGATGCGTGATACTTGGCAGGACTGACACAGGTCGCAAGTCATGGCGGGGTCAGAACCGCGAGTCGACTCATTTCTTCTGGGCGATCCCAGCCAACAACATCTAAAGCCCCAGCCCAGGTCGAGTTTTAGCTCGCAGGCCACAGGATTAATGCTGGATAATTAGGGGTGTAGGAGATTAGAGCAGGAGCCGCGTTAGTGTGCGACCATCTTCTCCAGCATTTTCCCACACCCTCTAGGGACTTCTTTAATGCCGTCTTGTTAAAGAGAAAATTCAATAAAATTGTTTGTAAAAAGTTTAGTACATTTCTTTAAAAAACGAAATCATATTTTAAGGAAAAATGTACTCGTCTCTGGGAATCTGACATTATTTTGCTTCGGGAAATCTTTAGGCAAGTGAGATGGCTAAGGATTGAGAGGATCACTGAAACTCTGCTAAATAAAGGTTATAGTGGCCTTGTATATAAATTGACCCCCCCTCTCCACCGCAGCGATGCGTCCTGCCATGTTTTCTCCACAAGTTAGTCATGACACTATTTAGGTAACACGTGCTGTAAATAAACAATTTGAAATCAGTATTACCTATATTTCACAAAAATGAGCTAATCGAAAAACGTACCTATTTATATTGAACAAACGCCTGTGCTGGGCTGAGGTCCAAAAGGCTTTCTTTGGAGCTAATATATTTTGATTTATTACATTGGCAAAATGATTCCTGGCCCACAAAATGGCAGACATATAACATTTTTCAAATTCCAAGAAGATTCTTGGCAGGGTTGGTTGTTTCAAAAGTTGAAGCTCCACCCTTTACTGTGTTTCTTGCAATTTAAATATAGTTAGACAATGTTGGTGCTTGTTCTGACCTGGCGTGCTTACCCATTTAAGTGCAGTGCGGTGGACGCGCTGTCATACATCTAAATATTTATGTATGTACATGCACAACAGATTACATATTTTATAGCTTCTAGGATATTCACATTCACACCCTTGGGACATATGCATTGTAATGTGCATACGTGAAGGTATGGTCAGGGTCGGACTGGGACAGAAAATCGGCCCAGGCACCAAAATAAAAGTGGCCCCCCATTAGATAATTAGAAAGGCAGAAAAATGCCCCATTTTTGCAAGTTGGGCAGTTTTGAATTTGTAACGACATGCTGTAAAAGTGTTTTACAAGGTATGTAAGGCTGCATGCAGTTGTGCTTGCTGCGGTAAATGTTTTAATATCAGGGCATCAACTGTAGAAACCGGCCCAGCAGACCATAAAATAGGGCCACAAACAGCCAAAACACCGCCTACGCACAGGGCCGGCTTTAGGGCAGTGCGACTGGTGCGGCCGCACTGGGCCCTGACCTGTGGAGGGGGGTGCTGTGACCTCAGGGGGGTGCTATGTTTAGCAATATCTTACGATTGGATAGATGAGGGGCACTTTTGCAGGTGGTAGGGAGAGAATTCGAGGAGGCGGTCATGGGACGTGGGGCGCCAAAAGTGATTGTCGCACAGGGCGCCACCAGCGCTAAAGCTGGCCCTGCCTATGCACTGATCTGTCAGACCAGCCCATTGGGCACTGCCTGATTGCCCTGTAGGCCAGTCCGACCGTGTTATGGTATTGACATACAGTTGTGACTACAACTCATTTTCCTAAGTCTATCTCAAATTGTGTGTAACAATAACAAAGCTACATTACATTTAATTACTAGTGTTTGTGAAATGTGAAAAAGTAGATTTTTCTTTGTTTTATTCTTATGCTTTCCATCCATCTTAAAAATATTTTTGAATCCATTTCTACACATATTCTGTCAGGAGTGGATTGGATGGTGCAATTCCTCACAGGTGCTGCAGTACTTACCTCACATCCGTTTGGGTGTGTATGCTTGATGCTCGTATAAGACTGCGAAGTGTAAGTCAAGATCCGTCAGTGGCCAAACTCATGCTACAGTTTGAATTTTATCTGAATTTTCCTTGTACTGCATTACAGTTTGCCACTCCTCTGGCACTTCTGGGAGGATGCCCACTTTTGCAGCTTTAGATACGTGTGAATAGTATGTGCATTGCTTGCATTCTTGCGTGCGCGCACACACACATACATTCCTTTTATTTGTTTGCTTTATGTATACATTGATATGTTATGCCCTAATTTGACTTACGCCTAGAGACAGGTTTGTGAGTAGGTCACAGTGCGCAGACCACACAAAATTGCTTGAAAAACACCAATTTGTTAACTCTTATTCGATTAGGAGAAATCACACACACTCGAGCCTATGACTTCCCTTATGAAATGCTTCTGTTTGAAGACAAGCTAATCTAACCTATTAAAATACCGGGTATGAAACATAAATGGAAAATGAAGTCTTCAAAAAACAAATACATTTTATATAAAAATTGATCTAAATCACCATAGACGAATGATTCTTAGTGCATAATACAAAAATATATTTACTGGAAAATATTTAGTTGTAATCCCTTTTAACTTTCAAGCCAAGCCCTAATTCCCTTCATAATGCATTGCAGATTACTTCATTTATCACGTCACATATAAGGTCAGTGTAATGTACAACATTGGATCACTGGTTGAGGGGGGTCAAACCCTACTCAAGCAGCAACCACAATTCTTGTCTGGGTGAAGTCAGAAGCAAATCCTAAATTACCCTGTGCTCAACCCTCTGGTAGCCTGGCACGAACCACTCAGGCTTAACTTAGAGGCAATGTGTAAAGTATTTATGCAGCACTTCAAACAGTAATAAAGTGAAAACAAAACACATGAAAAATCCCACACCAATGTAGAAAAATAGAGTAAATCGTAATAAATTATTTGGCTCTAAACAACAAAAATCCAATCAGTAAAACCAAAGATATGAAATTTTAAAGATTTAAGTGAAATAGTGTCTAAAAGCACAAAGTGCCAGCTGTGGTTATCTGGTCACGCTGGACAGGGACAAAGTCACAAGTTCAGGCCAACCGCAATAGACCTCGAGCCAGATACAAGGACCAGGTTAGGACCGCTGAAGAAAGTACCTTAAATCCTGGTTGCAGAGCGTTGTGAGGTCCTGCGTCGAGGATGCATCGTGCAGCGGTGTGTAATATCTTTAGAGTGTTAGTAATCACAGATGGCTCCTTTAAGGGTCGGTATGTATAAGTTCTTTATTAGAATGTGCACGAATTAAGATTCTTAGAATGTTTATGGGTTATTTTAACAGTTGAGCAGTTGCCTGCGAGCAACCTGGGGTGATTCAACAACGTACCTACTTTATGAAAAAAATCTCAACGTGATTCACCTTTATTCCGGTGTCTTTTACTTACCATATGGTGAATCCAGGGAGCTGCGAGATGCGATACGAAGTCCTGCATCGCAGATGCATCATGCAGCGGTGGTTCCGATGCAGTGCTGCAAGATGATGCATTGTGCTGTGTCAGTTCTGTCCACAGGACCACAGCTGGGCAGGCAGAACGCCTTCAGACCCACTTCCAAGGGTCCAGGACTGGGGTGGCACCACTTGAGGAGGAAGACTCACAGCAGACAGTCCAGGGCAGGGTTCAAGGTGGTTGAACCCTTTCCTGTGCCTGAGGCTCTGATCTGGAGGCCAGCCAACAAGCCCTTGAAGTCCCTGTTGTGGTCCTGTGTTCAAGATGCACGCCAAGTCCTTTTCACGCAGGCAGCAGGGTAGCAGATTAGCAGTAGTTCTTAGAGCAGAGAAGCACAGCAGTCCTTCAGAGGTGTACAGAAGAGTTGGGTTTGAGGGCCCAATATTTATAGTTGGCGCCAGCTTTGAAGTAGGAGAAGGTTCTGGAGGCTTTCACCCCCCAGAGGTGTTTGAAATTTGCTGCCTCCCTGCCCTGGCCCCGCCTTCTCTAGGGGCACAAACGACTAGTGTCAGACCCTTTATGAGTAGGCACAGGCAGAGAGCCCTTGTGATGTGTGAGTGTGGCAGGTGACACTCCCTCCACCCTCATTAAGTCAGAGGTGGCCCAGCCTGCCAACACCTATTCCCCCTTTGTCTCAATGTCTGGGAGCAGTACACACAGGCCAACTGCCAACTACACCTAGTCATGTGACTCAAGAGCAGGCTACAGGCACGAAATAGTTGGGGCAAGAAAATGGCAATTTTCTAACAGTTGCATTTCAGAATTGTGACTCAAAATCCAACTTCACCATTTAAGAGGGTTTTTGAATTACAATTTTATAGACACCTAACTTGATATTCTCACCTGCTCATAATTTAAAGTCATTACTTATTAAATGTAAAAAGGTAACCCAATGTTATTCTCTGGTAGATGTATGCCTTGCAGTAGTGAAAACCTAATTTAAGAGGTTTTTACAACCAGGACGTACAAAAGTTAAAAGTACATGGCCAACTTTTTAAGCACACTGCACCCTGCCCAATGGGCTGTTTAGGACTTATCCCAGAGGTGACCAATGTGTATTGAAAAGTAAGGTTTGGGCCTTGAACAAGGTTTATTTTACCAGGTCAAACTGGTAGTTTAAAACTGTACACACAGGCTGTAATCTCAGGCATGAGACATGTTTAAAAGGCTACTTAAGGTGCCAAGCACCGGAAACTACCGGCTCAGATTAAACATTAGATATTTTCAACGTGCACCCTACCATGTAGAACGCCATGATTTACAACCCTCTTTCACTGTGGAGTATCACTCTATGTCTTACTGGCTACATGAGTAGGAAGGACTGATAACTTCCCACTTGGTAAACACGTTTCTCCTCGGAAGTCACTACATACCTAAATAAGGTTCCAGTTTTTGTGTGCATTGATGTCACTGGCGAAGTAGTAATATAGCACACTGTGACCAGCCATGCAGCCTGGTGTATATAGAAATTAGAGTTACATTGCTACCAATAATGCAGATTTCAAACCTCAGTCTAGCTTGGCACATTAACAATAATTCCTATGAAGTGTTGTCTAATTATTTGACAGCTAACTTTCGTCACCATATCTAACCTCAATATTACGTTAACTGTTTTGGCCAATGTTTACTCATTTGGCAGCATTATGAGTTTCTTCACAACACTGGATCCCTTGTCGTGTGTTGTTACCTTAGTGCTTGGTGATCGGTGATCACCTGTTAGGTGTTGTCATCTGGTAAAGGGTGTACTCAAGCCAAACCCAGATAACTTTCCAAAGTACATAAAGTGCCTTCACTCTGCAGTGAGTCACAAGGGACCCTCGATGTTAAGTGAACAATGAGGGATAATGAATAATGATGCTGCCCCTGTGCAGGTCCATGGTTGCATAGCCAACACTGTACGGTGTCAGAGACCTCATCCAGACTTGGTAAGGTGGCAAAGAGAGGAATTCTCCCTAATGACTCAGAAAGCACAACCAAGCCTGGCATTGGGACCTGGCTGGCACAGGAACCAGAACAATCCCACCAGTAGCTCACGAGGGGCTTCGAGCTTTCCCCTGCTCTGCTATTGAGAAGACCTTGCCTGTGCTTGTGAAAATGTAAAGTTGAGTCTCCCAGTCTGAAGAACCAATCTCTTTTGATCTGGAAACAAACACGTAACAGTGAAACAATTCTTTTCAGCACACCACAAACAGGATGAAAGAGAAACTCATACACAGGTCCTCCCATCTAAGAAATGAACTTCAACTGTCGAGACATATGTCCATGTATGGCGAGAAATGCGGTGTCACGTTGTCCCTGTTGGCTTTTCCTATCCCTGTTTATAATAGGGGGCTCTTAAAAACCCTTCTAATCACCTTAATGCCAAAGTTGGTGCTATTAGACAACAACAAAAAAGGAGAATCTGAATATAATATTTGGTATTTGATAGCATTCCAACAACGGTGGGTAAAACACCGATTCTACACATTACTAGATAGTTATAACAACGGTATGCTAAATACCTTTTCATATTGGCCTGTAATAAGTTAAAACATTACACAAAGTCACATTTTGTACATGCAATTGCAAGAGAAAAGACAATCAGATGGGTGTGTGCGTTTTTTTCTTGCATTCTTTTGTTTAAAGCTTGATGTATAGACAATTAAAAATACAGCCAACAAGCGCTTTGCCACTTTGGCATGCAGGCCTGGGGTATTCTCAAAGCAGTGAAATGTGGGTATCAAAAGAGAAGGTGAACAACACATACAACTCGATGTCTTGTACTTGATCCAAAAATAAGATGCTCCTGAATGCAGTTCAATAGGTTTGGCAGGTGTCCTGCTGAGCTTGCATAAGCAGTTAGCATTTGTCAGAAATAACCAGACAAATTGCTCCACTATCTATAAATAGCCATGCACCACCACCCACACAATCAAGAAAGATGGTAGCGGCTGCTGCAAATAAAAAGTGGTGTATGCGGGGGGGGGGGATAATAATAAAAAAAAAGAACTGACCTGATGCTGCCTCAGTGCTCCTCTGATTCCCGGCAGTCCATGAGCCACACAGCACAGGCTCCCAGAGTCCCCACCCAATCCAGACACTGCTCTCATACTGTTACCAAGCATGAGAGAAGCGCTGGGATTGGCCTGAGCGGGCTGGTTTGACGCTTGCTCAGGGACAGGGAGCCTGTGCCTTTTCTCTACCCGGCTGTGCAACACAGCTGGGTCGGAGAAATATAACTGATATGCGCACTCACAAGTGCCCACCACTCCTCCTCCCTGCCGCTGTCCAAAAGAATGGCCCAGTCCCACCCCACCCTAGACTCATGTCAGCTGTCTGAGAAAAATTAAATGATAATAAAATTATTTTATTGTCATTTTATTTTTCATCTGAGGGCTTTGAGCAGGGGTACAATGCTCCACCACCATCACGGAGGAGCTGCCGGTCAGGGCCAGGTGAAGTTTCCCTTGCTGGGCCTATTCTGTGATATTTTCCATCAGTGAACTCAACAATTTGTGTATCCTCTGGTGGCTTTCCTTGGTCCTCCAGCAGAACACTGTGCTCTGCTTGCCCTTCAGTACACTTAAGGTGTATCGACTACCCACAGCGGTCAGCTCTCTCCAGGATATGGAGACAATGAAGGTTGATGGCAACAATTTTAGATTCAGAGGTATGGTCCTTTTTCAGGTGACATTGGTGCGTAGTAACCTAAAACACCTCACTGGTAAAATATGTTCGAGCTTCAGTAAATGGGATCCTTGCATTTCCTCCTGGGTATGGGTGCTTTGTTCCATGGCAGCAAGGCCATTTGTTGGGTGAATAGTGTCCAATGGAGGATACCGTTTTTATTGCATAAAATGGTGGTTCCTCTTAAGGTTGTCTTTGTACCCTGCAAACATAGCACTTCAGCGGATCTGCATCAGGTGCTAACCTAGTGCCAGCCCCATTAGTCTCCCTCTCAAAACATTAACTGGGGGTATCAGTGGTCTTTGTGTAATTTCTATTCAAAGGTCTCATCGTCACCAGCTTCAGGAGTCTATAGTGGTGGCCACATTAACTATTTTTTGGAACTGTCCTTTCATCAGCCTAACACTATGTTTAACTTTTGTGTGGTGGGGTTTTGCACATTTACATAATTTTGGGATGTGGGAAATTTTTGCCAAATTCTGAGCAGTGTTTGCTCAGATGCCCTTAGTTGTTGTCACCCCTTGATCATTGGGCTACTAAGATACTAGGACAAAGGAGGAGGAAGGATGGCATCCGTCAGTCTGTGTACATTTATCACTCATATCACTGTAACATCTCTGCAACATTCATAATCCCTGCTAGACAGTCTGTATTGTAGGTTAAAAGCACAAGATGGTTCTGAAGTGTTCCGTAGGAACTTTGCAAGCACCTAGCTATACCTTTATCTGCAGAGTAGAGAACATCGCAAAGACCCAGGCAAATAGTGTGCTGATATCAGTCATGCCTTTTTAGGTCGAATATGCGAGAGCATGCGCTAGCGCAGGCACTCTCGCTTGCAAGACTCTTGTGTACTATAATGGGCTTGGAACCCGCCCATTGCTTACCATTCATTTGGATCGCTGTCACTCTTCTTTACTGCCTTATAATTAGGCATCCCTTCCCATGCTTCACTTCCCTTTCTTTCGATGGCGCATGGGCCACGCACAGATTAATTAAGTTTAATCAGTGTCCCTCTACTGGCCGTCCTATTCTTAGGCTGTGACTTAGATACTATTTCTTCTTTTAAAAAAATAAAAAGCGATATGACACGGTCAACGCTGGACACGTCATAGCGTTTTTGTTTTAACCTTCTCCCCACCCTGTCTCTGTTTCTTCCTCCCCCACTGCTTCTTCCCCCCTCCAAACTTGCCCTCCTGTCCCTGTATCCTCTGAATTTGGGCAAATCAGATGCAGCATTGAATGTATACTCTATGTGGTGTATATTTTCTAAACTAACAAAACTCAAATAAAAAGACAAAGTCTGCATTTTTCATCTGTACAAACCCTCCAAAGAATAGACAGTTTGCGGTTGGCCAGTATCTGTGCTTTTTACAAAGCTCCAATTAAAGTTACCAAAAATACATGCCTCCTTGTGTATGTCTCCGTACTGGCACCTGGAGGAATAAGATAAGGGCGTATGCAGCAGCCTGAATGAGTATTGACTTCTTCTCGACTTCTCTTGTCTGCTTCATGTGAGTCCAAAGTCTAGATCGCTTGGTGTTTCTTTGCTGCAGTATACATTGCCGCACCCATTCTGAGTGTTTTTGAATGCAAACAAGAGACTGTATGAATAGATATGACAGGTACATACATTTTGCAATAAAGCCCCTCCCAACAAGCAGCCTATCAGTTTGCACAATACAGGCTTTGCTTGAGTACCTATCATGTTCAATGACCAGCAGCGGCTCGTGTCCCGGCAGAGTGGGGGTTTGGGACAAACAAAGTAGACAAAAATAACCTACCTGCCGCTTCGCCGCATCTCCGCTCTTCTGCTCCACCGTCACTAGCACAGGCTCCCAGAATCCCCTGCGGCCAATCCTGACCCTGCTTTCATGATGCTGAAAGCAGCGGCAGGATTGGCCTGAGCGCTAAGGATTTGTGCTCCCAGTGATACTGGGAGCCCGTGCTTTCTCTATCCAACCCAGGAATGCAGCTGGGGTTGGAGAGAACATCACTGCACATGATGATTTGGCCGGCAGTCTCAGGCCGGCCAAATCGTCATGTGCAGTGACAACAGTGCCCTGCTCACCACTCCCCCTCCACGACAGCCCCGCCCCTAAGCCTTGCTAGTGTATGAAAAAAAAGCGATAATAAACACTTTTATTATTGTTTTATGTTTTGAGGCTGATGGGGTGGGGAGCGACGCTCCTCCGCCATAGCGGAGGAGCTACTGCTGTCAATGACATGGGCACACAGGACAGTGTTCAAAAGGTGTCAACTGTAATTAGAAAAGAAACAGGGCGGACTATACAAAGCGATTTTTAGATTGTACAGGGTCATTTATCGTGACAGAGAAATTATATGCCACAAATTGTCCTACCTAGCTAGACAGGAAACCCCTGTCAGCAAGGTCACTGTGGTGTATAATCATGGAATGCAGTGACTGATATTAAGTAAAGCTTTCAAGGTGTCACTGTTGTTCAGTGATGCTCCTCCAGGGCAACCAGGTTTTGGGTCCGTTCTTTGAGAGTGCGGTGTGTGATGGCCCGCTCTGGCCTCGTGGGGGTACTACGGATGGGGTGTACTTGGGGATACATGAACTGCACTCGCACACTGGGTGATGGTGTCAGAGATGAACCCCAAGTGGTTGGCTCCCATTTATTAACTCCCCGTGGGCCACGCCTGGCTTGCAGATGACGTGCTGGTGCATCCGGTCTGGAGTGGAGACAGCAGGACCGCTGACCTGCTACATCCCTCCCCAACTTGGTCCTCAAAAGAGTTCATGATGTTTAACATGCAAAGTCCTTGAATCGCTGACTCGGTTGGGGATTCGGCCTGAGACTATAGCGATGAGAATGGCTCTGGAGAGGCGGCTCACGACATAGGGGTGTATTCAGCAGAATGACCTGGTGAGGACCTGGTGTGTCCGCTGGACTTTGGCCCTCGACGCCCCTTTCAACGGTGTCACCGTCCTCCCTGTCTGGTCATCTGAGGGGGATGGTGTAACTTCCTTAAACCACCTTGATATTTCTTCTTGTCCCTTCTTGGCCGTCACCATGGTGCCATTGTTCGCGGTGACTGTCCAGGTCCCGAGTTCATAGGGTGTCCTGAACTTCCTCCCTGGGCGGCGGTCTCTGAGGATGACGGCATCTCCTGGCTGCAGTGATCTTGGCCTGGCCCTGCGTGGTACACTGGCTTGTGCATTGCGCCGTTCACGGCTTGTTTGGGTCTTTTGGATGTCATAAGGTGGTGACGCCCCCCACCCCCCCCGGGATAGGTGGGGATCAGGTCCCTTTGTGGCCCGTTGAACATCAGGGCCCACAAGGTTTGTTGGGTTGTGCAGTGGGGGGTGCTCCGGTATTCTAGGAGGAACAGGTGCAGGCGTTGTTTGGGGTCGGCCTGTTCGACCGTAGTGATTCGTAGTGTCTTGTTCAACGTGCGCATGAAACTTTCGGCGCCCCCGTTGGCCTGTGGCCACTGTGGGGTGATCAGGTGGTGGCGAATCCATCGCTGCTTGAGAAACTCTGAAAATTCAGCCCCATGGAATGGGGGCCCGTTATCGCTCCAGATTTCTGTGGGGAGGCCGAAGGTCGCAAACACTTTCTCTAGAACAGGTGCCGCATGGACGAGTGCGGGAGAGGCGACACTTCCACTACTGGATATTTAGAGTATGCATCCACGAAGACGAGAGTGGTCTTTCCACTGGCAAAACTCCTGAAATCCATGCTTAGTTTGGAGCAGGGGTCATCACGGTGGGCGTGATGTGCCGCTCTCTCTCGATGGCTCGGTTTGGTAACCTCATGTTGATACATAGCCGTATCTTCCCCGGTTGTTTGAGTTTCTCTGCGATCACCATCGGGGAAACCCATGGGGTCGGTCCCGACACCTTTTCTATCACCCCTTTCTGTTCGAGTTTTTCAAGTTCTCTTCCCACCAGTAGTCTGAAGTGGAATAGGACGCGGCGATGTATCAGCACCCCCGGTGCGATCGATGGGTAGCTTGATTGGGGCACACTTGAGGTGGCCCAAGCCTTTGAATAACTCAGGGAATTAATCCAGGAGGTCATCAATTTGGTGTGTCCGGACACTCCTGGCAAAGGATACTAGGCCCAGGTCTTCGGCGGTGTGGCTGCTGATCAAGGTGTCTGCTTCCTGGTCCATGACATGGATCATTGTCATAACTTCTGGCTCGTCCAACCTTACGGCCACTGACATCTGCCCTTTGAGGGGTAGTGGGGAGTGGCTCCCATAGGCCAAGATTCTGGTTCGGGAAGGTGTGAGGGGCGGCTTGGTTTGAAGACAGTTGTACTGCTGGATACCCACTACGTTGACTGATGCCCCCGTATCGATGATTGCTTTGACCTCGGATCCCGCTATCTGGACGATACACATTGGCTGCGGTCTCCGGCATTGTTTCAACTCCTGCATGAAGGAAATAACAAAGGTCTCTTCTTCTTCGGGAGAGGAGCCTTCGAGGCATCTGTATGACTTCCCTGCCACCCTGGGGTCGTCCTGTTGGGATACGTTCGTGATGGATAGTTGGCGCATTGCCATTGTCAGAGGTCTCTGGCCTGTAGTATCTTTCCCTCGAGATTTCTTCTGGCAGACCACCGCAAAATGGTTAGGAATTGCGCAGTTGGTGCAGGTCCGGCTCCCCGACGGGGTGTTCATCACGGCCGCAGTACCCACACTTTGGCTTGGTTGTTGGGGATTTCTGCTTTCTGTTCGTGTCACCCTTCTTTTCTCGCCCAGATCGCGTCAGCCCGCTACGTCTTGATGTTCATAGGTTTTCCTGAGCTCTTGTCAGTGCTTGGTCCATTTCGTTGGCCCGTGCTGCTGACAAATCGTAAGTTCGCGTCAGTATCAGGATATCTTCTAGGCTTATATTGGGTTGACGCAGGATTGGGCCTCTGAGTACCTTGTCTCGACATCCTTGGATGACCTGCGCCCTGATCTCCTTGGGTTGGTCGTCCGCTGTCAAGTGCTGGTCAGTTCGCGTAGTCTGGCATAGAAGGCATCGATGGACTCTCCTTCGCGTTGACGGGCTTGGCGCAGCTTAAACCTCTCAAAGTCCGGGTTGAGTTGTGGGTCGAAGTGGGCACTGAGTGCTCTCACAGCTGCATTGTAGTTGGTGGCGATACCTGTGTTTGGTAGATGCTTGAATAGCTTGAACATCTTGTCTCCGGCATAGTGGAGGAGTAGCGACCACCTGACGGCTCCGTTGGTTTCTCTTGTGGTGACAAAGTAGTTCTCAAGCCGCTCAATCCAGATTTTCCATCGTGGGGACACTGTCGCCGGATCCTCTAGTTCACTGCGCCGGGGCCCTCTGCTGGGGGGGGCTCAGGTGTCACCCGCCATGGGGAGTTACCTTTTAGGGCGTCACCCTGACTATGTAGTTCAGTCTTCTTTCTGTTTGTTTTTTTTTCCTTTTTTTTCCCACTGTTCGGGCCTACCCCGCCATTGGGATGTTGTAGGGCTAGCTGATGCTGTGATCTGGCTTGGACTTTGTCATGCAGGGCTTATTTCCTCAGTCTGTATAGTGTCCCTCTGTTAGATTTTATATATTCTTTGTTGCTTTTATTCCTGTCCTTGTTCTTTTATTTGTTTTTTTTTTTTTCTTTTTCTCTTTCCTCTCTGTTCAATGGGAGACTGAATGCCAGGCGTCCCTCTGGGCTCTGGCAGCAGCAGATGCCAGACGTGTGCTCAATCAGCCTGCACTGAGCTGGTGTAGCAGGCGGGGGATGCCGGGAGCATATGCAGCATTGCGAGGGTGGGGTGGGGCTCGCACGATGCACACTCACGGCGGAGCTGCACTCCTGAGCAGGTGGTGGTCCAGCAGCCGGTGGCGTCTTCCTGCGCTCGGCCGGTGCTTCCAGGTGCGAAGGCTGCGTGTCGCTGCTGCGGGGTTGTGGGCGTCTGTTGAAGGGGCGTGGTAGCGTCTGCCAGCTGGGATTAATCTGATGTTCGTGGACGGGGAGCCCTGAAGTTTGCTTGACAAGGGAGCGTGGGGCACGGCCCACTCGTCGCCAGTATGATGGGCCGCTCTGGCCTCGTGGGGGAACTAGGTATGGGGTGTACTTGGGGATACATGAACTGCATCGCACACTGGGTGATACTGTCGGAGATGAACCCAGAGCGGTTCACTCCCATTTATTAACTCCCAACGGGCCACGCCTGGCCCGCGGATGACGTGCTGGTACATCCAGTGTGGAGTGGAGACAGTAGGACCGCTGACCTGCTACACAGTGGCAGTACAAAGTGCACAGCACTCTCTGATGCATTGGTTTGCTTTTTGGGTGGGGGGTTGCACTTAAACATATCCTAAACCATTGAATGTTCATGAAAGTACTGCAAACTGCTGCAAACGATACAACTGAGTGCCACAAAACTTGATTTTTGCCTCAAAATTTGCAAATCCTGACTCTAGTAGTAGGGTTCACATATTGATTGTGTAATGTGCTAAGTAAGTCTTGGTTTTCCCGCCGAAATAACACCCTGGACAGCCTTAGCAGCATGTGAGTTGTGTCTGATTTTGCTAGTTCGTCTTACGTGTCTGGGCGGTTTACTTTTAAACTAGTGTTGCACTGCCCCTGGCTGCTTTTATGATTTTGTTTATGCATTTTCAGGGCTGGAGCGCTCCTTTCCTGGTATTCATTTCTGCAGCCAGTAATTGCTGTTATACCACGCCCATCTCTTGTGTTTATCTTGAAATTATACTGTTGTGTTTGCTATGAATTGTAGAATGCAGTTACATCACGTTGGAATGTTTAGAACCTCGGGATTGCTAGGAGACGGAGAGTTGTAGGAAGGAGCTCTGGCTGTGCAGCCACCGTTTGTTATTCTCAAGACAAGAATAAAGTTAGAAAGACAGAGACTGTGTCCGTGTTGTGTACAGAACATAACACAATCTCACACACACAGACCATGAAAGTATTCTCAATGTACTAATTCCACAACCTGGTAGCTGAAAGTCAAAGCCATTCTCTACACTAAAATTTGATTAACTTCTACATGTGACACTCCTATCCACACCACATGTTCGTGTCTCGCTTGCTAGTACGGTTGACCAGTCAAAACTGCTATCTCAAGTTTCCTGGCCTTCCCTTCTCACACACCTCCCTTCGTTTCCTTCCATTCGTTTCCTTTCCTTTCCATTTCTCTCCCTCAATTCTGCTTTGCCTCCTACCTCCTGCTTCCTCCCTTCTTCCAAAGTGTGATTTTAAGGACTTTTGGGCCCCAGAAATTCATATTTTGGAACTCTCTGTTTTCTTATAACTCAAGCCTGCATGAAACTAAACGATCTTGGATTATACTTAAACTTTCACACAAAACAGCTGAAATATGTTTTGCCAGGGCCTAAAAATCTTTAAAATGACAGCACTTTTTTTAATCGTCCCGTTATCCAATCCCACCTGTCACCCACCCCCACCCGATTGCCAATAGCTCGCCCATAGGCAAGAGCTATTGACTTTGCAAATGCTTGTTTACACCCATACCGCACTCCTGTCAAATAGGCATCAGCACAACAGAACTGTGTACATCATACCCATCACTTATTTTTCATAATTCAAACAAATTAACTAATTCCTTTGAATTGTGGATTTGAACTAATAGGAATCTTAGAAAACTGTCCAGGGTATGGATGAAATCTTTACTGCCTGCACTATAAGTCAGTGCGCCATCCTATGTATTTGCAAGAGTTACAGGCAGCTCACCTGCGTCACTGAAGATGAGCACACCATCATCCAGCAGTCTCGTGATTTGATTAAATGCTTCCTGCGCATCCTACTGCTTCATTAGGAAACATTTCCTGCTCTCAGAGTGAACCTTCACGTGACTGCCTTGCATCTCTTTATCTGGCTCATCCTCACTCCTCGGCCGCTAATGCATCGCTAAATAAATCACATTGATTGAGTTCTGGCAGTCTGGGTGACCTGCCGCCACATTACTACAATCATTCCGGGATGGAGAGGGCTTTAAATCCGAGTGCTAGAGACGTCGAGGAGGAAGGGGTCTATGAGCACCAGGGTCGGATTTGGAAGGGTGGCCATTGGGCATTGGGCAATGAGACGGTGCCTCAGGGTAAATCCGTATTTGTAAAGCGCGAACTACTCACCCTTACGGGTCTCAAGGCGCTGGGGGCCGTCGTGGAAATTAAGTGAGCTATTGCCCAGAGTCACATGGTGCTGAGCTGAGCTGCCGCCGGAGCCGGGGATTGAACCGTGAGCCCTGTGCTCCGAAGTCAGTTGCCCTGGCCGCTGCACCACACCTCTCCAGGGTCATCTGCGGGCCAGTTTTTAGGTCCTCTGTAAACTCGCCCACAGAAACTTACTATCAAAACCGGTCCCCGCCAGGCCACTGTGAAGTGTTGCCATTATCATGGGCACTCCCCTACTATGCTGTTAAACTGAGGCTGGGAGCCATGTGTTGTTCTGGCCCTTAGGGCATTTTCACCTCAGCCCCCTACCACGGGTGGCCAGCACTGCCTAGAAGCAGAGTGTTAGAAATGGGATTTTTGGTAGGCTTGGGCCAAAGCCAGGCAAAAATCACCACTCTAGTCAGGATAAGGGAGTTTCACGTCTAAAATAACCCCTGCTCACCCCCTTGGTAGCTTGGCACGAGCAGCCAGGCTTATCTTAGAGGCAGTGTGTAAAGCATTTGCACATAACCAACAGTAATACAGCGTAAGCACTACAAAAGGACACCACACCAGTTTAGAAAAATATCCAATATTTTTATATAATTAAAACAAGACCAAAAACGATAAAGAACCACAATACTATACTTAAAAGTTCACAGTTCCAAAAATACGCTGATTAAAAAGAGTTCCTTGTGTGGATAGCTCCGTCCGGGCTACCACGGCGTCGTGAACAACAAATCCAACAGTTCTGGCTGGTGGCGGAGTCGCGGGCCAGCTACGGTGTCGGGAAGACCCGCAAACAGTACCTGTGAGAGATGCAGGGCGTTGAGGCCCTTGAAGTCACTCGCGTTGCAGGTCGAGCTCCTCTCTGATGGAATCAGGAGAGCTGGCGCCGGCAGACGTCTGGTGCTGTGGTGCGAAGTGCAGCGGTGCAGCGTGCGGTGCCCCTAGGTTGCGGTGCGAGCAGCGGCTCGGTGACGGCGTCAGATGGTGTCGTCGGTGAGACCAGGGTCGCGGTGCGAGATGAAGTCGGTGCTCGCCACGGTGCTAGCAGGTCACGGTGCAAGCAGCGTCGTCGTCGTTGCTGAAGCGCTGTCGTCGGCTGACGAACTGGAGTCGATGGCGCCGGCATCAGTAGGCCAAGGTTGCGGTGCAGGATGAGGGCGGTGCGTCGTGTGACTTACGAGCGGTGCCCTCGAACCACGGTGCAAGCAGCGGCGTCGATTTCGGCGGGAAGTGGCGGCGTCAGGAAGGCCAAGGCGTCCTCGTGAAGCGAGGCGGTGCGGAGTGCGGTGCCCACAGGTCGCGGTGCAAGCAGCGGCTCGGTGGCGGCATCAACAGGCGTCGTCGGTGAGACCAGGGTTGCGGTGCGGCGTTGCGGCGGTGCCCTCTGCGGCGCCAAAGCTTCGGCGTGAAGCGAGGCGGTGCGGAGTGCGGTGCCCACAGGTCGCGGTGCAAGCAGCGGCTCGGTGGCGGCGTCAACAGGCGTCGTTGAGTTGGCGTTCTTCTTGCTGCAGCACAAAACACACAGTCCCCAGTGCTGCGGGTCGAAGAACTTGAAGTCTTTGCTGTTCCTGAGACTTCGTGAACAGGGGGCAAGCTCTACCTCAAGCCCTTGGAGAGACTCACAAATTAGGTTGCAGAAAGTCCAGTCCAGGCCTTTCACTGCCCAAGACAGAAGCAGCCACTGCAGGTCAGCCCAGCCAAGCATCCAGCAAAGCAGTCGTTCCTTTTCGCAGCTTCTCCGGCTCTTCTTCTTGGCAGTCTTCTTGTCCAGATGAGTTCTGAAGTTCAAGGGTCTGGGACCCAGCATTTATGTCCGAAAATCCTTTGATCTCTTAGGCAGAGAGGGCCTGTGCCCGGTCAGGCCAGTTCTGCCTTCTCTGGTGTGAATTCCTGGCAGGAGGTGGAGACAGCATTTGTCAGAGACAGAGCAGGCCCTTTGAGGTGCAAGGAAATCTCCTCCCCCTTCCCCCATCGTAACCCAGGTCTCTTCAGCCCTTTCCTGACCTACCTAGACCATCTGGCGCCCCTCCTGCTCCCCCAGCCTTCTGTCATCCAAAACCCAGACAGGCAATCCACATTCCAGCAGAGGCACACGGGATGACTGAGCAAGAAAATACCTACTTTCTAAAAGTGGTATTTTCAAACACAGAATGTAAAAATCACCTTCACTAAAAGATGCATCTTTAGATTCTGAGTTCAGGCATACTAAATTCTATTTTCTTACCGAATTCCCTGGGCCAGTTATGTTTATAAGATGTTATAAACAAACCTCCCATTCTATCCTATGGGGAACTGGTAGCCTTGCAATAGTGAAAAACGAAATTGGCTGTAATTCACTATCAGGACATGCCACACACACCAGGGCATGTCCCACCTTTCACATACACTGCACCCTGCCCACAGGGGTACCTTGGGCCTACCTGAGGGGTGTCTGACATGTAAGAAAAGGGAAGGTTAGGGACCGGCCAGTGTGTGCACTGGCCAAGTCAACATGGCAGTACAAACTGCGCGCAGACTTCTGCAATGGCAGGTCTGAGTTACTGTTTTCAGGGCTACTCACGGGGTGGCACAACCAGTGCTGCAGGCCCCCCGAGTAGCATTTGATACACCAGCCCTGGCACACGCAGTGCACTTTACTAGGGGCTAACAGGTAAATCAAATATCCAATCATGGAAACACCCATCCATAACACAATTTACACAGAGAGCATATGCACTTTAGCACTGATTAACAGTGGTAAAGTGCCCAGAGTCCTAAAACCAACAGAAACAGGGTCAAAAACAGGAGGCCAAAAAGCAAAAAGTCTGGGGGTAAACCCGCTGAAAAAGCCAAGTCTAACACAACCCCCTCCCAGCCTAAAGCCAGGGTAGACTAATCAATCCCTTGATGGACTTCCCTGCTTGGGGCGATAGAACATAGACCTGGCCCACAACAGCGCGTTCTGGTTCTACGCCTTTCCAAACCCAGTTGGATCCCTCTATCCATACTCTCAGGGCCCACTAAGCTGACCCATGGGGTACTCTTCTCTTCACCTGTGAACCCCATCTGTGCAGCGCCTAAACTTACTTTGCTCACAGATGTGTCCCAACAGGCCGACAGTGCCCACATGGCCAACACAGTGGTGTGGCCCAGTCCACCCCCGGGGTGTGACTCCTGTCCCCCTCCCAGAGGCAACGCTGTCCACTAGGACAGTAAGCCACAGTGGCTACCAACAGTTGTCAGTGGGGAGACCCAGGCCTTATGCCTCTCAGGGCTCTCTAACCTCTGTGGCGTCAGAGAGTGGGGGGCGGTAGCCCCAGGTGCCTGGCACCCTTTGTCCACTCTCCCTCTTGTCAGGCCAGGGATGACATCCTGGCACTGACCCACCAGCCTAGGGTCTGTACCCGGCGGCTGGACAGGAGACTGGGGTAGGCTTTCCCACCCCCGGTCTTCCTCCCAGGGGCTCTGTACCCTCCCACCTGGAGCGGTACCCCCTTCCAGAATTGTCAGGGCACCTGTGGCAGGTGCCTTGCACAATTCGCCCACCAGTTCAGGGGTGCTATCCTGCAACTGGTACACCAGCCTGGGGTCTGTACCCTGAGGCTGGACACAGGACTGGGGTGGCCTCTCCCACACCCTGTCCTCCTCCCTGGGGCACTGCATCCCCCCACCGGGAGCAGTCCCCCTCAACTCCAGAATTGTCAGGCCACCTGTGGCAGGCGTTCTGCACAATTCACCCACCAGTTCAGGGGTGTTATCCTGCAACTGGTACACCAGCCCAGGGTCTGTACTCTGAGGCTGAACCAGGGACTGGGGTAGGCTCTCCCACACCCGGTCCTCCTCCCTGGGGCACTGTACCCTCCCACCTGGAGCGGCACCCCCAGAAGACAAACTGGTAGTTGCACTGTTAGCAGTTGCCCCTTCCCCCAGGCCAGGGGGCACACCCTGAACCTGGTCCTGCAACCCAGGGCCTGTACCCTTAGGCTGGACCTGTGCCTGGCAACCCAGGACTTCCGGGGGAGGACACCCCTCATGAGTTGTGCCAGAATCCGCCTGGCGCAGGTCTCCAGCCTCCTGTCCACCTGACAGAGCATGAAGACCCCCCAGGCCCGAAGTGGCCTCACCCGGGTCAGTCCTGGGGTGCTCTGACCTCAGAGCTGGCAACCCCTGACCTACTGGTCCTTCCAAAATTGTCAGGGCACCTGTGGCAGGTGTCCTGCCCAACTCGCCCACCAGTTCAGGACCTCCCTCCAGCAACTGGTCTCCCAACCTAGGGTCTAAACCCTCCAGTTGAACCGGGGTCAGAGGCGAGGACTCCCTCCCTCTGCACCCCCTTCCAGAGTTCTGCACCATCCCACCTGGAGTGGTACCCCTAGAAGACAACCCGGTCAGGACACTGCTTACAGTCGTCCTTCCCTCCAGGTCAGGCAGGACCTGAACCTGGCTTCCCAACCCAGGGACTAAACCCTGCAGCTGAGCACCTGCCCGGCGCACCAGGACTTCCTTGGGAGCACGCATGCCCCCCCTGAGGGTAACACATGACTCATGCGTTGTGTGACAGTCTGCCTGGCGCAGATCTCCTGACCTCTGTCCATCTGACAGTGCGCGAAGATCCCCCAGGACAGAAGTGGTGTCACCATGGTCACTGCTAGATGGCTCAGCCCTTCTGGCTGGCCCCTGACCCACTGGTTCTCCCACTGGGGAACACATCCCCCTCTCACCCCTCACTCTGGACTTCTGCACCCTCCACTTAGGAGCGGCACCGCCAGACACCAGAACCACTGGAGCTCCGTTTACAGATGCTGCAGGTTCTCCTGACTCTAGGAGATCCCCCTCAACGGATGGCCTATCAGTACAGCCTAGGCTCCACACCTGGTGTTCCCTCCTGGAACCACCCAGGCTCTGGGACCGGGTTTCGGGCACCTTGGGCCGCAGCCCCTTCCCACTCCTTCTCCGCGGAGACAGGACGTGAGTCCCTACACCCTTCCCACGACACCGGGACCCATCTGGGCGACCACGAACCTTTCCCACCACCCTTGGTTGGGAAATACCTAAGCCCCTTCCTTCCGGGTCACCCCCAGATGCTTCTCCAGTCCCTCTGGAATCCACCAAAAGGTCTGCCTCCAGTGCAAGCTCCCTGGGGTCAGAAAACTGACACTCCACTGGGTCTTGGCATAGCTCTGGAAAACAGGGACTTAAAATATGCTCTCCAACAATTGAATCACACAGCCCCACACAGGTGTTAACCAAACTACCCTTCACCCAACCATCCAGTGCCTCAGACAAGTACCCCACATCATTCTCACAAGACCGGCGAGACAGTGTCTGACTGTTGCTGTCTCTCAACCCATACTCTTCTGGCTGGTCTTCATACTCACTTACCAGGGCTTCTATCATGGGGGAACCCCTCTCCCTGCACCTCTCATCTAGAGTCAGTAGAGTGTCCCTCCCACTACCAGGAAAATGATCCCCTGTGCCAGTTCCCCAATCCACCTCAGGGACACTACGCACCACTGGAGTAACCTCACAATCCTGAACCCCCTGGTGTATTTCAACCCCCTCCTTGAAGCAGGGCCCCAAATCTGTGTGTGTGTGTACCTCATCCTCAGTACTGGACCTAACACTTTTGCTGCCACCATCTGGGCTGGGCCTAGCCCTACTGGCTTCCCAGTCCAGCTCTCTCATTTTAAACTCATGGTCTAAGATCATCTTCTCTTCCTCCATGGCTATTCTTTTGTCTTCCCTCTCACTTTCCATCCTGAGTTTCTCTAATTCGAACTTCCTCGCTTTCCGCCTGTCCTCCAGCTCCTCTGGGGACAGGCCACTGCTGCCTTGCCTGGAGGGTCCCCCCCCTCCCAAAAGCACATCCACCCTAGGAACAGGCTCCTCCACCTCTCCATTGAAATCACCAGATTGCCCACTGGCATGTCTGGCTGCTACCCAGGACCTCAGCGCCTTTTGTAGCTCATCCTTCCTGGTGAGGCCTCTGACCTGGACTTTCAGGTTCTTGCAAATCGATTTTAACTCCTTGACATTGTAGGCTTCCAATCGATCCTCCTCAAAGGCAATTTCTACTGATGCCATTGATGATACTCTAGATTCAGGCATGTTGAAGTAGCAAGTTCAAACTGGCAAGATCAAAAATAGGCCAAAAAGAAAAAGAACCTGTAGGTGGTACGTAATGGTCTGCGATATGGTAGTAGCGCACACCAATCACTGTAAGTCAAGTGCAAACACAAGTCCTATCCTCACCGCTGACAACCAATGTTAGAAATGGGATTTTTGGTAGGCTTGGGCGTGGGCCAAAGCCAGGCAAAAACCACCACTCTAGTCAGGTTAAGGGAGTTACACGTCTAAAATAACCCCTGCTCACCCCTTGGTAGCTTGGCACGAGCAGCCAGGCTTATCTTAGAGGCAGTGTGTAAAGCATTTGCACATAACCAACAGTAATACAGCGTAAGCACTACAAAAGGACACCACACCAGTTTAGAAAATATCCAATATTTTTATATACTTAAGACAAGACCAAAAACGATAAAAATCCACAATACTATACTTAAAAGTTCACAGTTCCAAAAATACGCTGATTAAAAAGAGTTCCTTGTGTGGATAGCTCCGTCCGGGCTACCACGGCGTCGTGAACAACAAATCCAACAGTTCTGGCTGGTCACGGAGTCACGGGCCAGCTACGGTGTCGGGAAGACCCGCAAACAGTACCTGTGAGAGATGCAGGGCGTTGAGGCCCTTGAAGTCACTCGCGTTGCAGGTCGAGCTCCTCTCTGATGGAATCAGGAGCGCTGGCGCCGGCAGATGTCTGGTGCTGTGGTGCGAAGCGCAGCGGTGCAGCGTGCGGTGCACCCAGGTCGCGGTGCGAGCAGCGGCTCGGTGATGGCGTAAGATGGCCTCGTCGGTGAGACCAGGTTCGCGGTGTGAGATGAAGGCGGTGCTCGCCACGGTGCTAGCAGGTCAAGGTGCAAGGAGCGTCGTCATCGTTGCTGAAGCGCTGTCGTCGGCTGACAAACTGGAGTCGATGGCGCCGGCGTCAGTAGGCCAAGGTTGCGGTGCAGGATGAGGGCGGTGCGTCGTGTGACTTACGAGCGGTGCCCTCGAACCACAGTGCAAGCAGCGGCATTGATTTCGGCGGGAAGTGGCGGCGTCAGGAAGGCCAAGGCGTCCTCGTGAAGCGAGGCAGTGCGGAGTGCGGTGCCCACAGGTCGCGGTGCAAGCAGCGGCTCGGTGGCGGCGACAACAGGCGTCGTCGGTGAGACCAGGGTTGCGTTGCGGCGGTGCCCTCTGCGGCGCCAAAGCTTCGGCGTGAAGCGAGGCGGTGCGGAGTGCGGTGCCCACAGGTCGCGGTGCAAGCAGCGGCTAGGTGGCGGCGTCAACAGGTGTCGTCGGTGAGACCAGGGTTGCAGTGCGGCGTTGCGGCGGTGCTCTCTGCGGTGCCAAAGCTTCGGCGTGAAGCAAGGCGGTGCGGCGTGCGGTGCCCACAGGTCGCGTTGCAAGCAGCGGCTCGGTGTCGGCGTCAACAGGCGTCGTTGAGTTGGCGTTCTTCTTGCTGTAGCACAAAACACACAGTACCCAGTGCTGCGGGTCGAAGAACTTGAAGTCTTTGCTGTTCCTGAGACTTCGTGAACAGGGGGCAAGCTCTACCTCAAGCCCTTGGAGAGACTCACAAATTAGGTTGCAGAAAGTCCAGTCCAGGCCTTTCACTGCCCAAGACAGAAGCAGCCACTGCAGGTCAGCCCAGCCAAGCACCCAGCAAAGCAGTCGATCCTTTTCGCAGCTTCTCCGGCTCTTCTTCTTGACAGTCTTCTTGTCCAGATGAGTTCTGAAGTTCAGGGGTCTGGGACCCAGCATTTATGTCCGAAAATCCTTTGATCTCTTAGGCAGAGAGGGCCTGTGCCCGGTCAGGCCAGTTCTGCCTTCTCTGGTGTGAATTCCTGGCAGGAGGTGGAGACAGCATTTGTCAGAGACAGAGCAGGCCCTTTGAGGTGCAAGGAAATCTCCTCCCCCTTCCCCCATCGTAACCCAGGTCTCTTCAGCCCTTTCCTGACCTACCTAGACCATCTGGCGCTCCTCCTGCTCCCCCAGCCTTCTGTCATCCAAAACCCAGACAGGCAATCCACATTCCAGCAGAGGCACACGGGATGACTGAGCAAGAAAATACCTACTTTCTAAAAGTGGTATTTTCAAACACAGAATGTAAAAATCACCTTAACTAAAAGATGCATCTTTAGATTCTGAGTTCAGGCATACTAAATTCTATTTTCTTACCGAATTCCCTGGGCCAGTTATGTTTATAAGATGTTATAAACAAACCTCCCATTCTATCCTATGGGGAACTGGTAGCTTTGCAATAGTGAAAAACGAAATTGGCTGTAATTCACTATCAGGACATGCCACACACACCAGGGCATGTCCCACCTTTCACATACACTGCACCCTGCCCACAGGGGTACCTTGGGCCTACCTGAGGGGTGTCTGACATGTAAGAAAAGGGAAGGTTAGGGACCGGCCAGTGTGTGCACTGGCCAAGTCAACATGGCAGTACAAACTGCGCGCAGACTTCTGCAATGGCAGGTCTGAGTTACTGTTTTCAGGGCTACTCACGGGGTGGCACAACCAGTGCTGCAGGCCCCCCGAGTAGCATTTGATTCACCAGCCCTGGCACACGCAGTGCACTTTACTAGGGGCTAACAGATAAATCAAATATCCAATCATGGAAACACCCATCCATAACACAATTTACACAGAGAGCATATGCATTTTAGCACTGATTAGCAGTGGTAAAGTGCCCAGAGTCCTAAAACCAACACAAACAGGGTCAAAAACAGGAGGCCAAAAAGCAAAAAGTCTGGGGGTAAACCCGCTGAAAAAGCCAAGTCTAACACAGTGTCATTCCCCTACTGGGCCATCACTTTCAGCGATGGCGGGTGTGGGTGGGTGGGAGTATGCCGGGACTTTGCAGGGGGCCATTCTCACCTAAGCCCCCCTGGAGTAGCAGCATCAGTCATGTGCTTTTCTTGACACCCCCTCCCCTGCCAGGTTATACCCTAAGGCTATAATGGGATGGGGTTAGGAAGAGAAGTGGCCTCGTTAGGGGCCTGGTGTTGTCACCTCAGTCCCAGTGTTTTGTAGGCCTTGATGGAGGCGTGGGGGAGTATTTGCATAGGCCTCACTGTGAGGTCACCGTTTCAGAGGAAAAAAGAACATAGGATGTAGATTTATGGTGTCTGTGCCGCTGGCTGACGTTGGAAGTGGGGAAATATGTTCGAGTTCTGGCGTCAGCTCACTATCCAGTGATTCTGGGATAATCACTTAATCTACCTAAAATAAAAATGAAATTGATTTTGTGCAATGTAGCAAGCTGGTGCTTATGGTAATTTCTCTAATGCCTTCGGACCCAGTTCATGCTATATAAAGCTACAAAAAGCACACTAACCAGTTGGGAATGTGGGCTACTTTTTTTGGGGTGCCAGGGCCTCGGTTGAGCTGCTCAGAGGTAGATGGCTCGAACCTGTGACACCCCCTCAGCCTCAAGGAGAGCTCTCATTCTGTAGTTGCAGCGTGCTGTACTTGTCACTCACCTTTAAAGGTATTAGACACAACAGTGAGCCAGTGGAGGCTGGTGACATTTCAAAGTGGTGAGGCATAAAAGTTGCTTACGAGTTTGACTTACTTTGCAAGGGAAGCAAGCAAGCGTGCAGGGCAAAAGGGGGGTTTGGGAAGGTTTCTCCCCCGGAAATTTTTGGGGAAAAAATAGGGGCAAATGGCACATTTTAAAGGTAACTTTAAAAAAGAATTTGATGAGAATGCAAGAAAGTTTATAAAGCAGTCCTAAAGGTGTGGTATGGAAATATTTAAAAACCTGAAAGAATGTCAAATGCTGTTTTCGCTCTTCCTGTCCTTGTCTCTTCCTTACTCTCGCCCAATCTTTCCCATGGCATGACCTGCAGACTCTTATGAACTATATGAAATGAAAATGATCAATGAGAAATTAAATATTCAGTTCTGGATAAATGGGGGCTGTTGCATACACTGACAAAACGAGAAAATACCATATAAGTGGTGCAGTATCTGAACTCCCATTTCTTTTGTGTGACCACATCAATCACACTGCCTAAAATTTCACACCTAAGAAGAATATTTTCTGCACATGGAGCCCCTAGGCCATGAGTGGCAATAAAGTGTCAATAGCTTGGTGCCAGTTTAATGCTCAGAGCAAAGGCACTTTTGGTCCTGATAATGATTGGTCAGAAGTAGAAAAAAATATATTTATTTTAATTGTTAATTTTCTGGCTATATCTACGAGGAAATCATGTCCGCAGCAAATACAATGTGTCTTCTCCTAAAATCAATTTGGATAGCAAACTTTGGGAGCAATTTTCTCCAAACGTATCTGGTGCCCTGCCTACCCAAACCTTACATTTTATCGTTGTCTGTAAAAGCCCTACATTTCATAACATTATAAAATAGAGGTGGTCGCGCTACTATAGGCTCGCGGCTGATGTCTGCCTGTGGCTCAGCTTCAGGTCCTCTTGGATGCCTTAGCCCAAAACAGAGGTGTTTCATGTGGCTTTTGACTGCCACCTTCACTTAAACCTCATGGGTCAAGAAATACAAAGCATTGTCCCTTGATGCAAGAAGAAGAGAGAGAAAGAGATAACCATCTGGTGGCTGAATTGGAGAATGTGAAATAAAAAACCTGTGGCCAAACCCAGCTTCCACTCTTAGCAAGTTGTATGATTCTAGGCAAATATTTCATTTCACTGGGCCTCATCTATTTCATTATTGCTCATGTGAGCATAAAGAAATAACTGCGTTCACAAAGTGCTCTGTACAGATAGCCTTGTTGTGTTTGATTTATCAGGCTGTAATATTGCTCTAAGTCATAGGTACTCTAAAACATTTTCCCAGGGGCCAAAACGTTTGGCCTGTGATGTGCCCAAGGGCTGCATTGATGCCAGAGGGGGACTGACCATAAGTTAGGTGTAGGTGAAGCAAAGGATATACATGTAGTGGCTGGATTGAACAATGTGAAACGAGAAAACCGGGATTAATCCCGGTTTTCCCACTTTTCCAAATTGTGTGATCCTAGGCAATTGTTTAATTTCACATTCCCTCCTTTTTCTTCATTATCACATATAAGAGGACCTCGAAATACTAAATACATGATTTCAGGGTGTGCACTGTACAAAACCTGATCCTGTGTGTTAAACTTGCATTTTGTTCATGTATAATAGGAACCCAGGCCACCCAAAAAGTGCACATAACAACTGACTTGCCTCTTTAGTTCACTATTGGCGTTGTTGTCAGGGTAGGGGGAAGAATTAATGTTTCTAAATTCGTGTTTGAAACTATCACTTTTAAATTAATACTGCTCAATGCACTGATATAATTAACTATACTAAGGTGAAAAGGTTCTGCATGTTAATTAAATACACTTTTTGAATTTTATAGAGACTCATAATTTTACTCTCTGCTGCAAGATATCTTTAAAAGTGAACTAAAGTTAAGAGCAGGATTCCCAAGGTACTTCGTTCCTTGAAATAAATCATTGCCTGTCTATTTAATATCTTTTTTATTGTTAGTGCTTAGTGGAGTAAACATCAGTCCATTCCTCCTGTTAATCAGGGGGGCTGCATGTAAAGCTTAGGGGTTCCGCATGCGGCCCCTGGGCCGTACTTTGAGTATCCATGCTCTAAGTTGACAACTGAGTTGCATCTTAATCCACTAATGGCATTGATTTTAGGGCTGGGGGAGGAATGAATGTTTCCCACTTCATGTTTAACACCTCGGGGGGAAAAATGCATCACAAAGCAGTAATGTAATCTGATTAACAAAGCGCTTTCGATGTTACAGAAATGCAATTATTTACGATTTGAACATACTTTTCTTTTTACCTGCATGTTTAATGCAGGACTTGCATGCCAAACATTTTGATGGCCTGGCTCATGCACAGGCTGTTAGAGACGAGCCTCCTCCGCTAAGGCAGAAGAGCGTCACCCCACTGCTTTGCAGCAGCAAAATAAAGGAAAAATAAAATAATAATAACTTGAGGTTATTATCATTTTATTCCTTCCTATTTATTTGGAGGTGCCCCTGCTCTTCCTAGGGCCACCACCAGCATCAAAAGATATTGTAATAAACCCTTGCAGCCAGCGCATTATGGGGCGCTCCCCAGTTAGAGCAGTGAATTTGAAATGTGTGGCTTCTCCGCTCATTTCACATTCAGTGTTCTTTTTTATTTTATTTTTTATTTGGGGGTGTGCGACCCCCCCCCCTCTCCAAGCAAATTCATGACCCCAGAGCCCCCAATCCCCAGGGCAAGCATTTTTTTTTAAATGGGGTGGAGGCGTGTAGCCCCCTCTCCGAGCAACAAAAGAGCCCCAAGGACCCCATTCCCAGGGGCCAACGTTTAGTTTTTGGGGAGGGGCCAGGCGCCCCCCCTTCCCTTGGCAACTTATGAACCCCGGGTACCCCATCCCCTGGGACACTCCTGTTTCTTGCCTGCAAGAGCTCAGGTAGGGAGAACTTCTACTCCCTGCCCGTGCTTTTGCAGGCAGGAAACAACAGTGTGCTCTTACCCGGTGGAGCAGAGGAAAATCTTCTCCCGACAGGGTAGTTGGCTCTGGCCGCACGGCGATGGGTGAAAACAGGGGAGGTGACAGGAGCCGTGGGGACATTGGTCTCCTCCCTTTGGCCCCATGTTCTGCATTGACTGTTGGTGTTTCACCCATGGCCTTTTAATATGTGTTGCAACCCCTAGGGACAGAGTTCCCAAGGCCTGTTAATGGCTCATGTAATGATCTGCATGCCTTCTCCCCTTTTGATATGTGATCCAGCCCCAGGGGATGGGTTCCCCGGGGTCTGTTAATGGCTTGGAGAGGGAGGGTTGCATGCCCCTTCTCTCCTTTTAAAATGTGTTGCGCCCTTGTGGTTGGGTCCCCTAGGCCTGTTAATGGCTCGGGTAGGAGGGGGGCCGCATGCCGCACTCACCTTATATAATATTAAACCCTCCTAGTTCTGGCCCAACCCAGGGGAGTAAGACAGAAAAGGGCGGGAGTCTGCATTATTTTTTTATCCGTGCTGTGGGTCCGTGATAGAAATATAAAACAAATATGTTTTTGCTTGGCGTGGTGTCCTCCTGGGACCCCCCCACCAGGCATAGGGGAGACAGAGTATCTCTACCCTGCCCCCCACCACCCCCCCATATGTATTTTTTTAAAAACATTTTTCAGGACAAAGGACTGAGTCTCTCAGTCCTAAAATGGCTGATGCCACATCTTTGTTGGTGTGTGGCAGCCAATCAGAGCTTTTTTTTTTTTAGATCTGTTGGTTCCTCAAAACCATCCATTGTGTGAAATACACCTAAATTTATGGGTTCTCGGAGTACATTTCTTCCAGTTCCAGCACTGCTGGTAGTGAATGGGAGATGCACAGCTTCTCCCACAAATGAATGAAGTGCTTTGATGTTGCAATACGTGTTTGTTCAGGAAACACTGCTTCATCGTGAGATCAGGGGCCATATCACTGACAGCTGCCTTGGCTCAATTCAGATCTGAACACCTGTTTTTAGGTCTCGCCTACGCAGCGCGCATGCGCTGCATAGGCAAAAGACCTTTGCCATCGATTCGGCTTTTCAGCCTAAAACGTGCACGCATTCCATTGCCTTCAATGGCAACGCGTGCACGTTTGGCGATTCACTTGCGGGAGCGAGCAGCTGGCGCCATATGGTAGCAATTATCGCTCCTGGCGCCGCTCGCTCCCGCAAGTGAATCGCGCAGGCTCCCTCCTCTCCCCCCTCCCCCTGCTGCCGTGCGAGGCGCGCGCGCTTGTTTTCTTTCGCTCTGGGCATGGGGCGGGGATCGCGTTGGAATCAGATTCTTCTTTTACCGAATGCTGCCCATCCCCCATTCTGCCACATATGGGTTCACGCGCTCACGTGGCCGCCTCTCAGCATGCAGTTGGTGTTGGAAGAGAGGGGGCAGATTTTATTAATCAAGCATTTTAATTGGCAAGAAAGGGCTCTTCTTAAATTGTTAATTGTATCAGCACATTGAAAAGGCCTTTCAGCTTCAATCACTCCCTCTCTTCCTTGATGCGTGGCATTTCATTTTGTCTGCATTTCTGACTCAAAAAAGAAAAGATGGGAAATTGTTTTTTTTCTCCGATGAAGAAAATATATTTTTCTAAATATCTTTTTTTGTCCTAAGAAATTATATGATTGGTTTTTTCTCTATTTTGCCGCGCGACACATAATTTATGAAGCCAAGCATATTTAAAATATTTTCGCAAAGCAAGTTCAGTAGAAAATAAGTCCAGCGTTTGGTCTGCTTGCTTTCTGACCTGGGGCACAATTCACCGAATATCAGAGTGCCGGTGTGCAGATACAAGGCCCTGCGGGGTTTGTCCGGGTGTTTAAACGCCCGCCCGCGGCTCTTTGGACGTTCATTTAGTGAAGTGTGATCTTCTGAGCATCTTGTTTGTGTGTGTTTGGGTGGGTGTTGCCATTGTGTCTCGGTCCCGGGAGCGGGGCGCTTTGGCTTAGCCTTAGACAATCTTCGTATAGCGCCGCATAATTCTGTCCCATGGCCTTTGGGTACTTTTGCTTGCCCCTGATATAAAGATTGTAGTCTGCTGGTTCAGGATGTATGTGGTATATCCCGAGGACTCTATATGGGTTCCGGTGTTGCAATCTTACACCAAATGTGTTTGAGTGTGATCAGTGGAATTAGTGCTTCACTAATAGTGCACGCACTAGTGTTTCCCTATCCCGTGTGCGTGTTTGTTAGTGATTTAAAAGCGCCAAGTGCTTGTCCCATGGTCTTCTGTCCAAGCTCTGTGTCTGTCTCTCTGACACGATGTGTTGTGCCAGTATCTCCCGTGCCAGTGTGCGTGTCGGTGACACCTGTCCCAGTGCCCCCTGTCCTAGTGTGCATATCAGTGTCTCCCTATCTTGGGGCCCATCGGCGTCTCTCTTTCCGAGTGTGGGTGTTGGTGTCTCTGCCACTAGTGCAAGGGCTGGTGTCTCACTGTCGCAGTGATCTCCCCATCTAGTGTGTTTCAGCGTCTCCATCTATCAGTTCACCATCGTAATTCAGCCCAGCTGTGAGACGCTCCTGCCACCTGGACCGGGCCCGCCTGACTCTTCACGCTCCTTCGGGCGTGTTCTGTTGTTCGTACTGAGCTGCCTTCTGCCAAGAGTCTGTGTAACAGAACTTTAGCAGACTAATTCCAGACTCCCGTCTCGCTCGCCACTTAACGCTGTGTGATCCGGGTCACACACACGGCATGGTGCCGCGCCCTGTCCCCGCGGTCAGTCCTCTTTACATAGAGGGCGCTGCATAGCGGATGAAAGGCGGGTGGAGCACAGAAGCAGGCAAATAAAAGGCACACACAGTTGTAACCAGGAGCAAGAGAGAACATGTGACTGTTTCAACCTTCTAGCCGCCCCACTCCCACCGCGATTACCAGCAACTACCTACCCTCCCCTCTGGTAGATAACGTATTACTGCCTCCAGGGTAGCCCTCTTATTATTAGGTCCGGCGTTAGCCAAGACATTTTAATTTTGCTAAAATAAATATATGTATAAATTCTATCTATCTCTCTCACAGGGACTTTCAGCCGTCCCTCTTCTTATATTGATCTGTTGTTGCACCACTCACATTTCACTGCAGCAGACAGCAGGTGGCGCTGGACGAGCCAACTTCAGCCACTGACTAACTTCTCTGTGAGTGACGGCATTCTGCACATTTCACCAGGAGCTCATCCAAAGTAGTTTCATTTAGTGCTAGGGACCACTTTAGCAATGTCTGCTTTTTGAGACCCCGAAAAATGTTTTTTAGCCAGTCATTAGGTCGAGTGTTGAGTGTGTGGGCATGCTAATAGGGGATAATCTGCTGCATGGCTAAACTTATAAGGTCCCAAAAGCGAGACCTATTGGCTATGCCAATGCTTGTTTGCTCTTGCAGTGTCTAAACTGCATACATTTAACTCATAATTTCGCCAAGTAAATGTATGAGTTGCAGACAGACTAGCTCTTGAAAAGTAGATGTGGGCGAGTCACTGAAAGCTCGAGCCATGCTCGAACCTGAACCTGGCTCTGCTCGAGGCTTGTTAGAACCTCAAGCCCATAACGAGCCAAGCCTTCATGTGGTTTCTGCCTGCGTCCCTCCCTCCCTCCCTCCCTCCCTCATTCTACCCAGGTTTTGGCGCTACGGCCAGTGCTGCCGACTTTGGTACTAGGAAACCAGGTTTGAGTCTTAGCTTAAAATCCTGTGATTCTGAGCAAATTGCTTAATATCCCCATGCCTGTAAGCAATGAATGTGACCTCATGTAATGTAACTGGTGCTCATGTAAAGCGCTCTAATTTGGCCTTTGGGTAGAGTTTACGCTAAAAAATGCACCAATAGCTAAAAGCAAAGCCTTAACATAGGGAAAGACAAAAAGATACCCATTTCCTGGCTGATTCGTACACAGTGAAACCAGAAATCTTGAATAAATCGCATCTTCACCACTTAAATCGTGTGATCTTAGGCAAATATCTTATTTCACCAAAACTCTTATTTTTTCATTTTCATGTATGAAAGCACATCCAAATATGTGAGTTCAGAATACCACTTATAGAAAAACCTTTTGTGCTTGATTTAAAAGACTATAATGTTGCCGTATAATAATCTGGGTCACGTACAGGGTTTACCTTATAATTGCCTTGATTTTTAGTGCACTAATTGTTTATGCTTAAAAACTATTACTTTAGTAAGTACTTCTCAGTGCTATAATGTGATGTGTAATGTCACACATTCATTTGTCTGACTTTATCAGATTGTATGTGATGTTTGTTGTGTGATTTACATAACAAATATTTTCATGGCTCGGCCCCTGCATGGGCTCTAAGATCCGAGCCAGACCCTTGGCTCAGCTCTGGCTTGGCTCTCCCTGCAAATGTTTTGGCTCGCCCACCTCTAGTGAACAGTGAGCACTGCAGCTTGCCACTCTCTTGTTTCCATGATTTTCTGTCTGCAGCTCAGGTACTAACCTGTAGAAATTCTGAGTTAATCGTATTGGCTTTTGACACTGCAAACCCCAAAAAATCTGGTGAAAAGCTCAGCTGTTTATGATACCGCCTAAGATGCTTTAGACTTGTGGGTCATTTTTTCCCTTCTTATTTATATTAGGAATTCCCATTAATAGTTTGTCATTTTGGTGTATCGCGTACGTCTGATCTGCAAGAGCAGAGAGTTTTAGTAAACCGAAATCTCGGAGTAGTTTTATGTTAAACTTTTTGAACACTTTTTGTCTTGAACAAAGAATAATAAAGACAGTTTGACGTTAAATATAAAGTAGAATGCAGCATATCTAACGACGAACTATTTACTGTTCTAGCCTCGAGAAAAAGGCCGGATGCGTTTTCACAGGCTACAGAATGTCCAAATTGCACTGGACTATTTGAAGAAACGGCAGGTACGTCAGTCTTGTTTCAATATGTCGCCGTAAATGCATCTTTTGCCCAGCAAACAGATAAAAGATAAATGCAATTGCATGCTGACGCATTAACAATATGTGTACTGTTACTGAATGGCATCTTCTTATTGGTCACTACGGAGAGATGAGGGGCACTGGTGGAGGGCAGCAGTGAGGGAATCCGAGGAGGAGGTCAATAGGGGGAGGGGCTACGGAGAGATGAGGGGCACTGGTGGAGGGCGGCAGTGAGGGAATCCGAGGAGGAGGTCAATAGGGGGAGGGGCTACGGAGAGGTGAGGGGCACTGGTAGAGGGCGGCAGTGAGGGAATCCGAGGAGGCGGTCAATAGGGGGAGGGGCTACGGAGAGATGAGGGGCACTGGTGGAGGGCGGCAGTGAGGGAATCCCAGGAGGAGGTCAATAGGGGGAGGGGCTACGGCGAGATGAGGGGCACTGGAGGAGGGCGGTAGTGAGGGAGTCTGAGGAGGAGGTCATGAGGGGGAGGGGCTACGGAGAGATGAGAGGCACTGGAGGAGGGTGGTAGTGCGGGAGTTCGAGAAGGAGGTCAATAGGGGGGGGCTACGGAGAGATGAGGGGCGCTGGTGGAGGGGGGCAGTGAGGGAATCCGAGAAGAAGGTCAATGGGTGGGGCTAGGGAGAGATGAGGGGCGCTGGTGGAGGGTGGCAGTGAGGGAATCCGAGGAGGAGGCCAATGGGGGGGGGCTACGGAGAGATGGGCACTGGTGGAGTGTGGCAGTGAGGGAATCTGAGGAGGAGGTCATGAGGGAGAGCCCGAGAAGTGTCACTTGCCTGATACTCCCACCTCAGAAACCTCGTCTTCCCATCAAAGGGACATTACATGGAAATAAACACTTTTTGAGAGTGATAACATTTAGAAAGAGATTTGGAAAGAAAAGAAGGCGTTTTACTGGGCCGACTAAGGAGAGATAAACGAGGGCCCTGAAGCAGGCCTGGCTAGACATATAAGTGACAAATCGGGCCTGCAGTGGCCCACCCAAATAAAAATTCCTGGTATGGTGGCATACTAATATCGTGCACAGAATATCGAGGGACAAAATATCGGAGAGTAAGTGCATATTGGGAAGTATAGATTTACTAGTACTAACTCCACATCAATGTACCTTGAAGATATATGTACTGAATAGGTACATATATGTGGAGCTAGGTACAGAAAATCTAGACTTACTTACTTGTCGATATTGTATTTTCGATAGTCTGTCACATCGATTTTGTTATTCAATATTCAGGGGGCACAACCCACTATAAAGAAGGCACTGGGCTTTTAGGCAGCCCTGAGCTCTCATGTCAGTGCCCCGGGTAAGCTGTGTTATGGGCTTTACAAAACAGAAAGAGCACAGCTTGAAAGGAACATAGAGAAAAAACGTTTTGCGTTGATTCAAAGCGGATTGTGTTTCTCAAATTTCTCAATGTCCTTACACACAAGGCAGTTTATCCCTAAACACACTGTACTGGTTACATTAAATACCTTTCGGCTGCAGTAGAGGTAAATGAAAGGACATTGCTCTGGCAAGCTGGGAGGAAGAGGTGCCACAGCCTTGATGTGAGTTGTGACCTGGCTTCCTCACTGCCCAAATTGGGAAATTCACAGAGGTTTCCCTATAAATAACTCTTCTCACCTTTCCTACAAAGCCTGAGTACAAGGCAGCGCCCAGTCAAAATGCACGCGTTCCGTTAATAAAAAAAATCAATTACACAATTGTTTAACAATAAAATCCCATTTCTGCTGTCTGACTTCATCTCCGCCAGACCTTACTCTTCTGCACTGTCCCTGGTGGAGCCCTCATTTTGCTGCTTCACTTGTATCAATGACTTCAAATGTCTCTTCTTTCTCAACCACGCTTACCCTACAGCTTTCCCTACTGATCCAGTGCTTTCATCTTCCTCTCAATGCTATCATCTGCTTCCTCCTTTCCGTCCTAGCCTATTTGACTTTCGAATTGTGGTTCTTTTCCAGATTGCTTTAAACATGCAGTTATTCTCCCACCTCTTTAAAATCCTTCTCTTGTCCACTTTGTGCCCTCTGATTTCTCTCTTATCTCTCCTTTTCCTTTTCTTTGTATACTTCTTATACTTTTAGAATTGTGCATTGTAGACCCATCAGTTTCAGGCTGTTTTAGAGTCTCACTTTCTTCAGTCAGATTTCAGCCCTGTCCCTCTGTGAGATCACTGTGCTTACAGTTTCTAACAATCTTCATTCTGCCTGTCACAGAAAGCTCTGTTCAGAACCTATTCTTGTCAATCTCTGCTCTGTTAGCCATGGTAGATCACATATGCTCCTCCCAACTCTTTCTTCATGTGGTCTTTTTGGCCCTACCTTTTCCTGGTCCTCTCCTTTTCTATCTTACAGAACGTTTTCCCTTTCTTGTGCCATCTTACACAATTCCGCTTCTCTAAGAAGTACACCAGGGATCTGTTTTCCTCCACGCTTTTTTCTCTACACCTCTCCTCTCTCCGTTAATGTTGCTTCCTTCAATCTTGCATACCACTTCAGTGCTGATGATTCACAACTTTGCATCTTCTACTCTTGCTCAACACAATTCCATCTCTGCATGCTTTTTATCTCTAATCTCCTAGACGTCCTCTCATGCACTGCATCTAAATCTTTCAAAAACTGGGATCCTGTACTTTACTCTTCGCCTCTACCTGGTTCTACCTTCACCCCTTTGCCTTTTCACTCTCTTTTCTTCAGCTCACAATCAAACTCTAATCATATTCACTCAGCTTCTATCTACGGTCTCCTACTCCTGTGTCTTTCAGCTTTGTAAACTGTGTAAAATATGAACATGTACACTAAAACTCTGACCACCAATCTGATCTTTTCTGATCTAGACAAATGCTCTTCCTTCCATACTCACTTGCCACCCTGTAGTGTATTTTCAGTTCTGCCTTTATGTTCTCTTTAATTACGCTCCCATTCCATGCCTCTTTCCTCACCTTCTCTCTCTATAGTGTCTTCATTTCTCCACCTTCTCCATGACTAATTTCTTGGAATAGTTTTTAAATGAGTTAAAGACCAGACCCATACCTTTCTTCTATTATCCAAATGTAGGTCCCCTCCTTCGCTCTGCTTCTCAGATTTCTTTGATCTTGACCCCCTTTCTGTTTTAAATCATTCTCTTTACTAGCTTAGATGCTATGGAATATTTTTCTGGCAACAATGCACTCTTCTCTGGCTCTGATCTTGTTTCTGACTTCCCTCAAATCCCATCTCATGTTTTACTGCAACATAGGGCGGTCGACCTCGAAGCTGGGGAACCAGGTTTGAGTCTCGGCAGGGACGCTCAACATCCTGTGATTCTAGCAAATCACTTAATCTCCCCGTGCCTAACAAAAAATGAATGTGTCTAACTGTAACACAACTGGTAGTCATATAAAGCGCTCTGATACCTTCGGGTGTAGTTCGTGCTATATAAAACTAAAAAAAAAAACATGCCATTATGCATTGCAACTAAATTGCACCGTGTTATAATTGTATTCATTGATTGCATGGTCTTTTTACATTGTGCACATTATGTTAAGCAAAAAGATAAATGTTTATTTGGAAATGTGTCACTAAAATGAAGTAAGCTGAAATTGCAATCACATTTTATAAAGAGATCAAATTTAACCACCTAGTAAAAAATGGAGGCTAACAATAGTCTCAGGGGTCGATTCCGATTCGGGCCGGAAATTTCTCCGACCGAGCCGGACCCGGAGAGATTTCCGACCGAATCGGACCCGTGCAGTCCGACCGAACGAGTACGATGCGTCCGTATGTTATCGGACTCGAGTCGGTCGGACTCCCATTGATGTCAATGGGAGCCGGTCGTACAACGCGTACGCGGGCTCCCATTGACTCAATGGGTGCGAGAGTCGGACAAGGGCGCCCCTACAGCGGGTACGCGGCGAAGCGACTCGCGCCGTACACGCACAGGTAGGGGGACCCATGGGTCCCCCTGTGTGCGACTCGCGCGGCTACGCGTACAGGGGGTCCGACACGGACCCCCAAAGTACGGCTCCGACAGCTCTTACGAGCCGGAGTGCGCGGCTCGGTCGGACTGCTCGCGGCGCGCATCGTACTTACCCGGCCGGGAAACGTCTCCATTGCGCGGTGCGAGTCGAGTCCGAGCGAGTCGGTCGGAGCGGTTCGAGCCGGGAGCGAGTCGGTCGGAGCGGTCGGGACGCCCGGACGAGTCGGTCGGCGATTTCGCATCGTACTCGCTCGGCCGGACCCGCGTACGGTTCGGTCGGGAAACAGGGATCCGAATCGGATCCGGTAAAGCCGAATCCGATTCGGAGCCCTACCGGCCGAGATCGGAATCGGCCCCTCAGTCTTACAGCACCAGTCTGGAATTAGTTTGTTATCAAAAACTATAAACAGAGAGCAGCAGGACAGCAAAGATGCCCACAGTGTAATCTCAAAGATTGCCAGTCCACACATTCCTGTGGGGCTGAGAAGAATCATTTACCTTGGTGGATCCAAACTTCCTCTTGGTTTGGACAATGTTCCTTTGGGTTGGATTCCACTCAGTTTCTTTAACCTCAGTCTCAAACTCCTGTCCAATGGCACAGTGTTCTAGATGGTTTATCGCTGTAGAGTCAGCTCAAATGATGCTTAGAACACATCAGTTGACTCTGTTTCCTCCAGATGGCTACCCAGTTCCCCAGTGTCATTGTTTTCTCAGCTTTAGACAGTTTAAAAGCAGGATCTACTACAGATTTAAGATATCAAAAGAAGAAGCCATTCTGCCATACCGCATGTACAGCTGTACCCGGTTTTTCCAGTGCTTCCTATGAAATGAGGCTACCCAGATATTCTGCTGCTTTTTGGGCCATGATGCCCCTCCCAGCAAGCAACTGCTGTCCCACAGCTGGTAGGCTTTAGATGTCTGAGTGTGTCAGGTCCAAACATTGCCTATTCCTGTCCTGGCAGGTTTTTGGAGCAGGGATTGAAACAGAGATAAGGGAGAGGTGCTAGCAATCTTCTAGACCTCAACTACGTAATACAACTCTCTCCAATTTCAAATGTTGAACATCCAAAATAAAACTGGTATAGTTCAGTTGCACTGATATAGTGACTACTAGGTTTCAGCCTTCCCCAGGAATATAACACATTCCTCCATTCTCATTTGCTAAACAATCCAATTTGTAATGTGGGGACCCCATCATTATCCATGAAACTTGACTGTGATGTGAATATTTCCAACCTTTCTTTTTTTTTTTTTAAATGTTTTATTGAGCGTAGATAGCAGACATGTTATTCATAATTCAGTAGACAATAAATAAATTCACATATAGTATAGCCAGCATTCTAAAAACCAGACTTAACCTTCCTAATACTCAAATAAATTCATATTTCAATGGACAATACATAGATTCACATATAGTATAACTAACGTTCTAAAAAAAGCCCAAAACATGTTGCACACATCCCTCAATTCAACAATTAAGAATTAAGGAGCAGACATGATGTAAAATAAAAACCCCATGTTTCTTCTTTTTTTACCCAAAAGAATAGCCTGTCTTACACATTTCCATTTAAGCATCAAATCGAAGCATAGCCCTCCCAAGTTATCTTGAATCTACGAAGCGCCCTACACTTTTTGCATATGCCTCTTCAAATTGGTAAGTCCGGGCTAACTTGGAGAGCCATTGTCCCATCGTAGGTACCTTCTGAGATCTCCAGTTTTGCAACACCAGAGATCTAGCTACTGCTATCGCAGCAAAAATGAAATATTGCCTATACTTTGGTAGCTGACTAGTCACATGAGAAAAGCCAAAAAGGGCCAACGGTGATGAAGGTAAAATAGCCATAGACATGCAATCACTAATGAACCTGAACCCCTCTTCCCAGAAATTTTGTAATTTGGGACATACAAAAAATATATGCACCCAATCGCCTGCCCCCTGCCAAATTGCATCTAAAACATTAGTTCGGAAGTGCTGGAAACCATTTATGTAGTCTGAGGGGGGTATGATACACCAACCATCTCGAAAGAAAAGACATCCTCTTAAAATTCGCTGCCCTCAGTGCCTTATTCCCAAATTCGCACCCACAATGCCATTCCTTTATATTAAACCAGCAGTTAGTTTCCTGCGCAATTTTTTAAAGCATTGCCTCAACGAGATTCTGGTTCGAACCCTGCCGTAATAGACGATACCAATTACCAATACCGCTTAAGTTCAACTTTAGGGGCGCTTTTAAAATTATTCTTTCCCTCTCGTTGATTATTTTGTACTTATTCGTGAGAAAGCAAATTATCTGTCTAAAACTTAACCAAAGATCGCCCCCTGAGGTACACAATGCAATTCAAATGCCTCCCACGATATAAGATTGGTACCATTGTAGAAATATCCCAGTTTACAAAATCCTAACCTATTATAGGATAGCAGTACACTTTGATGAACCTGAAGACCCCACAACTCACGGTCTTTAAGGGGAGTAAATGCGTGGCACGATGGAATGTTGTAGGCTTTATGGAACCGTTGTATGCGGTTAGCAATTGTATTCACAACCTTATACCTAGTTCTTTTGGGTAGCTTCGCAGTACGCAAAAATGCTGGTAACTTAATTGCACGTTCTATTAGCATCAAATTAAAAAAAAAGTTATAGAATTTTGAGGCAGGAGCCACCAGCTGTGTTAATGAACTAATCAACGCAGCTTGATAGTAGGTAGATAAGTGAGGTAAAGCAAGTCCTCCCTGCTTCATATCTAATTGAAGAATAGATAGTTTGGTCCGTGGCTTTTTTTTTGCCCATATAAACTGCCGTAAAATTTTGTCTACTTCGTTGAAATAAGAAATTGGTATTTTCAAAGGAAGATTTAAAAACAGGAATATCAGCAGGGGAAGGATTGACATTTTCACTAAAGAGACTCGGCCTACTATTGTCAGAGGTAAAAGCAGCCAAAAAAACCCTGTTTGGTCCGCATGTATCATGTGTTGGGCACCCTGAAATCCTTTTCGCCCAAATTTTCATGAAGAGTTTGTAATCTACGTTTAATAGACTGATTGGACGATAGGAGCTTGGATCTGTCGGATCCTTATCCTTCTTCAGGATAGTGATCACGACTGCTTCCTTAAATCTGTCAGGGTATAACCATAGTCTGGTTATACAAAGACACTAGCATGGGAGAAAGTTCCTCTATAAACACCTTGTAAACCTCAATTGGTAACCCGTCATTCCCACTTGACTTCGTGCTAGTCATTTCTTTTATAGTATCCCTGAGTTCTATGGACGTAATCGGTTCAAGCAGAGCCTTACACTCATCCTCGGAAACCATAGGTAGCTGGATTGAACTAAAATAGTCCTCAAGGGCCTGGGTACTTACTAGCTGGGTCTCGGCATATATTTTCTCAAAATGTGACACGAAGATCTCGGCAATTCTATCTTTATTGGCAATCAGATGGGTGGTACTGGGGTCCCTTATTTGTGGAATCAGTTGCCTACTCTGTTGCGTTTTCATTGACCAGGCTAAGAATTTGCCTATATGTTGGCTTTCTTCATACACCTTCTGGTTGAATGCATTACTTCCCGAGATCTCTTCCAGAGTAAAACAATGTTTTAATTGCTCCTTTGCCTTTGTTAAATCCTGGTGCAAGGTTTCTTCCTCAGAGTTTCCTGAGGGCTTAGACATAAGTTCTGCCCTTGCTTGGTCTACAGCATTCAGGAGTTCTTGGATCTTCTGCTGTCTAGTCTTATAGAGAGAGCTTTGCCTTGTATGCAATCACCCTACCCCGAAATGTGGCCTTAAAAGCTTCCCATACAATAAAACCTGATGCTGTATTAATATTTTCCTCATAAAACCATTGTATAAATTGACGAATTTCAGTAATCCAGTTCTGATTCGAAAGGACTGCTTTATCAAAATACCATCTGTTATGTTTTTTTGTGGAAGGTAAATATATAACCAAAGAAACTAATGAATGGTCTGAAAATGAATTAGAAAAAATGGTGGACTCGCCTCTCTCCAATTGTTTACTTATCAAAAAAACAGTCTAAGCGGGAATCTGTATATATCTAGCTGAGAAGCAGGTAAACTAAGCAAGGACTAGGTGATCGAGGCGGCATGGATCAACTAAGGCAAAATCTTCTTTTATAGTTCTTAACAGTCTAGCTGTCTTTGGTTTTAGTTGTTTTTTACCCTTATTCAATATATCCAGACCAGAGTCTTGAATAAAATTAAAATCGCCTCCCATTAATATAATACCCTGGGCATTTATCAGCAGATCGTAAATCTTATTCAGAGGCCCAGTATCGTCGAAGATCGGTCCATAATAATTCAACAATACCAAGTTCACACCATTAACTGAAACCTCAATCCAGATCCACCTTGCACCTACATCTCAAATCACTTTTCCAAGTTTCCAATCTAGAGTGGAAGAGAGTAAAATAGCCACCCCCCGTACCGCAGAATGAGATGAGGCAAAGTATGAATGAGCATATTTCTTGGGGAGTGTGAAATTGGGGGAATTGGATTTCAGATGGGTTTCTTGAAGGAAAATCGCATGCGGTGAAAAAGAGGCTATCCAATTTAACATTGCTCGTCTTTTCCGTCCATTCGAAAAACCATTTACATTACATGTAATTGCTTTTATTGGTTGATAAATCCCTCACGCTAGCTCATAGTCCCTTGACACAGCCCCCGTACACACATACTGTTCACTCTTTTGCCATACTTCCTTTTGCAACAACGCTCTTGTTGAAATTACCTGGCAATGTCTAATGGCATTGCGTCCCCTACATCTCCCTTGCTCACCAATCTTGATTACATTCCTGTCTAGAGTCTGGTTCTTATTCTTACTTTTTACTTGCCTGCTACTACTGAATATTTCAACCCTTTCCAAGAGCTTCACTGTTCACTTAAATTAATGCCACAATAGCTAATACACATTGGTAAGTATGTGCATTTCTGTTTTCCTCTGTTCCCACATGCAGTAAAGTGATTTGAAGACAGGATCATTCAAAATCAAGGTACAATGCAACAACATTCAGATTGCCCTTCCTGGTCTTAGTCATGACGAACCATCGGAACGCTAACAGTTAACGTTCTGGTGAGGCTAGA
Organism: Calotriton arnoldi; assembly: GCA_963921515.1. Classification (NCBI taxonomy): domain Eukaryota; kingdom Metazoa; phylum Chordata; class Amphibia; order Caudata; family Salamandridae; genus Calotriton; species Calotriton arnoldi. Next base: position 2,460,750 of record CAWUFW010001018.1, on the reverse strand, counting down.
AGACATGTGCCGGCGGAGTGAACTACATCACCCCTTGGGAGATGAAGAGGTTATGTACAGGTATCGCCAACCAACCCAATTCTAGGGAAAGTCTGTTTTATTGTAAGAGGAATAACACTTTCCAGTGCCACATTTTTGGGTAAGTGGACCGAACCTCAGCCTAAGCTCCCATCCCTTCCTTTGTCTACTAGGCCCACATATGGGCCTAGTAAACAAAGGAAGAGGAAGTCCATTTAGTTCACAAATACTACTGGGGGTGTGAGAAATCTGGGTCAGGGGGAGGGCTCCTATGGTTATCAAGTTGTTGGACCCCAATTTTGACACTGCTTCTTTCTGTTTCTGGTGCCCTTGGACCCCCTCATACTGCTGACCCGCAAACAGGGAACCAAATAACCATTTTAGCACTTGAGTGTATGGGTAGTGAGGAAGAGCAATCCAAGGCTTACTCTGAGAGGAGCTGCGGGCCAGAAACTCAGAACTCAACAGCACAAAAAATAATTCTTAATAAATCAATGCCCAATCAATGCTTTTCCTTTTAAAGAGGAAAAGTACTTTAAAACATGCAAAACTTGATAATATACACAAAATTACAGAATTTTACAGAATATCAGGTAGAAAACCAATGGGTGAACCCTCTAAAGGTCTCACAAGCTGCGAGGGAGTACACTAAAAAAAGATCATAGAAAGTAGGTCTAATGCACCTTTAACGGTTTGTACACTATTGGATTCTAACACCTAAATACCACAGTACCCCTCTATGGTAATTATTTGGTGTGCAATTAAAAAGTAAGACTTCTAGGCTTTTCCACAAAGAAGCGTTCTATATTCAGCAATAAAATATAAGCATTTCTGCATTATTAAACATTCAAAGATGTTACCTCTATAATACATATATTTTAAATATAACTTATAAAAGCCATCACTGTGGGCTTTATCACATTTCCTATAACAAACAGTACAAAGCAATGGACATTTCAACAAACGTTTTGCTTTCACTATCGAACCAAGTCATCTAGGAACCCAGTGACCACCCACAAACTCAATGGGTTTATTCATTCCAGGGTCATCACAAAAATCCGCATCAGGATTGCTTAAAATCTACCTAAATCTCTCATGGGTTCATTAATAAGACATAGGGTGTTGCTGTTTCAAAAATCAAGTGGGGTGGGGGGCTCTGTTGATGGCCTGCATTTCTCCGAGCAGCCCCCCCCTCACAAGCTGAATAAAACTCTTTTCAAATAATGCGGGTGCACGTTGTCCCTCAAAGAGCTCCATTAGGGAAACATGCACATTTTTCAAAGCTGGGTTTAAGGGACACTCTTCTGCCAGGAGGGATTTTCAGACAACTTAGATGCAGCTGAGAGGCCTTGCCTTTTTCCTTTTTGTTATTGTTGAAATGTGTAACGTACCCAACTCGTGGGACTTCACAAACAGGTAATCCTGCCTTCAATTGGTGCTTGTGTACTGTACTCCCCTGATTGTGCAACAGTCCTTGTGGCATGCAGTCCTTTGGCCTCACTGCCGCCACCTGGCCTACTCCTTTCTGAGGAAGAGTGGGGAAGTTGCCTCCTCTTGCCCCTCTGAGAGCTGCTGGTTTCGGCTTGGGGAGCAGAGAGGATGGAGTGCTGAATGAGTTGCAGTCCTGATAAGCCCACTGCCTCTCGTGGGCCACCAATATCAGGACCAGGGGCTCCTCACACCTGTAGATTGTTAAGTGGTTCTCCCCAACTCTACTGGGGGTTAATTTAAAACTATGGTGCAATAGTAATCTTGATAGTCTGGTCTCCTCATGTCAGACCACTCTCTCAGTCACTGTTACTGTATCCCGAAGACATGGCCTTAGTCCAACCACTGGGCCTAAGAGTCCCAACTCAGCACAAAGGTTGGCATCAACCACTACACCAGTGTTTTGGACAGTGGTGCTGCTCTACCTCAAATGCACAACATCAGACCCTCCAATGCTAATGAAAACCAGCACCTCAGAATACAACAGCATTAGTATGGTCACAATTATGGTCACCAAAACAACAGTTTTTGCTCGGTTCAGCCCTGCCACAGGGACTAGAAAACACTTCAGCAATGCACACTATAAGTTTTACCAGGGCAGTAATGGTGTCTAGAGGATTAACCTCCCCACAAAGGAGACCAGCCCAGCCCCCTTCTATGGGTGCCTTCCCTCATGGTAACTACTACTGAGAAATTGACCTGGCCCTTCTCTTCGAGGGCAGGATTTAGTGCACTCACGCAGGAAGTACCACGCAGACAAAACCTCACACCTACCAAAAGACGGATACCCTCCCATCCCTAGACATCCTGTCATTGGACTTTCCTGAAATTACCCAGTTCTTCAGGCAAACTGTAGGAGGGGTTATTCAGCTTCCAGCTGTCGGCACCCTCCTTGTGCCTGCAAAGCCATCTCTTAATGGATGCACTTTGAGAGCATTTCTTTTGTCCCATGCATTTAGCATGGGAAATCTTTGATGTACCACTTGCCTTCAGACAGTCTCTGAGTAGGAATATGTGAGCTTCCTAATACTGTCACCTTCCTTGCTTCTCAGATTAAACATCTCAGGGTTGTCACTGTAAGACTGGTCCCCTGGAATCCCCTCTGGAGACAATGCAGCCATCTCTTGACACCTCCCACTTTAAGTAGCCTCACTTGCCATTTGGTTGTGAGACACAGGATGCTCATGAGACCATAAAGGCCTCACCACCCCCAAGCCAGAGGTCAATCACAGAGACTGAATCTCAAGCTCAGTCAGAGACGTTTTAAGGCATGGACAAAGTGTGCAGTTTCCCAGGGCCCACACCTTCCAAGGGGCCCCTGGAAAGTGAACTTTCTCTTTATCTCCTATCTGTCTATTTCACCATCTCAAATTTCAACATAATAAACAATATTGTTTGGCATCATTCGGTTTGACTTAGCAGAAATGGGGGTCTCTAAATTATGATTTGCCCGGGGGGCCCAACATCCCTCAGATGACACTGAGCTCAGGGGTAGTATCCTGAAGCTAAATAATTGTATAGTCTCTCTGGCCTTGCAGGACTGCCTCTCATCATGCCCTTGCTGGGGTCTTGTAGACGTTTTTGGCAGGAATGTTTTGGTAATCTCAGTCAGTACAGGCACACCCTCTGGGCCAATAACAGTGCCTTCAGTTTCAGGTGCCAGGCTCACTTCTATGAGGGCAGGTTACACCTGCCCCACTGGCTTCATCACTGCTGCTAGTGCATGTATTTTAATATGTATTTTCCTCTGGGGTATCTGACCTCTGCAGGCTAATCAATTCACATTCTAACTTTAGTCCGAACCAAAGGCCCACCTCTATAACAACCAAGAAACCTAGAGAGTCTTCCACCACTCCTGTTTTTCCCAGGATTACACTATCATCTGGGAAAAGCTAGGAAGCACAGCACTGGCTTGCCTCCTCAGAGGCACAACACATCACCTCTGAGAATACTAGGGAGAACCTCGCCCCTTCTGCTTAGGGGCACACTCTGGGGCACACTCTGTGATAGTAACACTTCTAGAAGCTGTTTTCTTTATGTTGCTCCTCTTGGGGCTTTTCAGGGCAACTCTCATCACTCTTCTGAAGGGTGGGGTATTTAAAGATCCAGCACCTGCTCTTGGACTACCTTGGGACCTCCTTGGCCACCTTGGGGCTCCAAGTGTTTGGTCTGTGGGTATCTTAGCACAAAAAGTCAATTGGGAAGTGGCACTTAGCACTTCACAAACACTCTAAATCAATACATTTCTTCACTCCCTTAGACACTTTCCTGCCCTTCCTTAAATGCCTTAAATGCTGTCAGAGACTCCACTACCTTAAATAAGCAGTTAGTGCCTAGTGCCAGTTACTTTTTCCCTCCACCCATGCCAGACCTTGGGGTCATACGGAACCCTCCTGATGGTCATCCCATTTATGTGGCTTCCCCTCTGGACTTTCTTAGACACCCTAGGTTAGGCCAGATGTCAGCAATCATCTATAGTTTAATTCCCTCAAACTCACAAATTTCAAGGAACCACAAAGGAAAATAAATGGTTTAGCGAGAATCTCTGAAAAATTAAATGCCAAGGCAGAGTCCGGGAGAGATGACGGATTAAGTTGCAACTGTGAGCGAGTCATAGTGGGAGCAATGTTTGTATTCCTGAAAAAGGCAAAAGTTCTATTTCCAGGCTAGGATCACAAATGAGAACTTCGCCAGACAATTGTTCCAAATCTAAAATGATCTGGTGTTCCCAACCCTGCGCATTTGCTTTTTCCAGAGGCCTTCAAGACAGCCTTCATGGTTCATAAACAAAATGGTTTGCACTCACCCAAGAACTAGAAAATACAAAGATATTATCACCCTTCTAAACTTTATGGCCATTAAAGTCATCCACAATGCAATAATCATCTACCTAGGCCCCACAACCTTTACTGCAACCATCACCTTCCTTTGAAATGTAACACTTTTAATAGCTGAAGTGCACCCACAAATTGAAGCATGCTATCAACAGCTCTCGGCTCAAGAAACAAAGTGTAGCCCTAACATAATTACTGGAACTCCTTGAGCCTGCCAGGAATTGTTAAGGTATTGAACACTCTGGTAACCCTAAAGTATCTACCCCCTTGGTTTACTTGGCCCCTGCCAAGAGCGGTTTTACCCCCAGCTATTGACAGAGACCAAGCCTGTACCCTGGTACTACAATCGAGCACAAAATTCTGCTTGACTGACTGGTAATGTGATGGGAGTATGTACTACTATCCTCGCTTGGTTCACATCCTTTCTAACCAACCACACACATTAAATTAATGTGGGCCCTTTCCTATCAGCGATCACCTTTGTGTATCTCAGAGATAATTTTCCCCATCCATCATTTTTCATAAAGGCACAAGCTACTACATATTGCATACACAGATGCAGAACTAGAAAATGGATGTTTGGAATGTCATCAACTAGCCGACTGTCAGAAGTTCCCCCAACACAGCAGTGAACACATCTGGCTGGGCTTGTACTTCAAAAATAATAGTACCCCGCTCATGGACCTGGTTACATTTCACGCATCCTTTTTCCCTAACTACAGTACAGGCGCTCACTCCCAATGCCAGTTTAGATGGTGCACTGCCTGAGCACCAAGATATTATTCCCCACAAAATTATGTCAAATATGTCATCCACCCCTTCCTGATTCTCCTCTAAAGAATAGCCCAATCCTTGCTGAGGTAACCACCCACCTGGACCACAGAAGCAGCATTATACTGGGACTTACTCGGAAGGGTGAACAGTCATAATATTAAAAAAAAAATATCGAATTGACAGAATATCGAGTTTTTTATATAGAATGGACAGAATATCGAATTGCCAAAATATAGTGGTGCAGAATATCGAAATTCAGGTAAGAAATATCGATTTCCATAATATCGAAGTTAGTAATATCGACAGTCATAATATAGTTGTTAAAAATATCGATTTTTTTTATAGTGTTTTAAGTGTTAGTATATGTGTTAAAAGTATGTATTATTTTTGTAATGTATGTTTGAATTTTTTTAAAGTAATGAATTTTATGTTATTTAATTTTTGTGTAATTTAATTCCGTAGCGGGTTGTGGGTTTATAGGGGAATAGGGTGGGGAGTAATTTAATTATAGTAAATTAAATATTAATGTTTAGAAATTATTAATTATTTTTAATTTAATTTTGCGTTTTAGTTCTGTAGCGGGTTGTGGGTTTATAGGGGAGTAGGGTGGGAAGTAATTTAATTTTTATTAAGTAATTATTTATTTTTATTTATTGGTATTGATAATGAATGTATTGTTAATTAATTATTAATTGGTAATTAATTTTTATTAATTGGTAATTAATTTTTATTAATTGGTAATTATTTTTTATTAATTGATTAATTGATAAGTATATTAATTGTATTCGTTTATTATTTGTAGCGGGTTGTGGGTTTATAGGGGAATAGGGTGGGAAGCAATTTAATTGTAATTAAGTAATTATTGAAATAATTTTTGTGTATTGATAATTAATTTACTGTTAATTATCAATTGGTATTTTTTATTACTTATTAATTTTTGGCATTGATAATTAATTGGACGTTAATTAATTATTAATAGGGAATTAATTTTTAATAAATAATATTTATTGGTATTTATAATTAATTAATTATTAAATATGTTGTAATTGGTAATTAATTTTAATTGATTTTTTATTGGTATTGATAATTTTTTTATTATTATTTAAATATTAAATCATTACTTTTCCTACTGTTGCACTCACTGGAGTGGGAATAGTAATTTTTACCCTACGCTATCCAACGCTTTCCCTACTGTTGCACTCACTGGAGTGGAATAGTAATTTTTACCCTCCCGCTATCCAACGCTTTCCCTACTGTTGCACTCTCTGGAGTGGGAATAGTAATTTTTACCCTCCCGCTATCCAACGCTTTCCCTACTGTTGCACTCACTGGAGTGGGAATAGTAAATTTTACCCTCCCGCTATCCTACGCTAAAAATATTGAATATTTGTTATTAATATTACGTTAATATATATATATGTATTAAAAAATAAAAATGCATGTTTTTTAACTTACATTAATTTATTAATATTAAGGTTATTTAGGTATTTTTAAGTATGCTTTAGTTAATTATATTTATTATTTTATTAATTTTACATTACTTTTAAGACATTTAAAAAATTCGATATTTTGACTAACTATATTTTTTACAACGATATTTTGGATTCGATATTTTTGTACTTACCTGTTTATAGATAGGAATTCGATATTCTGGCATTCTATATTTTTTCTTCGATATTTTGGCAGGTTGATATTTTGCTCCTCGATATTCTGTCAGTGATCCACTAGGAAGACAGCAAACCGCAAAGGGCCCACAACTACATCACGTGCCTCATATTTGGCTTAAGGCGCTGTGACTGCAATACAAGACTGCATCCCTGGCTTCCAGTCCAAAGAAATAACACATTAGTAGATGGTTTGCATAGTCCATACGTCTCTCCATGTCAGTGTCCCAGGCTATCTAACTAAATACTTCCCATTCTACCAGACATCAAGATAAGATCTGCCCACATAAGGCCTCCACCCTCTGGAACATCTGTCCACGCCCCTTGAGACTCGAATAGGTCAGCCTAAAGTCCCCAAGAAGCCTGAAGGCTCAAGTCTTTTTCTACCTAGGGTGAGGACTCTTCACACTAGGCTCTAAAGAACAAAACCATCCGCCCACCACAATCCAACCACTAGCTCTCCATTTCATCTAGTCGGGTGCTGAAGACCAGCGTTGGGGTCTGCTCCCACATACGAGGTTTTCAGTCTCACCACGTCTCCGCGGAGGGATTCGAGGATCTCACATTCACACACCAGCTCCACATGTAGCACCGGGAAGGAACCGTCTTTGCCTCTACCCTGTGCCATACACGTTCCTCGTTCCAGTTCTCTTTACCTCAAAATTCTGTCAGATTTTAGAAATGAAGCAAAGACTACTTCCTAAAAACACTTATAAAATAAATTCGTTTCCGAGTTGTTTGCATGACTAAGAGACTGAAAACCTAGGTTTCTTTTGGACTTAGCATTGCCTGGATTCAAGCCCCTCTGATGGCCTTGGTACTGCGTTAGCGCTGCCAGTGCTTGACGCAGTTTAATAAGGCTGGAGCAGCCTACTCGAGGGTTATTGAACACGAACGCGCAGTAGAGCTTCGTTTCAAACAGCGCACGTTAGGTTTAATGTGCGTCACAGAGTAAGAAAAGCCCTGAGCTCACAGTGTGACCCTGGCACATTGTTCGGCGTTAGTAAGTATCCGAGCTGCACCCTCTGTGCCACGCTTATTGCTGATGTGTTGTGGGATCACGTAGGCCGTTTCATTGCCATCTCAGGAGTGTGACATTAATTACCCTGAAAACTTTTTTAAATTGTTATTTTCCTTTTGGATACATGTGTGGCCCTTTTATACACGTCAGCCTTCACGGCATGGCTGGAGATCAGTTCTTAAGGATCATGTGTGGCAATTTGCTCAGGAAGGCGATGTTAGGTGATAAATGTCAAATGTTTTCCCAGATTCAAGAGATTCGCTGTGAATTAGGAATGTCCGCTCACAGACTGCAAATGGGGGCAGATCACATCCCCGAAATAAATGTGCGGAGTGTCAGGGGGCGCCTAACGTTGCCTGGCTGGAGAGGTCCAATGGCATGCCCCTACAGCCCCTGCGGTGGCCCTTTGTAAACATGTGAGGTGGGGTTTGTAGGGCAGGGGGCGCTCGTGCCGCCTCTGTCACTTTCCCCAGCTCCCCTAGGTTAACTGCGCCGGGATATCCCTTAGGGGATGAGGGTGCGCTTTATAAACCCTTTAAATAAATATAAATTAAGTAAACTGCCGCAGGCACGGGGAGACTTCACGAGAGGTAGAAAGAGAAGGAGGGAGGGCGAGAGAGATAAAGTGATCAGAGAGGGCGAAGAGAGAGAATGGATGGAGAGAGAGAGAGAATGGATGGAGAGAGAGAGAGGGAGAGAGAGAGAATGGATGGAGAGGGAGGGAGAGAGAGAGAGAGAATGAAGAGAGAGAGAATGGATGGAGAGGGAGGGAGGGAGGGAGAGAGAGAGAATGGATGGAGAGGGAGGGAGAGAATGGATGGAGAGGGAGGGAGAGAGAGAGGATGGAGAGGGAGGGAGAGAGAGAGAATTGATGGAGAGAGAGGGAAAGAGAGAGAATGGATGGAGAGGGAGGGAGGGAGGGAGAGAGAGAGAATGGATGGAGAGGGAGGGAGGGAGAGAGAGAGAATGGATGGAGAGGGAGGGAGAGAATGGATGGAGAGAGAGAGAATGGATGGAGAGGGAGGGAGAGAGAGAGAATGGATGGAGAGAGAGGGAAAGAGAGAGAATGGATGGAGAGGGAGGGAGGGAGGGAGGGAGAGAGAGAGAGAGAATGGATGGAGAGGGAGGGAGGGAGAGAGAGAGAGAATGGATGGAGAGGGAGGGAGGGAGAGAGAGAGAATGGATGGAGAGGGAGGGATTGTACGAAGAGATTTAGGGAGTGCGGCTGGTTTACATCGGGAGAGGAAGTGAAGTCTTGAATTTGTGAAGTACATGGCTGGTGATTCCAAAATACTTAAGTGTAGATTGAGAAAGAGGACTACCGAATGGGGTGTACTAAATGTAGCTGCACCCTTTAACCTCTCTAGAGATGAAGCAGGCAGAGTTGCCAGCAGAATGTTCACATTTCTTTTCTTTTTCTCCTTAAATCACAGGTTAAACTTGTGAATATTAGAAATGACGACATAACAGATGGGAATCCCAAATTGACTTTGGGGTTAATATGGACCATCATTTTGCACTTTCAGGTAAGTCTGGCTTCTGTACTGCAGAGCGCGCACGTCACACAATGAGGGGTTCTGCTTTATGTTGTGGGAGCGGGGATTGTATAGATTCGAGCAACACAACTTGTAAATACATTCTAGTCTCCGTGCTTGTCTTACATTTATTTCACTGCAGGCTTCTTTGGGTTGTGTTAAAAGGAGGAAATCGTTCTCTTTGAAAAGCTTGCATTTTGTACCTGGTATGATGAAATGCTTGCGTGCTAGTTTTTAATTTTCGAGAAACACATTGCCCTGCGGTTTGTCTGGAATTCTCCGTTTGTTTGACATCCTGTTTCCTCTTTGTGAAGAGACTGTCCATGCGTTGCCTCCTTAGGGGCTACTAGAAAGAACAGATATCGCTGGAGCTCCTGAAGAAATAGTAGACCCTTTGTAAGAATAAAGCGTGACATCCTTTACAATTGTGTCCATTCGGCTCCAATGTTTGCCATATGTAGTGTTCTCACTTAGGACTGACTGTGACGTTTTAAGGCAGGCTCCACGTTGCTGCTTTCGATTTCACTTTTTGAGCAGGAACATATTACACTTAAGTGATAGCACAATTTCCTAACCCACCGAGGTTTGATAGGGCTCTGCACGTCTATCCTGCGGTGTTTCTCACCTCCCCCGCCTCTTACCTTGGTGTCTCTTACTTTGTGGTGTTTTCTTTTCATGTTTGCTTTTGCTTTCTCTGAGTCCGCCACCTTCCCTCACCTTCCTCTCCCTCATCCCTCTTCGACCACATCGTTATTTGTCAAGGAAGCGAGGTAGGAAAGACAGGCCTACCGCCATTATTAATGTGGACACTTATCCTTACGTCATTGTTTCAGAGACCAACCTGTGAATAAGTATTCCCTTTTACCCTGGAACAACTCATTAAATATTCCTTTCTCGCCGATTTCTTTCTACCCTTCAATCAATCAATCAATCAATCAATCAGTGTTTGTTAAGCGCTGCTCCTCACCCGTGAGGATCCCAAGACGCTGGGGGGAGGGGGGAGGGGGTTAATGCAGGTCCTGATGGGTGCTGAGGTTCAGTCGAAGAGCAGATTATGTGAGCAGTATCCTGTACTTGTGTTGTCAGGTGTTGTTAGGCATGTCATGCTGAACTGAGTGAGGAGTCATATAGCAGATTAAATCACCCACAACATATAACATAATCGCCCTCCATGCAGAGGAGCAAAGACTTTTAAAGCATGCGCAAAATGGGCTCTGGCCCATGGCCCCAGCCTTTCAGGGGTTATAGATCCGGTTCTGTTTCCATACACAGTCCTGCGCTGATGACCTTGAATGTTTTTGAACATAGATTGTTTTAAACAGCATTTCCTTTAATTTATTTTAAATATGGGTAATGTGTGGGAGTCTGTTACGGATATTTTGCAGATAAATGTTGTGCTTATGTTTTTAACAGCATACAACCGTCATGAAAAAAAGTTCCTTTTAGATCAAAACAAGGCCAGACATGAGAAATGACAGTGGGTTGCAGGGATTATTTGCAATAATATTAGTGAGCTTCTGCTGTGTTACAATATTGAAAACACGCATCACTATTAGATGGAAACACATTCAGAGTTTGGACCAGTGTGTCTGTGCAGTGTTAGTGACCTGGCCAAAGAGGGCATGAAACAGCTGAAATTGGATCATAAATTCAAAGCTGTTCTGAACAGGGGCACCCCAAATATGTTTGCCCAGGGCCCCCAAAATCCTTAAGATGTCCCTGCAGAGGAGAACTTCTAAGGATTGCCACGGTTCTTTTGCTGTCAATATGTCTTCAGAGTTATTTGACTCAAAGTTTCTGGTCTGGCATAAACTTAGAATTAAAGTTTGGGACTGGCTTAATTTCTGGATTGGAACAAACTCCAAACATTTCTGAATGGAATATGATCACAGAATTAGGAGCCAGCACGGGTTGTGCCTAGTGCGACAAGCAACCTCATTTAATATTTAATATTGTCAGAATTACATACGCTTGCTAAGGTTGGTGTTTTTAAGGTTTATGCCTCGTGTTTTATGCTTTGTGAATTCTTCCAGTGAAGCTCCCTTCAAGCAGTTCTACATACGTAGCTGTGTTTCTTAAAACAACATTGTCTTGTTGCAATTAATATACACTATGTGGACAGCGCATTTCTTTTGAAGTTTATAGGTGCCAGTGCTTATCTCAGATGTACACAGGTCAATACAAGTTCAGGAGGTTGTAGAAAAATTGTTTCTTGTGAAACCTAAAAGTCATAACCAAGGTCGAACTGGGACATAAAATAGGCCAGGTCACTAAAAGAAAAGTGGCCCCCATTAGCGAGTTAGTTTGACAAAAAAGTGGCCACATTTGCATATAGGGGCAGTTCGGTGTTTTCTAATGTATGGGAGACTGCATGCATTTCTGATTGCTGCAAGCACTGTTTGTGTTAATATCAGGGGAATCAACAGTAAATACTGGCCCAGTAGACCATAAAACTGGCCCACAAACAGCCTAAAAACAACCCACACACTTACCGGTAAGACCAGCCCTCCCGGCACTGCCAGATTACCCTTTAGCTCAGTTTGACCCTGATCATAGTTTCTAAATATACGTTATATATCATTACATCACATGATGCCAATATAATCTTCTTACGATTTGGCCCTTACAAAGATTGGAACTTCAGCGTTTTGTGATTTGTTTTTGTGATTTTATGATCTGGTTTTGATATGCTTTGTTATTGGGTTGCACGATGGACCACCGATGGCTTGGGGGAGGAGAGTGTGTGAGTGCTGTTTAAGAAATTTGATACCAAGCCATTTATACTAGCCTCTCTGTACATCACACTGGAGGCACAGACATGGAAGGACTTCGATTTAGGTCACGTGCTTATTAACCCTGTTGCTTCTAGTCCCAAAGGAATAGTTAGATGACAGTCTCCCTCTGTCACTTGAGGCCTATCTTATGCTGGCTTATACATTGTTGGTTGTGTAATACCGTCCTCGATACACCTACGATACCAAGATGTGGACTGTGACTCCAGGTGCTGTCATATGTTTATACTCCATACTAATGTCTTCACCTTCACCTTCATCTTCCTCTTCCGGCCGACCTCCTTTTACTTATATTGTTTGGTTGACATGTCATGTTTACGCTCTGCTGCTCTGGGCCTACAGAGCATTAGAGAAAAACATTAAATAATAAATAAAACTATATATATAAACAGATTGGACCTTCAGAAATGAAAAAGGCTTGAAGTAGAACTACATTGCTCTTCTTCATCATTGAGGCTCGCTTCTCGGTTTGGTAGCTGCAGATACAACTTTAGCTCTTGAACAGGGCATGAAGTGACAAGTATGTACATTCAAATATGTCCCGAGAAATGGCCATTCTTTGGATTAAAAAAACTCATTTCAGAACAGACCATTGTGTTTTTTAATGTAGCATCATTTTACATATTGCTTCTTTAAAATAAAAAGGGGTATAATGCCTCAGAGCACGCTTAGCAATAATACTGGAGTACCAAACTCAGTGGAGTAATGTAGAACGTGCTAGACATGACAACACATAACAAACCAGTTGCTGAAGTAGTTGAGATTTGCACTAGTGTACAAAGAAGGACATCCATAAAAGGCAGGTCTGGGTTACAATATGGCCATGCAATGTGTGCCCCTCCATAGTTCTGCACATTTTCACTATGCGTCTGCAGATAAGGCCTTTGATGTCATCTCTTATCCACTAATGGATGTATCATCAGGGGCGGCTCCTCCGTTATGGTGGAGGAGCGTTGCCCCACTGAAAAATAAAAAGATAATAACAATATTTCATTATCATTTTAGTTTTCTTTCCTAATTCTCCAATTGCCAGCTGCCGTTAGGGCAGAGGCGGGGCCATCGTGATGGAGCGTCACAGTAAGAAGGTGTGGTGGTCACTTAAAAGTGCGCTTGTCAGTTTGTCAGGTCGTCTTAGGCCAGCTAAACAGACATGCGCACATTGGTTTCTTCAACCCAGCTGTGTTGTACAGCCGGGTTGAAGAAAAGCTGCAAGCTCCCTGTGCCTGAGCGAGCGTTAAGTCAGTCCATTCAGGCCAATCACAGCGCTGCTTTCATGCTGGTAAATAATATTACCAGCATGAGAGCAGCGCTGTGATTGCCCCCTGGGAGCCTGTGCAGCATGACCAGCGTCGGTAGAGGAGCACTGAGACGGCTGCCGCAGGTGAAGGCAACCCACCCACCCTCCATCCCCCACCCCCGTTCACATTGCCACACCGCTTCCAGTTTAGAGCAGCCGCCATTGTGTATCATCTCTTCTTGCTTTCACCTGTGGGTTATCAAAGTACCCAAAAGGGAATATACATATCGCACACATCTTAATTCATCTTAGATGTGGAATCAGTGGATGAACCCTAACTCTACCAGGACTAAAGTTCCATCCTTTTGATTATAGCAGTTGTGGTGTCTGGTGACATGCCTAAGGCAGAGTGAGGAATTTGGGCATCATTACGGTTCCAAGCTGACTTTATCTCGTCAGGCCAAATCAATCATGAGATCCTACGGTTTTCCACTAAGGGTTCTAAAAATAACTCTTACCCTTCCTTGACTGCATAACAGACATATAAATGCTTTGATATTTTCTAAACTACTCTGTGGGAAAGGATCAGGGGGCCTATTCACAAACTGCATTTTGAAAGCTGTTTAGTAGTACTGCAATAGTACTAATGTACTACAGAATGCGTTTACTAATCTATGTGAAGAGGTCTGCTATGCCGCCTCTCCTACTGTGTGTGGAGCTCTCTGCCCTGATGGCAGAGATCTCTGCACATGTAAGTGTACATTTTAGTAGTACATGTGAGATGAGGGAGTGGCAGGAAAATGGGGAATATTTATGACTAAAGGGGAGGAGTTTTTTGAGGAATAAGGAGGGTATAAGGAAGGAACATGTACTCACTCAGAAAAGAGTAACCCCCTTTCTAGTCTCAAACTGCACTTCTAAAGTTACTGCAGCCAAAAAGAACCCAAAACAGTGGTAAATGTACTCAAACTCAGAGCTGCAACACCCTCCAAAAGAAAATATTATATTGGAGGTAGGGACTTAAAATAGAACCCCATAGGAAATAATGTTAAACAAATTAACTAAATTTAATTTGTAAAAAATGTATGTATATACAATTGTTTTAATGTTAAAAAGTAAAATCTGAATTATAACTAAATAGCATTTCATTTTAAAATAATGTCATTACTTTTTCAATTAAAAAATAAATGTAACTTTAATTTAAAAAAAAAAATTAAATGTAATATTTTTATGCATAATGTTTCGTATGTTTTATTACACAGTAAATGAATATATAAGCATTTCACGTTAGGTGGGTGGTATATCATTAAACTAATATTAAAAAATGATTGTAATTTAATATACTTAAAATAATTATTTTTTTATTTTCACATTTAGTTAATAGTTCTACATTTAAAATATATATATAATATTATTTTACATTGATATTTAACCTACAAATATTTAAAATATTTTTTTAAACTTTAACTTATCAAAACTTCCCTATACTGTGCCATAGGGAGATCTTCATCCCGAATGCAGAGGTCTCCATCAAGTGTGCAGAACATCAAATATACCCAAAGCGCCGTGAACAGAGCCAGCACAAGTCAGGACAAAGCAACTAGCGAGCAGGTCCACAGAGCCGGCCGGCACCTTGAGGAAGCCCTGATAAGGGATATCTGAGCTACAGGTACAATCGCCCTGACTCGACACGATAGGAGTAGTAAATCAACCACTTCTAATAGTCGCCACAACGTGCGATTATACACCCACCGGTCCTGAAGAAAGCCTCCAGATGGACAGTGAGGCTGAAACATGTCGACCACCAACAGTGCGGTAGACCAGTAACTCGTTCTACGCACGCACCACTTTGTTTTTACTTTTCCACACCACCATAAATCATTAAAACACTTACCTATATGGTGGTGTAGGGAATTTTAACTCACTTCACATGGGGACTGCACTTTTTATCTCTGGACAACACTACTGCAATACCAGTGGGTCTTCCTCCAGGTGGAGGTCAGCATATTCTCAAAATAAACCCGATGATGATGCTGTCACGTTACAGAAAGGCGGAGAATCAAGATATACCGCCCGGATCCTTTGTACATGAATGAAGGTTTTTTTAGACGGAACAATAACGAAATTGACCCTGGTACACAGGACAAGTGGCCCATTCCCCCCCTTTTTTGATTTTTCGTACTGCCGCATGGAAGCCGAATGGACCACAGCTTCTCCTTCCCTCCATCCTGATTGAACCGAACATCAAATATAGTCATAAAGGGCCAGATGTTTGACCTTTTACTTTAGCGACTCGCAATTGGCAAATTTTAGCGACTCGCAAATTACGAGTCGCAAAAGGAAATGTACTAATGTGTCTCAAACACATTTTACGATTCCCGATGGGGTTGCAAAGACCTGCCTCATCAATATTCATGAGGCAGATCACAATTTGCGACCCATTGGAAATCGGCAATAACACAGGGATTGTGGCCTGCTGGGGACTGCTGCCCCCCATGTCTGTGTTTGCTTTTTAAATTAAAGCAACTTTTTATTTGAAATGCAGCTTGTTTTCCTTAAAGGAAAACGGGATGCGTTTTAAAAATAAAAACGTTTCAGTTTCATTTTTTAAGAGCGGGCAATGTTCTGTGGGACAACTGCATGCTCTTAAAAAACATTTTCGCTGTCAATCACAAAGGGGAAGAGGTCCCCTGGGGGCCGCTTCCCATTTGTGACTGGCTTACAACCAATTTGAAACTGGTGGCAAATGCGATTGTTTTGCGACCGCATTTGCAGTCGCAAAACAATCTTCCATCCCCCTGCAACTCACCATTATGAAGGGACGCCCTTGGCACACCCCGTCCTAATAGCGACTCACAAAACCTATTTTGCGAATCTGTAACAGGCTACTGACTCGCAAAATACCTCTGGTACATGCAACAACCCTTTTTAGAGGTCGCAAATGGGCCGATTTCCCATTTGCAACAGTTAAAAACGGTTGTACATCTGGGCCAAGGTCTCTTACTAGTAGTTGCATTATGGTTGTTTATGAAGTTTTAACTGATTGCAGGGGCTGGGGACACACATCTACATTGAATACCTTTACACTTTTATTTGGTGAATAGCCAAAAGTAATAAAGTTACTCAAAAAGTGTAATGGTAAACGTACACATGTATAATTACTCCTGTGTACCTTTACCTTTGTGAATAGACCCCCATATGTTGGCCTGCCAACCTATCTTCTGTCCATCAGGCTGTACCATTGTAGCAATGAAACTCTTTGTTCACTTGTGCCAAAGGCAAAACATCATTCCTCCTTCAGTCAGTGTCCTCTATTGTCTTCCAATGATCCAATGAGGTTTGATAACACAAGAGGAAACTGTTTAGTGGTGGCACTGCAGTTATGAAGAAGTGTCCATCTTTGCATCACAGACACTCATCAAGAAGTTTACTCCTCGTTGACTGTAAATTTTGACTCTCCCTATGTTTAGTAAAAATTCCTGAGCCACATATTTTTCAATTTTCAGGTCTAGCTGCAAGTGCTAACACTAAGGCAGATGTTTTCTCTTTAAAAATGGACATAACCGAACATTACCTCTACCATTTCTCAAAAAGACAGAAGTTAAAGGCAGAGGCTGCAGTGGCTCCTCTCTTGGCCCACTCTACATCAATGAGAAAGAGGGCATGAAATGGCAACCTTATTGTAGTGCGAGTAGTAGACGGTGCGATTCAATTCAATGTTTTTTAATGGGCAGTATATGCCATTCGGATGCAGATGCAAGAACAGGCCACTTCCAGCTGTCTCATTATAAATGGGATCTTACTGAGTTAATTATTTGCTTTTCAGTGCTTTATTCAGAAATTTGCCTCATAGGTAAACGTTTGTGTGAATGTTAATATTTTCTGATTTACCCGAGGTGTATTGTTTTTAAATCACGCTTTTGTTTTGCTATTTTCAGAACATTTGTTTGTGCATCTAAAATCATAGCTAAGGGGCCGATTATGATGGCGGGCGGACTTTGTCCGCCCGCCATCGCCCCGGTAAATGGGACCGCCCGCTATGTGTGCGGCGGTCCCGCACATGTGATTAGGATGCCACGGTGGCGGTGGCATCCCCATTTCCAGCATTGTGGCGGGCGGTGCTCACAGCACCGCCCGCCACAGTGCTGGAAATGCATGTTGTGCATCTGCATGCACAACGTGACAGGCACCGCGCGGTGCCTGCCACCTTGTGCATGCAGATGCAGGGGGTACCATTGGTACCCCCATGTGCAGCCCCCACCCCCCAACACCCTGGGGGCCCGCAGCGGGCCCCCAACAGCAAAGACCGCGAGCCTTTCCATGGCGGCGACGCCACCATGGAAAGGCTCATCTCCGCCGGCATCATAATATGGATGGCGGTGTCTTGCAGACACCGCCACCATATTAAACCCTTTTCCGCCCGGTCGACTGTTCGGCCGGGCGGAAGACATGCGGACGGTCTTACCGTCTGCCGGGCTCCCCCTCCGCCATGGTAATATGGCGGGGGGAATTTGTTGGCGGACGGGCGATTATGGCGGGCGGATCGCCACCGCCATGCTGGCGGTGGCGATCCGCCCGACATCGTAATCGACCCCTAAGTCTGTAATTTTCAATTCAAAATGCAGCCTGAAACAAAAATAGAAATACATATTTAAGCACTAGGTGTCGCTATTGATGTCGTGTGGACAGTACTCGGGTTGGCAGGGGCCCCTCACTGTTACACGTGAGGTGCAGTAACTCGTGCTGTAAAGATAAGTGACTTTAAAAATACGTTTTTTTTTATAACTCATCAGACTTCTATTGTGTTTCAGTCTGAGTCTGTAAACTCGCTTGGTGGCCCAATACTTCAGAACAGATCATTGAGAACTACAGACATTGCCAAATTAGCTGGATCTCCCGATCACAGGTTCTAGCTGCTGGTGTCTGTTATAGATCTACTACAGAACATTTATTTCCATAATTATGTGGTTCTCTTGCAGAAAAAAATTAGGGTGATTGATAGACACTGGTGTGGTGTGCTGCTGCAGGCCCTCTACTTCCCTTGCTATTTTGTCAAAGTGGCATAATATTGTGGCACAGAAGGTATGCAGGAAGAATGGGGAACAGTCGTAGGTTACATGGGAGTAAGGGGTCTTGAGGAAAGGGAACTTTGACTTTGAATGAGATATACATATACAAGCAGTGGCGGCTGGTCCATAGGGGCGCCGGGGCAGCGCCCCACTAGGCAATCGGGCAGCAAGAAATGTAAGCAGACGAATTGACAGCTTTGACAATTGTCTGTTTACATTTCCGGCCTGACCTGTGCTGGCAGCTGCTTCACAGCCTCAAGTGCGCATGAGTCAACAACAAATGAACAGCGCACGCAGGCGAGTCGAGCAGCAGGAGTCCAGACTCCGACTGCGCATCTGCGAGAAGAGCGCTTTTTTATTTCAGTCCCCCCACTCCATTGACATTACATTAGGTATGCTGCGCATGCCTAGTGTAGTGCAGGAGTCTAAAGATAGGATCCTGCTCGGGCGGTGACGTACAGTCGCTCCATGCCCTGTGAAATGCCAGGATACAGCCGAGTAGCCACCCGCAGTCGCATCCAGTCTTCTGATTTGCCACTTGCCAGGCAAGCAAAAGAGCGGGGAGAAGTTAGTTCCACGTCTGTGAGAGGAGACGTGATGCGACGGGGGACCAGCGGAGGAGATGCCTGGTAAGTTTGTTTTTATTTTATTTATTCATTTAATTAAACGCCTCCCTCCCCCCTCCCCGCGCTTACCCCCTCCCCCTATGCCGGCCGGCGTCGTGGCTGCTAATTATGGATTAAGTTCAACAGACAAATTATTTACCTTTTAACGATGTATTCCCCGACTATGAGGTTGTACAATTCTTTTATGTGATCAATAAATTGCAAGCGTCATGGCATGAGCAGGGCGCGTGAATTATTTGTTTGGAAATGCTTGCATTCTTTTCAGGGTAGCTCATGCTTCGAGGATTAGTGACAGTCACAGTAGCTACATCGCAGAGAAGCCACTCGAGTGTGGCCAGCTTACTGTAGGAGGACAGTATTTTTTAAACTATTGGGACGGGGGTCTGTTCTTCAGTGCGCTGCTCCTTTTTTGTTACCTTATTTACATTTGTAAAGCGCCAACCACCATTGTCATGGCACTTTGAGCACTTGTTCTATTTGGGCGCCCTTACTTTCAGATCAGGGAACGCCATCAAAGTGCAGGAAGTTTTGGTTGACAGGGTGTGTTTGGTTTTGTGTGGTTGCAGCGTTTGTTCATTTTTTAGACTTGGTGGAAAGTGTGAGGGCTTTTAGATCAGTTAACGTTACCAGAACCCAATGCGTTTTAGATTCTGAGGTGTCCTTTAAACATTAACCATATACCTCCAAGGAGCAACACGGAGCGTTGCACAGAACATTTTGTTGTAGCAGAGGCTTCCAAATGTCAGGGCTTGTACATAGAACAGCTGGTGTGTGGCGAGACCAGATCACAACAACAGGATGTGGTGGGCGTGTCTGGGGCACTGCTGGACAGCACATTTCGCAGTTTCATTTTTTTGATATTTACCTTTTGAGACACCATAAGATAAACTTGCCAGAACCCCTTGCATTTTTCTTTTTTTGGGGGTTAAACGATTTACTGGCCACAGCCGATTTGGGGATCCCCGAGGTCTTTGCAGAGGGCATATCTCACTGAACCCCAACCCATGCTGCCGTGTATGGCACTTTGAATTTGACAGCCATGCTTCAGCTGTTTATGGTTCGACTGTACAAAGCTGGTTGGCATTAAACTGCTCTCTTTCAATGTAAACATGCATTTTCTGAAGCAGAATTTGAGACTGTGGAGATTGTAAGCGCTCTGGATTTCGGAAGATCAGGAAACTCGCTTGCCGAAGATCACAAAGTTTGGTCAAGTGGACATTCCGAAATGTGACCACGTATCACCTGGTTTCACAGCCAAAATGTATCCAAAGGGCACCCCTTTCCGCTGCTGCTCTCGTGAGGCTTATTTACCCAGACACACGGCTTATCCTCGCCTGAACCCCTGCGACGCCCCGGCGGCGGTACCAGCAGGGACCAGCGCAGGCGCAATGAGGATCAAACCACCCTGCTGCAGAAGCCGCCAGGATTTGCAGACTTAAGACTCCTGCCTGCCAGTGCTTACCCGCAGCAATTGAACACCGGACTGTTGAAACAACGTCAATATAGTGAATACTAGAGTGCCAGGCCTCACACCGACCTAGACGCGCCAAGAAGCAGCGTGCCTGGCCCTGAGGCACTGGAGTAGGGCAGGATGCCGTTATATTCGGATGAGTGCAGGGTATCGGGCTAAGGTAAAGTTTTGTGATACAGGATAATCGCACACATAAAGTGCTGCGTTTGAGGTACGTTGCACGTGTGTTGAAGGGTTGATGTGGTCCGACTGTGTAAGGTGTATCTGTAACAACGTGCTATTTTGAAGTGGGTGTTTTTTTTCAAAGTGTTTTTTTGTCCATCTGCAAGTTATTGTTTATCTGTGTTTACCGCTGTTTCTATGTTTTGTGTGTTTGTTTGTATATGCATGTGTGGCACCTGTAGGCGCTCTGGCACCAGTAGCCGTTTGATCCTGCAAAAAAGGGCGTTAATAAAGTGCACTGTAAAATTGGCGCCTGTATGCGCTCTAGTACCGGCAGTCCTTTGATCCTGCAAATATGGACAGTTATACAGTGCACTGCACACGTGGCACCTCTAGGCGCTCTGGCCCCGGTAGTCCTTTGATCCCGCAAATAATTACATTTAGACAGTGCACCTTACTCAAATTTGCTTGAAAATGCACCATTTGCCCACTCTTTTTTCAAAATTTTCGTAGGTGGTTCGGGCTCACTTGCTACGCTCGCTCGCCACAGTGCAGTATTTACGCCCCACCACTTTCAAATGTCACCAGCCACCACTGCATACAAGGTAAATGAGGGTAAACCTGGCAGAGTGTAAACACCAGCGAGGGAAAGGGAACAGCGTAGTTCGCGTAGTAGCGCTACGCGTAGCTACGCGAAGTGCACTTCGCACCTCGCACGCTATGCGTAGCTACGCGAACTGCGTAGTGCGGTAGGGAAATGCTGTTCGCACTGATTGCACAGTGCCGGATGCTTGTCCGCACTGTGCAATCATTGCAAACGGCATCTTGCACAGTGCAAGCGGTCGTTTTCTGCCGCTCGAGTAGATTTGTACTCGAGCGGCAGCTTTCTCAACGCAGACTGGTAGTTTCTCATCGCGAGCGGTCGCGAGCATACGCGACCACTCGCAATGAGAAACCTGACCTCCCCGCGTTGAGAATCTCGCCGGGAGTTTTATTTTCCACGCTCGATGTTGCTGATCGCGAACGAGGAAAAAGTCTCGCCGGGATGTTGATTTTGCTCGCTCGCGGTCGCCAACTTGACGTTGAGGACCGCGAGCAAGCAAAAAATGCCCGCTACGCGTTTTTGCACTGTGCTACGTGCAATTTGCGTAGTAGCGCAAACTCCACAAACTCCGCGAGCGTAGCGTAGTTTTCCGCCCAGGCCTAACAGTCATGTGCCCCTGTGCTGGGGAGCAAAATCATGAGAAATCCTGCCACCTAAGCCCTATTACACATAGGGCGCACTTTTCATCTTTTCTCCGGGGTACACCTTTAAACAGGTGCGCTGTGCACAAACAGTGAAACTGCGCCCTATTACAGTTAATGTGCTGCCCCAGGGCAGCTGCAAACACGTGCTGCCCTGGTGGCAGCATTTTCATGTGAAATACGGAGCAGCTGCTGCAAAGCTGCTCTGCGTTTCACTGTGCAGGCGGCAACCCGCCTACACTTTAAGAAGGGATTACAGATCCTTTTGCTGGTGGACGCAGTGAGTGACTGCACGCACCTTCAAGGAGATGTCTGGGGAGTCCACTGCACGCACCTGCAAGGAGATGTCTGAGGGCTCCATTTTGCCCCTCCATCGAGCTGCCATCAGGGGGCGCACTGACAGTGTGCCACCTTATTGTAGTGCACTTTCAGCGAGCCTCCTGACAGCTTCTTTGCCTTTGTGCCTGCATCCATAATATGGCCAGTGCTTTAAATATGCCGGTACCGAGTACCGACCGGCACTTTATTATTTTGAGAGGGAGAGTACCTGCACTACTGAAGAGTGACGTAATACGTTTAATTGGAGAGTACCGGCACTTCTCAGAAACAAGCAGGTACTCTGATATAGAGTATCTGCACTTCTATTTTTCCATTTCAAGCACTAAATGTGGTGCAGAGGCAAAGAGATTCCCTCGTTTCCATGGGGCCACACCCTCATACAAATGAGGGAACACCCTCTTGGGATAGCGCTGGTGCTACCTGTGTGCCAGTCTGTATTGCAGAAAGGGCTACACAAGCATTGCGGCCCCTTCTGCAATACCAAAGAGCCCCGGGTGTGCACAAAGCGGGCGCACATGCCTGTTGCTCTCCCGGGGCACTTTTTGTAAAATGTCCCTGGTGGGTAAAGTGGTGGGCAAGAGGGCTGGACAGGGAATGCCGGCATAGAGTGGGGCAGGTATGGGAACTGGCAAGGAAAGAGACAAGTGTATCAGGTGGTGAGGTGCGGGAAGGTAGGGCGTCTGGGGGGATGTGGTAGGTGCATCAATTTCAGCAGTCAGCGATCTTGCAGGGGCTGCTTCAGTGCATCATATCTGACACAACAAAACTGATTTCTGTAGCAGTGTAATAGCAGAGCCCTATAGAGGAGCTCAGTGAGGTAGCGGCAGCTTTGGAAAGGTGCGAAATGTGAGCATGCAAGTTTATATGAATATATTAATAAAAGAATGCATCAGTGGCATAACACAAAATGATGCCCCCCCCCCTGCAGAATGGGCTCAATAGGGGCCCAGAACAGTTTGGCCCCCCTACACTGCAGGGGTCTTCTCAGTAAAGCAGAGTGGCTTTCCCGAGTGTTTAACTATTTCTTATTCCATGCCATTGCACACATTCTGTGAGGCATGTAATGGCATGGCTTAGATGGTGAGGGGCCCCTCTAAAACAAGAAACCCTGGGGGCCCCCACAATGGGGTGGCTGCAGGGGCCTCCGTTACACCCCTGCAAGGCACACAAGTTTGGTAAAGATAATCGGGTACGACATAGAGAGATGTTGAGCTTTATTCTTTGTGATTTCTCCAATAATTGTTTAAAAAATGTACATCTTCATCAAACTCTTCTGAATTGTTTAATGAATATAATCATATAAACCTTTGCCTGCTAAAATTTTTGCAGTACTATTAAAAAACACGTGGAGTAGGGGGCTTATCCTCGGCATAGGAATGCTCACGCACACTGATAGAAAGTGCTTGCATTCATTTTTTGCCCTAAACTGGTAGCGTCAGTGTGTAAGACCTACAGGTATTGATCTATGTGGTACTGAATGTGGGGTTATCTAATGAGAAGATTACTGAGAACCTGGGGGGAGGGGCTTTATTTCACCCCGCCGTCATCAATGCCCTTACTGCAGAACTTGGAAACAAATTACTGTGCCATGATGTGACTCCATGATCTCATATGTCATCCTAAAAGTCATTAAGATAAATATTGCAATGGCTCCCTGAGATAGTGAATATTATAATGATCTAAAGTGACATCATTCAGGAGCGAAGGTCCCTGAGGGGGGGAGCTAGTAAGGAAGGCTAAATGTTGTTTCGTGCTCACAAGCAATATCTGAAGCTTACTGGGGACATCCACTCTTTCGAATGTAAGCAAATGCTATTGGAATAATGTAGAAGTCTTGTCTGTTCACTGCTCTCTTTATGTTTTCACATGAAAAATATTTCTAAGTCAATTTAAGAAAATGATATGTCATTTTAATTGCCTGAAGGCATTTCATAGTTTGGGCTGATGCGATTATCCCAGCCTCAAGGCGCCATAAAATCTGAGTGTTTGTGGGCTGGAGTTACCTGATAGCAGCCCTGCCCTCTTCACGGTGAGCTGTTGCGTGAACAAGTAGCAATGCATTCAGCTAGTGTCAGCGAAACTTTTGTGGAAATCGACTGACCATTTAAATTCCGACCTTGTTTTTAGCGACATTTTCAGAATAACAATGAAAGCATTTGTTTGTTATTTTCAATTTGGATCTGTTTACAGGATAGTTGTGTTTGTGTGAGGAAAAACAATGAGTTTTCGCCTTAAATAGGCTAATGGAATTTCACTGTTTGTCCCTATGTCAGCCTTTTGTAACAATTCATTATTTTCTTTGTCAAAATGCTATGGCTGTCAAGGGCTACTAAATTTAACCTGACGTTGGAGAGAAGTCTTTCTTCAAACTGATTGTTTGAACTCTAGAAGGATTGATCAGAAGCATGACTCAGGTATTTTAATAGAGCTGTTGCAGGGACTCTGCTCTGGAGCTGAACTATGCTTGGAACCATAGAAGTCAGTATGTATGGACTGAGTCACCATACCACCTCAGTCTCTATGAGTCCGAGTCCAACTAGCTATAGTGCTACACTTGCCATCCTAACCTTACCAGAGAAACAAGTGAATTGGCACTCTAGAACATAACACTCTCGACCCTCTCAGGGATCGTGGTAACAGGACATGCCCTTTCGCTCTCTCACTCGTACTTGTCCACAATAAGATAACCACGAGACACGAAGGAAGTTTAGAATATTTATTTAAACTATTGTGCTCTGAAATGCAGTATAAGTGCCACAATTAGAAAACAAATGCACAATAAACAAAATACTGTTAGCATGGTTAATAATCCATATACCATGAAAAGCTGTGTCATTTTATAGGACAGGGTAACCTAAACCCCGCTCCCTTGCTACTGAAGCTGAATGGTTATATATCAAAGGTCTCTGGGATTACTGGCAGACCCCCTACCTTAGCAACGTTCTACATCTCAGCGCACACACTGCTCTTGTCTCAGAACTTTCGTTCCATATGTGTGTTCTTGGCTCATGTGCTCATCTATATGACAAGACATGTGCATATAAACAGCAGCTGCATTCTGGTGTCATGTCTAGGTACTAGTGCCTGTCCAGAAAGAATAACAATGGACATTGTTGTTTGACCTTGTCGGTGGTGTTCAGACTAAATCCCGGCAAAGGAACAGAACTCGAAAACATATGCAGGTCCTGTGTAAAAGTACAATGTGGCACAAAAGCAAACGCGTTCATATATTAACGTGTGCAAAAGAAAATTAGGCCTACAACGTGCACAGTTAGGCTAACATAAGGAAAAATACAATGTGCCATGAAGGAAACAGAAGACACTAAAAGCTGAAATGCAGTGCTTAATTTGTAAATAAATAATTGCCTGGGCCAAAGGAGTTTCACTGGAGGTCACTGCACGTTGAACACCCTACCAGGGCTGCCAAATGTCAGCGTCACTGTTGCCTGCTAACCATCACACTTCAAACAAGCATTTGCAATGCAATCGCTCTCGCCTTTGGGACCTTATAAGTATTTAGCTATGCAGCACATTAGCCTGGGTGCTGAAACATCTACTGTTCTTTAACATGGAGGGAAAGTAAGCACCAAGCTGCGTGACACGCCAGGTATGGGAACACATGGAGAGAAATATTGCATTTCAACGGGAAATGGCATAGTCCAAAGCTCTGTTTTTAATATAAAATCAGGACTTTCAGTGGTCATATCACTGAAAATACAAGATTTGAAAAAATTATTATTGTCTACGGGTGCTCGTGGAAGACAAATTCTATGGACTGGAATCTAGAGAATGCTAAAGTGATTCCGATATTTTACTGAACTCTTCTGGTTGTTTTCTATCAAGAAAGTTAAATAGAGGCAGTTGCCAGAAAATTTTAAAAAAGAAAGTCCCTCAACAGAAAGCAATTCTGGTATTTTACTGACCTCTACTGGTCGTTTTCTATCAAGACAGTTAAATAGAGGCAGTTGAACAAGCAGAAAGCAATTCTGGTATTTTACTGACCTCTACTGGTCGTTTTCTATCAAGACAGTTAAATAGAGGCAGTTGAGCAGAAAAAAGTCCCTAAGCGGAAGCAGACAAGTCCTAGGGCTGATCTCCAGAGCCCACAAAGTACATAGACATATAAGTATATATTAAAGTATATACAAGAGGTCTCGAATGTTCGACCTAAAAATGAGACAAATTTGATTATTCCATCTCACCAAAGCTATAAAAATGACCTAAACTATGTATTATTCTCTGTAGTGGCTGCTGCCCATTGGATCACGCTTCCACTGGTTATTGACTAGAAATCAAGTTTTTTTAAATTTAGAAAAGCAATAAAACTTGGCCTTTTCCTTTTCAGTAGTTTGTTGGTCATTCTACCCTTTGAGCTTTAGTGCTGGTGTGACAGCACACTGAGGGCTTTATAAAACCCCTGAAGCTCTTAAAAAGCAGTATGAGCAGTGCACACCTAAAGATACACACATATATTTTAAATTAAATCCCCTCTAAATGAAATTGGTTTCAAATTGCACCTATTATCGTAGTTTGTTCATAGTTTATTGTGGAGGCGACATCTTGTAAACCAAGTCAATAATTGCAGCTTCATATCATCACTTTTAAAAGACACCCAATTTCTTGTCAGTGGTTGTTTTTATCTTTTTGAGTTTACTGATCCATTTTACTGGACTATTGAGTCCACAAACGTGTTCCCATCATCACCCACTGGTTGACCCGGTAGAGATTAAGACCCTTCCGGCATTGATGGATGCGGCTTCAACTGCATCAGGGCTGCTTCCAGGACTGTCCTTGCACATTCTGGGTTTGGGAATCGAGTGGTCCCCCACCGGAGCCACCATTTTCTTTCTACCTAATAAATCATCACATTTCATTAAACTATACCTTAAATCCGCTTTTCTTCAGTTGTGCATTTTGTCTAGCTCCACAGGCGGTTCAAGTCTATGCAGAGGCAGCTGAAGCAGTGTTCAGTCACCCGCACTTGTACATGAATCACGCTGCTGACGTGACCTTAGCTCTGTTGCGCTTGCTTCCAGGTATTCGTGCCACACTTCAGGAAGGGCCTCTCTACCAACCCCAGTGCATGTAACCGAGCCTGTCGGCGTCCCTGACCTTGCATCGTCGTCTCGTGTGCACCACGCATTTTCTGCATTTCTTTGTGAAGTGCACGAGCGCCTTGACAAGTTGTAATGCGCTTCGGTGTTATAAAATACACTGACAGCTTGATTTCGAATATTTGAGTGTCGCACCTACCCCTGCTACAACACGCACTCCTTAACTTCGCTGCGCTCCTAGGCATGTGCTTGTTGCTTCTTGATGAGCCCTGTCGGAGACATGACGCTCGCCCCCGCGCTTCTTATTAAATGTTTGGCAAAAATGCGCACGCAGCGGTGTCCACGAGGCCGGCTGCACGTGCGCGCGTGTCGAATGGCCACCACTGACTTAACGCGAGGGCCAAAGGACCAATGCTTTAATGAAAGTCTGCAATAAAACAGTGAACGCAGCAAATTATGAGAGACAGATGTTTAGCGGAGTCTCTTTCTTTTGAACCCTGTAATAATCCGGGTCACATCGCATATTTAGGGTGAGCGCTTAATTTCACTTTATTCACTGAGGGCAAATAGCCAATATTGGGATACTGTCCCATATGTTGTTATGGAGTATTACTGTTCTCGCACACCACTGAAGATTATGACACTTCTATAGTGCGCCATTCAAAGCTGCTTCTTGGCACTCTACAAATCTGAAGTACATTTCCACACATTCCCTATGTTCACTGTTCGAGTTTGGCCGTCTGGTGATATTCCAGTGCGTTGCAAACTCCTAAAGAAACCAAATTCTTTGTTATTGATTGCCATTTAATGTGGCCCTGTCCTCCTTTTTTCAGGTAGGATTAGTGAAATCCAAGACTGCGTGTGATTTTTTAATCTAATGTGCTTCACCTCTGAGGATACATAACCCAGTTTAATTCTGCAGAGATCTCTCTCTAACACGAAGATCACAGGTTCAAATCCCAGAGGGCTGGCACAACCTTTCATACTTTTGAGTTTTGATACCCAATACAGTGGGTTTGTGTGTTAGTAATGAGAGACATTTCTGTTGGCATTGTGAGCTATTCAAAAGGTAACTAATATTACCTCTGGGTATTTCTAGTCACAGTGGGAGTGGAGCGCTATACAGCACTTTATCAGTTTAGTCAGTGCAACATAAAGGAGAGCGTGGCGTGTCTTCCTGCTGTTGCAATGACAACGTCATCCTTTGTTATGCTGTCTCTCATTTCAGCTGCTTGACTATAGCACAACTGAGCGTTGATCTTACCAAGAGAGCAGATGTTGCTTTTCATTGTATAGAATTTTGACAGCTATACAAATCTGTACTGTGCTTGGTAAAACCCTGAGCAGAATAACACTTCCTATGAAAGTAGAACTTTACTCAAGGAAGTGCCTTTGCTTTTTAGGTGCAAATCTGTTCAGTAGTTTTCTAGAAATTAGTGTAACAAAAATGTTTTTGTAGGCTTCAGATTGAGCCGAATTGTCAATCAGGCTTGATATATCTGGACCATAGGTCTGCGGTTGGTACTCAAATCCAGGTTTGCAGACCATCTGAACAGACTCATTTTTTTAAATGCTCAAATCCAGTTGGACAAGTGAGCATTTTTTCCTGTTGTCCATCTTGGGTCCTAGAACCGAAGCTCTCATTGGCTGACAAGATCTTGAAGAAAAATGTTGTGGGTACCATTACAGGATGTGGGGAGTTGGTATCTTCCACCTAAAAAAAAGATATGGGACCATGTAGAGCATCTCCTGGCTCCCTGGCTCAGATGAGGGAGAGGGGCCCAAGAGACTCCGCCCTCACCCCACCCCGGCATTGTTAAAATAAATAGCAAATTTTTCAGCGGGGTGCACGGATCCCGAGGCTGGGTTTACTTCCACCAAAATAACTCCCATACTCCTTTAAACCTGGTCGTTGCTTGCAAACCCAGAGCAAAATGGATCAGGAACCCTTGTTGGCAATCCAGCGGGGTTCACAGACCCAGTGCTGGATCTGCAAACCCTGCTGGATGCCCAAAAAAGGCTAAAAAGATTTCAAGGGTTGGCAAACCCCAAGGCAAGGTCTGTGAACCCTTAAAATAATAAATAAAAAATAAACAGCCTAGCCAAAGATCAAGCCCTGTGGGCATCTGCTAGAGTGCACAGCCAAAGGCCGTGAGCAATAGGGATGGGCCACCTATGGTGGTTTTGGGTGCAGACCACCCCTCGCTTCAGGTGGGTTGTAGGGCATACCAGCAGTATACAAAAAAGTGATGGATGTAATGCTTGAATTAATCTCAACCACTGGTAATTACTCAGGACTTCATTCTATTCCATCAATATTTTGCACACCATGCCACCCCAGTTTGGATCCAGTCATATGCAAATCAGGCATGACCCTGCTCCAGTGTGAACAAGTCAGTCCGAACAGCAGGATAGGTCCTCTCTGAAGGGGAACACAAGCAATCCAAGACCAGTTTTGCCCCTATTAGGGCTCATCAGTTGGGAATAGCTTAGTTCCAGTGCCACAGTGTTATGCTATGCTATGTTATGTTATGTTAAATATTGCTTATAAAGCGCACGTCCACCGGATTGGTTTCATGGCACTGCTCTAAGGGGTGCTGAGCCCTGGGACTTTACTCATATGCCTGTCTAAACAGCCATGTCTTAAGGAGCCTCCTAAAGTTCAGAAGATCTGTACAGGATCTAATTTCGAGAGGCAGGGAGTTCCAGTATCTGGGGCCTAGTACGATGAACCTAGTTCCACCGAAGCGCTTCAGTTTAAAGGAGGCAGTAGTTAAAAGATGCATGTGAGCAGATCGCAGGTTGCGCGTAGGATTGTACCTTTGAATGAGACTGACAACAAATTTAGGGCTCCTGCCATTCAGGGATTTGAAGATGAGACATCCCACCTTGAAGGCGCATCTCTGAGTTATAGGGAGCCAGTGCAGCTTCCTCATAAGGGGCGTGACATGTTGACGCCTGTTTTGCTGAAAAACCAGTCTTTCTGCCTGGTTCTGTACCAATTGTAGTCGATAGATTAGGTAGGCGGGGATGCCAAAGTATAGAGAATTGGCGTAGTCTATGTGGGATATTACCATAGCTAAGACTACCTGTATTTTAGCTTCCTGTGTGAGGAATCTACTGATTTTTCTTATTTTTCTCAACTGGAAGAAGCACGTTGAGATCACAGAGCCAATTTGGGTCTTCATTGTAAGATCGCTGTTAATTGTTACCCCCAGACTTTTGGCAGAGAAGGAGGGGGTGGGAGGCTGTCCTAATTCCTTTGGCCAAATGAGAGGACTCCAAGGGTTCAATGACCCCCCCGTTAGGATAACTTCATCTTGTCTGGGTTAAGTTTCAAGTGATTGCTATTCATCCAGTCACGGATGAGTAGCATAGTAGTTTGAAATTCGTGAATGGATTCAGGGGAGTTACTGATGGAAAACATGAGTTGAAAGTCGTCCGCATAGTTGAAGGTGCACACTTTCCTTTCTTTCAGGACGCGGATCAGAGGGAGGAGGTATAGGTTAAACAGATGAGGGGAAAGTGAGGAACCCTGCGGGACACCGCAAGTGGTCCTCATCTTGGGGCTGTGAACTGGCCTATGCGGACCGCTTGAGATCGGTTTCCTAAAAAAGAGCGGATCCATTCGAGAGCTGAACCCTGGATTCCTGCGCTTCCGACACGGTCGACCAGTATGTCGTGGTTGACCGTGTCGAAAGCTGCGGAGAGATCCAGCAGCACCAGAGCCTGCGGAGAGCCCCTATCAGCCTCCTTCCGAAGAGTGTCCAATACTGTCAGTATGACCGACTCTGTGGAATGTGCTGGACGAAACCCTGCTTGATGGGGGTTAAGATAT
Source organism: Calotriton arnoldi (assembly GCA_963921515.1). Taxonomy (NCBI): domain Eukaryota; kingdom Metazoa; phylum Chordata; class Amphibia; order Caudata; family Salamandridae; genus Calotriton; species Calotriton arnoldi. Next base: position 2,429,583 of record CAWUFW010001018.1, on the reverse strand, counting down.
TCAGACTGTTCCAGAAAGGCAGAGAGACATCTGACTACATGGGCTTCAAGTACCTTGGCCAGGTAAGGCAACAAGGAGATCGGGCGGTAATTCGTCAAAGTTTTAGGGTCAGCCCCTGGCTTCTTCAGGAGGGGAATGACAATGGCCTCCTTGAAGGTATCAGGAACATAGCCTTGGGACAATGACTCTTTCAGGAGGGACAGGGCTGGGCCAGGGAGAGCAGAGAAGGCTTCCCTTAAGATCCAGGGGGGGCAGTAGTCCCTGGGTGAGCCCGATTTTACTTTGGTCAGCAGGTCCAGAAATACTTCATGACTTATTATTGGTATCTGTTCAATAGTGTAAGAGTTCATTAGCGAGGTCGGGCATAAATTAGGTGTGGAACATATGGGGATGCTAGCCTTAATAGCCTTAATTTTGTCAATGAAGAAGTTGTTCAGAGAGTCGCATAAGGTTTGAGAAGGCATGGGTTTTAGTGTCACTCTGTCGGGGTTGGACAGTTCATTAACTATCGAAAAAACTTCTTTGGACCGATTTGTGGAGGTCACAATTTTGGAAGAGAAATATGCAGCTTTTGTGGACAGAATTGCTTTTTTGTAGTCTTTTAACGCAGCTAGGTAGATGCATTTTTCCTGAGGTAGGTATTTACTTCTCCACCTCCTTTAAATTGCCGAAGGGCTAGTTTTAAGGTTTTTAAGTCGGAGGAGAACCATCTCTGTGCCTTGTGGCGTCGGGCTCGATGTATTTTCCTAAGGGGTGCATGTTTGTTACTGGCTGCTAGTAGCCAAGCTGTTAAGTTTTCCTCACTGCGGTTAATAGATGATTGGGCGGGCGGGACTGTGTTGGTCAATGTCTCAAGGAATTGACTTTTGTTGGTGTTGTGCCAGCTCCTCGCTGCCCCACCATCAAAAGTGGGGATTTTGGCCCTAGTGAGGTTTTTGATGATAAATTTGATCAGATGATGGTCGGACCATGGGCAAGGAACAACCACCGGGTTAGACATATCAAGGTTGGCTGTCCATACCTGGTCGAGTGTGTGCCCTTTAATATGTGTAGCAACAGTCAACTGTTGATTGAGATTTAGCCCTGTGAGTAGGTCAGTAAATTTGGCAGAATGAGGACCACCTGATGTGTCGTTGGCCCAATAATTAAAATAACATTGTGCACAGGACTCATGTCTGGGCATAGACACCCCCTTAGGCTGCCACACTGAAGTATACAAAAAAGTGATGTATGGAATGCTTGAATTAATCTCAGCCACTGGTAATTACTCGGGCCACATCCCAGTCCACTGTTATTTTGCACACCATGCCCCTTCAGTTTGGACCCAGCAGTTTGGATAGACTGTTCCTAATGCAACAGGACCAAGACTGATATGCATATGGCTGGGTCCAATCTGAGGTGGTATGGTGGGAAAAAGAAAGATAGGTTGAAATGATACCCAGAGTGATTGCCAATGGTTAGACTTATTGAATTTAATCACAACTATCAATATATTTTATTTATTCATTTAATTGTTTTGTATAATGGTGCGTCACGTTGCAGTCACTTCATAACACTAGCATGTTGTTTGGAGAGGAAACCCTCTTGACATCTCCCACCTAACATGTGGATAACGCTGTGCATTGGCTGGAAGGCACTCTTGTGTTGTAGGTCTGTAGGAAATTGAGTTTTTGATTGAGGGGATGAAGTCCCTTCTCCAGCAACAACCACAATCCCTGTCAGGGTGAACCACAAGAGTCAATAAATTAACCTGTGCTTAACCCTTTGATAGCTTAGCACAAAAGCAGTCAGGCTTAACTTATAGACAATGTGTAAAGTGTTTATGCAGTAAACAAACAGAAATAGAGTGAATACACAAGACAAATCCCATGCCAATTTAGAAAAATTGAGATTTTTAAAATAAATAAAATAGTCTAAAACACCAGAAATCCGATTAGTAGAACCTTAGAAATAAATTTCAAAGATTTAGGTAAGAATAGCGCCTAAAAGCACCAAGCCACATTCACAGTCATCTGGTTATGCTAGACTGGGGGAAAGTCACAAGTTCAGTTAGTTACCTTGCCAAAGTCCAGAGTGAAGAGTAAAGTTCGAGGTGGAGAAGGCTGTGAGGAGCATGGAGAGAACGGCGGATGGTCATCGCTGTAGCGCGAACATCCTGTTAAGCGTTGCAGATGGCCGTTGCCGTAGCTTTGCATTGGCGGTCTCCATGGGCTGTCGTCGCTGTAGCGTGAAATACAAATCTTGAGTTAGTGGTCGTTGCTGGTGGTCACTAGAACTTCACGTTGGCGGTCATCATGAACTGCAAGATCTCATAGCGAACGTGCCCGTTCGTGGTAGCGAAGAGCCCAAAACTTCAGGATTTCTCATTTTCTTCTCAAAAGGAGCTCCACTAATGCCAGAAAAGGGCCTAGGACATAGGGAGGCACCTCTTGGAGATCAGTAACTCACTCCAGCTCAGGCCAACAGGTCCATTTGCAGGTCCAGTTGCAGCAGGTCAGTTGGGTAGTTGCAGTGAGGTCTCTGGAGCTTGTTGTGTCCCTGTAGCTCAGAACAAGAGGTCAGCAACCTGACCCTTGGAGTCACTCTTCTAGTCCTGGAATCAAGCAGTAAAGCATGCCTCAAGCAGCACGGCTTTCCCGTGAGGGTAGAAGGCAAGCTTCAAGCAGCAGAGTAGTCCTCCAGTAGCAGGAGGGCAGTCTTCTAAGATACAAAGCAGGCAGGCCTCAAGCAGCAGGGCAGTCTTCTGAAGTACATGGCAGTCCTTAGGGGGGGTCGCCCACAGGTCCAGGAGTGAACTGAATAGTTGGTCTGAGGGGCCATACCTGGTGCTAGCCTTTGAAGTGGGAGAAACATCTAGAATTCCCCCTGCATCTGGTTGTGGAATTTCCTTCCTCCCATGCCCAGGCTCCAAGGGGTATAGGGTGACGATAAACTGGTGTCAAGTTCTTTGGGAGTGTGCTGAGGCAGCCCCTTTGAAATGTAAGTGGGGCAGAGAACAGCTCAGTCTCTCCCATCCTGACAGGATGGCCCATCCTGCCAACACTTAGTTTCCCTTTGTCTTACTGTCTGGGAGAAATACACAAAGGCCGACTGCCATCTATTCTCAGTCATGTGACCCAGAGCACAGGCTGCAGGCAGCAAATGGTTAGGACACGAAAATGCAATTTTTTGTAAAAAATTACAATTCTTTAGAGACCAAACTCAATATTCATGTCTACTCCCAATCAAAAGCTATCCTTATTAAATGTAATAAGATAACCCAAGGTAAACCTATGGGAGAGGTTGACCTTGCAGTTGTGAAGAACGAATTTAAGAGTTTTTCACTTCCAGGACATGCGAAACTTAAAAACACATGTCCAACTTTTTAAACAAACTGCACCCTGCCATATGGGCTCGTTTAGGGCCTACCCTCGGAGTGACTTATATGTATTAAAAAGTAAGCCTTAGGCTTGGCAAAAGGTTCCTTTTGCCCAGTAAGAATGGCAGTTTTAAACTGCATACAGGCTTTAATGGCAGGTCAGAGGCATGTTTAAGAAGGCTACTTAAGTGAGTGGCACAATAAGTAGCATTTAATTTACAGGCCCCGAGTACATCTAGTACTACTTTACTAGGGACTTATAAGTAAATTAAATATGCCTTTTGGGTGTAGGCCAATTTTACCATGTTTAAAAGAGAGAGCACATGCACTTTATAATTGGTTAGTTGTGGTAAAGCACGCAGAGTCCTACGATCAACAAAAACAAGTTTCAGCAAAAACAGGAGGAGTGAAGACAGAAAGTTTGAGGATGACCCTGCAGAGAGGGACAAGTCCAACAACATTTAAAAGGGTGTCCCACTTGTGCTGCCTAAATGTACCACTAAGGGATCTGGGGTCAGATATACGACCCTCAGTGTTTGTGACTCGCAATTTGCATTTATTTTGCGAGTCGCAAATTGCGAGTCACAAATACTGATGTACAACTGTGTCTGAGACACTGTGATTCCCAGATGGGTTGCAAAAGGACATGCCTTATTAATATTCATGAGGCAGGTCTCATTTTGCGACCCATTGGGAAGGGCCGGCATTCACAGGGATGGTGGCATGCTGGAGTCAGCAGACCACCATGTCTGTGACTGCTTTTTCAATAAAGCAGTTTCTTTTTTAAATGCAGCCCATTTTCCTTAAAGGAAAACGGGATGCTTTTAAAAAAGAAAAATGAAACGTTTGATTTTCATATTTAAGAGCAGGCCACTGCCTGCTCTTAAAAGACATTTTCGCTACCAATCACAAAGGGGAAGGGGTCCCCTGGAGACCCCTTTCTTTTTGCGACTGGCTTACCACCAGTTTGAAATTGGCAGTAAATGCAATTGTTTTGCGACCGCATTTGTGGTCGCAAAACAATCTTACATCCCCATGCGACTCGCTATTAGGAGGGGACGCCCCTTCCTAATAGCCACTCACAAATCTATTTTGCGAGTCCATAACAGGTTACCGACTCACAAAATAGGTTTGGTACATGCTACAACCCTTTTTAGTGGCCGCAAATGGGCTGATTTCCCATTTGCGACCGCTAAAAACGGTCATACATCGGGCCCATAGAACCCCCGTCCATGTGAAAGGCTCATCATAGGTGTGGTATCATCCTGGAATTGTTTTTTCTCAATCACTGTGACTCGCAGCCACACAACTAGGGTACCACTTTTATCGTGAGAAGTATGGGAATGCAGGGTGATAGGAAATATTTAGAAAAAAGCATACTCTTTCTTGCACAACACATTTTTTTAATTAAATCACAACATTTTGCTATATTTTGACTATTTTCTCACTTCGCTCTAGGGGAATCTACAAACCTTGGGTATCTTTAGAATCCTCAAAATGTGGGGAAAAACGCAAATTTGGCCCAGATACCTTTTGTGGGGAAAAGTTATGAAGGCTTAAGTGCAAAGTGCCTCACACATCAAGAAAAGGGCTTAGTAGTGGGGTGGGAAAAGTCTCAGTAGGTAAGTGGTTAATTCTGTTATGAAGGCAAGACTTGCTTTTCCAATGCAAAAAGAATTTCTGCCTTGGTAGTTGCTTCTGCTGTGGCATTTACAGGTTAGTTCATGAGATTGGATTTCATAGCAAGAACTTCCTCTCTATCTGCAATTTCTTATTAAAAGCATCTGTTTCTTGCAAAATGAAGGTCCACCCAGAGGCAAAGCTTCACTCTCTGGTATGTCCCGAGCGAGGGAAGCTTTGCTGCTGCTGTCTACATCCCAAATGGATTATCACCTACTTTTGTTTCTTGTCAGACATTACCTTATTTGTTCAGGAACAATAAAAATCCTTATGTAGCTGATGGTATTTGTCAAAATGATTTATTTGCCTCGTAGTCAGTGGAAGCCAGGATTTCAGTTCAAACAAACTCATGAGCATTATATGACCTCCTCTCCTTAGATGCTGAAAAGACCATTAATATTTTCTGAACTTAGCACTGCTGTTAGTTTCTATTTACATCTAACAAATGCTTTTGAATGTTCCAAAAGGCTCCTTGTTACATATATTGGCCTCAAACCTAGCAGGTGGGTTTTTGGGATTGCCTTCGCATGGTGTCCCATATGTTCTGTGGAAGCACACAGGAGGCATTCTCCCACAGTTAGTACTGATGCATGCTCAGTAAGTGCCAAGGCTCCATTGGTGAGTCTCCGCTCTCCAGCTAGAACGGCTAGAGAGGTCGACCTCGAAGCTTGGGAACTGGGTTTGAGTCTCGGCAGGGACGCTAAACATCCTGTGATTTTGGGCAAATCACTTAATCTCCCCATGCCTCACAAAATAAATGTGTTCTTGTGTAACGCAACTGGTGCTCATGTAAAGCGCTCTGATACCTTCGGGTCGAGTTCGCACTATATAAACCCCCGCCCCCACCCCAAAAAAATCCCTCCTGATGTATGCTGCAGGACATATAACATGCTTTCTCAAAGCACCATGCATCCGATGCCACCACCTAAGTAGATGCAGACTTCGGTGAAGCTATACACAGGAACATATTTGGTTAGACCTCTTGAATGCTGTCACTAGCTACTCTGCCCACTTCTATAGTGAGTGTCTTTATTCCTCCCATGAAGAAAGGAAGGGGTGGGGCACATGAATAGGTACAAAGTCCTCATTGTATTGACTTACGCTCCTACAGACCTGCTCTCCTTGCCTCAGATACCTTGCACATCTGGTGCAGGTGAGGAGAAAATAACTGACCTCGGGAGGTCAACAGGGGTGTATGGGGTGTGGCTGAAGGTACTCTGCGACAACTATTGTCTTACTTCGACTTATCCGCTACGTGAGTTGGCAGAGCGCTAAAATGTGCAACCCAATAACAGCAAACTTGAATAGTCTGCACTATTATTTACTTATAAAGTGAGTCTGAACAGCTAGTCATAATGAAGTGAGTGAACACCTACTTACGTTACCACATGGTCATGGTCACAATATCTGAAAAGTGTGCTCTTTCTCTGTCTTGATGATTCGACAAGGCCCAACTTAAAAAAAGAGAGGCAGATCAGTAGCCTGAAAATTCTTACGCTTTCTTTTTTACTACGGTGAAGGATCAAAGATATGTTTGCTTGCTTAGGTCTGTTTCCACAAGGACACCTTATTGAAAAACGAAAATACGTAAATCAGATAATACGAGACTCGTATGTTGATTATCATAGAACATTTAGATGGATATCCCAAGACTTGCCTTTCTCCAAATTTTAAACATTCTTGAAACATATTCCTCTGTTATGGACCACAGTATACCATTTCCACACATATTTGATTTTTTTTGATGTTTCACATTATTCTGAAATGATAAAAAATAGTCCCTTTATTTCACCTGGGCCATCATCAGTGGAGTAGGTTATAGACATGAATAACTATGCCTTTTCCCCCCAAATTGTCTCTTATATCCTAAACTAAGTCACCAAAGAGAGCATTATGACAGAGTGTGACTAATATATTCCCCAGTGCTTTGACCCTTACTTCAGGGTTGCACCCAGACCCTCGTACTTCAGGTGCATAGAACCAACTACTGGGTAACATTGTAATTTTTAAAAAAAATGAGCTATAGTTCTCGTCATGCAAAGTTTAAAAATGAAGTAGGTTGTGATGGATAATGTATCATCTGGAACCAAGTATCCCTGGATCTCTTGCTAACCTTAAGTAAAAAAATGCTTCTAACATTTCTTCTGGCTACATCTGTGATTAGAGGCCTGAAGTGTTAAGAGTAGTACACAAACCAGGATGTACAAATTGCAGACCAACTGGTTTGCGAACTGCTCTTCATTTTTTGATGTGACTGATATACTAATTAGAGGAAAACACAAAGATGATGGGTGAAATTCTTGAAAATATCTTAGCCTCTGCAATCCCTTGGCACCACATTCCATTCCATCATTTTCCGGCTAATATTTCACTTCAGAGGTCAGTCATATGCAAATAAGCCTTATTCTTTTTCCAGTATGAACAGTTCTTCCCAAACTATCAGGTCAGATAGGCCAGATCCCCTCTGAACTGGAGCATAAGCTACCCATACCAGTTTCAGCCTACTGAGGCCTTGTCATTGAATCATAGCTTGTGTCCTATGGCACAGAGAGCACAAGACCCACATCTGGGCAGACCCATCGCACTTACGGTGTCTCACTGAGCACAAAGTTGATGGGTGGAATGCTTGCAAAAATGGTGATTGCTAGAGCTGCATTCCAGTCTATTGCTTTTGTACTCTGTCACTCCAAAAGACCAACCATAAGCAAAACTTAGTCACACTCCATTAGAAACTGTCCAACCCAAATTGCTTGCCCATTTCCCTCTGAACAGTAACACCAACAATCCAAGGCCAGTTTCGACCTATTTTAGCCGTGTCCGTGAGGTCTAGCTTGAGTTGCTTAAATGGACAGATGTTGCTGATTTTAAAAAATTGACATGAAGGGAGGACATCAGGTGGAGTATGCAGTCCTACCCTAAACTGCCATGTTTCTCAAAGTCACTAACCTCCCCAATTTGTGGGCTTGTAAATGTTCAATGGTTTGCAACTGCAATTGTGGTTGGAAAGAATTCATACATCCTTTTCGGACTTGCTATTCGGAGGGAACGCTCCTTTCATGATCCCCTCCTTATGCTATTCAGATAGGATTGTAGAACTGTATTTGTAAGGTTGAAATACCTTTTCGACACATCAGAAAACTCTTATGCATAGTAAATCCTGTGATTTTGGTAAATCCCAGGGTTTGCTACTTTTGCTACTTCAAGGGCTTTTCATGCATCGGGCCCTGGGTTGTGATAACCCACATGTAGCAAGCGGACCATTACTGCTCGTACACAAATACCATCGTGAAATCATTGAATTGACAAAATAGGATCCTCTATTAAAGAGTTAGAGGATTACACTTGTAGTTGATTTGATAATCCTTGTAAGCTTGAAGCCTAATGAGAAAATAGAATTTTTGATACTTAGTATAGCACCAGCCACTATTGTAATGGCACTTCAATGTATTTGTTCTCTATCTGGGTGCCCTTTTGTGCTGATCTGGGAACTCCATCGGTTGATATGGAGCAACCATCATTTGATAGCGGCTGTTGTTTAGTTGAGTTTGGTTGAGGCTGGTTCGCAGAGGGTTTGAACAGTTTTAAGATTTAAAAACCCTTGTGTGAGTTGGTGTGAGAATGTGAGCATGATGTAGGGAGATCTTCGTGGAGTTTTATTTGCATGGGTGTGTGTGCTGAAGGACTTTCCTTTTCCTCTCCACTGTTGGGAGGATCATTGTTGGGAGGATCAACTGTCTTTTGCTCGGCCACAGTACAGTGCTTTTCATGCAAACTTCGTAACCCAGCCAGTGCCTCGTGATATGATGCTGTGCATGTGAGGTTTGCTATGTTTATGCTCATTTTATCTGCATGTGTCTGGGGGTGTGTGCTGGTGTGGCAAATGGCAGTGTGATTCATTTGAAAGCAATTTGCCAATGATATGGCTTTGGTACAATGTTGTGCACATGATGACTGTTGCACCTAGTATGTGCTATTTTCACTGTTTGTGGTTGAGATTTGACTGATGGTGTTTGGTGTTATTCTTAGATTTACAGTGTTGTTGAATGTCCATTGAAAGCAGAATAATGGGTTTGCAGAGGTGTCCTTTTTCAGTGCTGCAGGGCCTGTCTGAAAAGTAGTTTTGGTTTTGCGTTTGGGTGATGAGACCAGACAGATGAAAAATAGTTGTTCTCCAAAACTAGAGATGCTTTTAAATATTAGTGTGTGGTGTTGGGTGGTCTTTTACGAAGACGAGTAGTCAGTCTTTTCTTGTCCTCCCGTCAGAGAAAACACATGGAGAATCAATGCGATCTTCCCAGTTATAGACATACAGACCCTAAAGTAGGCATATTGTTTATAAATATTGATGTCATCATGAAGTGATTAGATGCTCTGCTTTTGATCGTGATATTTTTGGCAAGAAAACCCATCATACGGAGCAAGTTTACAGACACATGCTGTGATTTGCATTTGGTATCTTTTTCAATCTTAAACATGGTCCTGAAGTGTTTTCTTAATCTGGGCACCCTTTTTAAACAGTTGGTGTGCTCGTTTTCAAAAAGATAAAAAGGAAAATTGAAAAAAGAGAGATTGAGTGGGTGTGTGTGTGTCTGTATGTGTGTGTGCACGTGAGTGCGTGTGCACGTGAGTGCGAGTGCCTGGTGACAATGCTTGGACCTGTCAAAGAAATACAGTTGATATTATTCTGTTAGACCGAAGCTAGGATAGGTGAATCCCAAGGCACTCAGGATAAATGTCCCCTCCTCCTCTGGCAGTGTAGTCCTCAGATGACAGCCAGCTGCTTGGTGCATGCACCTGTGAGGCCCACAAGCTGAACATGGAGATTGTGGGAGGTAGAGCTAGGACTGGTAGTATACTCCCTTCATTTCTCTCGGTGCTTTGGATTCTGAGAGACCAAATATGGCAGGGTTTGAGGAGGAGTGCCTCTCGGTATACTGGCACTTACCAAGCTTATGGTGGCCTGGGTGGCTACTAGAATGTATGGTCTGATCCTAGGTTCCCTATGTGGCTTTTGCAGTGAAGCCTTTGTGTTGTTGGCTCAACCAGGGCTTTGGCTCACATTAAGGCTCGTTTATGATGTGTGAAGGTGTGCATAGGGCAGACATATGTGTCTTCAGCTTTAGGATTTCAGGATCTTGACCTGCCAGGGGAGAATTATGTTATGGGAGGAAAGGTGCACAGTGCAACCACTTGTCAGTTTGGATTTTAGTTTTCATTACCATGTTAGGTTGTATTCGGTGGGAGAGTGCGCTCAGTACAAAGCTCTGAAATGTGCAACAACCAAATAACATAAGTAATTACATGAATAGGCAGAAACGGATGTAGCCACAGTGGTACTCATGAGTACTGTTGTCATTTATCACAGATCCTGTGTATGGCCTACAATGAAACACATTAATCACTCACAGTTTTATTGGATTATAATCTCTTGTCAAGTAGTATTTGAACTTGGCTTTTGGAATTTGTTCCCACGTCAATTGATTCATTTGATTGCTCTATTCATGACTCGGCGTAATATGCCAGCCTCTGCCAGTTAAGCAGAATGCCTTGGAAGGGTGAGCCAGGCTGAAATTATGACTACTTAACGCAAGAAATTGACCACTGAATCAGATAAGTTGTAGATCAGTGACAATACTACTGACGGTGCCCTGGGAAGCAGTGGGCTTTTGTGCCTGTGTTTTGCAACCCTGGGAAATGGTGGCACTACAGACGCTTGTGCAGCCCCTTCCGTAATGTGGATTGCACATTATGTTCCAGCATGATCCCTTGTGGCCATTGCTCGTGGAGGCATGGCCAAATGCAAATGAGGGAACACTGTGCCCCTGCACCAGCACTGTATTACAGATGTGATTCAGGGTAACATGATCCACCACAAGGCACACCAATGGATTATAAAATGTTGTACTGTCAATGTGCACCCCGAGGATGATGGGGTCCCAGGGATCATCCAAGTAATCTCTGTAGGCTTCTGCGTCACACACTGCACCCACTTGCTGGGGGACCCCTTGCCCCCTTGGATGGACGGGTGGAATACCAGTTTCAATACTGCTGGTCTTCCTTTCAGTGGTGCTCTGTGCCCTATGCAGGCAGAAATGTACACCTGCTATGGGCACAGCATTTTTTACTTTTGTAATTTTTACAGCTGTCCAGCACAAACCAAGACTGTTGGTAATATTGTGTTACTACAGTAGTTAGTCTTGAACCTTCACTCTGGCTGGTCTTGTCTTGTGCCAAATTGACCAACACCCATCAATCAAGGTATAGACTCGCCATTAGAAACAAATATATTTGTGGGACATAGAGTATGTTCATACTCCAATACTTTTTTATTTGTTTGTGTTGTATCAGCGCAGATCCTTTTCACAGATGCCAGTTTATCCACCCGGTGCAGGACAGGCTAAGATGGCGATTCTTACCTAACTAGGTATTATTATTCAAGCAGCTTGCCTAAGTGGAATGAAAAGGTGAAAATATTCAGAGTGCCTCCTGCAGCTAGACACACTGAAGTTTTCAAGACATGTGTGGACAGATTATTTTAATGCACTGGATTTAATGTATGCCAACCTGCTCTGGATGACATGGATCTACTTTAGCACCATGTACGGAAGGCTCAGGTCGCCTGAGCAGACAAGAATGCTTAGTGCTGGCATGAACTGCTGCTGCTTGCCTCCATGAAAGGTCCAGTGGGAATGTGAAGCAAAGGTGGGCAATACTCAGCAGGTAATATCCTCAGGAAAGGCTGTTAACCATTCTTGACGCTCTGGGCAGAGAGCGGGCAATAATGCTTCGATAATTATCCCATTCCATGGACTCCAATGGAACAAGCATTCCAATGTGTGTGCTGTTACCAGCCTGCGATATCATAGACGTTGTTCATGTTGGAGAAAGACATCAAGGTCAGTGTGACATCACAAAAAGACAGTAAGGCAGACACTGACTACTTTAAAAGACGTTGAACTACCAGATCATCACGGTCGTGTTTCTATAGTTTGAGAAGCATACACAACAATTACCATCTGCGTGCTAAAAACGTAAAAAAGACTGAATTCATTTCCACCAGATGAATATATACGGTAATGCCCAGAACACAATTGCTCAGTGCGTTTCTCTTCCAATGTTTTATGCTCCCGTCTGTATTCACAACAAGGTCACGACCAGCGAAGTGGTATTTATAGCCTTTCAAACGTATCTACAAAGGGTCGCTGTGCGCAGAAAAAGCCAATGCTAAAAGCTCAGATTGATTACATATTAGATAGTTTGAGCCGTGGACTTTACAAAATGTCTTTCAATAACAGTAACTGCCGCCATCTCCTTGGACTGTGCCGCCATTGTTGCGCTTTCTGCTGCTTGCCTTGGATATGCACGGCCAGCGGATAGTCTCAAAGGTTGCTACATATTATCTCACTGGCCTGCCAAATGAAACAGGAAATAGACTGTGTGACACCAGGACGGCTGTGTCACAACTGTGACAGCTCATCTGGGGTGCCATACACTTTAGCACAGAGGCAGTGACACGGTGTGTTTGCCCAAGAGGGCTGGTGGACAGAAAGAAGCCGGTGCCTAATCAGACCCAGGCCTGACGCGGGCAGCATGCCATGGCACTCACAGTGAGCACGTTTCTCACAGGCAACATGGCAGTGAGCTGAAGCAGCTGGAGAGAGCCCTGGAAAAAGTGTCATGCCAAGAGGTTTCCCTCACAAGAGCTGAGTCTGTCCTAAGAGCCGCAGCCGGGGAGACTGGTCCATCGTAGGCTGGTGCGAGCCAAATGGGGAACGTCTGTGGATGTGTCCGAGAGCACAAGGAAGAGCATCCCTTGGATCCCTCCAGGGCTCCCTTGAGCCCTACTAAACACTCGCCAAACAGAAAGTTTTTTAGGAAGAAGAAGAGAAAGAAGGCATTTGCTGAGGAGGTGGAAAGACAGGGCGGAGACCATGGAATTCACAGTGAATCTAAGCTTTGGAGAAAGACCCTTGTTATGCAAGTCCCAGGAGATCTCTCAGACACCCAGAGTATTTCAGTGGAGAATCAAAGTGTCTCCGTGAGTGCCAGCGCCTCTTCCACCGATATCCTTGAAGATGCTTCACACAGTAGGACCAGCATTGATGCTGACCGGACAGAGCGGTGCACCTTGGATTACCAGAACCTTGGTGAGCCCGGAGACGAGGAGCCCGACAAAGAACGACAGAATGGGAGGTATTCTGTATCCCAAAGATCTCAGGCACAGACTAAGAAATATGTCAGCCCGATTAGCAAGAGCGATGCCACTTTCCAAGGAAGAGAAGATTGCTTCAGCGTTAGACGGGCATTCAGCATGCCCTCTGCCTGTGATGCTCTGGAAAAGACATCATCTTATGGGACAGGGATAGAGGCAACACCATGCAGACAACTTGATACTGGGAAGCCATGGGACAGAGGGAGCTGTGAAAAACCACCTCATTGTACATATCAGGCAGCACCAAACCGTGCCTTGGGAAGAAAGCGATCACATTCTTACTCAACCGCTTTACATCTGCCATGGTTCGAGGGGGCATCCGGCCTTCCATCCAAGCAAAAGGAGGTAAGTTGTATAATTTTTGCTTAAAATGTCACTACTTTTTTCTTTTTCCTCCAAAAGAGATCTGTAAGAAGGCCTCTTTTAACAAAAGTGTGGTATGGTGAAAATAAAATTTTTGCTTTTCTTGGAAATTCCATTCACACAGTATAATGACCGGTGTTAATCTCCAACATGATTTGTGATTCTATCTTTGTAGTAAATGGTGATTCTATCTTTGTAGTAAATGGTCTGCTTTGGACCCTGAGTAAGTAGGTGTTAGGCTTTGAGTGAATATTCACTGTTGTCTGCCCAGAGTGCCTGTGCTGTGTGCGCCGGGCGCTCCATCTCATCATGGTTAGGGTTCACACACAAAACGAGTCTGTGAGTGACGAGCAGTGTTTACACCTGAGAGCTCCTGTCGGAGGTGGCCTCCCTTCCACGGAGGGTACTTTGAAGTTCTCTCAAAGTGTCACAGGGCTCCCCGCCTGAAGGATGTATCGCATCCCAAGTCTCGCAGAGGAGCCGAGGATGTGCTTTTGCTGGGCTACAGGGCGTGATCAGATCTGATCCTACGCTACTCCATAGATCAAAATATCAGGGGGCATATTAGCAAGACCGGCGATAAAATTATCGCCGTTTTAGCGGCAGGAAACTGCCGCTAAAGCTGCGATAAGGGGCTTGCTAATATGCGTTATAGAATTCCAATAAGAAGCCCAGGTTAGATGTCCTGCACATCTAACCTGGGCTTCTATTGGAATTCCATAACGCATATTAGCAAGCCCATTATCGCCGTTTTAGCGGCAGTTTCCTGCCGCTAAAACGGCGATAATTTTATCGCCGGTCTTGCTAATATGCCCCCTAATCTTTTCTTCATTTTCTGTAGTGCGACTGCTACCTACGTTGGCCTGGATTGCTTTACCAGTCACTCACTCCGGGAGGTGAAGCACTTTCTAGAGGTCGTAGAATGAATCACCGGAGGGGTGGGGAGGTTGAGTACAAAAGCAGTGCTGCTGTGTGGGAAGTAGGCGAGCAGTCCAGAGGTCAGGGGCTTGGCGCGGTTCTCTGAAAGCTGCAGGTGTTTGGAAGTCAGCTGAGGATGCGATAGGAGAGAGCTGACGTCACCCGCCCGTCAGCTGCTCTGGGCCACAGTGCACGTGAAAAAGACCCGCCTGTGAGGTGCTCTGGCCAGTAGTGCGCGTGAAAAAATACTCACCCGTGAGCTGCTCCTGGCAGCAGTGCACGTAACCTCCGGCCCACCTTGACCTGCTCTTGGACGCAGTGCACATGAAAAAGACCCGCCTGTGAGGTGCTCTGGGCAGCAGTGCAGGTGAAAAAGACCCGCCTGTGAGGTGCTCTGGGCAGCAGTGCAGGTGAAAAAGACCCGCCTGTGAGGTGCTCTGGGCAGCAGGGCAGGTGAAAAAGACCCGCCTGTGAGGTGCTCTGGGCAGCAGTGCGCGTGAAAAAGACCCGCCTGTGAGGTGCTCTGGGCAGCAGTGCGCGTGAAAAAATACTCGTCCATGAGCTGCCCCTGGCAGCAGTGCACGTGCCCCCCCCCCCTCCCTTGACCTGCTCTTGGCCGCAGTGCGCGTGAAAAAGACCCGTCTGTGAGGTGCTCTGGGCAGCAGTGCACGTGAAAAAATACTCGCCCAGGAGCTTCCCCTGGCAGCAGTGCACGTGCCCCCCCCCACCTTGACCTGCTCTTGGCAGCAGTGCACGTGAACCCACCTTGAGCTGCTCTGGGCCACAGTGCACGTGAACCCCCCTCCCACCTTGAGCTGCTCTGGGCACCAGTGCACGTGAAGAATCCGACAGCCAAGACCACGACCTTCACGTCTCAAGCCGGGGGCCGTGGTACCAGACAAAACAGAATAGTGAGGGCCTTGTTTAAGATGACTGGAAAAAAGGAGCTAGCTTGGCGAGCCGTGTACGCGTCCTGGCACCAGTCCCCGCATACATCATTAACCTCCATAAACATGGACTTATTCTGCAAGTGAGGACATGTGCACATTAATATTTTTATCCAGGAAAAAGCATTAACCAAAGGGGCTAAGTTTGACTTTTTAAATCATTTTCTATGCAGCATTTCCAATGCAAATAACGATTGAAAATAAAAGTATAAACAACAGCATGAACACACAGCAATTATTGCATTTCACAGTACTGATTTACGTATAAGAGCAAGACGCAAACCAGTACCATAAGTACTCTGGGGCTTATGTTTTCCGTTCATAAAGTCTTTGCTTTTGGAAATCAAAACACGTTGTACATACATCTAGGCCACTTTTCTGTATTGTGAGCGAGGGGTTGTGTAAAGGGCTACCACAACTCGAAAAACCTCATCAGCAAAACTCATTCACAACAGACCCCCTAGCCTGTAGACTAGAAGCCAGTAGCTGTTGCCACAGCGCGCTGTACCAAGAAAGGAGGACACAGTGGCACTGAAAAAGTGCGACGAGCCCTATGCAAGAAAGGAGACGGCCCCCTTATTCCATGGGGGGGGGGGGGTAACGTTTGCCGTCCAAGACACTCTTCATGTGTTCAGCACACACTTGTCCTTGAGTGAACGTCTGAAACCCACCGGTTCTAAGCCCCGCACTCAGTGCCCTCTTGCCACAAGTGTGTCCCAGCCGGCCCTGCGGTCTGCCTCGTGCACCAGTGCCAGTGTGTCCTTATTTTGCCTGTTAGCGGCAGTTGCCCGGCATTTTATGACCATCTTTCTACTGGATTTCGATGACGTAATCATTTCCCATTGGAAACTAAATGAAAGCATAAACCAATCCATACCAGTCTTTGCAAACGATGCTTTTACTGGTGGTAGCTACCTTTGATTTAACAAGAGCCCCGCTCTGTAACAGTACCCCACTGAACCCCACTGCGCTCTTTCTTTGTCACTATTGTGTAATGTGGCATTCTGGTTCCCAGTATGCATTCGGGCCACTGATCAGTTCCTTTGGATTCAGTATTAGAACTTCACTGGACCATGACCGACAGTGCATGCAGCACAAACAATCAAAACGCGCACATTTGAAAGGACAGCGCTCCCGCTATTACAAATGCCTGTTATTGAACGGCAGAGCACAGCACCTCTCGAGCTATAGCACCAGTCGGTGTCTGTCCTCCTCAACAGTTCGTTTTGGTCAGGGCTTTAAGTGAGTCGGGTCTCACCGGTGCTGAGCACCGGCAGTTTTTTAAAGGGGTCCTTGAAACGGGACTCTACCGAGCTCTGTTTTGTGCCCTGCACAGGCGGTCCGTTTTTTCCCAGACTGCAGTGACAGCAGGCACATGATGAGCACTGCTCACACTGCTCACTTCTCACTAGTGGAGAAGTTACGGCATGATGTCATGCCAGGTGAGCGTTGTAGGGTAAGGGAAATCCTTTAAAGAGAGCCATTTTCTCTCTGGATTTCCCTTCTTTCTTTGAAACTCAGGAGCAGCAACATTGTCGTGGTGTCACCAGGGCTTTGAGTGGAAGCTTTTTCAGTATTATATACAAGCCATAGTTGCTGCTTATTTATCTTATGCAACTAACAACCATTGACAAAGCCAATAGTCCTGACTAGTTGTAGGTATGATGTTACTTGTTGTAAGTATATCTGGATGCAATGACAGAAACAGCAAAATACAAGTCGCGTGGCTCCAGAGGCGCAAGTAGAGCCAGATTTCGGGGGGGGGGGGGAGGGTAAGGAAAACTTTCGGGGGGGTGGGGGGCTAATTCTTCCAGGAATAAGCGGAGTGGGGATGCAGGGGCTCTAAGAAGGGGTGAAAAAAAAACAAAGCCTCATTAACAAGCAAATGGTCTTTTAAAGACCTGTGACGTACTCCGGTGCGGCTGTGTGTGTGCCCGGGAAGCTGTCTCAGCCCGGGCTGCCACACACGACGGGGGGGCGGGAGGGGCTGAAGCCCTTTGAGCCCAGTGGGCGTTGCGCGCCTGCGTGGCACACTATGCTAAGCACACATTTTTAGCTTACGTGTTTTTAAGCCACGCCCTTAATGACATTAGTCACGCCCCTTTGAGAGCCCCCCCAGTTTTTTCATCCCACTTAAAGCCATGGTTTTGGTAATCACGTGGCGAGCTGGAGCCAAGGGGGTTCTTTCTTCCATCGCCAGCTGTCTGTCTGCGCTCACTCCTTTCAAAACCCCTTCGCCTCACTTTGCCCTTGGACGCATATTTCTATAGGTCAGAAATACGTGTCCAGGATTACTTTACTTGACAGAAAAAGTACAGAGACGGGTCTTGCAAAAGAAACAAGCAGTGTACAAACTTTAGTTCTGGTCTTGGCAAGCTGATGCAGTGGTTAATATTTATTTGAAGCATATGCCACAAGTATGAAAAGAAGAAAAAACATGTCGCTGCACAAATGTGGCGTTCATATGCTTGCATAACTATAACAAAATGGAAAAATAAAAAATATATAAATAACTATTGAATTGAATTTCAATAGAGCCGTAAGGGTGCCACCTACCCTGCAGATGTACTAATTACAGGCATAGAAACCCTTTTTAGTTTATTGCACATCACAGGAGATTCCGGGTCGTATTGGCACATGGAAAATGTAGTATCGGCTTTGAATTATTGAAAACTAAGGACATAGTTTAAACAGACAAAGATGTCAAAAGATGATAAAGACTGGGAAAAAATAGCATTGGCTAAGAAAAGAACTGGCCCACTAACCCTGGCAGTGAAAGGCCCTTTTTTAGGTGGATGTGCATATGTGATCAGGTGAAATGTTGTCACAGTGCAAGGGAGCCAATGGTTGGAGTGGAACACCAAAAGTCCCATGCTTTGGTGGGTGGAAGCAAACTGTGAATGATAGTTGAACAAACCAAGGGATGTCGGTGGCTAGCCTGTGTATCTTTCATTTTTGATATTTTTTTGTTTGCATGACACTGGCAAGACAGCTAAAGCTGCCTCTACACCGTACCTAAAAACGTAGGTGGTCATTCTTCACAATAGTGCTCAGATTCAAACCTAAAACAGTGCATTACCCACAAGGAGAATTTCCTCTCCCTATTTCTTACAGTGTAATGTGTTCCAACTTGAAAGACAGGCACCCACTGCCTAAAAATGTTACAATTTAGTTTCCTATTTGACTTGCCCCATAGAAACCTTTTCCCTTTATACTTTCATCTCCCTTTTGATCTGCTGATGATATTTTTATTTGTTAGCTTTTTCTTTTTCCAGACACATCCAAGTTTAGCAGTGGCGAACAAGTCATAAGAGCCTATGTGGGATTGGAGGTGATGGTGGGAAGATGAGAACCATACTAGAGGATTCTGGAGCTGACTCGCTGAGAGGAGGCCCGAGAGAGAAATGGACACTTGGGAGTAGGAGGCTACTGTCTCTGTTCCTTGTATCAGGTGTAGACAGGTGGCAGAGGTTCAAACGCACTTCCTGATACCTACACCGTGTATGT
Source organism: Calotriton arnoldi (assembly GCA_963921515.1). NCBI lineage: Eukaryota > Metazoa > Chordata > Amphibia > Caudata > Salamandridae > Calotriton > Calotriton arnoldi. Next base: position 2,410,598 of record CAWUFW010001018.1, on the reverse strand, counting down.
AACACAAAAGATGCCGGTGCAATCCATGGACCCAATTGGGTTAAAGTTACCAGGATATGCATAGAATATAGTGATTGAATGGAGCTGGCTGCTAAGTTATTAGGAGATGCTAGGCACCGTTTTTTTGCCATTGACTTTACCTGGCAGATCGAAATGGACTGCTCCCATGATAAATATGGGTGGACAGGACTGTTTGCATAAGGCTGCCTCTCTAGAGGGGCACAGTGGATGAAAACCATGGATTGAAATGCTACCCTGAGCAATTGGCAGTATTTTAGACCAGTGGTTCTTAACCTTTTGACTTCTGTGGATCCCAAATAAATCTTTACTGGAACCCAGGAACCCCTACTGAATCATTATTGGAGTCTGGGGACCCCCACTGAGTCATTATGGGAAGCAAGTGACCCCGGCCTTAGTATTTGCAATGATTTAAACCATAAAACAATGCACAAAAAATACACAAATAAGCGGTCATCAAACAAATACACAAATGATTCAATATTTTATTTTCCTTGGAAACAAGTATAAACAATCTAAATTTGAATTTTATTAAGAAGGCTGGAGTTCTCCTATATTCAATTGAAGCCACTCATGATCGACACTATATTCTGTTTGATGCACTTGCACTGCTCCTATGAATCAATCTGCAGATACTAACTTATTTTTTATCCTCCAATTTCAAATTCTTTCATTTTTACAAAATATTGTAAAATTTTCAATTGCAAATTTACTTTTTTATTTATATACACTTTATTAATCTGTTAATAGTATTTAAAATTCTCTGAGCAGTCGCGGACCTCCTTAGTTGGCTTCGAGGACCTCCATGGGTCCGTGGACCACAGGTTAAGAACCACTATTTTAGATGATTTAAGCATTCCCCCATCACCTTCTGTGTGTTTAACATTTCATTTTAACACACACGATTCATACTTGATGTAAGGAGAATAATACACACAGATCAAAAGCAAAGCAAGTATACTGTAAACAAGAAAAAGCTTGACTTCTAAATTCAGTGTGCCATAGAGGAATATGTATACTCTCTGAAGCACACCAGAAGAGTCCGTACATTATTTTCAAAACCGCATCTTAGAATGCTTGTCTATTTCTAAATACCTCTATACATCTGCTATATATGTGGCCTAACAAGAGAAGATCTTACAATTATTCTCAGGGTATTATGGTACAAAATGTCGGGGGACAAAATGGTTATGCCATGCAAACATAATCAAGGATGGCGATTCTCAGATTAACATGCACAGAGAATCAGGATTTCATTAAAGACATGGAGGCTAACATTATGCATACTCTTTTATTGTCACTTCAATCAGCAGCACCTTTAAAGAACTTCAGCAAACAAAAACAATCCAGAACTAGAACTCCACTCTTCATAAAAGTCACTGTAACAGAACCCTCTTCTTTTTAAGTTCAAAATTGTGAAGAAAACAAACTCCTTCCTTCAATCCGAAAACTTCAATTTTTCCAACTTCTTTAAGACTGTAAATCTGAAAGAAAAATCACATATATACTAACAACTTGTCCTCCAAAGAAAATATTATTCAAAATAATATCTACAATTTCAAACCTCTTACTTTCTTTAAGATTCCTTTATTTTTACTTTTTTAATAAACCTTATTATTTCTATTCCTAATGGGCGAGGCCGAAGGGATAATGTTAGCCTCGGTGTCTTTAATGAAATCCTAATTCTCTATGCATGTTAATCTGAAAATTGCCATTTCATTACAAGACCGGAGGCTACCATTATGCATGTTGAAAGCCCGTCAACACAGCCTCTGACACGTGCTCTATTGGTCTAAAATAATGTTTTGCAAACGTTCCCACATTTGACCAATCAGCTGCTTTTAAAATATTATGTAACTTACCTCCAGACCAAAAGGCTTTACTTGCCATAGCATCCCATACCGGATGGGCTTTATACCGTTCCATATTCACCCCTGCTTGTTCAATTGCCAGTTTAACCCATCTAGAAATTGTTGCATTACTTACCTCCTTAAATGGCTTCACATAAGATATTAATAATTGATGTTCACCATCCTTTCTATTTTCCAACACACTAGACTCATATTCTCTCAAACAGTTAACCACACATAACTTTGGACTTTCATCAAACTTCCGATAAAAAATTGATGTAGACATAGTCTTAGTCCTTTTCCAAATTTAAAAAAATACTCCTTGTGGGTTAAACAATCTGTTATTGACCTCTAGGCATTTAACATCCGCAAGACACCCAAACACAAAAGTGTCGCCATTTTAATGGAAAGTTTTTAGTACTCAAATATTTGTTCATTGGCCATGATAGAAATAATTTCAAAATCACATTCACATCCCACAAAAATCATACCTTGACCTCGGAGGTCTCTTCAATTTTATAATCCTGCAAAGCAAAACGTTACTACCAACTGATTTACCTCCAACCAAAACATGCCATGCTGAAACCGCAGATCTATAATAATTTAGCGCCCTGTAGCTCAATCCCTTTTCAAAATACTCCACCAAGAAATTTGCCACTTCTACCACAAAAGCCTCCATGGGATCCACACTCCTTTCCAAGCACCAACTAACCAAGATCTTCCATATACCTTTGTATTTACATCTTGTACCTGGTGCCCACGAGTCCTCAAGCAATTCAGTAGCCCCTCTCGAAAGGCATTCAAACGCTCCAGATCCCCTGACACCTTCGAAAAAAGAAGGTTCAACACTCTGCTCAACACCAAAGGGTGTTTCTCTCCTTCTTCGTTCGTCAGTAGACCATCTTCTGCCATGATCAACAATGGAATCTCGCAAGCCAATTCCAGAACAGCTGGAAACCACACCTGAGACACCTAAAAAGGAGTTACCAGTACTAACTGACATCTCTCCTTCCTCACCTTCAGAAGAACCCTCTGAATCATTGCAAACAAAGGGGATGCATACCCCTTTACATCTATCCATTTCTGTTGAAATGCATCTACCACTGATGCATCTGGGTCTGGTAGCCAACTGTAACATTTGCGTATCTAAAAAGTCAGTCTTGTTACAAACAGATCCACATCCAAAGGGCCCAAAATCTGGTCTATCCTCTTGAAAAACCCCTGACCTAACTTCCAGTTGCTGAAATCCTTCGCATGTCTTGAATTCCAATCTGCTACCTTCAGTGATCTTTCCAGGCCCTTATGTGGCTCTCTACCCATCTTAAACAGATATGAAATGATATCTGGATCCAGATTGGGAGTATAGAAAACCTTATCCTCAACCTGGGGCCTTGAGCATTCTGCCTTTAAAATATTTCTCACTCTCTCTCCAAAGGCTTTCTAATCCACTGCTTTATGAATTTACGCACATCCAAAACCAGTTCCACCACCTCTCTCATAGAGGTTTTAAACTCACTTTGTATTAGCTTTCTTAAGCTCTCTTCACTCACCCTTCCTTCCACCATGATCAACTCACTACTATTTCCTTCTGTGGACATTTCCTTAAAAATGTGCACAAATAACTCTCTTCTAATCTAATCTTACCAAACACAACTAAAACTCCTACATTCTCTTAAAGAATAAACAATTTTTTCCCTATTTAAACTTATTTTCTATTTCTTTCTTTAACCTCCGATCAGCTGTTACAACAACCGATTCGGAAACACAGAGCTCTCCCTGACGCGTCAGCCCAAATTCTATTTTGTTTCCATAGAAATTAGCCCGATCCAAGATAGCGCCCATGTTATCGCGAGATCACAGGAATCAATCTCTGGGCATTCCACATTTTCCTTTCCGCAAGTGGTTCCTAATGCCTGAAACCAGACCAGCCTCTCTGGTGCACGAGCTAAGCCGCATGAGCTGGACAACCAAAACTGTGCTCGTGCCGAATGCCTTACTAAAGAATGGCCCTCATATTTGCACGAGCACTGCCGCACACGCCGGACCTCAACTGGTAGGAAAAAACAAACACAGTTAAAAATGGGGCCAATTAGCGGACTGCTGATATTTAAAAAAGTCAGATGTCAAGCAATATAAATATGCGCTGCTAAAACATTAAACCAACAAGAAATTCTACCAAACAAAAAGTTCATTTATAGAAAACTAACTCTCTCATCTAAATTCATTTTATTCATGCTTCCACACAACAGTTGTCAGCTTCCATAAACTAGAAGCCCTTCTTACATTAACTCAGCCCACAAATTTTCACTAAAATTCTTTATAAACAATCACAGCTCACTTAAAGTACAGTATAGATAAATGAAAGGTACTTATCTGATCAGAAGCAGCCTTTAAAGAGGAAGAGTGTTCTTTACAGTGATTTTTATGAAGAGTGAAGTTCTAATTCTGGATTGTTTTTGTTTGCTGAAGTTCTTTAAAGGTGCTGCTGATTGAAGTGGCAATAAAACAGTATGCATAATGGTAGCCTACGGTCTTGTAATGAAATTCAGCTGTTTATGTTGAGATGAGATCACACCACAGCATTATATGAAGACACTGTATTTTCATGTATATATTATTGGACAGCAATCATAAATATATTAACAAGAGGTTAACCCTTGTTTCTAAATAATCAAAGAAAACTAATCAACCCTGCAATTTTGAAGCATTGGCCCACACTGTAGTTGGAACAGGACTTTAGAGTCATTTTCCAAATGAAACCATTGTGTACATACCAAAGACCCATTTGTACTCATTATCTGAGCTTTTAGCAGTGTACCTTTCATCGGGCCTTTCCCCTTGCTCCAGGATGAACATAATGGTCAGTCATGGCTGAGAATTCAAGGCTACAGGTCCGTAACAATCTCTGTCACCTAGAGGAATACTTCATCTAAATTGTGTGGTGCCTCATGTTCTTCTATTTTAGTCTATCTTATCTCAGCAATAGTAAGTGAGAGTTCTAGATGGCTTGGCCATCCATGAGGAGGTACAGTGATGGTTGCAGTCATATGCCTTGTGATGTGCTGCTCCCGATGACCCCAGAGATGGTAACAATTGCAACCTGCAGTACAGGATGTACAGATATTTTGGGATCTCTGTCAAGCCAATGTCAGTGATCTTCCCTTACCATTGGACTTCCAACTACAAAGATTTGGGAAGCAATCCTGCAAGCCCTGAGGGAGTTCACTCATTGTCAATGGGATGCTTAGTTCTGGTCAGAATGGAAAATACCACAGCTAAAGCCTATATCAACAGGTACAGATGAACTCACTCATGAACAATAACAAGGCAGGTCAAAAGCTCAGGCAGTGCCAATATGCTGTGTCTTTTGATTATGCATCTTTATTGAGTAGACAGTTGTTTGGTAGACTTAGCAAGCTGATTTTCTCCCTCCTCAAAGGACTGGCAGTTATCAAAGATCTTCTGCAAACCCTGTTTGAGCTTTAACCATACCTGTGTATATCTGTGTGGCTTGGGGGAGGTTCCAGGAGCAGGGAGCCTGGTGGTCGAATCATTGATGTGTCAATGACCAAATGGGCTCCTCTTAACATTTCCTGCAGGTCAGTCATGGAGCAGGGTGAGTATCTTCAAAACCTGAAAGATGACACTTTAGTTTCATCTCTTTCTACTAGTAGCAGTAAAGTAACAGTTGGTGCTCATATTCTTCTCTCTAGCTCCCATAATGTGTCCTTCCCTAGTATAGCAGGATATTCATCTTCTCCTGTTTTTTGCATGTCTATTGAGAGGCTATGTTTACTAACTTCCACTATGGTAGATATGGCATGGCAATAAAGTTGGTTGGATTTCCACTCTCAAATCTAAGGATCTTCGGGTTCACCAAGAATGGCTTGGTAGGGAGAAAATGGCCGACAGCACTTGATCTCGTGCCTCTCCAGCTGTCATGCCCATGACCCCACAACATCTGGTGCACTGTACCACCATCAGATCCCAAACATATGCTCCATTGAAGCTCAAATTAAAGGACTCTAGGAGGCTTTATCTTAAAGCTATTGTTCTGTGGCTGTCAATGAGAAGTAGCAGCCAATGCTTAGTCTCCACTCCCTCTTCTGCTCAGTGCCGGACAAGCCCTGCTGTGCCTAAGCCACACGGAGAGGTGAACCATAGCTCCAGAAGATAGATTATCCTGGAAGTACTGGTGGGGGATTGGGCTGTGGGGGTGAGCCCTCCTGGAAGGCGGTCTGTGACTGGGAGCCTGTTAGTATGGAGAAAACCATGAGGAGCCACATACGGCGAGATACACTGGAGGCTTGAGTAACCTGCCTGAGCGACAGAACATGCAACTGAGAGAGGTGGTTCCTTCACTTTGATTCTGGCTTGGGGTAGTGCTGAGACCCCTTCCAAGGGGCTTGTTGAGTGAGAGGGCACAGACCCCCATATGTATCTGACTTTAGGTACAAGGCAATGTAGCCACATGAGATTAGGGCACTTGGAAGGAGGCCTGGTGGTGATCCTTGGGGGTGCTATCTGGTCATAGTAGTTCCAGCAATGGCACAAGGGTAAAGTGTAATGAAAATATTTGGGGGTGGGTAACAATGCGAGGGAACATATTCCTTGCTGCCTTTCTATTTAGTGAAGATACATGTTTATTATTGATGCGTGGTAGTCGGATCCCGGTTTGGATCTGGAATTTCATTAGCTTACAATGTTGAATGGGTTGTTATGGTGGCAGCCACTGAGAATATTTTGTTGGCGGATAGCTTTAACGCCTTCGCTGCGAGCGGAATTCCAGCCAGGTGCTGGACATTCCAATCGCGGGCGTGGTCGTGACGAGCTCAGCTCGTCATGCGCACAGCCCGCCCGTGCAGCATGACGAGCTGAGCTCACACGGTGAAAGTGATGGATGGGAGAGAAGGGGTCAGGGTTTTTCTTTACACAATTGAGGGTGCATAATCTGGTTGAGAGCTGTACTGCCTTTTTTGGATTAGTGTAGTAACAGTCCTCTGTAGTAGTTACTAGGGTTGGACATAAGAATGTCATATGATGGGATGATGTGGAACTCAACTCCACCAAAAACGGTTTTACCATGTAATGGTTTGCATGATAAAATCAAATGTGGCTTTATCTCACATTTTCTAATTAAGTGTAAGGCTAGCTAGTATTACCAGAAGAAACACATTTACTAGGTAATGAGTCCCAGTTTGTTGAAAGTACCAATAACAAGCTTTTGATGTACGCTGGCTACATGAGATGTTCTTAGGGTTGGCAGTCTATGCTCACAGATATATCCTTTTTGAAATTTTGAAACCTTGACTATATCCTGACAATAAATACATCACGGTTAGTGGCCGATGAGATCAGGATGAAATAACTGTGCTGTGCATTTATACCTTCACAAAACTAGGGCACTGGCTAACTAAAGTACCACACTCCACCCTGCTGAATGGAGAGGATTTTAATGATATCATGGATTTTAGACTAGATAGGCTCAGGAGGAGTTCTAGGGGTGGAATGGTGAACACAGACCAGGACTGCTTTGTGACAGCAGTAGGTTTGAAGGACATTTAGAGGCAGATTCACTCAGGAGACAGGCAGTATTCCTTATTTTCAGATGCCCAAGCCTCACATTCTTGGATAGGCCAATTCTTCTGCCCTTTGATATTGATCCATCAATAACTGCCATTGAGTTCCTGGATAGTGGGATCTCACATCACTCCATGTTATTACTGACCATGAAGGTTGAACCTACGAAGGTGAAGGGTCTTTGTTAGCTTAATGCCTGGGAACACAGGGCACAGGAAGAGCTGGATCTTTAAAAAAAACCAACCATTTAACATTCAATATTTTGGGGAGAACGAGGGCTCATTGGAGTCCCAGGTCATTGTGTGTGTGTCGCACAAACTGGTACTGAGGGGTCAGACTTTGTCAGTAATCATTCACAAGTGTGAACAGGATGCCCAGAAATTTAAGGATATGATAAAGATTGTCACTTCAAATCTGTGCAACCCCCAGACAAGTGATCCACATCATTTGATCATAAATGTGATAGGCTGTGGAATGAATGCAGGGAGTTTGTCACTGATGTCGCTAAGCAGGATGTTTTCAAAGGCAGAATATGATATATCAACTTGGTAATAAGGCAGGTAAAAGGATGAGCAAATGGGAGGAAGCCAGTAGATGGACTGTTCTAATTTGGGAGTCAATAGGAATAAAGACTAATGCGGAAATAGGTAAATGTGCTGAATTTTATGCGTACTGCCTCCAGAGGATTATCTAGTGATGCTGATGTTTGAGACTTTCTGTCCTCTGTATTTATTCCTCCATCCTTCAGATATCAGCTATTGATCACAAGAGTCTTGGAGGAAAAGACCCATATAGCTATGGACCAGATGACTTTTCTGCAGAGCTTTTCAAAGCACTGGAGAATGAGTTAAGCCCAAAAATATTGAACTATTGAATATGTTTGAGTGTGCTATGACTGAGGACAGTATGTCTTTAGATATGAAAATCTTTTATTATGCTCCTCCATAAGCCAGCAGATATGTTCCAATACACCGACATGTATTTTTAATGAATATGGAAACCAAAATCTTGTTGAATATATTTGCCAATAGGCTACTTCTTATGTGAGCTAGTTATTCATCTAGACCAACCAGGATGTTTACCTGGTAAATCTATGACCCTTAACTTGAGGTGCCTACCTATTTGCATGCACGAGTCTGCTTGTCTGAGGTGTTCTTGGCAGTGTTGGTTGCTTGATGCTGAGAAAGTGAATGATGAATCTATAGAGTGGCACTTCTTGCTCGGAGTACTCCATGCACTGGGGGGAGGAGCCAGTGTTTTTGCTTGGATCTGTTTTTTTGTCCAAAGTGAACAGTTTCCTTGAGGTTAAATTGGTGGTTGTCCAAAGCATTCAGCTTGGAGCGTGGTTTACTGCAGAGGTGTCTATTTTCTGTCTTACTATTTGCACTGGAAGAAATTAGAGGGAGAACTCTCTCTACATGGACTTTCATTGGCAATCTGGCAAAGTTTGTATCTCGCTATATGTTTCCCTGTATATGAGGAATCTCCATCCTGAGGGCGCTCAACATATTTGGGGAATTTGGCTCGCAATCAAGCTTCAGCATTTGTTGGAGCAATTGGATACCTTTTCTGAGAAGCTTTAGGAAGAATTCAAATTTGCCAACTCTGAGCGATGTAGATATCTTTGTGCTTGTCATGCTTTGAGCTGACAAGGTTTGAACTGGGATGATATACAAGGTAGTTCTTCCCTGGAACCAAGGACTTTAATAGACAAATAGCCAGAAAAGGCTGTATCATGCTTTTATACCTGTATTGTAAGTCATACGCTAGACACCTTGAGAGTCAAGTAGGTGGGGTATCTGGGAGAGAGGAAAGACTGGGAGTGGGAAGAAACACTTTCCCATGCGGGGAAGGTAGGTATGCAGTCTAATTTGAAGCTGACGCAACTCAAGATTTTACATAAAGTCTACCACCATAGAGCTAAACTGTTCAGGATGGGGCTGGTCAAATCTCTGGTGTGTACTAAATGTGAACACACAATAGGTTCATATCTTCATAAAGTGTGGAGGTGCGATGTTGTCAAAGAATTGTACTTAATTGATAGCATGTACTGAATTGATAGCAGTTCTGGAAACACATTTGGAACTTAGTCCACGTCTTGCTTTCCTTAGGGCATTGTGTTACGATTATGGTCTAACCAGATATAGGAAGATGTTTTGCGCCCTTGGTTTAATGTAAGCAAGAAGAGAAAGTGTTAATGAATGATGTTGAGGAATGGGCTGGTGCATGTTTTATGAAAAAGCTATCTATGAAAGATGAGTATCCCCCATTAGGAGCCCCACATTCATACTTCACTGAGTCTTGCATTACATTCTTCTAACAACATATAGACATATTTAAGGACACTGCAATGCTATTCAAAGTTGCAATCTCAAGTGATTCATTAACATAAAGAGGGATAAGTGGAAGCAATATCGGTATGTTTATGACCATAAAAAGTAAGAATGATTCAATTATTAGGACTAGAATAGCTTTCTTTTATCCGAAAGACAAGCCTGTCTAACTTTATACTACTGGCTATTTCTAAATTGATTTGTTTGTAATCCTAGTGTCCTAGTTTTAGATTGAACTATTGGACATCAGTAACATCCCATATATTCTCTTTTGCATGTACTCATTTTGTTGATTTCCGATAGAATGTTTATAAGCAAATTTATAGAGGTCCTCGTCTGGCTTGCAGACCTGACGACATGTGATCTGTCCTGTCCAATCAAGCGCGTAACTAACTCAGACCCTCAAATTGTCATCTATGGATTCAAAGGCAGCCATGCTCCTAATTCTGAGATTGCCAGACAAAGTTTACAGCCCGGTCTTGATATTGTGCTCAAATATCAATATACATGGAGAAAAAGTATCCCAAACTGAACTCTGACATTGGATGGAGATGTTTTGTTCTTTCTTAGAGCTGTGATTAATGTGAATAAAACTGTGAAATACAGCACAACTCAAAGTTATATTAAGGGATTGCAGGACTTCCATATGCAACTGAGTAGCTCTTAGAAATGTAACAATGTGTTAACTTTCTGTAAAAAAACAAAACAAATAGGTGAACCACTTCCCTTGAAACATATCCAAATAGCTTTCATTATAAAGACGATTAAAAGGCAATGGCTAAGCCTTAAAATTACTTATTGAAAAAATGGAAGGATT